>CM059447.1:32485733-33098800 GCA_030390025.1 Squalus acanthias | reverse complement strand
TAGGTGAGAGGGAATGGGATTACACTATAGGTGAGAGGGAATGGGATTACACTATAGGTGAGAGGGAATGGGATTAAACTATAGGTGAGAGGGAATGGGATTCCACTATAGGTGAGAGGGAATGGGATTACACTATAGGTGAGAGGGAATGGGGCTACACTATAAGTGAGAGGGAATGGGATTACACTATAGGTGAGAGCGAATGGGATACACTATAGGTGAGAGGGAATGGGATACACTATAGGTGAGAGGGAATGGGATTGCACTATAGGTGAGAGGGAATGGGATTACACTATAGGTGAGAGGGAATGGGATACACTATAGGTGAGCGGGAATGGGATACACTATAGGTGAGAGGGAATGGGATTGCACTATAGGTGAGAGGGAATGGGATTACACTATAGGTGAGAGGGAATGGGATACACTATAGGTGAGAGGGAATGGGATTGCACTATAGGTGAGAGGGAATGGGATTACACTATAGGTGAGAGGGAATGGGATACACGATAGGTGAGAGGGAATGGGATTACACTATAGGTGAGAGGGAATGGGATTACACTATAGGTGAGATGGAATGGGGCTACACTATAGGTGAGAGGGAATGGGATACACTATAGGTGAGAGGGAATGGGATTACACTATAGGTGAGAGGGAATGGGATTACACTATAGGTGAGAGGGAATGGGATTACACTATAGGTGAGAGGGAATGGGGCTACACTATAGGTGAGAGGGAATGGGATTACACTATAGGTGAGAGGGAATGGGATTACACTATAGGTGAGATGGAATGGGATACACTATAGGTGAGAGGGAATGGGGCTACACTATAGGTGAGAGGGAATGGGATACACTATAGGTGAGAGGGAATGGGATTACACTATAGGTGAGAGGGAATGGGATTACACTATAGGTGAGAGGGAATGGGATTACACTATAGGTGAGAGGGAATGGGGCTACACTATAGGTGAGAGGGAATGGGATTACACTATAGGTGAGAGGGAATGGGATTACACTATAGGTGAGAGGGAATGGGGCTACACTATAAGTGAGAGGGAATGGGATTACACTATAGGTGAGAGCGAATGGGATACACTATAGGTGAGAGGGAATGGGATACACTATAGGTGAGAGGGAATGGGATTGCACTATAGGTGAGAGGGAATGGGATTACACTATAGGTGAGAGGGAATGGGATACACTATAGGTGAGAGGGAATGGGATTACACTATAGGTGAGAGGGAATGGGATTACACTATAGGTGAGAGGGAATGGGATACACGATAGGTGAGAGGGAATGGGATACACAATAGGTGAGAGGGAATGGGATTACACGATAGGTGAGAGGGAATGGGATATAGTATAGGGGAGAGGGAATGGGATACAGTATAGGGGAGAGGGAATGGGATAAACTATAGGTGAGAGGGAATGGGATACACTATAGGTGAGAGGGAATGGGGTTACACTATAGGTGAGAGGGAATGGGATTACACTATAGGTCAGAGGGAATGGGATTACACTATAGGTGAGAGGGAATGGGATTACACTATAGGTGAGAGGGAATGGGATACAGTATAGGGGAGAGGGAATGGGATAAACTATAGGTGAGAGGGAATGGGATACACTATAGGTGAGAGGGAATGGGATTACACTATAGGTGAGAGGGAATGGGATTACACTATAGGTGAGAGGGAATGGGATTACACTATAGTGAGAGGGAATGGGGATACACTACAGGTGAGAGGGAATGGGATACACTATAGGTGAAAGAGAATGGGATTACACTATAGGTGAGAGGGAATGGGATTACACTATAGTGAGAGGGAATGGGGATACATTATAGTTGAGAGGGAATGGGATACACTATAGGTGAGAGGGAATGGGATACACTATAGGTGAGAGAGAATGGGATTACACTATAGGTGAGAGGGAATGGGATTACACTATAGGTGAGAGGGAATGGGATACAGTATAGGTGAGAGGGAATGGGATTACACTATAGTGAGAGGGAATGGGATACACTATAGGTGAGAGGGAATGGGATTACACTATAGGTGAGAGGGAATGGGATTACACTATAGGTGAGAGGGAATGGGATTACACTATAGGTGAGAGGGAATGGGATACACTATAGGTGAGAGGGAATGGGATTACACTATAGGTGAGAGGGAATGGGATATAGTATAGGGGAGAGGGAATGGGATACAGTATAGGGGAGAGGGAATGGGATACACTATAGGTGAGAGGGAATGGGATACACTATAGGTGAGAGGGAATGGGATACACTATAGGTGAGAGGGAATGGGATTACACTATAGGTGAGAGGGAATGGGATACACTATAGGTGAGAGGGAATGGGATTACACTATAGGTGAAAGGGAATGGGATTACGCTATAGGTGAGAGGGAATGGGATTACACTATAGTGAGAGGGAATGGGGATACACTACAGGTGAGAGGGAATGGGATACACTATAGGTGAGAGGGAATGGGATTACACTATAGGTGAGAGGGAATGGGATTACACTATAGGTGAGAGGGAATGGGATTACACTATAGTGAGAGGGAATGGGGATACACTACAGGTGAGAGGGAATGGGATACACTATAGGTGAAAGAGAATGGGATTACACTATAGGTGAGAGGGAATGGGATTACACTATAGTGAGAGGGAATGGGAATACATTATAGCTGAGAGGGAATGGGATACACTATAGGTGAGAGGGAATGGGATACACTATAGGTGAGAGAGAATGGGATTACACTATAGGTGAGAGGGAATGGGATACAGTATAGGTGAGAGGGAATGGGATTACACTATAGTGAGAGGGAATGGGATACACTATAGGTGAGAGGGAATGGGTTACACTATAGGTGAGAGGGAATGGGATTACACTATAGGTGAGAGGGAATGGGATTACACTATAGGTGAGAGGGAATGGGATACACTATAGGTGAGAGGGAATGGGATACACTATAGGTGAGAGGGAATGGGATACACTATAGGTGAGAGGGAATGGGATTACACTATAGGTGAGAGGGAATGGGATATAGTATAGGGGAGAGGGAATGGGATACAGTATAGGGGAGAGGGAATGGGATAAACTATAGGTGAGAGGGAATGGGATACACTATAGGTGAGAGGGAATGGGATTACACTATAGGTGAGAGGGAATGGGATTACACTATAGGTCAGAGGGAATGGGATTACACTATAGGTGAGAGGGAATGGGATACAGTATAGGGGAGAGGGAATGGGATAAACTATAGGTGAGAGGGAATGGGATACACTATAGGTGAGAGGGAATGGGATTACACTATAGGTGAGAGGGAATGGGATTACACTATAGGTCAGAGGGAATGGGATACATTATAGGTGAAAGGGAATGGGATTACACTATAGGTGAGAGGGAATGGGATTACACTATAGTGAGAGGGAATGGGGATACACTACAGGTGAGAGGGAATGGGATACACTATAGGTGAAAGAGAATGGGATTACACTATAGGTGAGAGGGAATGGGATTACACTATAGTGAGAGGGAATGGGGATACATTATAGTTGAGAGGGAATGGGATACACTATAGGTGAGAGGGAATGGGATACACTATAGGTGAGAGAGAATGGGATTACACTATAGGTGAGAGGGAATGGGATTACACTATAGGTGAGAGGGAATGGGATACAGTATAGGTGAGAGGGAATGGGATTACACTATAGTGAGAGGGAATAGGATACACTATAGGTGAGAGGGAATGGGATTACACTATAGGTGAGAGGGAATGGGATACACTATAGGTGAGAGGGAATGGGATTACACTATAGGTGAGAGGGAATGGGATATAGTATAGGGGAGAGGGAATGGGATACAGTATAGGGGAGAGGGAATGGGATAAACTATAGGTGAGAGGGAATGGGATACACTATAGGTGAGAGGGAATGGGATTACACTATAGGTGAGAGGGAATGGGATTACACTATAGGTCAGAGGGAATGGGATTACACTATAGGTGAGAGGGAATGGGATACAATATAGGGGAGAGGGAATGGGATAAACTATAGGTGAGAGGGAATGGGATACACTATAGGTGAGAGGGAATGGGATTACACTATAGGTGAGAGGGAATGGGATTACACTATAGGTCAGAGGGAATGGGATACATTATAGGTGAAAGGGAATGGGATTACACTATAGGTGAGAGGGAATGGGATTACACTATAGTGAGAGGGAATGGGGATACACTACAGGTGAGAGGGAATGGGATACACTATAGGTGAAAGAGAATGGGATTACACTATAGGTGAGAGGGAATGGGATTACACTATAGTGAGAGGGAATGGGGATACATTATAGTTGAGAGGGAATGGGATACACTATAGGTGAGAGGGAATGGGATACACTATAGGTGAGAGAGAATGGGATTACACTATAGGTGAGAGGGAATGGGATTACACTATAGGTGAGAGGGAATGGGATACAGTATAGGTGAGAGGGAATGGGATTACACTATAGTGAGAGGGAATGGGATACACTATAGGTGAGAGGGAATGGGATTACACTATAGGTGAGAGGGAATGGGATTACACTATAGGTGAGAGGGAATGGGATTACACTATAGGTGAGAGGGAATGGGATACACTATAGGTGAGAGGGAATGGGATACACTATAGGTGAGAGGGAATGGGATTACACTATAGGTGAGAGGGAATGGGATATAGTATAGGGGAGAGGGAATGGGATACACTATAGGTGAGAATGAATGGGATACAGTATAGGTGAGAGGGAATGGGATACAGTATAGGGGAGAGGGAATGGGATAAACTATAGGTGAGAGGGAATGGGATACACTATAGGTGAGAGGGAATGGGATTACACTATAGGTGAGAGGGAATGGGATTACACTATAGGTCAGAGGGAATGGGATACATTATAGGTGAAAGGGAATGGGATTACACTATAGGTGAGAGGGAATGGGATTAAACTATAGTGAGAGGGAATGGGGATACACTATAGGTGAGAGGGAATGGGATACACTATAGGTGAGAATGAATGGGATTACACTATAGGTGAGAGGGAATGGGATTACACTATAGGTGAGAGGGAATGGGATACACTATAGGTGAGAGGGAATGGGATTACACTATAGGTGAGAGGGAATGGGATACACTATAGGTGAGAGGGAATGGGATTACACTATAGGTGAGAGGGAATGGGATTACACTATAGGTGAGAGGGAATGGGATACACTATATGTGAGAGGGAATGGGATACACTATAGGTGAGAGGGAATGGGATTACACTATAGGTGAGAGGGAATGGGATACACGATAGGTGAGAGGGAATGGGATTACACTATAGGTGAGAGGGAATGGGATACACTATAGGTGAGAGGGAATGGGATACACTATATGTGAGAGGGAATGGGATACACTATAGGTGAGAGGGAACGGGATTACACTATAGGTGAGAGGGAATGGGATTACACTATAGTGAGAGGGAATGGGATACACTATAGGTGAGAGGGAATGGGATTACATGACAGAAAGGTAGGACTGCGGTTATACTATGGGTGGTTGGAATGGTGTTACACTACAAATGGGTAGGATTGAGTTACACTATACATGGGTAGGAATGGGTAGTTACAGTCTGCCCACCCACTGGTGTTGAAGTAAGGGTGGTGCAGCAATTTCAAGAAGCTAAGTGTGCACCGTGGAGTGGTGAGCCTTCGTGATGATTCCCTCACTCTGTTGCCTTCCCTCGCTCAGTCATGATGCAGTAGGCAAGCACCATGAAAAAGCCAGGCACTTTCACGCAAGGAAGAAAAATAGTAATGACATCTATTCCCGAGCTACACCAGCAGTGGCCACATCATAACAATAGGCCTGGGAGCACTTGGGTCACAGTAGCTGTGTGCCCTGGGGTAAGTCAAGGCGCTAAAAATGGGAAGAAAAATTAGAATGCAAGAACCCCATTAAAATTATCTGTATAGCTGCCACCCAACAAGGCTTCTGAAAGCAACAACGTGTCCGCAGTAATGCAAATTAAATTAGTCAGTTGAAAAGAAAAGCCCGGACAGGCCTTGTAAAAAAATTTCTATACACATTACTTTTCCATGACTACTGGATATTCTTTGCTTATTCCCCATCCAAAATAGCCTCCTAATATTGCGTAAACTCACAGTCTGCAAGGAACTGAGCAGCGCCAGCGGACCTGGGTGTAGCCGGAGCGGCAGTGGGAGCAGAATAAAGAGCGCGGTGAGAGGAGGCCCGAGAGCAGAGCCAGCGGGGGAGTAGCAGCGAGAGGAGGCCCGAGAGCAGAGCCAGCGGGGGAGGAGCAGCGAGAGGAGGCCCGAGAGCAGAGCCAGCGGGGGAGGAGCAGCGAGAGGAGGCCCGAGAGCAGAGCCAGCGGGGGAGGAGCAGCGAGAGGAGGCCCGAGAGCAGAGCCAGCGGGGGAGGAGCAGCGAGAGGAGGCCCGAGAGCAGAGCCAGCGGGGGAGGAGCAGCGAGGCTCCGATTCAATCACAAAAAAAATCAAAATGTGACGTCACAGGTAAGCAGGTAGGTGATTGGTGGTGAGTATTTCTTTTCCCTTAGGACTGAGGGCTAAGTTACAGTAAGGACCTATAGCATATAATTAAATTTATAACTAACTAAACTTATTTTAATAAATTTAATAAATTAAACAAGGTTATGACCTAGATTAAAAACTATAAATAGACAATTGATTGATATTTACGTAATTAATTCAACAAAATACAATAGAGATGGCAGGGCAGGTGATGTGTTGCAGCTGTAGCATGTGAGAGCTGGTGGACACCAGTGTGATCCAGGGCGACCACATCGGCACTAAGTGTCTGCAGCTCGAGGAACTTCGGCTCAGAGTTGATGAGCTGGACTCTGAGCTGCAGACATTGCGATACATCAGGGAGGGAGAAAGTTACCTGGACACTTTGTTCCAGGAGGCAGTCACACCCCTTAGGTTAAATACTTCAGATTTGGCCCGTGGTCAGGGACAGGAGTGTGTGACTGCGAGTGAGGCAGGTATGGGGATCCAGAAGGTAGCACTGGAGGAGCCTCAGCCCTTGCACGTGTCCAACAGTTACGAGGTTCTTCCAACCTGTGTGGACAAGAGCAGGGACTGCAGGGAGGATGAGCAAACTGACCACGGCACCATGGTACAGGGGGCCAGTCAAGTGGGGGGTGTAAAAAGGAATGTCGTAGTGGTAGGAGACAGTATAGTTAGGGGGATAGATACTGTTCTCTGCAGCCGAGAGAGCGTGAGTCCCGAAGGCTGTGTTGCCTGCCCAGTGCCAGGGTTAAGGACATCTCCTCAGGGCTGGAGAGGAACTTGGAGTGGGAGGGGAAGGATCCAGTTGTCGTGGTCCACGTAGTAACCAACGACATAGGTAAGACTAAGAAAGAGGTTCTGCTGAGGGAGTATGAGCAGCTAGGGTCTAAGTTAAAAAGCAGAACCACAAAGGTAATAATCTCTGGATTACAACCTGAGCCACGAGCAAATTGGCATAGGGTCAATAAGATCAGAGAGTTGAATGCGTGGCTCAAGGATTGGTGTGGGAGAAATGGGTTCTGATTGATGGGGCACTGGCACCAGTACTGGGGAAAGAGGGAGCTGCTCCGTTGGGACGGTCTTCACTTGAACCATGTTGGGATCAGTGTCCTGATGAATCGAATAACTAGGGTTGTAGATAGGGCTTTAAAGTAAATAGTGGTGGGGGGGGGGGTGGTGGGGGAGGGTTCAAGCGAGGGGAAATTTAGAAAGTTAAAGAGAAAGGACAGGGCAATAGTGCAGGGTAGCGATATGGGCAATGAAAACCAGAGTGTGACAGGAAGGGAAAGAGCATACAAACATAAGAGTGCACCAGCATGGTAGGGAAAAATGATAAAAAGACAAAATTAAAGGCTCTATCTGAATGCACGCAGCATTCGTAACAAGATAGATGAATTGACGGCACAAATAGAAATAAATGGGTATGACCTAATAGCCATCACAGAGACGTGGTTGCAATGTGATAAACAGAGAAGAAAAGGAGGTGGGGTAGCTCTGTTAATAAAGGATGAGATCAGTACAATAGTGAGAAATGATCTTGGCTTGGAAGTTCCAGATGTAGAATCAATTTGGGTAGAGGTAAGAAATAGTAAGGGAAAGAAGGCACTGGTGGGAGTAGTCTATCGGCCACCTAACTGTAGCTACACTATAGGACAGAGTATTAATCAAGAAATAATGGGGGCTTGTAAGAAAGGTACTGCAATAATCGTAGGCGATTTAAATCTTCATATAGATTGGACAAATCAAATTGCAAAAGCAGCCTTGAGGACAAGTTCATAGAATGTATTCGGGACAGTTTCTTGGAACAATACGTTGTGGAACCAACCAGGGAACAGGCTATTTTAGATCTGGTAATGTGTAATGAAACAGGATTAATTAATGATCTCATAGTAAAGGATCCTCTAGGGAAGAGTGATCATAACATGTTTGAATTCTACATTCAGTTTGAAGGTGAGAAACTTGGGTCTGAAACTAGAGTATTAAACTTAAATAAAAGCAATTACAAAGGTATGAGGAGAGAGTTGGCTAAAGTGGACTGGGAAAATAGATTAGAAGATAAGACGGTAGAAAAGCAGTGGCAGATATTTAAAGAGATATTTCATGACTCTCAACAAAGATATATTTCAGTGAGAAAGAAAGATTCGAAGAGAAGGATGAACCAACCATGGCTAACCAAGGAAGTTAAGGATGGTATCAAATTGAAAGAAAAGGCATACAATGTTGTAAAGATTAGTGGTAGGCCAGAAGATTGGGAACATTTTAGAAACCAGCAAAGGATGACTAGTAGCAGGGCATTTAGAAAATCATAATACAATCAAACAGAGTCAACATGGTTTTATGAAAGGGAAATCGTGTTTGACAAATCTATTAGAGTTCTTTGAGGAGGTAACGAGTAGGGTGGATAAAGGGGAACCAGTAGATGTAGTGTATTTGGATTTCCAAAAGGCATTTGACAAGGTGCCACATAAAAGGTGATTGCATAAGATAAGAGCTCATGGTGTTGGGGGTAATATATTAGATTGGATAGAGGATTGGTTAACTAACAGAAAATAGAGAGTCGGGATAAATGGGTCATTTTCAGGAAGGCAATCTGTAACTAGTGGGGTGCCACAGGGATCAATGCTGGGGCCTCAACTATTTTCAATCTATATTAATGACCTGGATGAAGGGATTGAGTGTAATGTAGCCAAATTTGCAGATGATACAAAGATAGGTGGGAAAGCAAGTTGTGAGGAGGACAAGAGTCTGCAAAGGGATGTAGATAGGTTAAGTGAGTGGGCAAGAATTTGGCAGATGGAGTATAATGTGGGGAAATGTGACGTTATCCACTTTGGTAGGAAGAATAGAAAAGAAAAATATTATTTAAATTGAGAAAGACTACAGAATGCGGCGGTACAGAGGGACTTGGGTGTCCTTGTACATGAAACACAAAAAGTTAACATGCAGGTGCAGCAAGTAATTAGGAAGGCAAATGGAATGTTGGCCTTTATTTCAAGGGGGATAGAGTATAAAAGTAGGGAAGTCTTGCTACAACTGTACAGGATGCTGGTGAGACCATATCGAGAGTACTGCGTACAGTTTTGGTCCCCTTATTTAAGGAGGGATATACTTGCATTGAAGGCAGTTCAGAGAAGGTTGACTAGGTTGATTCCTGGGATGGAAGGGTTGTCTTATGAGGATAGGTTGAGCAGGTTGGGCCTATACTCATTGGAGTTTAGAAGAATGAAAGGTGATCTTATTGAAACATATAAAATTCTGAGGGGGTTGGACAGGGTAGATGCTGAGAAGATGTCTCCCCTCGTGGGGGAATCTAGAACGAGGGGGCATAGTCTCAGAATAAGGGATTGCCCATTTAAGACAGAGATGAGGAGGAATTTCTTCTCTCTGAGGGTCGTGAATCTTTGGAATTCTTTACCCCAGAGAGCTGTGGAAGCGGAGTCATTGAATATATTCAAGGCGGAGACAGACAGATTTTTGAGCAACAGGGGAGTCAAGGGTTATGCGGAACGGGCAGGAAAGTGGAGTTGAGGCCAAAATCGGATCAGCCATGATCTCATTTAATGGCGGAGCAGGCTCAAGTGGCCGAATGGCTTGCTCCTGCTTCTATTTCTTATGTTCTTATGTTCTTAACTCATAATCTGTACTACAAAACAAAATTCAAATCAATCTCAGAACAGCTCTAGCAGCTCAAAACTGGGCACACATGAGGTGCTGTGGGCCATCAGTAGCAGCAGAATTGTATTCCACCACAATCTGTAACCTCATGGCCCAGCATATCCCTCACTCTACCATTTACGTCAAGCCAGACGACCAACCCTGGTTCAATGTGAAGTGTAGAAGAGCATGCCAGGAGCAGCATCAGGCGTATCTAAAAATGAGGTGCCAACCTGGGGAAGCTGCAACACAGGACTACATGCATGCTAAATAACAGAAGCAGCATGCTATAGACAGAGCTAAGCGATCTCACAACTAACGGATCTGCAGTTCTGCCACATTATGTCGTGAATGGTAGTGGACGATTAAACAACGGATGGGAGGAGGAGGCTCCATGAACATCCCCATCCTCAATGATGGTGGAGCCCAGCACGTGAGTGCAAAAGACAAGGCTGAAGCGTTTGCAACCATCTTCAGCCAGAAGTGCAGAGTGGATGATCCATCTCAGCCTCCTCCTGAGGACCCCACCATCACAGATGCCAATCTTTAGCCGATTCAATTCACTCCACGTGATATCCAGAAACGGCTGAGCGCACTGGATACAGCAAAGGCCATGGGCCCTGACAACATCCTGGCTGTCGTGCTGAAGACTTGTGCTCCAGAACTAGCCGCACCTCTAGCCAAGCTGTTCCAGTACAGCTACAACACGGTCATCTACCCGACAATGTGGAAAACTGCCCAGGTATGTCCTGTCCACAAAAAACAGGACAAATCCAATCCGGCCAATTACCGCCCCATCAGTCTACTCTCAATCATCAGCAAAGTGATGGAAGGTTTCGTCGACAGTGCTACAAGCGGCACTTACTCACCAATTACCTGATCACCAATGCTCAGTTTGGGTTTCGCCAGGACCACTCGGCTCCAGACCTCATTACAGCCTTGGTCCAAACATGGACAAAAGAGCTGAATTTCAGAGGTGAGGATAGAGTGACTGCCCTTGACATCAAAGCAGCATTTGATCGAGTGTGGCATCAAGGAGCCCTAGTAAAATTTAAGTCAATGGGAGTCAGGAGAAAGACTCTCCACTGGCTGGAGTCCTACCTAGCACAAAGGAAGATGGTTATGGTTATTGGAGGCCAATCATCTCATCCCCAGGACATCACTGCAGGAGTTCCTCAGGGCAGTGTCCTAGGCCCAACCATCTTCAGCTGCTTCATCAATTACCTTAGCTCCATCATAAGGTCAGAAGTGAGGATGTTCGCTGATGATTGCACAGTGTTCAGTTCCGTTCGCAACTCCTCAAATAATGAAGCAGTCCATGCCCGCATGCAACAAGAGCTGGATGACATTCAGGCTTGGGCTGATAAGTGGCAGGTAACATTCGCGCCACACAAGTGCCAGGCAGTGATTATCTCCAACAAGAGAGCGTCTAACCACCACTCCTTGACATTCAATGGCATTACCATCGCGGAATCTCCCAACATCAACATCCTGGGGGTCACCATTGACCAGTAACTTAACTGGACCAGCTATATAAATACTGTGGCTACAAGAGCAGGTCAGAGGCTGGGTATTCTGCGGCGAGTGTCTCACCTCCTGACTCCCCAAAGCCTTTCCACCATCTACAAGGCACAAGTCAGGTATGTGATGGAATATTCTCCACTTGCCTGGATGAGTGCAGCTCCAATAACACACAAGAAGATCGACACCATCCAGGACAAAGCAGCCTGCTTGATTGGCACCCCATCCACCACCTTAAACATTCACACCCTTCACCACCGGCGCACCGTGGCTGCAGTGTGTACCAACTACAAGATGCACTGCAGTAACTCGCCAAGGCTTCTTCGACACCACCTCCCAAACCCACGACCTCTGCTGCCGAGAAGGACAAGGGCAGCAGACGCATGGGAACACCATCATCTCCAAGTTCCCCTCCAAGTCACACCTCAATCCTGACTTGGAAATATATCGCCGTTCCTTCATCGTCGCTGGGTCAAAGTCCTGGGACTCCCTCCCTAACAGCATTGTGGGAGTACCTTCACCACGCGGACTGCAGTGGCTCAAGAAGGTGGCTCACCACCACCTTCTCAAGGGCGATTAGGGATGGGCGATAAATGCTGGCCTTGCCAGCGATGCCCACATCCCAGGAACGAATAAAAAAAAACTGATGTCAGTGTTCGTATGGCCACTAAAAACACAACTAACTTTTATTTTACGATCGACATTAAAATACAAAGCTTATTTTATATGAAGAATTCACAGTCCATATGATAAATATATTGTAAATAGTACCAGGTGTATTATAAATAGTACCAGGTGTAGCAGAGAATTTAACACCACAATCTACTCTCCAGGTTAAGATGACGATCGTCACCCCTTGATCTCCACTTGGACAGTTTATGACACCATGAGGTTACTGTTTTCTGATTGCCACTTGTTACCCTGTTATATTATTTGTTCAGCTGGGGGGACAAAGTCTCTTTTAAAAATTAAAGTGTTGGCACTGAACTCTTACTTTGACCTCAAATAATTTAAGATTTTGTTATCAAAGGGTAATTCAAAGGAGAGGCACCTCTTCAAGGTGAGCACAGCCCCAGGCAAAAGTTCAGCTTGTGCCAGGTTTCAGTCCACATAAACACACCTGGAAGGACATCTGAAGTCCACGGTTTGAAATCAGCCAAACATTTGGTGAACTAACTCATTCCATTTGGCTCTTCACCATTTTGTTTTCAGCTCTGTGATCCCTCCAAGTAAATACCACATTTTTTTTGCGGCTTCCGTTCGTGAAGATGATGAGGTAGACATAACTGGCAAGCACAACAAGCAGATGTCATCTTTGGACATGATTAAATACAATGGACCCAATTCTCTGAAACGGTATGTCCACGAAGGTATTGCCTTTGTATTCCTTCATGCACGAGAGGTCTTTGTGGGATGTGGAGTTTAAGGTTTATAGTCCTACAAAGCTTTAACTCTGGTTTCAATAGGTCGTACCTTACTGTTCCTGTTTTAGCCTGAGGTGAAAAAGATGTAAAGAGGAAAAATCCGCTAAAAACACGTACTTCATGGCTGAACATATACCATGTTTCTGAACAAGAGATAATTAGCAACACAATGATGTCATTGTGATCTGACTGAATTTTTATTATGATTTTTTTGATCTTCAAGGTGAAGTTGCTGAGGAATGGGCAGTGACATGTCAGAGATTGGACAAAGCTGCACCAGTATAACTTTTCCCCACTCCTCATTCCAGTCATTCTGTGGCCTCATGTGCGAGATTGACAATTTAGTGCCAAATTAGGACAGATTTGTGCTCTGTGCTCTTGCCCGTTATGAATTTAGTTGAGACTCCGCAGTCTTATTTTATGGAGGACTCTTACAGGTAGATTTGAATCCAGGACCAGAAATAAAAAGCTAGTGTCTAACCCAGTCTGCCACTCAGTCTCCCTGTCACTGATTTAAGCAGGGGTTACAAGTGTACTATTGATACAGGTGAACACTACAGTGCGGCAGCTGAGTTTCAACCTGTTTGTGGCTGTACGAGGTATCAAGCCACCCTAAAAACGCCCCATTAGGATGATATACTTACCATTGGTCTAGTGGGTGAATCCAAGTCTGGATTTATACTGCACTCTTTGGGAATATAAACAAGCCTCCTGGAAAAAGAAGATTTAGTGCGCATTATAGTGATCTGAATTACACTGCAAAGTTTGCATTGATGGCCAGTTGGGAACCACCTGATCGGAATGCAAAAGAGCCTGCACCAGTACAGGCAAGGGCAAAATTAAACAATTCTCTCGTATTCTGTGGTTTTGCAAACCGCAGATTCTTGAACTTTCAAATTCCCTGTTGATCATTCGAATGACCCAAATGCTGCACTCTTGTACCAAATGTATTATTAACATCTCATTTCCACAATTAAGTGGCTCATTCTTGGGTTGGTAATTAAACCAGGAGAATGGCGCAAGAAAGGATGGTTTTGTGGGATTGCACAGAAAAAAGTGAATGAAGAAGTGTACAGTGCCCCTAACTCTTTGAACAACTTGAAAAATTTGCCCACACAAGTAGATCACAAGATATCTATTGCCTAGAGTAAACCATTCCCGATTTAATAAAACAGAATCAAATGAAATATTTTAGATAATAGCAGATCAGAAGATAGAACAAAGCTGGCAATTGTGTATGAGGGTTTTTTTTTCTTCTCTCGGCTGTGATAGACTGGGTCTTGCTGGATTTATTTCACCACCTGGTATTGATTCTTGTGTTCAGATGGGGGCTTTTGCCTCCTGCTATTAACGCTCAGGAAAGCTGCCACTTGCAATGTGCGGTATTCATAACTTGTCTTGAAACTGGTACTTAAAAGTAGTAAAAAAAAATAACACCTTTTCTGACCTGTTATAAATTCAGCTGAAATTGAAAAGCTTGGTGCCGATAGTTTTCACGACACAGCATGTTCACGATATAAGTCACTTCAACTTGGAAATTTATGATTTGTTAGGTTTTATGTATTCCGATTGATTCCTGTTAGATGAAATCCTGTTTCAAAGAATGTTTCATTTAATTATGAGGAATATCTATTTGACAGGAATGGAGTTTGCTATATTTTTACTCTATATATATATATTTATTCTATGACAAGATATTTGAACTACATTGAAAAAGTTCAATAAAACAGGTAGGATCTCTTGTTGAGTCCATGCACAAAATTAGATATAAAACTAGATAATATTGTGCCTGATCTTTCTTTCTTTGGGCTGAAAAATGTAATTCCCCTTGTCTACACAGCAGTATTAAAGCTGCATTGAATTTATATTTAAACAATACGAACATACAGCAGGAAAAGACCAGCTAGCACAGACTTGGCACTGATGATGACCGTATCTCCGAAAGAAAGAAAGACTTACATGTGCTCAGGATATTCCAAAATGCTTCACAGCCAATTAATTACTTTTGAAGTGTAGTTAGTGTTGTTAATGTAGGCACAGGCAGCAGCCAATGTACCTGCAGCAAGGTCCCACAAACAAGTAAATGACATAAGTGACCAGTTAGCCTGTTTATCGTGGCGCTGGTTGAGTACTAAGGGCGCGATCTTGCCAGCCCTGGGGAGGCGGGTTTGGAGGTGGGACTGCTGGGAAAATGGCAGAATCTGGGGGCGGGTGCCCAACCTGCCCCCAACCTGCCTCCGTGCCATCTTGCCAGGAGGCGGGTAGCCGACCCGCGCCGGGTCCCGTCTCCTTGGAGGCGGGAAGGAGATTAGTGCCACTTAACTACCTTTTTACAGGTAGTTAACAGGCAGATAAGAGGATTATCCCCATTTTACCCACACAAGTGCGGGCTTCCCGAAGGCTCCGAACCCCGCCAGGGTCACCGAGGCGAGCAGTGGGTCTGCGGGGGTCGGAGGGGTGCAAAAGTGCACTGTGAAGGTAAGTGATGGGTGCAAGTGTGGAGAGGTGAGTATGTGAGGTAAGTGGAAAGTGTAAAAGTTTACTTACCGTTGTTTCTTCCTGCAGGCTTCAAGAGTTGGGTATGCGGAGAGTGTCACACCTCCGCGGCAGAGATGACAGATGACTGCTGCATTCTCCAATGCAGCAACCATCAAATTTCTGCTAAATAAAGAGGTTTGATGAGTCTTGAATTCAAGAACTCATCAAACTACAGAGAATGTCAGTGTTTGATAGCTTCACAGAGCTGTTAAACGATGACGTTCTCTGTAACCGACTTTCCCTTAATTGACCTGCTAAGCCCGCTGGGCGGGCTTAACAAGGTCAATCAAGGGAAAATAGCGTGGGTTGGCCAGAAGTTGATGGAGGCGGGACTGAAACCCGACAAGTGGGAGCCCCGCCTCCAAAAGCTCTCCATTGGCAAAATCCAGCCCTTAATGTCTGACCATGATATCTAGAGAACTCCCCTGCTCTTCTTTGAAAAAAGTGTCACTGGATCCTTTACGTCCACCTCAACAGCCAGACGAGACCTCGATTTAATATCTCATCCAAAGTGTGGCACCTCTGACAATCCAGCACTCCCTCACCTTAGATTATGTGCTCGAGTCCTGGAATGGAATCTACAACCATCTGACTCAGAGGGGACAGTCAGCTGGCACTCTGGGCACAAGCAAAGAGCTCAAGCTCGGGAGGTGGCCACTATTACCAAAATTGCTGGTGTTTTACAAAATCCTTTTGATTTTGTTTTTTTCTAATTCCATTTTTTGTGTGTTTAGGTTTGTGCACTATTCAGATTCAAACAAGATAAACATTAGGAAGAATTGACATGGCACACAAAGAAACTGCCTTTAAAACTAGACATTTATGCCATTGAAACTTTTTCTTTTCCTTTGCGGAAATCACCTTGCTGAACTACTTTGGTTCAGACTGGTCGGTACATGCATGTCACTTTCCTGGCAAGATTACTAGAAGAGTAATGAAACTACAATAGGAGCTGATACAATTATCAATTATATCGTTAACTGATTCCAACCAAGTTGAGCACATATACAAAGACTGATTTTGTCGCTTAACTGTATGACTATTCAGCATAAATGATATTACTTAACAGTTAAATTCCTCTAAAATGTGTTACTAGTTGGCAATGAAATGATAATTTTGGAACAAGATTTCCATAAAGTGCAAATAGAAGCAAGACAACTTAAAAATCTTAGTATTTATTAAATTATTAAATCCTAGTAAAAATGACAGAAAATAGTTATTAAAGAGATATTTAACATGAAGAATGGTTAGACCGCAGAGATCTGCTGCTATTTCCAAAGAACATTTTATACTCATTTCTGGATTTTCTGTTTAATTGCCCTGTTTGGATCAGGAACTCCACAGGGAGTGAATAGCAAGTGCATTGGAATTCTTTGCTTGGATTAGAATTATACTTAAGTCAGGTGCACATTTATCTGGGGCCAACTGGGCTGTTCTTAAATTATACTGAAATGTTACTCTGTCTAAGACAACTGTTGGAATTCTACCATTTAAGTCAATGCACTTATTACAAAGCATCTTTGTAAAGAATGCAGCCCAGACTTACTGACTTGTTTGACACGTTATAACTTATATAAGTCCAATCAATTTCATAAATTGACAGTACATTAATGTTTCAGCAGAGAGCTTCCCTAATGGATGACATGATTCTTTAATTCACTTTACATTACTTTTACATTTTGGCTGATAGATTTTATAGAAACAATATTCTGAGAATTAGACATACATCAGAGTGATTTAGCAGATACAGCAATAAAATGTAGGGGAAATTTATTCGAGATAATGGAAAATTACCAAAGGTAAATTTGGATAACTGCATAATATTTAGAATGTAGGTTCCCATTAAGACCACTTAAGACTAACAGTAACTAAAGGATGTCTTTCTAGAGACGGTATAATGGATGAAATCTTTTATAACATGGTTATAGAGAATAGTCTCCTGCAGTCTTATGTCGGTATAAGAGACAGAGAGCTGACTAAATCCTATGACGATAGCCAACTGCTTTAAATCAGCTTGGTGTTAATCTGCTTGAGACTCCTGTTTCATTTTACGGAGAAGTTATACTGTACACATCTTTTGATACCGGCACCATTTTTGGAGTGCAATGACTTATACAGCCCACACAAACCACTTTCCAGTGAGGCAAAGCAGAGCCCTATGCATCGGGATTTAAAGACATGCTCCGATCACTGGCTTCCAAGTGCCCGTCAATTTTTTTAAATTAGAAAAGAGCTCATAATAAGGTGAATCCGCAAAATACCCAAAGGGCTTCAAAATCCAACTTTACTGCTGGAAATACACAAACAAACTTAGAAGCAATTCTAACATTCATTGAGCGAATTAGAATACAAGGGGGTAGAAGTTAGGCTACAGCTATACAAAGCCCTGGTTAGATCACACCTGGAGTACTGTGAGCAGTTCTGGGCACCACACCTTAGGAAGGATATATTGGCCTTGGAGTGAGTGCATCACAGATATACCAGAATGCTACCTGGATTCCAAGGGTTAAATTACAAGGAGAGATTGCACAAACTAGGGTCGCATTCCCTGGAATTTAGAAGGTTAAGGGGTGATTTAATCGAAGTTTTTAAGATATTAAGGGGAACAGATAGGGTAGATAGAGAGAAACTATTTCCGCTGGTTGGTGATTCTAGGACTAGGGGGCATAGTCTAAAAATTAGAGCCAGACCTTTCAGGAGTGAAATTAGGAAACACTTCTACACACAAAGGGTGGTAGAAGTTTGAAACTCTCTTCCGCAAATGGCAATTGATGCTGGATCAATTTTTAATTTTAGATCTGAGGTTGACAGATTTTTGTTAACCAAAGGTTTTAAGGGACATGGGGTTAGGTCACAGATCAGCCATGATCTCATTGAATGGCGGAACAGTCTCGAGGGGCTAAATGGCCTGCTCCTGTTCCTATGCTCCGATGAATCAAATGCTTCTTTGAGAAAATGGGCATCGTAAACATCACAATGTTGTTTTAATATTATGTAGATACAGACTGCACTCATGGTTAAAGGGCAAACTAATTTATCCAGGTACTGACTCATTCCCTGTACAGTGATCTCTTAATGGGGACTACAGGCTAAAGGGGTAATTTGCTTACCAAAGAAACATTCCTATTAAGAACCTTCTACTGTATAAGGAATAAAGCTACACCGATTGCTGAAGAAAATACTTGGTCATACAGCAGTAAGCTCCATGAAGAGTTATTATGAAAAAAATTGGAGAGAAGTAATGCAGAGGTCATTGGTAAAATGAACAGTCGCTTTCTGGCTCCCCTGACAGTTGTTAGTAAAGTAATATCCCTTTTTCAGAGTGTGTTAGCTCTTCGGTACTGTTGCTCTTGGCCTTGCACCAAAGCATGAAAGTATGAAAGTTGTCCAGTCATGGGGTAATGACTCTGTGTTTTCATTGTGTAACAGTCAATGTTAAGAGGACCTGAACATGTTTTACAACAAGGAGGTCAAGATAATAAAAAACACAACTGAAACCACTTCGCCTGCATTCTAAACATTCCCAAGCCAAGTCAATATAATCATACAAACCAATAGATAAAGGCAGTTAACTTCCCTTAGCCTTATCTTATCGTATGTCACAGTTCTGCATGACCCAGAACACAATGGCTAAATATAACATGGTAAACGGTTTATGGGTCCACTGGTAATTTTGTAAAATGCTATAGCCTGCTTTGTGGGCATAGACAGAATAAGGTTGCGCTTTTAAAATGAAATTAAAGTAGCTGCTGAAAAAAATGTAATTATCTTCCAATGACTCCAGTGAAATTGTTCAGAATCTGAAACTGTGTTTTGAATTGAATCCTCCATCTACGTATCCAGGCTTGTAAGAAAAAAAAAATGTTAATTTGCTTTTGACAAATTAAGTCAACTGACAGCAGAAAATCGAAATATCTTTTTGAGACAGAGCACGATGTTGCATTTTCGTTTCATCTCTGTGACCTGGGTTTGAAATGAGATTGGAGAGAATTAAGGAGTGTGTCCCTGCTCTAGAGGCAGAAACAGTCCCCGTTAAAGAAAGGTTGGCACCCTCAGCTGAGCTCTTTAATGGCTATGATATCACATAGTTAAACCCCGAGGAATCTGAAACTTAACTCCGCGAGTACCAAAGACCTAGCAAAAGGAACTGTGATTGCAGCACGCATCTCATTACATCAAAACAATTCCTGTGGTCGTCATGGCATGTTCATTGTAATCAATAAAGGAAGTGGAACTTTGATAAAATGAACATTGATATTAAAGGTTGTTATGCACGTAAGGTATTTGTCACAGAACAGAGCTAAAGGCTAGGTCTTCTGCATTCATGCATGCAACTAGGCATTTTGAACATTTCGTGTATGCACTGGGAAATCATGGGTTTGTTGCCTGTGATTTTCCCTCCAAAAATCATAGGACAAAATCGCAGGTAGTGTTGCCACAATTTTTCGATGTGCAATTGTGCCGTGTGAGGTATCTCACCACACGCAAGGGCTTGAAAAATCTATCTTTAGTGTCCGTTTATCAAATAAATTAATTTGCACTGATCCAGTTAGCAATGAAATAGTCTCCAGCACTGAAATTAAGTGGTCTCAGGCTGAGAGACCTCAGCTTAGGGATTGTGATGATTTAAAGTGGCAGATTGATGCAGTGGAGGGTATTCTTTCTCTTCTGGAGGTGGCCTGCAAGTTATGGGGGTCAACATTTGTGCTGCGGTAGGAGGGGATAGCACTGCAACAAAAGCATGCCACAATTGGCTTGGTTCTGGGAATGGGAGCAGTGCTTTGATGCCGTCTCTAGAGATTCCTGTGAGCTTGCCCATTCTACCCTCTCAAAGAAGGATAGAGCACAAAGTGAAAGTGGATTAGGTAACTTGGGAAAAATTGGGAAAAAATACAAAATAGACGGTTTTAAAAGCCAAGTAAAATTATATGCATAATTCACAGTCTAAGAGAACGATTTCCCAATAACTTCAGCTAACATAATTTTTTTCCTGTTTCAGTTTCAATTTAATAACAAGCATTTAAATTGCCATGGCAAACCTATCCTCACATCTATAACGTTTCCTGTTTTCTATAATGGATGGTAATCTATAGTACTAACTATTCTGCTCACTCTGGAGACAGGCTTTAAGGCAAATTACAAAATAGCTCTGGTTGTTAAATGATTGTCTACAGATTCCTGTGCTTGTATGTTGGCTTGCCTGGAGATACATTTTTGACAATATGGATCTACTAGCTCCTGTCAGGACCTTATGCCAGTGGATTAGCAATATTCAAACCAGATGCCTTTTAAAAGATAGACTTCTAGGTCTGTCTGGCAGTCTTAAAAACAAGTATTTCTTCAGTGCTAGCTCTTGTTTATTGAACTGCAACTCCTGGCATGAAGCAATAAATGCACTAAGAAACTGGTTCGTTCTGGTACGTTGCGCATCATTATTTTGTGATAGGTCAGCCACGTGAAAATGATAGTGTTGGTGGTTTTATCTACATAATCAATGAAAATAAACTTCAGTCACTTTAGTCAACAGTTTAACTCAAGCTCTAAGGGCTGGATTTTGCCAGCCGAGATGAGTTGGGGGTGGGACTGCTGCCTTTCGGGTTCTAGTCCTGCCCCCAGTGATGTCTTACAAACGCAAGCTATTTTCCCTTGATTGGCCTTGCCCTGCGGGCTTACCGACCAATTAAGGGAAAGCTGGTGACAGATGACGTCAGCGTATGACGCTTCATCTGTCGAAAAAATTTTGACAGATGAATTGTCAGCGTTTGACAGCTTTGAGAAGTTGTCAAACACTGACAATCTCTGTTCTAAGGTGAGCCCTTGCACACAGGCTCACCAAGACTTCTCTCCTCAGCAGAAAGCAGATGGCTGCAGCATCTGAGAATGCAGCAGCCATTCTGTCATCTCTGCCTTTGAGATGAGGCACCTCCGGATCCCCAAGGGTTGAAGCCTGCAGAAAGAAGCAAAGGTAAAGAAACTTTTTCTAACACTTTACACTCACCTCTCATACTTACCTCTCTACACTTGCACCCATCATTCACCTCTACATCTTACATTTTAACCCCTTTCACCCCCGCAGACCCACTGCTCGCCTCGCTGACCCTAGCGAGGTTCGCAGCCGTCAGGAAGCCCGCAGCAGAAGGCTCAAATGGGGATAAGCCTCAAAACTGCCTGTTAACTACCTGTTAATTGGCTCGAATCTCCTTCCCACCTCGAGGAGACGGGTCCTTTCGCGACTCGGGGACCCGCCTCCCGGGAAGATGGCACGGAGGCGGGTTGGGAGCGGGGTCGGTACCCACTCCCAGTTTCTGCCATTTTCCTGCCAGTCCCACCTCCAAACCCGCCTCCTCAGGGCTGGGAAAATTCCCTCCTTAGTCTCCAAACATCAAAGCCATTAATTAACACTTTTTTATATCAGCAGTATATCCATATATGTTGTGCACATTACACATGTTCATGCCATCCAATCTCATGCGCTTCAAAATGTTTAACTTTCGAGACACACCTTATGATCCAATACAACGTATGAGTACGCCATGCCCGGTAAAGCTGACTATAGACAAAGATACAGCAGGTAAGATGCAAACAGTCGGGGCTGGATTTTCAATGACCCATGGATTCGGGTTTGGAGGCGTGTGGGGGGTTAAAATTGTAGATTCGGGGGTCCCAACCCCATCCCGACTCCATCCCGCCTCCACGCAATTTTGACAAAATCAGTCGCGGGGTTCCCGACTCTGTCCCACCTCCAAGAGGCGGGAGAGGCCATTAAAGCCCTTAACAAGCCCTAAATTGGCTCTGTAATGCCATTTTGAAAAGTTTTAGCTAGTTTAACCCTTTTCCGACGTGAAGTACGCCTGATGTGAAACACGCCGGTGAAACCTGGCGGGAGCACAAGTGGATAGCTGACTATCAGCTGCAGGTCCACTATTACAACGGAGATGTGATGAAGGTAGTAGTAGTATTAGGTCTGAAAGTCGCCTGTGATGCTGCTGCATTGAATGTCTTCAGAGACTGCCTGGCCTTACTGTGAGAGGACCTGGATGGAAAAAAAATCATTCTCTCTCTCTCTCTCTCTCCTCTGCTGCTGCTGCTCATTTTGCATCCAGATCCACTCACAGCAAAGGCCAGACAATCTCTGAGACCAGGCAGTCCCTGCAATGATGACATCATCAGAGGTGACTTTCAGACTCAAACCACTAATTGGTTCATGGGTTCCCACATGCTGGAACTCAATTGCCCAATTAAGTGAAAATTGCATCATTCATCCACATTAATCTGGAGTCGGGGGGGCAACACGAAATGCGGATTACACGACCCCAACCCGACCCCAAGACAAAATCCAGCCCTCGGTGTCACATTGCCTCCGTGCTGAAGAAACATAGAAGCAACCCGAAACCAAAAACAAAATCCTAAAAATAACGTAACATTGCAGCTGCCTTACACGTTATCCTTAGTTCACTGAAAAATATCTTCCTTGTGCGAAGTATTACTGATGAAAACGATGCTACCTTTGTTCATTGAAAGGATATACTTCAACAACTGAGTGGGATATCCATCAAAGTGGCCTGTTATCTGCCCATGGCAAATCACCCAGGTAATTTGTTTCCGTTCAATATGAAGCAGATGCGGGTTGTGACCTCAGGTGTAGTTATGATTAGGGTTGTGTATATAAGAAAGATGAAGGAGAGCTGGTGATGCAGATTTATGCCAAGTTTACTAACAGATGCCAAGTGTTAATGGAGGGTTAGTTGAACTGGATTGCTCGTAAAGTCTTAGTCATCCATAAGCTTCGTTCTCCGCCTTTCTTACACTCTTTCTACTCCCCCAAACTTACACAATGCAATGCACAAGGATGCTGCATAGCATGCAGTTGCAGAGCTGTCAAAATTGGCAAAATGTTTGGAACCGCATTTACGATCAGTAATGGTGACATAGCTTTCAATCTGGTTAAATGTACAGCATTATAATTTAACAGTGCCATGCATCAAAATAGGTTACATTTTCAAAGCAAACTGAGTGATTGTCACTGGTATTAAGTGATTATTTGGTGGTTCAGAGCACACTGTGAGTAATGAAATATGAGTCATCTCAGTCCCCTTATTATGTGTGCGCATAAGATGCTTCAGTGCACAATTATCTTGGATATTATACCTGGTTTCAGAGGAAACATTCCCTTCTCTCCATCAAACAAGCAGCTTACACTATGTAATGGTTACCTAAACATGTCTGTCCAACCAGTCCAGCACACAAGAAAATGGCTACCAATATTGATTCTAACCCCAATAACACTTTTTATTTAAATGTTCAGCTCCAGCAATTTGTTGTAGTAAGCATACAAATCAGATAAGATTAACTGGTTTTATTGCAGAACGTCCTGATGTTGAACTGGATTCCACACAATAAAATGACAATAGGCTCTCTGTTTGTTATCTGCTGGATGTTGTCCCCTTTCAGTCTCTATTTTGAAGAACTCTGAACTTGGTAGATGGCTTATGATGATGGGCTTAATTCAGCTATATAAGAATAGCTAAGAAAACATGAAACAAGACAAGGCAATTTGGCACACCCAGCTCACTCTTTCCATAGACTATGCTTGATTAAGCTAGGCATTCTAACTGTTGTTCTCCAATCGGAGCCATAAAATGGTGGTAATGAGTTATTAGACACAAGAGCTGATGCTGATGTACTGTGAGTCTATGTTTTATGGAAGACCTCCATACAGTTATGATGAAGGACTTTGTACTGGGATTAAGGAGCAGTTAGATATTTTACTGCATAGATCATTCCTGGTTATTCAACGTTATCAACGCTTGGACATATCAGACTCTCCGACTTTTTCAAAGCAAAGGATAAATTTGTATGACCTTTGCTACTTAAATGCATCACTCTTGAGCTTTTTCCTAGAATCGTTAATGGAATTACTGTCTTGAAATTAACTCTTCATCTTCTATTAATCCAAATGTACTTAATCAAAGCTTTAATCAACAACAGAAACCATACATAACAACATACATATGCTCAATACATATTTGGGATCCGTCAGAAACACTCGGCTCTCGACCTCATTACAGCCTTGGTCCAAACAGACACGAGAGCTGAATTCCATAGGTGAGGAAAGAATGACTGCTCTTGACATCACGGCAGCACTTGACCGAGTGTGGCACCATGGAACCCTAGTAACACCGAAGTCAATGGGGATTCGGGGAAAACTCTCCAGTGTCTAGAGTCATACCTGGCACAAAGGAAGATGGTTGTGGTTGTTGGAGGACAATCATCTCACCCCTAGGACATCACTGCAGGAGTTCCTCAGGACAGCATCCTCGGCTCAACTAGCTTCAGCTGGTTCCGCAATGACCTTCCCTCCATCATAAAGTGAGAAGTAGGGCTGTTTGCTGTTGATTGCACAGTGTTCCGCTCCAATGGAAATTCCTCAGATAATCAAGCAGTCCATGCCTGCATGCAGCAGACCTGGACAAGAACCAGACTTGGGCTGATATATGCCAAGTAACCTGCATGCCACACAAGTGCTGGGCAATGACCATCACCAACAAGAGAAGTCTAACCACCTCCACTTGACATTCAATGGCATTACCATCACTGAGTCACCCCATCATCAACATCCTAGGGGTCACCATTGACCAAAAACTGACCTGGACCAGCAACATAAATGCTGTAGCTACTAGAGCAAGTCAGAGGCTGGGTATTCTGCAGTGAGTGACTCACCTCCTGACTCCCCAAAGTCTCTCTTCCACCTACAAAGCACAAATAAGGATTGTGATGGAATATTCTCCAAAACCCATTGGAGGCAGCACCTCCCAAACCCGCAACCTCAACCACCTAAAAGGAATGGGGCGGCAGGCGCATGGGAACACCACTACCTCCAAATTCCCCTCCATGTCACACACCATCCTGACTAGGACATATATCACCCGTTCCTTCATTGTCACTGGGCCAAAATCCTGGAACTCCCTACCTAGAAACATTGTGGGAGCACCTTCACCACATGAACTGCAGTGGTGCTAGATGAAGGCTCAACACCACCTGCTCAAGGGTCTTGGGAGCGACGCCCTCATCCCGAGAATGAATTTAAAAAACAAACATATATCTACTTGCTACTGAGACAGTTATGTTGGCCACGACACAGCACTGTTTATTCAGCTGATTTATCATTACGTTTCTGTTTTACTGAAACCATCCCAATTTGGTTGGATAACAAATTAAATATTGACTAATTTTTGGCCTTTGAATTACTAGCTGCCTAAATGACAAGCCCTGTGTGCCCTCATCTGAAATAAATATTTTTTGTATGACATTTCCAGAATGGCAGAGGATTCTGCATTCCCTCACATTCACTTTGGGGCGAACTGGATGGCAGGCATGGTTGTAGCTATTTTGTTTTTAAAAATAGGCCTCACGAGGGCTTCGTCCTGACAGCTCTCGTTAAACCATCTTTTTGTTGGTGTAGTGTAAGCATTCGGCCTCCAAACTTCATTTTCTAAAAAAAACAAAGGCTCTTTTTGATGGACCCAGGAGTTCTTAAAGGCATATGTGTCTGTTTTGTCACTGAAAACTTTGTATAAAATGTACCGTGCCAGGAGAATACCAGCTGTCAAGAGCAACATTATGTTATCTAACGTACTCTGTGGAATGTCTTTAAAGCAGCCTTAGATTCTCAGGAAGTATGAGTCTGAGTAACATGCACAGACATAAGAATTTATAGAAACAGGAAAAGAATATTAGATCCAATAAGCTTATCCCTTTTACACAGATCTACATTCTCACCAGATCTTTCAATCCCTCTTTCTCCAGAAACTCACCTAATTGCCTATTGAATGTATTTATACTGTCCACTTCAATGTGAGTTTAACTACAATTATTTTACCTATTGGGTGAAACAATTCCTCCTAATTTCACTTCCTAATTTTTGAACTGGTGTCCCCTGGTTAATCTAACCCTTCACCATAGTGAACAATTTGTTTGAATCAATTTTGTCATTTAATTAACGGTTAAAGTTCAGTTAGAACACTTCAAAGTTTAAACCTGCCCAACTTCCTTAATCTTTCTTCTTAAATTCCTCCATGCAAGGAATTATCTTCATTATTTGCCTATGTCTGCTGAGCTTCTCTTGAGTCTCAATATTAAATCCGGTTGGGATTGCCTGGTGTCACCATAATTTGTGGACATTGCGATTTAAGAGTTTTCCGACATGGGCTATGGGTATTTCTGAGCCTTGATGTTGTTCATTACCAGCGATCAAATGATCAAAGTACAAGAAGAAATTGTCATATTAAAATGGAACAAAATGAACAATTTGCAGAGGGCAATCGCAGAATAAATGCAGGTCAACACAAGTCAGAATGTCAGCTTAGTCCCGCAGGGTCTACAGGCTGCATGAGCCAAATGGCCTTGTCTTGTTTCCAGTTTTCTTAGCTATCCTGAGGTGGCTGAGTTAGGCCCATCCTCACAAGCCATCTATCAAGTTCAAAGTACAGCAAAATAAAGACTGAAAGGGGACAGAATCCAGGAGATAACAAACAGAGAGCGCTTTGTGATTTTATTATGAGGAATCCAGTGCAACTTAAGGACGTTGTATAATTATGATCTCAAATAGTCACTGATATTTTCTAAAAATTGCACTCCAGGAGCTTTTTACTTTAAAACCAAATTTCCATTCATTTAAGATATTGAGGGTTGTATTTACTCATAAAGTCACTTTGTAGATAGTGGTTAGTGCAATGACACAACGGCGTCATAACATAATTGATTAAGTCTGCTGCTATTAATTTTTACGTTTTAACCGTAGTTTAATAAAAAAAACAAAATGGACAAGATAAGGATGCATTTTAAAAGTTGCACATCACGAAACATCTAACTTGCAGTGGCCACCAAGACAGTGAAATTTCCGAGTCGGCTGCTGACTCTCGTTTTCAACCGAAATCCCTCTGTCGAACCAGCGATGACTCTTTATTGGAATCTTTTCCTGTTGTCTTGGTCATAGGATCACCAATAAGATTGCTCAATCACCTTCATTTCAATATATAAAGATTTGTTACTGATAATAAGTGCAGAGTATTACTTGAAATTCTATCTCTTTCCTGGCTCTTTTTTTTGTTGGTTGTAAAAAAAAAAGTCAAGGGGGTTAGACTGTGAAATTCATCCATTTTTCTTGGCAATTACCCATTCTGCTTGTTAATGACGATCATCTTGGCTGCAACCTGACTCTAAAAAATGTTCTTTAACTTCTTGGTCCTAATACAACAATTTTTCTCTCGTACTTAGGTGCCTGTGGTTTCACCATTAATAATGACAAAGCGTGTGTCTATCAAAAATACCCTGATGGATCACTGTCCAAGTGTTTTTAACCACCCACCCCTGAAGCATATTGAAAAAGAGCCTGTACAGACTCTCATCTCCCAGGACAAAGCAGATGAGGTAAATAAATTAAGCTGATGTTGTGTGATAGATCTTGCTGGGGACCTAGCACACGTTTAAAATGAGAAGTCACAGGCATTTAAAATGCTTCCAAATTTACATTATCTCTTGTCCTGGGACTCTCTAGATCAACATTGAAATCCATAAGAAAAATATAAATTGTTATTATCCTTTGTTTTCTTTATTATAATGATTTCATCCTAGACATTTTTCTTCTTCAATTTGATTGCTGACGAGACTGTTTCTTACTCAGTCCAAATCCACAGAGATGACTGGCTGAATTTTTCTAACGATATGTAATTGACCTGAAATTGACAAGCAAGTCAATGCCGAAAGAATGCTGCATTCTTAAAAAGAATAAAATAGGTGTATTTTGTTATACTAACTGACATTCTACATAACTGTAGTGTTACATCAACTGGAGCAGTGTTAAACAAACAGTATGCCTTAATATGGAGCTGTTGGTGATAGAATCGCAGATATTGTTACCACTGGCAAATTGAAATATATCTATTTTAAATGGCCTACCATTTTTAGTAAAGATTCAATGCAAATCAGCCGAGTGCACCTGCTGCCCCACCATTTTTGATGCTGACCGAGCTGATAGAACTATGGCTGTGCCTTCCCATATACCTGCAGTCTCACCCTGTGCAAAGTGTGACAAAGAGTCATATGTGACAGGCTCCCTATTGTGTCTGTCTGTCACTGACCCCAGAGATTCAGGATCAGCTGGCTCGAGGGCCAACAGCAAAATTATTTTTAAAGATTAAAAGATTTTAAAAACACAGTACAAACATTAGGCTCAATATGGGAATAACAGCGAGTTAATATTTCATTAAAATAATAATTCAGGAGAATTATTAATGTGTAAATGAACTGCCTGTTGTGGGGCTGAGCTATGCAAACCGGAATGTCCCAGGTTTGATCCTTGGTCTGTGTTGACTTCATTTATGTCAGACACACAACAGTTAGGCTGCTAGACGAGGAAGGGGGAAATCAGACAGGGTTTCCACTCCCAACTGCCTGCTGTGAAGTGCACATCTGTAACATGGCCGCGGACAGGAGAGGGCTCAGCTGTGATGTCCTCAACCCTCAAATAAAAATACAATTAATGAGGATGTAATGATTCTGTAAAGTTAACACTGCTTCCATTTTAAAGGTAAGCACAGCAAACCTTGATCACATCTGACAACACTAACATTCATCACAAAATATGAAAAATGGTAACGCCATAGCAGTTTGTTTTGTTTGCAGTAATTCTGATTAGAGAAGAGAGAACTTGCATTTATACAGCTCCTTCACAACCTCAGGGTGTCCCAAAGCGCTTCATAGACGATGAAGTACTTTTTGAAGTGTAGTCACTGTTGTAATGTAGGAAACATGACAGTAAATTTGCACACAGCAAGGTCCCGCAAACAGCAACGAGATAAATGACTTGATAATCTGTTTTACTTTTATTTTATTCGTTTATGGGATGTGGGCGTTGCTGGCAAGGTCAGCATTTATTGCCCATCCCTAATTGCCCTCGAAAGGTGGTGGTGAGCTGCCTTCTTGAAACGTTGCAGTCCGTGTGGTTAAGGTACTCCCACAGTGCTGTTAGGGAGGGTGTTCCAGGATTTTGACCCAGCGACGATGAAGGATCGGCGATATATTTCCAAGTCAGAATAGTGTGTGACTTGGAGGGGAACTTGGAGGTGGTGGTGTTCCCATACGCCTGCTGCCCTTGTCCTTCTAGGTGGAAGAGGTTGCGGGTTTGGGAGGTGCTGCTGAAGAAACCTTGGTGAGTTGCTGCAGTGCATCTTGTAGATGGTACACACTGCAGCCACGGTACGCTGGTGGTGAAGGGAGTGAATGTTTAAGGTGGTGGATGTGGTGCCAATCAAGCGGGCTACTTTGTCCTGGTTGGTGTCGAGTCATGTTGGTTGAGGGATAAATCTTGGCCAGGACACTAGGAGATCTCCCCTGCTCTTCAAAAAGAACACACGGGATCTTTTACACCCACCTGAGGGGTAGATGGGGTTTCGGTTTAACGGCTCATCCGAAAGACGGCACCTCCGCCAGTGCAGCACCCCCTCAGCACTGCACTGAAGAATCAGCTCAAGTTATGTACTCAAGGCTCTGGAGTGGGGCTGAAACCACATGACCATCTGACTCAGAGGTCAGAGTGCTACCCACTGAGCTACGTCTGTCACCAACATGCAGAAGAAACGGAAACCAAGCAATTCTGTCATCTTGAATTCATCAACTCTAAAGGTGGGGGAGGAACAATTGGGTCAGCAAATGGATTCCAAATGTGTTTTCTCCCCTCCTCCTGTGGTTTTCTCACTAACAGCCAGTCGTAAACCCTATTTTATACTAGCAATGCACTCTTCAATTGTGGAATGTGAGAATTGAACTTGGGAAAAAAAAACAACAATTGAGCTGGTTCCCTGATGGCTTGATCGAGCAGTGCACCATATAATGTGGACAATGAAATGCACAGAGCAGGTAAGGTCTTGGGTTCAATCCCTAGTATGTGCTAATTTTATCATTTTCAGGCAGCACAGCAGTGGCATTGGTACAACTGGGACAGGGAGGAAAAGAACCACCCAGGGTTCCTGCTTGTGATTACTATCCAGTGACTCCTGCTGGAAGTTGGACTTAGTATGTGAATAGGGCTGTGCTTGTCTGCGACATTCCCAAATGTCTAAACACCTGCCAACACTTATTATCCAAGCTCACAAGCGAAGAATAGTTACAGGGAGAGGTAAATGAGGAGTGTCAGCAATCACATTGCCACATTGCCAGAATGACTCGACTGCCTTCAAGAGAGAAGAAAATTGAAGGGGTTGGGGAATAAAAGACAAAACGCAAGTGAGACTTAGGTTACCACAGAATCGTTTTCTAAATAATAGTCTAGGAAAATCCATCTGATTTTGATCGCACATTTGAATATCTAAATAGTCTGCTACACCCAATTGATTGCCTGACTGGTATTCTAGAATAACATAAAGGGTAATCAGTGAGTTGAAAGCCATGAGGAACACTTGATGTAAGATCACAGTACGTTTCGAAATATTCTTTTCAAATTACTCTCCTGAAATACAACACCAATTGACAGAACTTTTAAAATGTCATCCACCTAGGAGCAATCTGTTTTAATTAAACAGTCACAAACTGCAATTAATTGCTGCGTAATATACCTCTTGTAAATGATCCTGTAGTTATGACTGTATTTAAGAACTATAAAGCTTTTAGGTCTAATAATTACATGTATTAGCTCCTCTGCTAAAGACAGAGAGCAGATGCCTGTCCTTTGGATAACTATCTACTTCTGTAATGGGCATTTTAACTCACAAAATCCCAGCTCCCCAGCTTAAACCATCTAATATGATGACCATAAATACGTGATAAAGGAGTTTACACATCCTGTATTTTATTATGAAGCTTGCAGTAGTCCTGTGCTCAAGATGCACTGCAGCAACTCGCCAAGGCTTCTTCGACAGCACCTCCCAAACCCGCGACCTCTCCACCTAGAAGGACAAGGGCAGCAGGCGCATGGGAACACCACCACCTCCAAGTTCCCCTCCAAGTCACTCACCATCCTGACCTGGAAATATATCGCCGTTCCTTCATCGTTGCTGGGTCAAAATCCTGGAACTCCCTACCTTAAAGCACTGCGGGACCACCTTCACCACACGGACTGCAGCGGTTCAAGAAGGCGGCTCACCACCACCTTCTCAAGGGCAATTAGGGATGGGCAATAAATGCTGGCCTTGCCAGCGACGCCCACATCCCATGAATGAATTTAAAAAAAACTATTATGACAAGAAAGCCTTCAGCCATCCACATCACAGTGCAAATGTGTGACAGCTGACTATTGAATCAAAATAATTCTTTACCTCTACAGAACACATCAATAAATGTACTATCAGACAACTGAAATGTATTGTAAGATAAAGATTTATATGAATTAAAAGTGGCCTCAAACCATTTCCTACAGAAATGAAGAAGTTTAGAGGGAGGCTTCTTATTCCATCATTTGTTGGTTTGCTGGTTACTGTATTTGTGCATGGAGTCCGTGTGTGACCAGTCCTCTGTTCATTGTTCAAAACCGTTCATCATGGCACCACTCAGTCTCTAACATGGCATTCTGGAACTGCTAATGATCGGGATTATTTCTTTTCCTTCGCGACACCAGAAAAAATCATTCTGACCCTGTTATTTTCTTCGATGATCCCTCTGGCCATAACTGAGAATCGTGAAGAATATGCGAAAGGTTACACGGAGGCATGTCAAACAATGTCGAATTGGGTAATGGTCTAAGGTCAAAAAGATGTTTTAAAATGGTTTGAAAGTGTTAAAAAATGCAATTCGATATTCACTGAAAAGCAAAGGCCGAGCAATCAAGGATGGTTCTGATTGTTCCCCTCCCAGGCCCAGTGGCACTCAAGTCAACAGTTGCATTCTGACTGCTGTCCCTGCTGAAATCAGCCAACTCAGTACTGAACCTGGGACTTTCCTGGGCTGCAGCATTCAATACTATGCCAGCCATTACATCTACCCACCAACGTAGCAGGGCGAGTTGTTTTTCATTTGTTTTACAGTGCAGCATAGAACTGGTAGCTGTACTGAAGAGATCCATTGGCAATACTGACAATATAATATGTGTGTGGGAACATACTATTGCAGAAGTATTAGGGGGAAAAATTTGGTTGATTAGCGCCTCCCGTTTGCGCGAAATTGACCAGAGCTTTTGTGGCGGCGCTAAACTCTACCGCCACGATCTCCTGCGCCCGCAGATCGTGACGTCAGGTAGCGCCCCGGACCTGATATTGAGTTGTGCCCCCTTTCTTTCCGCCTGCCACTAGCAACGACAGGTAGAGGGGAACGTTTTGCAGTCGGGAAGGGGAGCGCTATTTAAAGGCAGCCTCTTCCTGCCTTTTTTTGTCGGAGACATTTTTGCACCACGCATTCTGAGAGAGAGAGAGATTCTGAGAGAGAGAGAGAGAGAGACTTCTGGAGAGATTCAACGCTGTGTGAAGGAGTTTTGGGTACTGAGCAACACTTTGCAGGTTCTTTTTGATTTGACCTTCCTTGCATCGATTTAGAAGAGACTGTGGGGGCTGCACTCTGAGCTCTTTCTCTGGGACTCTCCATTGTTCTTTGCAGCAGATTTGAAAAGTTCAGGTCTGTCCAGGCCGAGATTCAAGGCTGCAATGAGCAGGATGTGGCTGGAGAGCAAGATCGACCCTCCCCTTTAAGAACTGGCGGCCAGTGTGTCTGTGTTCCATTGCTAACTGACATCACCTGAGCTTCGCCAGCGCTCTGAGTTATGCCCTCTGCTCCTTGGCATTAGCGCCTTAAGAGAGGTGTGTAGCGCCTGATTTAGCGCTCCAATCACCTCCAGGGGCGATAGAAGCCAAGTTTGCAGTCGGAGGCGATAATTAGCGCCAGGCGCTAAACTTTGCGCCCGGCCGATAATTGCGCCCCAAATGGGGCGATACTGAATTTCTCCCCCTTAGAGTGAGAAAAGAACATTATAGAATCATACAGAACAGAAGGAAACCATTTGGCCCATCACGCCTGTGCTAGCTCTCTGAATAGCTATCCATTTAATTTCATTCATCTACCCTTTTCCCATACTCTATTAAATGTTCCTTTTTCAAATATTTATCCACTTCCCTTTTAAAAGCTATTACAGATTTGACTTCCACCATTGGGCATTCCATGTACTACCAAAGCTCGGTGTAAAAAAAAAATCCTACAAAGCTTTGGCGAGGGTACAGAAGAGATTCACTAGAATGGTTCCAGGGGTGAGGGATTCCAGTTATGTGGATAGATTGGAGAAGCTGGGGTTGTTCTCCTTGGAACAGAGAAGGCTAAGAGGAGATTTGATAGAGGTGTTTAAAATCATGAAGGATTTAGATAGAGTAAATAAAGAGAAACTGTTTCCAATGGCTGAAGGGTCGATAATGAGAGGGCACAGATTTAAGGTGATTGGCAAAAGAACCAGAGGCGACATGAGGGAAAGCTATGCAACGACTGGTTAGGAATTGGAATGCACTGCCTGATAGGGTGGTGGATACAAATTCAATAGTAGCATTAAAAAGAGAATTGGATAAATACTTGAAGGAGAAAAAATTGCAGGGATATGGGGAGGGAGCGGGGGAGTGGGACTAACTGGATTGCTCTTCGAAAGAGTCGGCGCTGACTCGATGGGCCGAATGGTCTCCTTCTGTGCTGCACTATTCTATGATTCTATGATCTTCCTTTGTTCTTTTGTTGCTGATCAATGGAGATAGTTTTTCCCTATTTACACCATCATCCTCACTCCCCCACCCATAATTTTGAACACTTCTATCAAATCTCCTCTTAACCTTCTCTGTTCTAGTGCACTTTTAAAAGCTCTTATGGATTCTGTTTTCACCACTACTTCTGGTAGAACATTCCATGTCCTAACAACCTTCTGCATAAGAGAAAATTCTGCTAACATCTCCCTTTGTTTTTTTTGGTGACGAGCTTAAATTTATCCTCACTAGTTACCAACCGTTGGAAATCATCTTCCTACTAACTTTATCAAAAACTTTTATAGTTTTGAATACTTTTATTAGATCTCCTCTTAACCTTTGCTCTAATGAAAAGAGCCCCAGCTTATCGAGACACTCCTCATAACTAATGTCTCCTCACTCCTGGGATCGTCTGAGAATCTCTTCTGCACTCTGAGGCCTTAATATCCTTATTAAAGTGAGGTGACCAAAACTGGACACAAAACTGAGGCCCAACTAATGGTAATAACTTTAACATTAACTCTTTGCTATTGTATTCAATGTCCCTATTTATAAAACATTGGATTACATAGGATAGGACTCAAGAAGCTCGACACCATCCAGGACCAAGCAGCCCGCTTGATTGGCACCCCATCCACCATCTTAAACATTCACTACCTCCACCACCGGCGTACCGTGGTTGCAGTGTGTACCATCTACAAGATGCACTGCAGCAACTCGCCAAGGCTTCTTCGGCAGCACCTCCCAAACCCGCGACCTCGTCCACCTAGAAGGACAAGGGCAGCAGGCGCATGGTAACACCACCACCTCCAAGTTCCCTTCCAAGTCACACACCATCCTAACTTAGAACTATATCGCCATTCCTTCACCGTCGCTGGGTCAAAATCCTGGAACTCTCTCCCTAACAGCACTGTGGGAGTACCTTCACCACACGGACTGCAGCGGTTCAAGAAGGCGGCTCGCTACCACCTTCTCAAGGGTAACTGGGGATGGGCAATAAATGCTGGCCTTGCCAGCGACGCCCTAATCCCATAAACGAATAAAAACATTTTTTTTTAAATATACGGCACAGAAACAGGCCATTCGGCCCAACCAGTCCGTGCCGGCGTTTATGCTCCACTCGCGCCTCCTCCCATCTTTCCTCATCTAAATCTATCAGCATCACCCTCGATTCCCTTCTCCCTCATATGCTTGTCTAGGTTCCCATAAGTTTTTAATACAGCTTCATCAACATGCCTTCCCACTGTTAAAGGTTTGTTTCTCTGAACCCCTAAGTCTGCCTGCTTTGAACTCCTTTTATAGATTACTGTATATGTCCTCCTCAAATTCTTAATCTCAAAATGTATCACCTCACATTTCTCCACATTAAATTTCATCTACCGTCTGCACTATCTACCAATTTAACTTTGTCCTTCTGAAGTCCTCTTTCTGGTGTTTTACAATGATTTATTTAGCGATTTTGTAAAAGTTTCTCCTTATTGAGACGTGCACTGTATTTTCTATATCTTTGAATGATTTTTTATGGCATCAGAATCTGTTATATTAAAAATAGAAAAGCTTCCACAATTGCATTTTCTTAGACATGCTGAGCTTAATATGCATAATTAATGGTTTGATGGCCTCAAACTTTAATTTTCATAACAGTAAGGTAAAGAGGGATTTACAGAAGAAAGATGGTGTATGTTCCGCGCTTTCCTCGGTTTCTGATTTTTCCAGATGTTTACCAGGAGTGGTGATTCCCGGGAGTGGTGATTACTGGGAGTGGTGTTTACAAGGAGCGTTGATTACCAGGTGTGGTGTTTACCGGGAATGGTGTTTACCAGGAGTGGAGTTTACCAGGAGTGCTGTTTACCGGGAGTGGTGTTTACAAGGAGCGGTGATTACCAGGAGTGATGTTTACTGGGAGTGGAGTTTACCAGGAGTGGTGTTTACCAGAAGTGGTGTTTACCAGGATCAGTGATTACCGGGAGTGGTGTTTACCAGGAGTGGTGTTTACCAGGAGTGGTGTTTACTGGGAGCAGTGATTACTGGGAGTGGCGTCTACCAGGAGCGGTGTTTACCGGGAATGGTGTTTACCAGGAGCAGTGTTTTCCAGGAGTAATGTTTACTTGAAGTGGTGATTACCAGGAGTGATGTTTACCGGGAGTGGTGTTTACTGGGAGTAGTGTTTACCGGGAGCAGTGTTTACTGGGAGTTGTGTTTACCGGAAGCGGTGTTTACCGGGAGTAGTGCTTACCGGGAGTGGTGTTTACCGGGACCGGTGTTTACTGGGAGTGGTGTTTACTGGGAGTGGTGTTTACTGGGAGAAGTGTTTACCGGGAATGGTGTTTACCGGGAGTAGTGTTTACCGGCAATGGTGTTTACCGAGAATGGTGTTTACTGGGAGTGGTGTTTACATGGAGTAGTGTTTACCGGGAGTGGTGTTTACCGGGAATGGTGTTTACTGGGAGTAGCGTTTACCGGGGACGGTGTTTACCAGGAGTAGTGTTTACCGGAGTAATATTTACCGGGAGTGGTGTTTACCGGGAGTAGTGTTTATCGGGAGTGGTGTTTACTGGGAGTGGTGATTACCGGGAGTCATGTTTACTGGGAGTGGTGATTAACGGGAGTGATGTTTACCAGGAATGGTGTTTACCGGGAGTAGTGTTTACTGGGAGTGGTGCTTACCGGGAGTGGTGCTTACCGGGAGCGGTGTTTACCGGGAGTAGTGTTTACCAGGAGTGGTGTTTACCGGGAGCAGTGTTTACAAGGAGTGGTAATTACCAGGTGATTACCGGGAGTGGGGTATACCAGGAATGGTGTTTACCGGGAGCGGTGTTTACCGGGAGTAGTGTTTACCAGGAATGGTGTTTACCAGGATTGGTGTTTACCGGGAGACATGTAAAACGGGTCTACCGTGTTTACCGGGTATGGTGTTTACCGGGAGTGGTGATTACTGGGAGTAGTGTTTACTGGGAGTGGCGTTTACCGGGAGTAGTGTTTACCGGGAATGGAGTTTACGGGAGCAGTGTTTACTAGGAGTGGTGATTACCAGGTGTTTACCGAGAATGGTGATTACTGGGAGCGGTGTTTTCCGGGAGTAATGTTTACCAGGAATGGTGTTTACCGGGAGACTTGTAGAACCGGTCTACCGTGTTTACCGAGTATGGTGTTTACCGCAGAAGTGTTTACCGGGAATAGCGTTTACCGCAAATGGTGTTTACCGGGAGTAGTGTTTACCGGGAGTAGTGTTTACCGGGAGTGGTGTTTACTGGGAATGGTGTTTACCAGGAGTGGTGTTTACCGGGAATGGTGATTACGGGGAGTGATGTTTACCGGGAGCGGTGTTTACCAGGAGTAGTGTTTACCAGGAATGGTGTTTACCGGGAGTAGTGTTTAGTGGGTGTAGTGTTTACCGGGAATGGTGTTTATCGGGAGTAGTGTTTACCGGGAGTGCCGTTTACTGGGAGTAGTGTTTACCGGGAGTAGTGTTTACTGGGAGCAGCATTTACCGGGAGTGGTGTTTACCGGGAGTAGTGTTTACCGGGTGTAGTGTTTACTGGGAGTGGTGTTTACCATGAGAAGTGTTTACCGGGAATGGTGTTTGCCGGGAGTATTGCTAACCGGAAATGGTGTTTACCAGGAGCATTGATTAAGAGGAGTGGTGTTTACCAGGAGCGGTGTTTACCGGGAGTGGTGTTTACTGGGAGTGATGAATACCGGGAGTGATGTTTACCAGGTGTGGTGTTTACTGGGAGTTGTATTTACCAGGAGTGGTGTTTACCAGGAGTGCTGTTTACCGGGAGTGGTGTTTACCGGAAATGTTGTTTACCAGGAGTGGTGTTTACCAGGAGTGGAGTTTACCAGGAGTGATGTTTACCAGAGGAGGTGTTTACCAGGATCAGTGATTACCAGGAGTGGTATTTACTGGGAGTGGAGTTTACAAGGAGCGTTGTTTACCAGGAGCAGTAATTACTGGGAGTGGCGTTTACCAGGAGCGTTGATTCCTGGGAGTGGTGTTTACCAGGAGTGGTGATTACCAGGAGTGATATTTACTAGGAGTGGTGATTACTGGGAGCGATGTTTACTGGGAGTGGTGATTACCGGGAGTGGTGTTTACCAGGAACGGTGTTTATCGGGAGCGGTGTTTTTCGGAATAATGTTTACTGGGAGTGGTGATTACCAGGAGTGATGTTTACCACAAGTAGTGTTTACCGGGTGATGTGTTTAATGGAAGTGGTGTATATCAGGAGTAGAGTTTACCGGGACTGGTGTTTACTGGGAATGGTGCTAAACAGGAGTGGTGTTTACCGGGAGTGGTGTTTACCGGGAGCGGTATTTACCGGGAGTAGTGCTTACCGGGTGTAGTCTTTACCGGGAATGTTTACCGGGAGTAGTGTTTACCGGGTGTAGTGTTTACCGGGAATGGTGTTTACCGGGAGTGGTGTTTACCAGGAGCGGTGCTTACCGGGAGTAGTATTTACTGGGAATGGTGTTTACTGGGAGTAGTGTTTACTGGGAGTAGCGTTTACCGGGAATGGTGTTTACCGGGTGTAGTGTTTACCGGGAGTGGTTTTTACCGGGAGTTGTGTTTACTGGGAATGGTGTTTACCGGGAGTGGTGTTATCTGGGAGTAGTGTTTACTGGGAGCAGTGTTTACCGGGAATGGTGTTTATTGGGAGTGTTGTTTACCGGGAGTAGTGTTTACCGGGAATGGTGTTTACCGGGAGTAGTGTTTACCGGGAGTGGTGTTTACTGGGAATAGTTTTTACTGGGAGTGGTGTTTACTAGGAGCAGTGATTACCGGGAGTGGTGCTTACCGGAAATGGTGTTTACCAGCGGTGGTGTTTACCGGGAGTGGAGTTTAAAAGGAGCAGTGAGTACTGGGAGTGGTGTTTACCAGTAGTGGTATTTACCGGGAGTGTAGTTTAAAAGGAGCGGTGATTACCGGGAGTGTTGTTTACCAGGAGTGGTGTTTACCGGGAGTAGTGTTTACTGGGTGTAGTGTTTACCGGGAATGGTGTTTACCGGGAGTGGTGGTTACCGGAAGCGGTGTTTACCGGGAATGGTGTTTACCGGTAGTGGTGTTTCCCAGGAGTGGTGTTTACCAGGAGTGGAGTTTACAAAGAGCAGTGTTTACCAGGAGCAGTGATTACTAGGAGTGGCGTCTACCAGGAGTGGTGTTTACCGGGAGTGGTGTTTGCCAGGAGTGGTGTTTACCAGGAGTGGTGTTTAGTAGGAACGGTGTTTACCAGGAGCGTTGATTACGGGAGTGATGTTTACCAGGAGTGGTGATTACCAGGAGTGATGTTTACTCGGAGAGGTGTTTACCAGGAGCGATATTTACTGGGAGTGATGATAACCGGGGGCAGTGCTTGCCAGGAGTGGTGTTTACCGGGAATAGTGTGTACCGGGAGTAGTGTTTACCGGGAATGGTGTTTACCGGGAGTAGTGTTTACTGGCAGTGGTGTTTAATGGGAGTGGTGTTTACCGGGAATGGTGTTTACTGGGTGTAGTGTTTACCGGGAGTAGTGTTTACCGGGAGCGGTGTTTACCGGGAATGGTGTTTACCAGGAACGTTTTTTACCGGGAGCGGTGTTATCCAGGAGTAATGTTTACTGGGAGTGGTGAGTACCAGGAGTGATGTTTACTAGGAGTGGTGTTTACTGGGAGTAGTGTTTACCGGGAACAGTGTTTACCGGGAGCAGTGTTTACCGGGAGTTGTGTTTACTGGGAGTGGTATTTACCGGGAATGGTGTTTACCGGGAGTAGTGATAATCGGGAGTGCTGTTTACCAGGAGCGGTGTTTACCGGGAGTAATGTTTACCGGGAGTGGTGTTTACCGGGAATGGTGATTACGGGGAGTGATGTTTACTGGGAGCGGTGTTTACCGGGAGTAGTGTTTACCAGGAATGGTGTTTACCGGGAGTAGTGTTTACCGGGAGTAGTGTTTACCGGGAATGGTGTTTATCGGGAGTAGTGTTTACCGGGAGTGGCGTTTACCGGGAGTAGTGTTTACCGGGAGTAGTGTTTACTGGGAGCTGCATTTACCGGGAGTGGTGTTTACCGGGAGTAGTTTTTACCGGGTGTAGTGTTTACTGGGAGTGGTGTTTGCCATGAGTAGTGTTTACCGGGAATGGTGTTTACCGGGAGTATTGCTAACCGGAAATGGTGTTTACCAGGAGCATTGATTACCAGGAGTGGTGTTTACCAGGAGCGGTGTTTACCGGGAGTGGTGTTTACTGGGAGTGGTGAATACCGGGAGTGATGTTTACCAAGTGTGGTGTTTACCAGGAGTGGTGTTTACTGGGAGTTGTGTTTACCAGGAGTGGTGTTTACCAGGAGTGCTGTTTACCGGGAGTGGTGTTTACCGGAAATGTTGTTTACCAGGAGTGGTGTTTACCAGGAGTGGAGTTTACCAGGAGTGATGTTTGCCAGAGGAGGTGTTTACCAGGATCAGTGATTACCAGGAGTGGTATTTACTGGGAGTGGAGTTTACAAGGAGCGTTGTTTACCAGGAGCAGTGATTACTGGGAGTGGTGTTTACCAGGAGCGTTGATTTCTGGGAGTGGTGTTTACCTGGAGTGGTGTTTACCAGGAGCATTGATTACTGGGAGTGGTGTTTACCAGGAGTGGTGATTACCAGGTGTGATATTTACTAGGAGTGGTGATTACCGGGAGCGATATTTACTGGTAGTGGTGATTACCGGGAGTGGTGTTTACCAGGAACGGTGTTTATCGGGAGCGGTGTTTTCCGGGAGTAATGTTTACTGGGAGTGGTGATTACCAGGAGTGATGTTTACCACAAGTAGTGTTTACCGGGTGATGTGTTTAATGGAAGTGGTGTATATCAGGAGTAGTGTTTACCGGGAGTGGTGTTTACCAGGAGTGGTGTTTACTGAGAGCGGTATTTACCAGGCGTATTGTTTACTGGGAATGGTCCTAAACAGGAGTGGTGTTTACCGCGAGTGGTGTTTACCGGGAGCGGTATTTACCGGGAGTAGTGTTTACCGGGTGTAGTCTTTACCGGGAATGTTTACCGGGAGTAGTGTTTACCGGGTGTAGTGTTTACCGGGAATGGTGTTTACCGGGAGTGGTGTTTACTGGGAATGGTGTTTACCGTGTCTAATGTTTACCGAGAATAATGTTAACCGAGAATGGTGTTTACCGGGAGTGGTGTTTACCGGGAGTGGTGTTTACCAGGAATGGTGTTTACCAGGAGTAGTGTTTATCAGGAGTGGTGTTTACCAGGAGCAGTGATTACTGAGAGTGGTATCTACCAGGAGTGGTGTTTACCGGGAGTGGATTTTACAAGGAGCAGTGTTTACCAGGAGCAGTGATTACTAGGAGTGGTGTCTACCAGGAGTGGTGTTTACCGGGAGTGGAGTTTACCAGGCGTGGCGTTTACCAGGAGTGGGGTTTAGCAGGAATGGTGTTTACCAGGAGAGTTGATTACCGGGAGTGATATTTACCAGGAGAGGTGTTTACCAGGAGCGGTGATAACCAGGAGTGATGTTTATTGGGAGAGGTGATTAACGGGAGCGGTGTTTGCCAGGAGTGGTGTTTACCGGGAATGCTGTTTACCGGGAGTAGTGTTTACCAGGAGTAGTGTTTACCGGGAATGGTGTTTACCGGGACTAGTGTTTACCGGGAGTGGTGTTTAATGGGAGTAGCATTTACCGGGAATGGTGCTTACCGGGAGTAGTGTATACCAGGAGAGTTGATTACCGGGAGTGGTGTTTACCAGGAGTGATGTTTACCAGGAGCGGTGATTACCAGGAGCGATGTTTACTGGGAGTGGTGATTACCGTGGGCAGTGTTTGCCAGGAGTAGTGTTTACCGGGAATGGTGTTTACTGGGAATGGTGTTTCCCGGGAGTAGTGTTTACCGGGAATGGTGTTTACCGGGAATGGTGATTACCGGGAGCAGTGTTTACCGGGAGTAGTGTTTACCGGGAATGGTGTTTATCGGGAGCAGTGTTTACCGGGAGTAGTGTTTACCACGAATGGTGTTTACCGGGAGTAGTGTTTACCGGGAGAGGTGTTTAACGGGAGTGGTGTTTACGGGGAATGGTGATTACCGGGAGTGGTGTTTACCAGGAGTGGTGTTTACCGGGAGTGGTGTTTACCAGGAACGGTGTTTACCGGGGGTGGTGTTTTCCGGGAGTAATGTTTACTGGGAGTGGTGACTACCAGGAGTGCATTTTGCCGCAAGTAGTGTTTACCGGGTGCTGTGTTTAACAGGAGCGGTGTTTAACAGGATTAGTGTTTACCGGGAGTAGTGTTTGCCAGGAGTGGTGTTTACCAGGAGTGGTGTTTAGTAGGAACGGTGTTTACCAGGAGCATTGATTACCGGGAGTGATGTTTACCAGCAGTGGTGATTACCAGGAGCGATGTTTACTGGGAGTGGTGATAACCGGGGGCGGTGCTTGCCAGGAGTGGTGTTTACCGGGAATGGTGTTTACCGGGAATAGTGTTTACCGGGAGTAGTTTTTACCAGGAATGGGGTTTACTGTGAGTAGTGTTTTCCGGGAGTGCTGTTTAACGGGAGCAGTGTTTACCGGGAGTGGTGTTTACCGGGAGTGGTGTTTACTAGGAGCCGTGATTACCGGGAGTGGTGCTTACCGGAAATGGTGTTTACCACCGGTGGTGTTTACCGGGAGTGGAGTTTAAAATGAGCAGTGATTACCGGGAGTGTTGTTTACCAGGAGTGGTGTTTACCGGGAGTAGTGTTTACTGGGTGCAGTGTTTACCGGGAATGGTGTTTTCAGGGAGTGGTGGTTACCGGGAGCGGTGTTTACCGGGAATGGTGTTTACCGGTAGTGGTGTTTACCAGGAGTGGTGTTTACCAGGAGTGGAGTTTACAAGGAGCAGTGTTTACCAGGAGCAGTGATTATTAGGAGTGGCATCTACCAGGAGTGGTATTTACCGGGAGTGGTGTTTGCCAGGAGTGGTGTTTACCAGGAGTGGTGTTTAGTAGGAACGGTGTTTACCAGGAGTGGTGATTACCAGGAGCGATGTTTACTGGGAGTGGTGATAACTGGGGGCGGTGCTGGCCAGGAGTGGTGTTTACCAGGAATGGTGCTTACCGGGACTAGTGTTTACCGGGAGTAGTGTTTACCGGGAATGGTGTTTACCGGGAGTAGTGTTTACCGGGAGTGGTGTTTAACAGGAGTGGTGTTTACCAGGAATGGTGTTTACTGGGAGTAGTGTTTACCGGGAGTAGCGTTTACCGGGAGCGGTGTTTACCGGGAATGGCGTTTACCAGGAACGGTTTTTACCGGGAGCGGTGTTATCCAGGAGTAATATTTACTGGGCGTGGTGATTACCAGGAGTGATGTTTACCGGGAGTGGTGTTTACTGGGAGTAGTGTTTACCGGGAGCAGTGTTTACCGGGAGAAGTTTTTACCGGGAGTTGTGTTTACTGGGAGTGGTATTTACCGGCAATGGTGTTTACCAGGAGTAGTAATAATCGGGAGTGCTGTTTACCAGAGGTGGTGTTTACCGGGAGTAGTGTTTACCAGGAATGGTGTTTACCGGGAGTAGTGTTTACCGGGAGTAGTGTTTACCGGGACTGGTGTTTACCAGGAGTAGTGTTTACCGGGAGAACGTTTACCGGGAGTAGTGTTTACTGGAAATGGTGTTTACCGGAAATGGTGTTTATCAGGAGCATTGATTACAGGAGTGGTGTTTACCAAGACCGGTGTTTACCGGGAGTGGTGTTTACTGGGAGTGGTGAATACCGGGAGTGATGTTTACCGGGTGTGGTGTTTACTGGGAGTGCTGTTTACTGGGAGTTGTGTTTACCAGGAGTGGTGTTTACCGGGAGTGGTGTTTATCGGCAGTGGTGTTTACCAGGAGTGCTGTTTACTGGGAATGGTGTTTACTGGAAATGTTGTTTACCATGAGTGGTGCTTACCAGGAGTGGAGTTTACCAGGAGTGGTGTTTACCAGAGGTGGTGTTTACCAGGATCAGTGATTACCAGGAGTGGTATTTACTGGGAGTGGAGTTTACAAGGAGCGTTGTTTACCAGGAGCATTGATTACTGGGAGTGGTGTTTACCAGGAGTGGTGATTACCAGGAATGATGTTTATTGGGAGTGGTGATTACTGGGAGCGATGTTTACTGGGACTGGTGATTACCGGGAGTGGTGTTTACCAGGAACGGTGTTTACTGGGAGCGGCGTTTTCCGGGAGTAATGTTTACTGGGAGTGGTGATTCCCAGGAGTGATGTTTACCACAAGTAGTGTTTACCGGGTGATGTGTTTAAAGGAAGTGGTGTATATCAGGAGTAGTGTTTACCGGGAGTGGTGTTTACCAGGTGTATTGTTTACTGGGAATGGTGCTAAACTGGAGTGGTGTTTACCGGAATTGGTGTTTACCACCGGTGGTGTTTAACTGGAGTGGAGTTTAAAATGAGCAGTGATTACCGGGAGTGTTGTTTACCAGGAGTGGTGTGTACCGGGAGTAGTGTTTACTGGGTGCAGTGTTTACCGGGAATGGTGTTTTCAGGGAGTGGTGGTTACCGGAAGCGGTGTTTACCGGGAATGGTGTTTACCGGTAGTGGTGTTTACCAGGAGTGGTGTTTACCAGGAGTAGAGTTTACAAGGAGCAGTGTTTACCAGGAGCAGTGATTATTAGGAGTGGCGTCTACCAGGAGTGGTGTTTACCGGGAGTGGTGTTTGCCAGGAGTGGTGTTTACCAGGAGTGGTGTTTAGTAGGAACGGTGTTTAACAGGAGTGTTGATTACCGGGAGTGATGTTTACCAGGAGTGGTGATTACCAGGAGCGATGTTTACTGGGAGTGGTGATAACTGGGGGCGGTGCTTGCCAGGAGTGGTGTTTACCGGGAATGGTGTTTACCGGGACTAGTGTTTACCGGGAGTAGTGTTTACCGGGAATGGTGTTTACCGGGAGTAGTGTTTACCGGGAGTGGTGTTTAACGGGAGTGGTGTTTACCAGGAATGGTGTTTACTGGGAGTAGTGTTTACCGGGAGCGGTGTTTACCGGGAATGGTGTTTACCAGGAACGGTTTTTACCGGGAGAAGTTTTTACCGGGAGTTGTGTTTACTGGGAGTGGTATTTACCGGGAATGGTGTTTACCAGGAGTAGTAATAATCGGGAGTGCTGTTTACCAGGGGTGGTGTTTACCGGGAGTAGTGTTTACCAGGAATGGTGTTTACTGGGAGTAGTGTTTACCGGGAATGGTGTTTACCAGGAGTAGTGTTTACCGGGAGTGGCGCTTACCGGGAGTAGTGTTTACCGGAAATGGTGTTTACCGGAAATGGTGTTTACCAGGAGCATTGATTACCAGGAGTGGTGTTTACCAAGAGCGGTGTTTACCGGGAGTGGTGTTTACTGGGAGTGGTGAATACCGGGAGTGATGTTTACCGGGTGTGGTGTTTACCGGGAGTGGTGTTTACTGGGAGTTGTGTTTACCAGGAGTGGTGTTTACCGGGAGCGGTGTTTATCGGCAGTGGTGTTTACCAGGAGTGCTGTTTACCGGGAATGGTGTTTACCGGAAATGTTGTTTACCATGAGTGGTGCTGACCAGGAGTGGAGTTTACCAGGAGTGGTGTTTACCAGAGGAGGTGTTTACCAGGATCAGTGATTACCAGGAGTGGTATTTACTGGGAGTGGAGTTTACAAGGAGCATTGATTACTGGGAGTGGTGTTTACCAGGAGTTGTGATTACCAGGAATGATGTTTATTGGGAGTGGTGATTACTGGGAGTAATGTTTACTGGGACTGGTGATTACCGGGAGTGGTGTTTACCACAAGTAGTGTTTACCGGGTGAGGTGTTTAATGGAAGTGGTGTATATCAGGAGTAGTGTTTACCGGGAGTGGTGTTTACCAGGTGTATTGTTTACTGGGAATGGTGCTAAACTGGAGTGGTGTTTACCGGAATTGGTGTTTACCACCGGTGGTGTTTAACTGGAGTGGAGTTTAAAATGAGCAGTGATTACCGGGAGTGTTGTTTACCAGGAGTGGTGTGTACCGGGAGTAGTGTTTACTGGGTGCAGTGTTTACCGGGAATGGTGTTTTCAGGGAGTGGTGGTTACCGGAAGCGGTGTTTACCGGGAATGGTGTTTACCGGTAGTGGTGTTTACCAGGAGTGGTGTTTACCAGGAGTGAAGTTTACAAGGAGCAGTGTTTACCAGGAGCAGTGATTATTAGGAGTGGCGTCTACCAGGAGTGGTGTTTACCGGGAGTGGTGTTTGCCAGGAGTGGTGTTTACCAGGAGTGGTGTTTAGTAGGAACGGTGTTTAACAGGAGTGTTGATTACCGGGAGTGATGTTTACCAGGAGTGGTGATTACCAGGAGCGATGTTTACTGGGAGTGGTGATAACTGGGGGCGGTGCTTGCCAGGAGTGGTGTTTACCGGGAATGGTGTTTACCGGGACTAGTGTTTACCGGGAGTAGTGTTTACCGGGAATGGTGTTTACCGGGAGTAGTGTTTACCGGGTGTAGTGTTTACTGGGCATGGTGTTTACTGGGAGTAGTGTTTACCGGGAGTGGTGTTTTCCGTGATTGGTGTTTACCGGGCATAGTGTTAACCGGGAGTAGTGTTTACCGGGAGCGATGTTTACAAGGAGTGGTGATTACCAGGAGAGATGTTTACTAGGCGTGGTGATTACCGGGAGCGGTGTTTGCCAGGAGTGGTGTTTACCAGGAATGGTGTTTACCGGGAGCGATGTTTTCCGGGAGTAGTGTTGACCAGGAGTGGTGTTTACTGGGAGTGGTGTTTACCAGGAACAGTGTTTAGCGGGAGTGGTGTTTCCCGGGAGTGGTGTTTACCAGGAGTGGTGTTTTCCGGGAGTGGTGTTTACCAGGAACGGTGTTTACTGGGAGCAGTATTTTCCAGGAGTAATGTTTACTGGGAGTGGTGATTACCAGGAGTGGTGTTTACCACAAGTAGTGTTTACCGGGAGCAGTGTTTACCGGGAGCAGTTTTTACCGGGAGTAGTGTTTACTGGGAGATGTGTTTATCCGGGAGTGGTGTTTACCGGGAGTGGTGTTTACCGGGAGCGGTGTTGACTGGGAATGGTGTTTACCGGGAGTGGTGTTTACCAGGAGCAGTGTTTACCGGGAGTAGTGTTTACCGGGAGCTGTGTTTATGGGAGTAGTGTTTACTGGGCATGGTGTTTACTGGGAGTAGTGTTTACCGGGAGTGGTGTTTTCCGTGATTGGTGTTTACCGGGCATAGTGTTAACCGGGAGTAGTGTTTACCGGGAGCGATGTTTACAAGGAGTGGTGATTACCAGGAGAGATGTTTACTAGGCGTGGTGATTACCGGGAGCGGTGTTTGCCAGGAGTGGTGTTTACCAGGAATGGTGTTTACCGGGAGCGATGTTTTCCGGGAGTAGTGTTGACCAGGAGTGGTGTTTACTGGGAGTGGTGTTTACCAGGAACAGTGTTTAGCGGGAGTGGTGTTTCCCGGGAGTGGTGTTTACCAGGAGTGGTGTTTTCCGGGAGTGGTGTTTACCAGGAACGGTGTTTACTGGGAGCAGTATTTTCCAGGAGTAATGTTTACTGGGAGTGGTGATTACCAGGAGTGGTGTTTACCACAAGTAGTGTTTACCGGGAGCAGTGTTTACCGGGAGCAGTTTTTACCGGGAGTAGTGTTTACTGGGAGATGTGTTTATCCGGGAGTGGTGTTTACCGGGAGTGGTGTTTACCGGGAGCGGTGTTGACTGGGAATGGTGTTTACCGGGAGTGGTGTTTACCAGGAGCAGTGTTTACCGGGAGTAGTGTTTACCGGGAGCTGTGTTTACTGGGAGTAGTGTTTACCGGGTGTAGTGTTTACTGGGCATGGTGTTTACTGGGAGTAGTGTTTACCGGGAGTGGTGTTTTCCGTGATTGGTGTTTACCGGGCATAGTGTTAACCGGGAGTAGTGTTTACCGGGAGCGATGTTTACAAGGAGTGGTGATTACTAGGAGTGATGTTTGCCGGAAGTGGTGTTTACCAGGAGTGGTGTTTACCGGGCGTGATGTTTACCAGGAGAGGTGTTTACCAGGAGTGGTGTTTACCAGTGTAATCTATTATCACATGCTTTGTCATATGGTTTAGCATGAGCATGCTCAGTTCGCTCTGGCCTAATAAACAAACACATGGACTAGCAACACATCCTGTCTCTGTCCTTCATTTGTTCTACCCACATATATTACATTTTTGGCGATGAGGATGGGATCCCAAAGCCATTTTTTGGGATCATGGAAGTTTTCAACCTTCGAGTGGAAAAGTTTAAGGTACACAGGGAGTGTGCTGAGTCACTGTTCATCGGGATCGGGACAATCATGGCCGCGCCTACGAGATTCATCGGAAGCCTCGGCATGTATGACCGAGCTCGTGAACCATTCAGTTCTTACATTGAGCGGATGGAGATGTTTTTTTGGGCCAATAACAAGGTGCAGATGAAAATGTTCAAGCTTTACCAGGACTGGTGTTTACCGGGAGCGGTGTTTACCGGGAGTGGTGATTACCAGGGGCGATGATTACCAGGTGTGGTGTTTACCGAGACTGTGTTTACCGGGAGTGGTGATTACCGAGAGCGGTGTTTACCAGGAGCGATGATTACCAGGAGCAGTGATTACCAGGAGTGGTTTTTACCGAGAGTGGTGTTTACTGGGAGCAATGATTACCAGGAGTGGTGTTTAACAAGAGCGGTGTTTACTGGGAGTGGTGATTACTGGGAGCGGTGATTACCAGGAGTGGTGTTTACCGAGAGCGGTGTTTACTGGGAGAGGTGATTACCGGAACGATGATTACAGGGGCAGTGATTACCAGGAGTGGTGTTTACCGAGAGCGGTGTTTACTGGGAGAGGTGATTACCGGAACGATGATTACAGGGGCAGTGATTACCAGGAGTGGTGATTACCAGGAGCGGTGATTACCAGGAGTGGTGTTTACCGGGAGCGGTGTTTACTGGGAGCGGTGATTACCAGGAGTGGTGTTTACCGAGAGCGGTGTTTACTGGGAGTGGTGATTACCAGGAGTGGTGTTTACCGAGAGCGGTGATTACCGGGAGCGGTGTTTACTGAGAGCGGTGTTTACTGGGAGTGGTGATTACCAGGAGCGGTGATTACCAGGAGTGGTGTTTACTGGGAGTGGTGATTACCAGGAGCAGTGATTACCGAGAGCGGTGTTTACTGAGAGCGGTTTTACTGGGAGTGGTGATTACCAGGAGCGGTGATTACCGAGAGCGGTGTTTACTGGGAGTGGTGATTACCAGGAGCGGTGATTACCGAGAGCGGTGTTTTCTGAGAGCGGTGTTTACTGGGAGTGGTAATTACCAGGAGTGGTTTTTACCGAGAGCGATGATTACCAGGAGTGGTGTTTACCGAGAGCAGTGTTTTCTGAGAGCGGTGTTTACTGGGAGTGGTGATTACCAGGAGCGGTGATTACCAGGAGCGGTGATTACCGAGAGTGGTGTTTACTGGGAGCGGTGATTACCAGGAGCGGTGATTACCAGGAGTGGTTTTTACCAGGTGTGGTGTTTACTGGGAGTGGTGATTACCAGGAGCGGTGATTACCAGGAGTGGTTTTTACCGAGAGCGATGTTTACTGGGAGTGGTGATTACCAGGAGTGGTGATTGCTAGTATTGGTATTTACTTTGTAGGGACCCCATGCGAAGGTTCGGTTTGGGGCCCCCTTCATCGATAAAGTTGAGTGCGTTGAACTTGTCACTGCATCTGCTCAGGGCCCATGGAATTGCATGGGTTGACGGGTGCTAATGCTGACCCTGGTGGCTCCCATCAATGGTCTCATGCACGCTGGAAAGGCCAGCCAGATTGTGGAAGTTGATGGCACTGTCTCGTTGCTCCACAGGAAACACGCAGTATTTGATGAAGTCTTTCGCAATGCCAAAGAGGGCCTCTGTCACTGGTGGAGTGCAGGCCATCACTCATCCCTGGCTGGTATTGCAGAGATCTGCACTGGATGACTGGAAGGAATGGTATGAATATTTTAATTTCCATAACTATGAAGTGTGCAGGCCAATTATAGATTGCGAAGCAGGCTGGGTATGCAGGTTAATGAATTTCAATTGGAATGTATACGGCTTTAATTTCTTCGAGACTCACCATGAGATGTTGATTTCCAGGCTAACTGCAAGAAACCCTCCTCGGTTTGCATATACCCCGTGTATTCTAAAAAGAAATAAAAATGAAGTTTGCTTGAAGAAAGGCTTCTGATTCGGAACTTTGGATTCATTCACACATACCGAAAGCAAATTGCCATCCATCCCATTAAGCGCATTGCCGAAGATTGTTCCGCGTGGGTCCTTTCGGGTTCTGACTGACCTGTCCTCTTTTGAAAAGAAATAGCAAAGTGTAACAGATCCTGTCTGCCTGTGCACTAGAAGCCGATTCACCAAAAAAAAAGTTCATTTGAATCAGCCGGCTCCAGCGAACGGTGAGACCCCCCGGCAGAAGCGAAAGTGTTAAAGCTGTTGACATTTGCTGTTTACCGGGTTCAATTTGTTCCTTGGCTCAACGACAAAATGTAAATGTAGTAGCTGGAAAGGACCATCGTATTTTTCCTGCTGTGAATTGAATCGTTGGTCATATTCAGTGCAACACTGGCTCTGAGTGCCACAGACAATACAGGTTGAGCAACCTTCAAATATGCCTCCCGCAAAAAGGTTTGTTTTGCAAGTTCCACTCGACCTCATTAGTCACAGATTAACTACCATTTTAATCAGCAGCTACCATTACAATTTTTTGCAATTATGAAACATTCTCCAACTGCAACTTTGATAGATGAAAGGAAATAAAAGCTAATTATTCCGAGCTTGATGGAGCCTACCTGTGTGCTACATGGTGCGGCTCTTACGTAAGAGCACTGCATACTTTTCATATTAAAAATGTGCACAAAGATCAAACGCAGGGTCACTATTACCGGCTGATGCCTGATTATTGTCTGGCATATTTAAGATTACGGATCAAAGGGAGAGCAAACATCTGTGACAAGAATTTTAAAACTAAACATTGGGAGCGTGGAGGAGTCCGCCTCCAGCTTTGCTCTCGACTCTGTGCAAACCTTCAAGCCCATCCTTGACACTTTGCAGAGGATGGTTGACTCGCAGAGAGACCGTGGGGACCCTGACCTCATGCTGCGTGTCATGGGTGAGGTGGCAGCAGCTATTGCAGCACAGGCCGAGGCAACGCAATGGCTTAGTGCTGCAATGGATGTGAGAAGTTGCACAACACCAGGTTATAGTCCAACAGCTTTATTTGAAATCACAAGTTTTCGGAGCGCTGCTCCTTCGTCAGGTGAAGTGTAACAGATCCTGTCTGCCTGTGCAGTCGAGCGTGCAACTTCACCTGACGAAGGAGCAGCGCTCCGAAAGCTTGTGGTTTCAAAAAAGCTGTTGGACTATAACCTGGTGTTGTGCGACTTCTCACATTTGTCTACCCCAGTCCAACACCGGCATCTCCACATCATGGCTGTAATGGATGCAGTGGTTGGTGACATCCAATCTCAGACTGCTCTCACGCAGTCTCAGATTGATGCCACGCAAGCGCTGACTGCTGCCATCGTCGCTGGGTCACCCACAGTCCACCGGGGATCTCATGGTGCCACAGCAGGCCATCAATCTGTGCTCCAGCAGATTGCTCCGGATGCTGAAGTTCTGCCCCGGGGGAGTGGCAGTGTGTCGATCGAGCAGGAAGGCGCTGTCATCTCTCGGGATGACAGCATTCCTGCTCCCACCACTGCCACTCCGCCATTGCACTTGCCGCAGCCTGTAACCCAGCTACCCCAGACTGCTGCCGCCCATGCAGAGTTGGTGCAGTCTGCAGATGGGCCTTCCAGGCCCAGAGCTGCTCGAGGGCATTCTGCAAGGCCACCTGCAGTCTCTGGCTCCCAGACTCAGCAGCCTTCCACCAGTCTTGCTGCTGCCACTGGGGTCACATTACGGAGGAGCAGTCGGGTTGGGAGGGGGGATCTGCAAAGGGGAGGGTAATCATTGAGGAAGGCCCAGTAAATAAAATGTTAATAGCAAATGGGGGGTGTGTGTGTACAAAAGTTGATGTGTTTGTAAATATATTGTTCAGTTTGGTAAGAAATAGTTCCATTTGCTAACAACCAGTTGTATTCATAAATTGTTGTGTTTGTTTATGATTGGTTGTGTTTGATAAGAGAGAGTTGTGCAGAATATTAAATGCTTCAGCCTCAGCTCAGGACCAGGACGTCTCTCTCAGTGGGAGTGAAGGTCACAGTCGCTCTCAATTTCTACGCCAGTGGCTCCTTCCAACTTTCAACAGGGGATATTGCAAACATTTCACAGTTCGCCGTCCATTGCTGCATCTGGGAGGTGACAGACGCTCTCTACAGAAGGAGAAGGGAGTACATCTCATTCCCCATGACCAGAGACAAACAGCATGAACGCTCATGTGGCTTTGCAAGGATAGCGGGCTTGCCCATGGTTCAGGGCGCCATTGACTGCACCCACGTGGCATTGCGGGCACCTCATCACAATGCAGAGGGGTTCCGCAACCACAAAGGCTACCACTCTCTGAACATTCAGTTGGTGTGTGACCACAGACAGCGCATCCTTGCCGTCAATGCCCGCTATCCTAGCAGCAGCCGCGATACATTCATCCTGCAACAGACTGGTGTCCCAGCACTGTTCCACCCACCACATGAAGCTCGTGGCTGGCTGCTCGGAGACAAGGGTTATCCACTCGCCACCTGGCTGATGACACCCCTCCGCAACCCCGGCACTCCTGCTCAGCACGCATACAATGAGAGCCATAGCGCCACGAGGAACCTGATCGAACAGATCATCGGGGTGCTAAAGCAATGGTTCCGCTGCGTTGACCGCTCTGGAGGAGCCCTGCAGTACTCCCCTGATCGAGTCTCCCTTTTCATTGTTGTGTGCTGCATGCTGCACAACCTGGCCATTCTGAGGGACCAGCCATTGCCACCAGGGATTGCAGGTCCACCTCAGGAGGAGGAAGAGTAACAGGAATAGGAGGATGTGGAAGAGGAGGATGAAGAGGAGGAGGAGCAGCACCAACGTAGGAGGGAGCCACTCAATGATAGCAAAATACTGCGGATGCTGGAAATCCAAAATAACAACAGAAAACGCTGGAAAAACTCAGCAGGCGAGGCAGCATCCGTGGAGAGAGAAACAGAGTTAACGTTTCAGGTCGAAGACCTTTCGTCAGAACTGGAAAAAGCAGGAAATGAAATAGACTTAAAGCAAGGATAAAGCTGGGAAAAGGGGGAGGGGATGAAAGAACAAAAGGAGAGATTAAGAGACATTGAGAGACATTAAGAGATGATCAAGGCAAGAGGTGGTGTTAATGTGACAGGTTGAGGCTAAAAGAAGTGTGAAATGCACTGACAGAATGAAGGACAGCTGCCAGCTTCTGGGGAAAAAAAAGGGGGGGGGGGCAAACAAAAGGGTGGATAAAAAAAAATATATAAATGTGATAGGGGCCGAGGTTATGATCTAAAATTGTTGAACTCGATGTTGAGTCCAGAGGGCTTGTAGGGTGCCTAAACGAAAGATGAGGTGCTGTTCCTCGAGCTTACGCTGCGCTTCCGTGGACAGTGTAATAGGCTGAGGACGGTGAGGTCAGAGTGGGAGTGGAGCGGAGAATTAAAGTGACAGGCCACCGGGAGCTCGGGGTCCCACTTACGGACTGAACGGAGGTGTTCCGCAAAGCGGTCACCCAATCTGCGTTTGGTCTCCCCAATGTAGAGGAGACTACATCGTGAGCAGCGAATGTTGCTTCGGCAAGGGCCGTTCGTGAGCACCTCATTACACAGCGCTTCCAATAAATGAGAGAGCAGATGGCCTTTGCGAAGCACAACCACATCATTACATCCAGCTCACAGCACCGCACTGGGCAAAGCTCAAATGAGAAACATCACAAAATTTGCTATGTCAAAATAAATATTTATTATTCTGCACAACTCTCTCTCATCAAACACAACCAATGATAAACAAACACAACAATTTATGAACAAACACAACTGGTTCTTCGGAAACGGAACTATTTCTTAATAAACTGAACAAAATATTTAAAATCACATCAAGGGAAAAATTGGGTTGGTTCGTGCCCTGTTAGTGTCCTGTTAGTGCTCTGTTAGTGTCCTGTTAGTGCTCTGTTAGTGTCCTGTTAGTGCTCTGTTAGTGCTCTGTTAGTGCTCTGTTAGGGGGAAAAATTAGGTCGCGCCCGGTTTGGGGCGCAAATATCGTCTGGACGCAAAAATTAGCGCCTGGCGCTAATTATCGCCACTGACTGGAAACTTCACTTTTACCGCCCCGGGAGGTGAGTGGAGCGCTAAATCAGGCGCTGCACACCTGTCTTAAGGCGCAAAGGCCGAGCAGTGAGGCGCTAAATCAGCGCGCGAGCGCAGCGCAGGTGCTGCCAGTTAGCGAGGGAACACAGACACACTGGCGCCGGCCAGTTTTTAAAGGGGGGGGGGCAACTTGCTCCCCAGCCACACCCTGCTCATTGCAGCCTTGAATCTCGGCCTGGAGAGACCTGTGAATCCATTTTGCTGCCAAGGATGGAGAGGGTGAGAGAACGAGCTCATCGCTTCACCGAGCGGGCCTTGGATGCTCTGGTTGGCGCGGTGGAGCGCAGAAGATCTATACTCTTCCCTGAGAGTGGCAGGAGGCCTTTGCCACGCGAGTACAGAAGAGTGTGGAGGGAGGTAGCTCAGAGCGTCTCCTCCGGGAGCATGGTGCCCAGGACCCATGTTCAATGCCGCAAAAAGTTCAACGACCTCACTCGGGTCGTCAGGGTGAGTGGCTTTTTCTCAATACCTCTCCATCCCTCCATCTCAACCTCACTCTATGGCCAGAGGGTCTTAAAACCCCAATGCACAACACTCGTCCAACACCTATGGCCCTTTCATGAAACACACACACACATTCCACACTTTGCATACAGTAAGGGCTATTCACCTATGGGAGGCACATCAGGCAAGGCCATGGCTGCATACAGTAAGGGCTATTCACCTATGGGAGGCACATCAGGCAAGACCATGGCTGTATATTTACTCAGATGCTGTCCTTTTTCTTGCAGGCCAAGCTGGCGCATAATAGGAGACAGCAGCAACGGACAGGTGGAGGGCGGCCTCAGCTGCAACCCCTCAGCGATCTTGAGGAGCGCGTCCACAGGATTGTGGCAAGCCGGGTGATCAGTCCCGTCGCCACTGGAGACGCCGACCCCGTTCTGGACAGCAATGGTAAGGTCATCACCTTTTTGTCCTCTGTCCTTCCACTTGTCCCTCACAACACCAGCCTTTGACACTTTCAATCCAACTTGCTAACTCGCTGCACTTATTCCTCCCTTACTGCCACCCTGTCCTCACGCTAAAGCCACTCTTGTACCTCCCTGCTTTCAGATGGTGATTCACCAGCTGAGGAGACGGGCCCTGAAGCTGCCAGTGGGAGTGAAGCTGCAGCCGAGGAGGAAGAGGAAGCCGGAGCATCAGTGCCACCCTCTCCCGAGGAAGTCCATGCCCACACTGGGAACACGCCTTCCCTGGAGGGGAGCAGGGGGGAAGGGTCTGATGATGGTGAAGCTCCAGGACCCAGCGGGCTGCAGCAACGCCATGGGGGTAGGGAAGAACGGGGGCCTTCTCCCCAGAGGGAGAGTATGCCAGCGACTCCTACTGCAATGGACGCAGAGGAGGAGTGGCTGATCGCAGAAATGAACACCCAGGCGGTGGGCATGCACACTGAGCTCATGGGTGCAGTGGGAAGGGTGCCCGAATGCATTGAGTCACTGGCAAGGAGTGTGGAGCACTTCGCTGTAGCACAGGTGGATGCCACACTAAAGCTTAGTGCTGCAATTCAGTCACTGACTGCCGTGATCCCATCTCTGACTGCTCTCATGCAGACTCAGATTGAGGCCACGCGAGCACTGACTGCTGCCAACCTCGATGGTTCGTTCACATGTCCCCGGGGCTCTCACCGCGCCGCAGCAGGCCAGCAATCTGTGCTCCAGCAGATTGCTCCGGATGCTGAAGTGCTGCCCCGTGGGAGTGCCAGTGTGTCGGTCGAGCAGGGAGTTGCTGTCCTCTCTCACGATGACAGCATTCCTGCTGCCAACACTGTCACTTCTCCACTGCACTTGCCACCGCCTGTAGGACAGACTGCTGCCGCCCATGCAGAGTTGGTGCAGTCTGCAGCCGGGCCCTCCAGGCCCAGAACTGGTCGAGGCCGTCCTTCAGGGGCATCTGCAGTGTCAGGGTCTGACAATCAGCAGCCTTCCACCAGCCTTGCTGCAGCCACTGAGGTCCCATTACGGAGGAGCAGTAGGGTTAGAAGGGGGGAAGTGCGCAAGGGAAGGAGATCACCCTCGAAGGGCAAAAAGTAGGAGGTGTGACAAAATGCTGGTCATTTTTTTATTAAAGGCTGAGGTTCGTGGTCCAACTTTTGTCTAGTGTTTTGGACATTATCTCCAGGTTGTGAGAACCAGTTATGTTAATGACTGTTTTTTTGTGTTTATTTCTATGAGTTTGTCATGAGGAAATGACACACACAGAGTTTGTAAAATAAATAAGTTTTTGTATTCAAAATATACATGTTTGGTGTTTGGAATCATTGGTGCCTTGGCCGGCTTAGGGGTTGCGTGCTGGGTTCATTGATGTTGTTAGCAATGGCAGAAGCCATTTCCACAGCAGGGGCCCTAGAAGCGGCTTGCTATCAGCCGTTGATGGACGGCCCTTGCAGTTTCACCATTGTGGGCCGCCCTCCCGCCTTGGTGCTGCTGATGATCATCCTCCTCGTCCTCTTCCTCCTCTTCCTCCTCCTCCTCTGGTGGTGCTCCAAGGCCTGGTGGCATTGGCTGGGTCCTGACGATTGCCATGTTATGCAACATGCAGCACACAACTACGAAGTTGGATACTCGCTCAGGCGAGTACTGCAGGGCTCCTCCAGAATGGTCGAGACAGCGGAACCGTTGCTTCAGCACGCCGATTGTGCGCTCAATGATGTTCCTGGTAGCTTGATGGCTCTCGTTGTACCGCAGCTCAGCAGGGGTGTTGGGCGTACGGAGCGGTGTCATCAGCCAGGTGCTCAATGGATACCCCTTGTCCCCGAGAAGCCAACCAACTGGCTGATGCGGTGCCTCGAAAAGTTCTGCCACAGTAGTCTGGCGCAGGATGAAAGCATCGTGGCAGCTGCCAGGATAGTGGGCATTGACAGCAAGTATCAGCTGTCTGTGGTCACAGACCAACTGAACATTCAAGGAATGGAACCCCTTTCTGTTCCGGAAATCCTCGGCATTCTCATGTGGAGCACGCAAAGCCACATGCGTGCAGTCAATGGCGCCCTGCACCATGGGGAAGCCCGCTATCCTCGCAAAGCCCAGAGCGCGGTCACGCTGCTTGTCTAGGGTCATGGGGAAAGAGATGAACTCTCGTCTCCTTTTAAAGAGGGCATTTGTGACCTGCCGGATGCAGCAATGCACCGCGAACTGGGAGATATTGGCGAGGTCCCCAGCAGCAGCTTGAAATGAGCCAGTAGCATAGAAGTTGAGAGCCACTGTGACCTTCACTGCCACCGACAGAGACGTCCTGGACCTCAGTTGAGGCTGCAGATCTGGCTGCAGCAGGTGGCAGAGCTCAGTGACCACCTCCTTGCTGAATCGCAGCCTTCGCAAACACAGCTCCTCAGACATATGAATGTAGGAGAGCTGTTCACGATATACCCTGGGAGGGTAAGCTCTCCTGTACAGACGCCTGTTGGCCCTCCTCCGTCTGGCCATCATTGCCACTCTCTCTCTGCGTCTCTGTGTCCTCCGATTCAGCTGGAGCAGGACGACGCCCCCATTCAGTGCAGCCCCCATAGTCTCTTTGCAAGCAAAGTTATGAAGGACAGCAACCAAAGTACCAGCGAAGTTAGGATCAGTAGGCAAAACTACCTCACAAAGCGTTGACTCAATGCAGAAGTCTCTCTTTCTCTCTCTCCGAATCTCTCTCTCTCTCAGAACGAGTGGTGCAAAAATGTCAACCACAGAAAAAGACAGGAAGAGGCCCCCTTTAAATAGCGCCCCCCCCCCCAGCCCCACAGCGATTGATAGCGTTCCAGTCTTCTGGTCGTTGGATGCGCCAGGTGGTAAGGCAGGGGGCGCCACTCAATTTCCGCTCCGGGGCGCCACAAGGGCGTTGCACCATGGAATGACGTCACAATCTGCGCGCGCAGGTGGTCGCAGCGGTAAAGTTTAGCGCCGCCGCACAATGTCTAGTTAAGTTCCCGAGCGGCACAAAGATCGCTGCGCCCGGGCGCTAGCGGCTTTGCGCCCCATTAGCGACATCTTAAGGTGCTAACGGGAGGCGCAACCAACTGAATTTTTCCCCCTTAGTGTCCTATTAGTGCTCTGTTAGGGGTAGAAATTAGGTCGCGCCCCATTTGGGGCGCAAATATCGTCCGGACGCAAATATTAGCGCCTGGCGCTAATTATCGGCACTGACAGGAAACTTCACTTTTACCGCCCCGGGAGGTGAGTGGAGCGCTAAAGCAGGCGCTGCACACCTCTCTTAAGGCGCAAAGGCCGAGCAGTGATGCGCTAACTCGGAGCGCTGGCGAAGCTCATGTAATGTCAGTCAGCAATGGAACACACACACAATGGCACGGGGCAGTTCTTAAAGGGGATGGTTAATCTTGCTTTCCATCCACATCCTGTTCATTGCAGCCTTGAATCTCGGCCTGGAGAGACTTGCACATCAAATGTGCTGGAAAGAACAATGGAGAGTACCAGGCAAAGAGCTCAGAGTGCAGCTTCCACAGTCTCTGCTAAATCGATACAAGGAATGGCAAATCAAAATGAACCTGCAAAGTGCTGCTCAGTACCCAAAACTCCTTCACACAACGTTGAATCTCTCCAGAAGTCTCTCCCTCTCTCTCTCAGAATGCGTAGTTCAAAAATGCCACCAACAATAAAAGACAGGAAGAGGCCCCCTTTAAATAGCGCCCCCCACAAGCCCGGGCGTTAGCGGCTTAACGCCCCATTAGCGCCCTCTTAAGGCGCTAACAGGAGGCGCAACCAAGTGAATTTTTACCCCTTAGTGTCCTGTTAGTGCTCTGTTAGTGCTCTGTTAGTGTCCTGTTAGTGCTCTGTTAGTGTCCTGTTAGTGCTCTGTTAGTGCTCTGTTAGTGCTCTGTTAGTGTCCTGTTAGTGTCCTGTTAGTGCTCTGTTAGTGCTCTGTTAGTGTCCTGTTAGTGCTCTGTTAGTGTCCTGTTAGTGCTCTGTTAGTGCTCTGTTAGTGTCCTGTTAGTGCTCTGTTAGTGTCCTGTTAGTGCTCTGTTAGTGCTCTGTTAGTGTCCTGTTAGTGCTCTGTTAGTGTCCTGTTAAAGCTCTGTTAGTGCTCTGTTAGTGCTCTGTTAGTGCTCTGTTAGTGCTCTGTTAGTGTCCTGTTAGTGCTCTGTTAGTGCTCTGTTAGTGTCCTGTTAGTGTCCTGTTAGTGCCCTGTTAGTGTCCTGTTAGTGTCCTGTTAGTGTCCTGTTAGTGTCCTGTTAGTGCTCTGTTAGTGTCCTGTTAGTGCTCTGTTAGTGTCCTGTTAGTGCTCTGTTAGTGCTCTGTTAGTGTCCTGTTAGTGCCCTGTTAGTGTCCTGTTAGTGTCCTGTTAGTGTCCTGTTAGTGCTCTGTTAGTGTCCTGTTAGTGTCCTGTTGGTGCTCTGTTAGTGTCCTGTTAGTGCTCTGTTAGTGCTCTGTTAGTGTCCTGTTAGTGCTCTATTAGTGCTCTGCTAGTGTCCTGTTAGTGCTCTGTTAGTGTCCTGTTAGTGCTCTGTTAGTGCTCTGTTAGTGTCCTGTTAGTGTCCTGTCAGTGCTCTGTTAGTGCTCTGTTAGTGTCCTGTTAGTGCTCTGTTAGTGCTCTGTTAGTGCTCTGTTAGTGTCCTGTTATTGCTCTGTTAGTGCTCTGTTAGTGTCCTGTTAGTGTCCTGTTAGTGCCCTGTTAGTGTCCTGTTAGTGTCCTGTTAGTGTCCTGTTAGTGTCCTGTTAGTGCTCTGTTAGTGGTCTGTTAGTGTCCTGTTAGTGTCCTGTTAGTGCTCTGTTAGTGTCCTGTTAGTGTCCTGTTAGTGCTCTGTTAGTGTCCTGTTAGTGTCCTGTTAGTGTCCTGTTAGTGCTCTGTTAGTGTCCTGTTAGTGTCCTGTTAGTGTCCTGTTAGTGTCCTGTTAGTGCTCTGTTAGTGTCCTGTTAGTGCTCTGTTAGTGTCCTGTTAGTGTCCTGTTAGTGTCCTGTTAGTGCTCTGTTAGTGTCCTGTTAGTGCTCTGTTAGTGCTCTGTTAGTGTCCTGTTAGTGTCCTGTTAGTGTCCTGTTAGTGCTCTGTTAGTGTCCTGTTAGTGTCCTGTTAGTGTCCTGTTAGTGTCCTGTTAGTGTCCTGTTAGTGCTCTGTTAGTGTCCTGTTAGTGCTCTGTTAGTGTCCTGTTAGTGTCCTGTTAGTGCTCTGTTAGTGTCCTGTTAGTGTCCTGTTAGTGCTCTGTTAGTGCTCTGTTAGTGTCCTGTTAGTGCTCTGTTAGTGTCCTGTTAGTGCTCTGTTAGTGTCCTGTTAGTGTCCTGTTAGTGCTCTGTTAGTGTCCTGTTAGTGTCCTGTTAGTGCTCTGTTAGTGCTCTGTTAGTGTCCTGTTAGTGCTCTGTTAGTGTCCTGTTAGTGCTCTGTTAGTGTCCTGTTAGTGCCCTGTTAGTGTCCTGTTAGTGCTCTGTTAGTGTCCTGTTAGTGTCCTGTTAGTGCTCTGTTAGTGTCCTGTTAGTGTCCTGTTAGTGTCCTGTTAGTGCTCTGTTAGTGTCCTGTTAGTGCTCTGTTAGTGTCCTGTTAGTGCTCTGTTAGTGTCCTGTTAGTGCTCTGTTAGTGCTCTGTTAGTGCTCTGTTAGTGCTCTGTTAGTGTCCTGTTAGTGCTCTGTTAGTGTCCTGTTAGTGCTCTGTTAGTGTCCTGTTAGTGCTCTTTTAGTGTCCTGTTAGTGCTCTGTTAGTGTCCTGTTAGTGCTCTGTTAGTGTCCTGTTAGTGTCCTGTTAGTGTCCTGTTGGTGTCCTGTTAGTGTCCTGTTAGTGCCCTGTTAGTGTCCTGTTAGTGTCCTGTTGGTGCTCTGTTAGTGTCCTGTTAGTATCCTGTTAGTGCTCTGTTAGTGCTCTGTTAGTGTCCTGTTAGTGTCCTGTTAGTGTCCTGTTAGTGCTCTGTTAGTGTCCTGTTAGTGTCCTGTTAGTGTCCTGTTAGTGTCCTGTTAGTGTCCTGTTAGTGCTCTGTTAGTGCTCTGTTAGTGTCCTGTTAGTGTCCTGTTAGTGTCCTGTTAGTGCTCTGTTAGTGTCCTGTTAGTGTCCTGTTAGTGCTCTGTTAGTGTCCTGTTAGTGTCCTGTTAGTGCTCTGTTAGTGCTCTGTTAGTGCTCTGTTAGTGCTCTGTTAGTGTCCTGTTAGTGCTCTGTTAGTGTCCTGTTAGTGTCCTGTTAGTGCTCTGTTAGTGTCCTGTTAGTGTCCTGTTAGTGCTCTGTTAGTGCTCTGTTAGTGCTCTGTTAGTGTCCTGTTAGTGCTCTGTTAGTGCTCTGTTAGTGTCCTGTTAGTGCCCTGTTAGTGTCCTGTTAGTGTCCTGTTAGTGCTCTGTTAGTGCTCTGTTAGTGCTCTGTTAGTGCTCTGTTAGTGTCCTGTTAGTGCCCTGTTAGTGTCCTGTTAGTGTCCTGTTAGTGTCCTGTTAGTGCCCTGTTAGTGTCCTGTTAGTGCTCTGTTAGTGCTCTGTTCGTGTCCTGTTAGTGTCCTGTTAGTGTCCTGTTAGTGCTCTGTTAGTGTCCTGTTAGTGTCCTGTTAGTGTCCTGTTAGTGTCCTGTTAGTGCTCTGTTAGTGTCCTGTTAGTGTCCTGTTAGTGTCCTGTTAGTGCTCTGTTAGTGCTCTGTTAGTGTCCTGTTAGTGTCCTGTTAGTGCTCTGTTAGTGTCCTGTTAGTGTCCTGTTAATGCTCTGTTAGTGTCCTGTTAGTGTCCTGTTAGTGCTCTGTTAGTGCTCTGTTAGTGTCCTGTTAGTGTCCTGTTTTTGTCCTGTTAGTGCTCTGTTAGTGTCCTGTTAGTGTCCTGTTAGTGTCCTGTTAGTGCTCTGTTAGTGTCCTGTTAGTGTCCTGTTAGTGTCCTGTTAGTGCTCTGTTAGTGTCCTGTTAGTGTCCTGTTAGTGTCCTGTTAGTGCTCTGTTAGTGCTCTGTTAGTGTCCTGTTAGTGTCCTGTTAGTGCTCTGTTAGTGCTCTGTTAGTGCTCTGTTAGTGCCCTGTTAGTGTCCTGTTAGTGTCCTGTTAGTGCTCTGTTAGTGCTCTGTTAGTGTCCTGTTAGTGTCCTGTTAGTGCTCTGTTAGTGCTCCGTTAGTGCTGTGTTAGTGCTCTGTTAGTGTCCTGTTAGTGCCCTGTTAGTGTCCTGTTAGTGTCCTGTTAGTTTCCTGTTAGTGCTCTGTTAGTGCTCTGTTAGTGTCCTGTTAGTGTCCTGTTAGTGTCCTGTTAGTGTCCTGTTAGTGCTCTGTTAGTGTCCTGTTAGTGGTCTATTAGTGCTCTGCTAGTGTCCTGTTAGTGCTCTGTTAGTGTCCTGTTAGTGTCCTGTTAGTGTCCTGTTAGTGCTCTGTTAGTGTCCTGTTAGTGTCCTGTTAGTGCTCTGTTAGTGTACTGTTAGTGTCCTGTTAGTGTCCTGTTAGTGTCCTGTTAGTGCCCTGTTAGTGTCCTGTTAATGCTCTGTTTGTGCTCTGTTAGTGCCCTGTTAGTGTCCTGTTAGTGCTCTGTTAGTGCTCTGTTAGTGTCCTGTTAGTGTCCTGTTAGTGCTCTGTTAGTGTCCTGTTAGTGCTCTGTTAGTGCTCTGTTAGTGTCCTGTTAGTGTCCTGTTAGTGTCCTGTTAGTGCTCTGTTAGTGTCCTGTTCGTGTCCTGTTAGTGTCCTGTTAGTGCCCTGTTAGTGTCCTGTTAGTGTCCTGTTAGTGCTCTGTTAGTGTCCTGTTAGTGTCCTGTTAGTGTCCTGTTAGTGCTCTGTTAGTGCTCTGTTAGTGCTCTGTTAGTGTCCTGTTAGTGTCCTGTTAGTGTCCTGTTAGTGCTCTGTTAGTGCTCTGTTAGTGCTCTGTTAGTGTCCTGTTAGTGTCCTGTTAGTGCTCTGTTAGTGCTCTGTTAGTGTCCTGTTAGTGTCCTGTTTGTGTCCTGTTAGTGCTCTGTTAGTGCTCTGTTAGTGTCCTGTTAGTGTCCTGTTAGTGTCCTGTTAGTGCTCTGTTAGTGCTCTGTTAGTGTCCTGTTAGTGCCCTGTTAGTGTCCTGTTAGTGTCCTGTCAGTGTCCTGTTAGTGCTCTGTTAGTGCTCTGTTAGTGTCCTGTTAGTGTCCTGTTACTGCTCTGTTAGTGCTCTGTTAGTGTCCTGTTAGTGTCCTGTTAGTGCTCTGTTAGTGCTCTGTTAGTGTACTGTTAGTGCCCTGTTAATGTCCTGTTAGTGTCCTGTTAGTGCTCTGTTAGTGTCTTGTTAGTGGTCTATTAGTGCTCTGCTAGTGTCCTGTTTGTGCTCTGTTAGTGTACTGTTAGTGGTCTGTTAGTGCTCTGTTAGTGTCCTGTTAGTGCTCTGTTAGTGCTCTGTTAGTGCTCTGTTAGTGTCCTGTTAGTGTCCTGTTAGTGCTCCGTTAGTGTCCTGTTAGTGCTCTGTTAGTGCTCTGTTAGTGTCCTGTTAGTGTCCTGTTAGTGCTCTGTTAGTGTCCTGTTAGTGCTCTGTTAGTGCTCTGTTAGTGTCCTGTTAGTGTCCTGTTAGTGCTCTGTTAGTGTCCTGTTAGTGCTCTGTTAGTGCTCTGTTAGTGTCCTGTTAGTGTCCTGTTAGTGCTCTGTTAGTGTCCTGTTAGTGTCCTGTTAGTGCTCTGTTACTGTCCTGTTAGTGTCCTGTTAGTGCTCTGTTAGTGCTCTGTTAGTGTCCTGTTAGTGCTCTGTTAGTGCTCTGTTAGTGCTCTGTTAGTGTCCTGTTAGTGTCCTGTTAGTGTCCTGTTAGTGCTCTGTTAGTGCTCTGTTAGTGTCCTGTTAGTGTCCTGTTAGTGCTCTGTTAGTGCTCTGTTAGTGTCCTGTTAGTGCTCTGTTAGTGCTCTGTTAGTGTCCTGTTAGTGTCCTGTTAGTGTCCTGTTAGTGCTCTGTTAGTGTCCTGTTAGTGTCCTGTTAGTGCTCTGTTAGTGTCCTGTTAGTGCTCTGTTAGTGTCCTGTTAGTGTCCTGTTAGTGTCATGTTAGTGTTCTGTTAGTGTTCTGTTAGTGCTCTGTTAGTTTCCTGTTAGTGTCCTGTTAGTGTCCTGTTAGTGCTCTGTTAGTGTCCTGTTCGTGCTCTGTTAGTGTCCTGTTAGTGCTCTGTTAGTGTCCTGTTAGTGCTCTGTTAGTGCTCTGTTAGTGTCCTGTTAGTGTCCTGTTAGTGCTCTGTTAGTGTCCTGTTAGTGCTCTGTTAGTGCTCTGTTAGTGTCCTGTTAGTGTCCTGTTAGTGCTCTGTTAGTGTCCTGTTAGTGCTCTGTTAGTGCTCTGTTAGTGTCCTGTTAGTGTCCTGTTAGTGCTCTGTTAGTGTCCTGTTAGTGTCCTGTTAGTGCTCTGTTACTGTCCTGTTAGTGTCCTGTTAGTGCTCTGTTAGTGCTCTGTTAGTGTCCTGTTAGTGCTCTGTTAGTGCTCTGTTAGTGTCCTGTTAGTGCTCTGTTAGTGTCCTGTTAGTGCTCTGTTAGTGCTCTGTTAGTGTCCTGTTAGTGTCCTGTTAGTGCTCTGTTAGTGCTCTGTTAGTGTCCTGTTAGTGCTCTGTTAGTGCTCTGTTAGTGTCCTGTTAGTGTCCTGTTAGTGTCCTGTTAGTGCTCTGTTAGTGCTCTGTTAGTGTCCTGTTAGTGTCCTGTTAGTGCTCTGTTAGTGTCCTGTTAGTGCTCTGTTAGTGTCCTGTTAGTGTCCTGTTAGTGTCCTGTTAGTGCTCTGTTAGTGCTCTGTTAGTGTCATGTTAGTGTTCTGTTAGTGTTCTGTTAGTGCTCTGTTAGTTTCCTGTTAGTGTCCTGTTAGTGTCCTGTTAGTGCTCTGTTAGTGTCCTGTTCGTGCTCTGTTAGTGTCTTGTTAGTGCTCTGTTAGTGTCCTGTTAGTGTCCTGTTAGTGCTCTGTTAGTGCTCTGTTAGTGTCCTGTTAGTGCTCTGTTAGTGTCCTGTTAGTGTCCTGTTAGTGTCCTGTTAGTTTCCTGTTAGTGTCCTGTTAGTGTCCTGTTAGTGCTCTGTTAGTTTCCTGTTAGTGTCCTGTTAGTGCTCTGTTAGTGCTCTGTTAGTTTCCTGTTAGTGTCCTGTTAGTGTCCTGTTAGTGTCCTGTTAGTGTCCTGTTAGTGCTCTGTTAGTGCTCTGTTAGTTTCCTGTTAGTGTCCTGTTAGTTTCCTGTTAGTGCTCTGTTAGTGTCCTGTTAGTTTCCTGTTAGTGCTCTGTTAGTGTCCTGTTAGTTTCCTGTTAGTGCTCTGTTAGTGTCCTGTTAGTTTCCTGTTAGTGCTCTGTTAGTGTCCTGTTAGTTTCCTGTTAGTGCTCTGTTAGTGTCCTGTTAGTTTCCTGTTAGTGCTCTGTTAGTGTCCTGTTAGTTTCCTGTTAGTGCTCTGTTTGTTTCCTGTTAGTGCTCTGTTAGTGTCCTGTTAGTTTCCTGTTAGTGCTCTGTTAGTGTCCTGTTAGTTTCCTGTTAGTGCTCTGTTAGTGTCCTGTTAGTTTCCTGTTAGTGCTCTGTTAGTGTCCTGTTAGTGCTCTGTTAGTGTCCTGTTAGTGCCCTGTTAGTGTCCTGTTAGTGCTCTGTTAGTGTCCTGTTAGTGTCCTGTTAGTGCTCTGTTAGTGTCCTGTTAGTGTCCTGTTAGTGTCCTGTTAGTGCTCTGTTAGTGTCCTGTTAGTGCTCTGTTAGTGTCCTGTTAGTGCTCTGTTAGTGTCCTGTTAGTGTCCTGTTAGTGCTCTGTTAGTGCTCTGTTAGTGCTCTGTTAGTGTCCTGTTAGTGCTCTGTTAGTGTCCTGTTAGTGCTCTGTTAGTGTCCTGTTAGTGCTCTGTTAGTGTCCTGTTAGTGCTCTGTTAGTGTCCTGTTAGTGCTCTGTTAGTGTCCTGTTAGTGTCCTGTTAGTGCTCTGTTAGTGTCCTGTTAGTGTCCTGTTTGTGCTCTGTTAGTGTCCTGTTAGTGCTCTGTTAGTGCTCTGTTAGTGTCCTGTTAGTGTCCTGTTAGTGCTCTGTTAGTGTCCTGTTAGTGTCCTGTTAGTGTCCTGTTAGTGCTCTGTTAGTGTCCTGTTAGTGTCCTGTTAGTGTCCTGTTAGTGCTCTGTTAGTGTCCTGTTAGTGTCCTGTTAGTGTCCTGTTAGTGCTCTGTTAGTGCTCTGTTAGTGTCCTGTTAGTGTCCTGTTAGTGCTCTGTTAGTGCTCTGTTAGTGCTCTGTTAGTGTCCTGTTAGTGCCCTGTTAGTGTCCTGTTAGTGTCCTGTTAGTGCTCTGTTAGTGCTCTGTTAGTGTCCTGTTAGTGTCCTGTTAGTGTCCTGTTAGTGCTCTGTTAGTGCTCTGTTAGTGCTCTGTTAGTGCTCTGTTAGTGTCCTGTTAGTGCCCTGTTAGTGTCCTGTTAGTGTCCTGTTAGTGCTCTGTTAGTGCTCTGTTAGTGTCCTGTTAGTGTCCTGTTAGTGTCCTGTTAGTGTCCTGTTAGTGCTCTGTTAGTGTCCTGTTAGTGTCCTGTTAGTGCTCTGTTAGTGTCCTGTTAGTGGTCTATTAGTGCTCTGCTAGTGTCCTGTTAGTGCTCTGTTAGTGTCCTGTTAGTGTCCTGTTAGTGTCCTGTTAGTGCTCTGTTAGTGTCCTGTTAGTGTCCTGTTAGTGCTCTGTTAGTGTCCTGTTAGTGTCCTGTTAGTGTCCTGTTAGTGCCCTGTTAGTGTCCTGTTAGTGCCTGTTAGTGCCCTGTTAGTGTCCTGTTAGTGCTCTGTTAGTGCTCTGTTAGTGCTCTGTTAGTGTCCTGTTAGTGCTCTGTTAGTGTCCTGTTAGTGCTCTGTTAGTGTCCTGTTAGTGCTCTGGTAGTGTCCTGTTAGTGCTCTGTTAGTGTCCTGTTAGTGTCCTGTTAGTGTCCTGTTAGTGCTCTGTTAGTGTCCTGTTAGTGCTCTGTTAGTGTCCTGTTAGTGTCCTGTTAGTGCTCTGTTAGTGCTCTGTTAGTGCTCTGTTAGTGTCCTGTTAGTGCTCTGTTAGTGTCCTGTTAGTGTCCTGTTAGTGTCCTGTTAGTGCTCTGTTAGTGTCCTGTTAGTGCTCTGTTAGTGTCCTGTTAGTGCTCTGTTAGTGCTCTGTTCGTGCTCTGTTAGTGTCCTGTTAGTGCTCTGTTAGTGTCCTGTTAGTGCTCTGTTAGTGTCCTGTTAGTGTCCTGTTAGTATCCTGTTAGTGCTCTGTTAGTGCTCTGTTAGTGTCCTGTTAGTGCTCTGTTAGTGCTCTGTTAGTGCTCTGTTAGTGTCCTGTTAGTGTCCTGTTAGTGCTCTGTTAGTGCTCTGTTAGTGTCCTGTTAGTGCTCTGTTAGTGCTCTGTTAGTGTCCTGTTAGTGTCCTGTTAGTGTCCTGTTAGTGCTCTGTTAGTGCTCTGTTAGTGCTCTGTTAGTGTCCTGTTAGTGCTCTGTTAGTGCTCTGTTAGTGTCCTGTTAGTGTCCTGTTAGTGCTCTGTTAGTGCTCTGTTAGTGTCCTGTTAGTGCTCTGTTAGTGTCCTGTTAGTGCTCTGTTAGTGTCCTGTTAGTGTCCTGTTAGTGTCCTGTTAGTGCTCTGTTAGTGTCCTGTTAGTGTCCTGTTAGTGCTCTGTTAGTGTCCTGTTAGTGTCCTGTTAGTGCTCTGTTAGTGCTCTGTTAGTGTCCTGTTAGTGTCCTGTTAGTGTCCTGTTAGTGCTCTGTTAGTGTCCTGTTAGTGTCCTGTTAGTGTCCTGTTAGTGTCCTGTTAGTGCTCTGTTAGTGCTCTGTTAGTGTCCTGTTAGTGTCCTGTTAGTGTCCTGTTAGTGCTCTGTTAGTGTCCTGTTAGTGTCCTGTTATTGTCCTGTTAGTGTCCTGTTAGTGCTCTGTTAGTGCCCTGTTAGTGTCCTGTTAGTGTCCTGTTAGTGTCCTGTTAGTGTCCTGTTAGTGCCCTGTTAGTGCTCTGTTAGTGTCCTGTTAGTGCTCTGGTAGTGTCCTGTTAGTGCTCTGTTAGTGTCCTGTTAGTGTCCTGTTAGTGTCCTGTTAGTGCTCTGTTAGTGTCCTGTTAGTGCTCTGTTAGTGTCCTGTTAGTGTCCTGTTAGTGCTCTGTTAGTGTCCTGTTAGTGCTCTGTTAGTGCTCTGTTAGTGCTCTGTTAGTGTCCTGTTAGTGCTCTGTTAGTGTCCTGTTAGTGTCCTGTTAGTGTCCTGTTAGTGCTCTGTTAGTGTCCTGTTAGTGCTCTGTTAGTGTCCTGTTAGTGCTCTGTTAGTGCTCTGTTCGTGCTCTGTTAGTGTCCTGTTAGTGCTCTGTTAGTGTCCTGTTAGTGCTCTGTTAGTGTCCTGTTAGTGTCCTGTTAGTGCTCTGTTAGTGTCCTGTTAGTGCTCTGTTAGTGCTCTGTTAGTGCACTGTTAGTGTCCTGTTAGTGTCCTGTTAGTGCTCTGTTAGTGCTGTGTTAGTGCTCTGTTAGTGTCCTGTTAGTGCTCTGTTAGTGCTCTGTTAGTGTCCTGTTAGTGTCCTGTTAGTGTCCTGTTAGTGCTCTGTTAGTGCTCTGTTAGTGCTCTGTTAGTGCTCTGTTAGTGTCCTGTTAGTGCTCTGTTAGTGCTCTGTTAGTGTCCTGTTAGTGTCCTGTTAGTGCTCTGTTAGTGCTCTGTTAGTGTCCTGTTAGTGCTCTGTTAGTGTCCTGTTATTGCTCTGTTAGTGTCCTGTTAGTGTCCTGTTAGTGTCCTGTTAGTGCTCTGTTAGTGTCCTGTTAGTGTCCTGTTAGTGCTCTGTTAGTGTCCTGTTAGTGCTCTGTTAGTGCTCTGTTAGTGTCCTGTTAGTGTCCTGTTAGTGTCCTGTTAGTGCTCTGTTAGTGTCCTGTTAGTGTCCTGTTAGTGTCCTGTTAGTGCTCTGTTAGTGTCCTGTTATTGTCCTGTTAGTGTCCTGTTAGTGCTCTGTTAGTGCCCTGTTAGTGTCCTGTTAGTGTCCTGTTAGTGTCCTGTTAGTGCTCTGTTAGTGTCCTGTTAGTGTCCTGTTAGTGTCCTGTTAGTGCTCTGTTAGTGCTCTGTTAGTGTCCTGTTAGTGCTCTGTTAGTGTCCTGTTAGTGCCCTGTTAGTGTCCTGTTAGTGCTCTGTTAGTGTCCTGTTAGTGTCCTGTTAGTGCTCTGTTAGTGTCCTGTTAGTGTCCTGTTAGTGTCCTGTTAGTGCTCTGTTAGTGTCCTGTTAGTGCTCTGTTAGTGTCCTGTTAGTGCTCTGTTAGTGTCCTGTTAGTGTCCTGTTAGTGCTCTGTTAGTGCTCTGTTAGTGCTCTGTTAGTGTCCTGTTAGTGCTCTGTTAGTGTCCTGTTAGTGCTCTGTTAGTGTCCTGTTAGTGCTCTGTTAGTGTCCTGTTAGTGCTCTGTTAGTGTCCTGTTAGTGCTCTGTTAGTGTCCTGTTAGTGTCCTGTTAGTGCTCTGTTAGTGTCCTGTTAGTGTCCTGTTAGTGCTCTGTTAGTGTCCTGTTAGTGCTCTGTTAGTGCTCTGTTAGTGTCCTGTTAGTGTCCTGTTAGTGCTCTGTTAGTGTCCTGTTAGTGTCCTGTTAGTGTCCTGTTAGTGCTCTGTTAGTGTCCTGTTAGTGTCCTGTTAGTGTCCTGTTAGTGCTCTGTTAGTGTCCTGTTAGTGTCCTGTTAGTGTCCTGTTAGTGCTCTGTTAGTGTCCTGTTAGTGCTCTGTTAGTGTCCTGTTAGTGTCCTGTTAGTGCTCTGTTAGTGTCCTGTTAGTGTCCTGTTAGTGTCCTGTTAGTGTCCTGTTAGTGCCCTGTTAGTGCCCTGTTAGTGTCCTGTTAGTGCTCTGTTAGTGCTCTGTTAGTGCTCTGTTAGTGTCCTGTTAGTGCTCTGTTAGTGTCCTGTTAGTGCTCTGTTAGTGTCCTGTTAGTGCTCTGGTAGTGTCCTGTTAGTGCTCTGTTAGTGTCCTGTTAGTGTCCTGTTAGTGCTCTGTTAGTGTCCTGTTAGTGCTCTGTTAGTGTCCTGTTAGTGTCCTGTTAGTGCTCTGTTAGTGCTCTGTTAGTGCTCTGTTAGTGTCCTGTTAGTGCTCTGTTAGTGTCCTGTTAGTGTCCTGTTAGTGTCCTGTTAGTGCTCTGTTAGTGTCCTGTTAGTGCTCTGTTAGTGTCCTGTTAGTGCTCTGTTAGTGCTCTGTTCGTGCTCTGTTAGTGTCCTGTTAGTGCTCTGTTAGTGTCCTGTTAGTGCTCTGTTAGTGTCCTGTTAGTGTCCTGTTAGTGTCCTGTTAGTGCTCTGTTAGTGCTCTGTTAGTGTCCTGTTAGTGCTCTGTTAGTGCTCTGTTAGTGCTCTGTTAGTGTCCTGTTAGTGTCCTGTTAGTGCTCTGTTAGTGCTCTGTTAGTGTCCTGTTAGTGCTCTGTTAGTGCTCTGTTAGTGTCTGTTAGTGTCCTGTTAGTGTCCTGTTAGTGCTCTGTTAGTGCTCTGTTAGTGCTCTGTTAGTGTCCTGTTAGTGCTCTGTTAGTGCTCTGTTAGTGTCCTGTTAGTGTCCTGTTAGTGCTCTGTTAGTGCTCTGTTAGTGTCCTGTTAGTGCTCTGTTAGTGTCCTGTTAGTGCTCTGTTAGTGTCCTGTTAGTGTCCTGTTAGTGTCCTGTTAGTGTCCTGTTAGTGCTCTGTTAGTGTCCTGTTAGTGTCCTGTTAGTGCTCTGTTAGTGCTCTGTTAGTGTCCTGTTAGTGTCCTGTTAGTGTCCTGTTAGTGCTCTGTTAGTGTCCTGTTAGTGTCCTGTTAGTGTCCTGTTAGTGTCCTGTTAGTGCTCTGTTAGTGCTCTGTTAGTGTCCTGTTAGTGTCCTGTTAGTGTCCTGTTAGTGCTCTGTTAGTGTCCTGTTAGTGTCCTGTTATTGTCCTGTTAGTGTCCTGTTAGTGCTCTGTTAGTGCCCTGTTAGTGTCCTGTTAGTGTCCTGTTAGTGTCCTGTTAGTGTCCTGTTAGTGCCCTGTTAGTGCTCTGTTAGTGTCCTGTTAGTGTCCTGTTAGTGTCCTGTTAGTGCTCTGTTAGTGCTCTGTTAGTGTCCTGTTAGTGTCCTGTTAGTGTCCTGTTAGTGCTCTGTTAGTGTCCTGTTAGTGCTCTGTTAGTGTCCTGTTAGTGTCCTGTTAGTGTCCTGTTAGTGCTCTGTTAGTGTCCTGTTAGTGCTCTGTTAGTGCTCTGTTAGTGTCCTGTTAGTGCTCTGTTAGTGCGCTGTTAGTGTCCTGTTAGTGCTCTGTTAGTGCTCTGTTAGTGCTCTGTTAGTGTCCTGTTAGTGTCCTGTTAGTGCTCTGTTAGTGCTCTGTTAGTGTCCTGTTAGTGCTCTGTTAGTGCTCTGTTAGTGTCCTGTTAGTGTCCTGTTAGTGTCCTGTTAGTGTCCTGTTAGTGCTCTGTTAGTGCTCTGTTAGTGTCCTGTTAGTGTCCTGTTAGTGTCCTGTTAGTGTCCTGTTAGTGTCCTGTTAGTGCTCTGTTAGTGTCCTGTTAGTGTCCTGTTAGTGCTCTGTTAGTGTCCTGTTAGTGGTCTATTAGTGCTCTGCTAGTGTCCTGTTAGTGCTCTGTTAGTGTCCTGTTAGTGTCCTGTTAGTGTCCTGTTAGTGCTCTGTTAGTGTCCTGTTAGTGCTCTGGTAGTGTCCTGTTAGTGCTCTGTTAGTGTCCTGTTAGTGTCCTGTTAGTGTCCTGTTAGTGCTCTGTTAGTGTCCTGTTAGTGCTCTGTTAGTGTCCTGTTAGTGTCCTGTTAGTGCTCTGTTAGTGTCCTGTTAGTGCTCTGTTAGTGCTCTGTTAGTGCTCTGTTAGTGTCCTGTTAGTGCTCTGTTAGTGTCCTGTTAGTGTCCTGTTAGTGTCCTGTTAGTGCTCTGTTAGTGTCCTGTTAGTGCTCTGTTAGTGTCCTGTTAGTGCTCTGTTAGTGCTCTGTTAGTGCTCTGTTAGTGTCCTGTTAGTGCTCTGTTAGTGTCCTGTTAGTGCTCTGTTAGTGTCCTGTTAGTGTCCTGTTAGTGTCCTGTTAGTGCTCTGTTAGTGTCCTGTTAGTGCTCTGTTAGTGCTCTGTTAGTGCACTGTTAGTGTCCTGTTAGTGTCCTGTTAGTGCTCTGTTAGTGCTCTGTTAGTGCTCTGTTAGTGTCCTGTTAGTGCTCTGTTAGTGCTCTGTTAGTGTCCTGTTAGTGTCCTGTTAGTGTCCTGTTAGTGCTCTGTTAGTGCTCTGTTAGTGTCCTGTTAGTGCTCTGTTAGTGCTCTGTTAGTGTCCTGTTAGTGTCCTGTTAGTGCTCTGTTAGTGCTCTGTTAGTGTCCTGTTAGTGCTCTGTTAGTGTCCTGTTAGTGCTCTGTTAGTGTCCTGTTAGTGTCCTGTTAGTGTCCTGTTAGTGCTCTGTTAGTGTCCTGTTAGTGTCCTGTTAGTGCTCTGTTAGTGTCCTGTTAGTGCTCTGTTAGTGCTCTGTTAGTGTCCTGTTAGTGTCCTGTTAGTGTCCTGTTAGTGCTCTGTTAGTGTCCTGTTAGTGTCCTGTTAGTGTCCTGTTAGTGCTCTGTTAGTGTCCTGTTAGTGTCCTGTTAGTGTCCTGTTAGTGCTCTGTTAGTGCCCTGTTAGTGTCCTGTTAGTGTCCTGTTAGTGTCCTGTTAGTGCTCTGTTAGTGTCCTGTTAGTGTCCTGTTAGTGTCCTGTTAGTGCTCTGTTAGTGCTCTGTTAGTGTCCTGTTAGTGCTCTGTTAGTGTCCTGTTAGTGCCCTGTTAGTGTCCTGTTAGTGCTCTGTTAGTGTCCTGTTAGTGTCCTGTTAGTGCTCTGTTAGTGTCCTGTTAGTGTCCTGTTAGTGTCCTGTTAGTGCTCTGTTAGTGTCCTGTTAGTGCTCTGTTAGTGTCCTGTTAGTGCTCTGTTAGTGTCCTGTTAGTGTCCTGTTAGTGCTCTGTTAGTGCTCTGTTAGTGCTCTGTTAGTGTCCTGTTAGTGCTCTGTTAGTGTCCTGTTAGTGCTCTGTTAGTGTCCTGTTAGTGCTCTGTTAGTGTCCTGTTAGTGCTCTGTTAGTGTCCTGTTAGTGCTCTGTTAGTGTCCTGTTAGTGTCCTGTTAGTGCTCTGTTAGTGTCCTGTTAGTGTCCTGTTTGTGCTCTGTTAGTGTCCTGTTAGTGCTCTGTTAGTGCTCTGTTAGTGTCCTGTTAGTGTCCTGTTAGTGCTCTGTTAGTGTCCTGTTAGTGTCCTGTTAGTGTCCTGTTAGTGCTCTGTTAGTGTCCTGTTAGTGTCCTGTTAGTGTCCTGTTAGTGCTCTGTTAGTGTCCTGTTAGTGTCCTGTTAGTGTCCTGTTAGTGCTCTGTTAGTGCTCTGTTAGTGTCCTGTTAGTGTCCTGTTAGTGCTCTGTTAGTGCTCTGTTAGTGCTCTGTTAGTGTCCTGTTAGTGCCTGTTAGTGTCCTGTTAGTGTCCTGTTAGTGCTCTGTTAGTGCTCTGTTAGTGTCCTGTTAGTGTCCTGTTAGTGTCCTGTTAGTGCTCTGTTAGTGCTCTGTTAGTGCTCTGTTAGTGCTCTGTTAGTGTCCTGTTAGTGCCTGTTAGTGTCCTGTTAGTGCTCTGTTAGTGCTCTGTTAGTGTCCTGTTAGTGTCCTGTTAGTGTCCTGTTAGTGTCCTGTTAGTGCTCTGTTAGTGTCCTGTTAGTGTCCTGTTAGTGCTCTGTTAGTGTCCTGTTAGTGGTCTATTAGTGCTCTGCTAGTGTCCTGTTAGTGCTCTGTTAGTGTCCTGTTAGTGTCCTGTTAGTGTCCTGTTAGTGCTCTGTTAGTGTCCTGTTAGTGTCCTGTTAGTGCTCTGTTAGTGTCCTGTTAGTGTCCTGTTAGTGTCCTGTTAGTGCCTGTTAGTGTCCTGTTAGTGCCCTGTTAGTGCCCTGTTAGTGTCCTGTTAGTGCTCTGTTAGTGCTCTGTTAGTGCTCTGTTAGTGTCCTGTTAGTGCTCTGTTAGTGTCCTGTTAGTGCTCTGTTAGTGTCCTGTTAGTGCTCTGTTAGTGTCCTGTTAGTGCTCTGTTAGTGTCCTGTTAGTGTCCTGTTAGTGTCCTGTTAGTGCTCTGTTAGTGTCCTGTTAGTGCTCTGTTAGTGTCCTGTTAGTGTCCTGTTAGTGCTCTGTTAGTGCTCTGTTAGTGTCCTGTTAGTGCTCTGTTAGTGTCCTGTTAGTGTCCTGTTAGTGTCCTGTTAGTGCTCTGTTAGTGTCCTGTTAGTGCTCTGTTAGTGTCCTGTTAGTGCTCTGTTAGTGCTCTGTTAGTGCTCTGTTAGTGTCCTGTTAGTGCTCTGTTAGTGTCCTGTTAGTGCTCTGTTAGTGTCCTGTTAGTGTCCTGTTAGTGTCCTGTTAGTGCTCTGTTAGTGCTCTGTTAGTGTCCTGTTAGTGCTCTGTTAGTGCTCTGTTAGTGCTCTGTTAGTGTCCTGTTAGTGTCCTGTTAGTGCTCTGTTAGTGCTCTGTTAGTGTCCTGTTAGTGCTCTGTTAGTGCTCTGTTAGTGTCCTGTTAGTGTCCTGTTAGTGCTCTGTTAGTGCTCTGTTAGTGCTCTGTTAGTGTCCTGTTAGTGCTCTGTTAGTGCTCTGTTAGTGTCCTGTTAGTGTCCTGTTAGTGCTCTGTTAGTGCTCTGTTAGTGTCCTGTTAGTGCTCTGTTAGTGTCCTGTTAGTGCTCTGTTAGTGTCCTGTTAGTGTCCTGTTAGTGTCCTGTTAGTGCTCTGTTAGTGTCCTGTTAGTGTCCTGTTAGTGCTCTGTTAGTGTCCTGTTAGTGTCCTGTTAGTGCTCTGTTAGTGCTCTGTTAGTGTCCTGTTAGTGTCCTGTTAGTGTCCTGTTAGTGCTCTGTTAGTGTCCTGTTAGTGTCCTGTTAGTGTCCTGTTAGTGCTCTGTTAGTGCTCTGTTAGTGTCCTGTTAGTGTCCTGTTAGTGTCCTGTTAGTGCTCTGTTAGTGTCCTGTTAGTGTCCTGTTAGTGTCCTGTTAGTGTCCTGTTAGTGCTCTGTTAGTGACCTGTTAGTGTCCTGTTAGTGTCCTGTTAGTGTCCTGTTAGTGTCCTGTTAGTGCCCTGTTAGTGCTCTGTTAGTGTCCTGTTAGTGTCCTGTTAGTGTCCTGTTAGTGCTCTGTTAGTGCTCTGTTAGTGTCCTGTTAGTGTCCTGTTAGTGTCCTGTTAGTGCTCTGTTAGTGTCCTGTTAGTGCTCTGTTAGTGTCCTGTTAGTGTCCTGTTAGTGTCCTGTTAGTGCTCTGTTAGTGTCCTGTTAGTGCTCTGTTAGTGCTCTGTTAGTGTCCTGTTAGTGCTCTGTTAGTGCTCTGTTAGTGCGCTGTTAGTGTCCTGTTAGTGCTCTGTTAGTGCTCTGTTAGTGCTCTGTTAGTGTCCTGTTAGTGTCCTGTTAGTGCTCTGTTAGTGCTCTGTTAGTGTCCTGTTAGTGCTCTGTTAGTGCTCTGTTAGTGTCCTGTTAGTGCCCTGTTAGTGTCCTGTTAGTGTCCTGTTAGTGCTCTGTTAGTGTCCTGTTAGTGTCCTGTTAGTGTCCTGTTAGTGTCCTGTTAGTGCTCTGTTAGTGTCCTGTTAGTGTCCTGTTAGTGCTCTGTTAGTGTCCTGTTAGTGGTCTATTAGTGCTCTGCTAGTGTCCTGTTAGTGCTCTGTTAGTGTCCTGTTAGTGTCCTGTTAGTGTCCTGTTAGTGCTCTGTTAGTGTCCTGTTAGTGCTCTGGTAGTGTCCTGTTAGTGCTCTGTTAGTGTCCTGTTAGTGTCCTGTTAGTGTCCTGTTAGTGCTCTGTTAGTGTCCTGTTAGTGCTCTGTTAGTGTCCTGTTAGTGTCCTGTTAGTGCTCTGTTAGTGTCCTGTTAGTGCTCTGTTAGTGCTCTGTTAGTGCTCTGTTAGTGTCCTGTTAGTGCTCTGTTAGTGTCCTGTTAGTGTCCTGTTAGTGCTCTGTTAGTGTCCTGTTAGTGCTCTGTTAGTGTCCTGTTAGTGCTCTGTTAGTGCTCTGTTCGTGCTCTGTTAGTGTCCTGTTAGTGCTCTGTTAGTGTCCTGTTAGTGCTCTGTTAGTGTCCTGTTAGTGTCCTGTTAGTGTCCTGTTAGTGCTCTGTTAGTGTCCTGTTAGTGCTCTGTTAGTGCTCTGTTAGTGCACTGTTAGTGTCCTGTTAGTGTCCTGTTAGTGCTCTGTTAGTGCTGTGTTAGTGCTCTGTTAGTGTCCTGTTAGTGCTCTGTTAGTGCTCTGTTAGTGTCCTGTTAGTGTCCTGTTAGTGTCCTGTTAGTGCTCTGTTAGTGCTCTGTTAGTGCTCTGTTAGTGTCCTGTTAGTGCTCTGTTAGTGCTCTGTTAGTGTCCTGTTAGTGTCCTGTTAGTGCTCTGTTAGTGCTCTGTTAGTGTCCTGTTAGTGCTCTGTTAGTGTCCTGTTAGTGCTCTGTTAGTGTCCTGTTAGTGTCCTGTTAGTGTCCTGTTAGTGCTCTGTTAGTGTCCTGTTAGTGTCCTGTTAGTGCTCTGTTAGTGTCCTGTTAGTGCTCTGTTAGTGCTCTGTTAGTGTCCTGTTAGTGTCCTGTTAGTGTCCTGTTAGTGCTCTGTTAGTGTCCTGTTAGTGTCCTGTTAGTGTCCTGTTAGTGCTCTGTTAGTGTCCTGTTATTGTCCTGTTAGTGTCCTGTTAGTGCTCTGTTAGTGCCCTGTTAGTGTCCTGTTAGTGTCCTGTTAGTGTCCTGTTAGTGTCCTGTTAGTGCCCTGTTAGTGCTCTGTTAGTGTCCTGTTAGTGTCCTGTTAGTGTCCTGTTAGTGCTCTGTTAGTGCTCTGTTAGTGTCCTGTTAGTGTCCTGTTAGTGCTCTGTTAGTGTCCTGTTAGTGTCCTGTTAGTGCTCTGTTAGTGTCCTGTTAGTGTCCTGTTAGTGTCCTGTTAGTGTCCTGTTAGTGCTCTGTTAGTGTCCTGTTAGTGCTCTGTTAGTGCTCTGTTAGTGTCCTGTTAGTGCTCTGTTAGTGCTCTGTTAGTGCGCTGTTAGTGTCCTGTTAGTGCTCTGTTAGTGCTCTGTTAGTGCTCTGTTAGTGTCCTGTTAGTGTCCTGTTAGTGCTCTGTTAGTGCTCTGTTAGTGTCCTGTTAGTGCTCTGTTAGTGCTCTGTTAGTGTCCTGTTAGTGCTCTGTTAGTGCTCTGTTAGTGCGCTGTTAGTGTCCTGTTAGTGCTCTGTTAGTGCTCTGTTAGTGCGCTGTTAGTGTCCTGTTAGTGTCCTGTTAGTGTCCTGTTAGTGCTCTGTTCGTGCTCTGTTATTGTCCTGTTAGTGTCCTGTTAGTGCTCTGTTCGTGCTCTGTTAGTGTCCTGTTAGTGTCCTGTTAGTGTCCTGTTAGTGCCCTGTTAGTGTCCTGTTAGTGCTCTGTTAGTGTCCTGTTAGTGCTCTGTTAGTGTCCTGTTAGTGCTCTGTTAGTGCCCTGTTAGTGCTCTGTTCGTGCTCTGTTAGTGTCCTGTTAGTGTCCTGTTAGTGTCCTGTTAGTGTCCTGTTAGTGCTCTGTTAGTGCTCCGTTCGTGCGCTGTTAGTGTCCTGTTAGTGTCCTGTTAGTGTCCTGTTCGTGCTCTGTTAGTGTCCTGTTAGTGTCCTGTTAGTGCTCTGTTCGTGCTCTGTTAGTGTCCTGTTAGTGTCCTGTTAGTGTCCTGTTAGTGATCTGTTAGTGCTCTGTTAGTGCTCTGTTAGTGTCCTGTTAGTGTCCTGTTAGTGTCCTGTTCGTGCTCTGTTAGTGTCCTGTTAGTGTCCTGTTAGTGCTCTGTTAGTGCTCTGTTAGTGTCCTGTTAGTGTCCTGTTAGTGTCCTGTTAGTGCCCTGTTAGTGCTCTGTTAGTGTCCTGTTAGTGTCCTGTTAGTGCTCTGTTAGTGTCCTGTTAGTGCTCTGTTAGTGTCCTGTTAGTGTCCTGTTAGTGCTCTGTTAGTGTCCTGTTAGTGTCCTGTTAGTGCCTGTTAGTGTCCTGTTAGTGCTCTGTTAGTGCTCTGTTAGTGCCTGTTAGTGTCCTGTTAGTGCTCTGTTAGTGTCCTGTTAGTGTCCTGTTAGTGCTCTGTTAGTGCTCTGTTAGTGTCCTGTTAGTGCTCTGTTAGTGCTCTGTTAGTGTCCTGTTAGTGCTCTGTTAGTGTCCTGTTAGTGCTCTGTTAGTGTCCTGTTAGTGCTCTGTTAGTGCTCTGTTAGTGTCCTGTTAGTGCCCTGTTAGTGTCCTGTTAGTGCTCTGTTAGTGCCTGTTAGTGCTCTGTTAGTGCTCTGTTAGTGTCCTGTTAGTGCTCTGTTAGAGTCCTGTTAGTGCTCTGTTAGTGTCCTGTTAGTGTCCTGTTAGTGTCCTGTTAGTGCTCTGTTAGTGCTCTGTTAGTGTCCTGTTAGTGTCCTGTTAGTGCTCTGTTAGTGCTCTGTTAGTGTCCTGTTAGTGCTCTGTTAGTGTCCTGTTAGTGTCCTGTTAGTGCTCTGTTAGTGTCCTGTTAGTGTCCTGTTAGTGCTCTGTTCGTGCTCTGTTAGTGTCCTGTTAGTGTCCTGTTAGTGTCCTGTTAGTGCTCTGTTAGTGCTCTGTTAGTGTCCTGTTAGAGCTCTGTTAGTGTCCTGTTAGTGTCCTGTTAGTGTCCTGTTAATGCTCTGTTAGTGTCCTGTTAGTGCTCTGTTAGTGTCCTGTTAGTGCTCTGTTAGTGTCCTGTTAGTGCTCTGTTAGTGTCCTGTTAGTGTCCTGTTAGTGCTCTGTTAGTGCTCTGTTAGTGTCCTGTTAGTGCTCTGTTAGTGTCCTGTTAGTGCTCTGTTAGTGTCCTGTTAGTGCTCTGTTAGTGTCCTGTTAGTGCTCTGTTAGTGTCCTGTTAGTGTCCTGTTAGTGTCCTGTTAGTGCTCTGTTAGTGTCCTGTTAGTGCTCTGTTAGTGTCCTGTTAGTGTCCTGTTAGTGCTCTGTTAGTGTCCTGTTAGTGCTCTGTTAGTGCTCTGTTAGTGTCCTGTTAGTGTCCTGTTAGTGTCCTGTTAGTGTCCTGTTAGTGCTCTGTTAGTGTCCTGTTAGTGCTCTGTTAGTGTCCTGTTAGTGCTCTGTTAGTGCTCTGTTAGTGTCCTGTTAGTGCTCTGTTAGTGTCCTGTTAGTGCTCTGTTAGTGTCCTGTTAGTGTCCTGTTAGTGTCCTGTTAGTGCTCTGTTAGTGCTCTGTTAGTGTCCTGTTAGTGCTCTGTTAGTGCTCTGTTAGTGATCTGTTAGTGTCCTGTTAGTGTCCTGTTAGTGCTCTGTTAGTGCTCTGTTAGTGCTCTGTTAGTGTCCTGTTAGTGCTCTGTTAGTGCTCTGTTAGTGCTCTGTTAGTGTCCTGTTAGTGTCCTGTTAGTGCTCTGTTAGTGTCCTGTTAGTGCTCTGTTAGTGTCCTGTTAGTGCTCTGTTAGTGTCCTGTTAGTGCTCTGTTAGTGTCCTGTTAGTGTCCTGTTAGTGCTCTGTTAGTGTCCTGTTAGTGTCCTGTTTGTGCTCTGTTAGTGTCCTGTTAGTGCTCTGTTAGTGCTCTGTTAGTGTCCTGTTAGTGTCCTGTTAGTGCTCTGTTAGTGTCCTGTTAGTGTCCTGTTAGTGTCCTGTTAGTGCTCTGTTAGTGTCCTGTTAGTGTCCTGTTAGTGTCCTGTTAGTGCTCTGTTAGTGTCCTGTTAGTGTCCTGTTAGTGTCCTGTTAGTGCTCTGTTAGTGCTCTGTTAGTGTCCTGTTAGTGTCCTGTTAGTGCTCTGTTAGTGCTCTGTTAGTGCTCTGTTAGTGTCCTGTTAGTGCCCTGTTAGTGTCCTGTTAGTGTCCTGTTAGTGCTCTGTTAGTGCTCTGTTAGTGTCCTGTTAGTGTCCTGTTAGTGTCCTGTTAGTGCTCTGTTAGTGCTCTGTTAGTGCTCTGTTAGTGCTCTGTTAGTGTCCTGTTAGTGCCCTGTTAGTGTCCTGTTAGTGTCCTGTTAGTGCTCTGTTAGTGCTCTGTTAGTGTCCTGTTAGTGTCCTGTTAGTGTCCTGTTAGTGTCCTGTTAGTGCTCTGTTAGTGTCCTGTTAGTGTCCTGTTAGTGCTCTGTTAGTGTCCTGTTAGTGTCTGTTAGTGCTCTGTTAGTGTCCTGTTAGTGCTCTGTTAGTGTCCTGTTAGTGTCCTGTTAGTGTCCTGTTAGTGCTCTGTTAGTGTCCTGTTAGTGTCCTGTTAGTGCTCTGTTAGTGTCCTGTTAGTGTCCTGTTAGTGTCCTGTTAGTGCCCTGTTAGTGTCCTGTTAGTGCCCTGTTAGTGCCTGTTAGTGTCCTGTTAGTGCTCTGTTAGTGCTCTGTTAGTGCTCTGTTAGTGTCCTGTTAGTGCTCTGTTAGTGTCCTGTTAGTGCTCTGTTAGTGTCCTGTTAGTGCTCTGTTAGTGTCCTGTTAGTGCTCTGTTAGTGCTCTGTTAGTGTCCTGTTAGTGTCCTGTTAGTGCTCTGTTAGTGTCCTGTTAGTGCTCTGTTAGTGTCCTGTTAGTGTCCTGTTAGTGCTCTGTTAGTGTCCTGTTAGTGCTCTGTTAGTGCTCTGTTAGTGCTCTGTTAGTGTCCTGTTAGTGCTCTGTTAGTGTCCTGTTAGTGTCCTGTTAGTGTCCTGTTAGTGCTCTGTTAGTGTCCTGTTAGTGCTCTGTTAGTGTCCTGTTAGTGCTCTGTTAGTGCTCTGTTCGTGCTCTGTTAGTGTCCTGTTAGTGTCCTGTTAGTGTCCTGTTAGTGCTCTGTTAGTGCTCTGTTAGTGTCCTGTTAGTGCTCTGTTAGTGCTCTGTTAGTGTCCTGTTAGTGCTCTGTTAGTGTCCTGTTAGTGTCCTGTTAGTGTCCTGTTAGTGCTCTGTTAGTGCTCTGTTAGTGTCCTGTTAGTGCTCTGTTAGTGCTCTGTTAGTGCTCTGTTAGTGTCCTGTTAGTGTCCTGTTAGTGCTCTGTTAGTGCTCTGTTAGTGTCCTGTTAGTGCTCTGTTAGTGCTCTGTTAGTGTCCTGTTAGTGTCCTGTTAGTGTCCTGTTAGTGCTCTGTTAGTGCTCTGTTAGTGCTCTGTTAGTGTCCTGTTAGTGCTCTGTTAGTGCTCTGTTAGTGTCCTGTTAGTGTCCTGTTAGTGCTCTGTTAGTGCTCTGTTAGTGTCCTGTTAGTGCTCTGTTAGTGTCCTGTTAGTGCTCTGTTAGTGTCCTGTTAGTGTCCTGTTAGTGCTCTGTTAGTGTCCTGTTAGTGTCCTGTTAGTGCTCTGTTAGTGTCCTGTTAGTGTCCTGTTAGTGCTCTGTTAGTGCTCTGTTAGTGTCCTGTTAGTGTCCTGTTAGTGCTCTGTTAGTGTCCTGTTAGTGTCCTGTTAGTGTCCTGTTAGTGCTCTGTTAGTGTCCTGTTATTGTCCTGTTAGTGTCCTGTTAGTGCTCTGTTAGTGCCCTGTTAGTGTCCTGTTAGTGTCCTGTTAGTGTCTGTTAGTGCTCTGTTAGTGTCCTGTTAGTGTCCTGTTAGTGTCCTGTTAGTGCTCTGTTAGTGCTCTGTTAGTGTCCTGTTAGTGTCCTGTTAGTGTCCTGTTAGTGCTCTGTTAGTGTCCTGTTAGTGCTCTGTTAGTGTCCTGTTAGTGTCCTGTTAGTGTCCTGTTAGTGTCCTGTTAGTGCTCTGTTAGTGTCCTGTTAGTGCTCTGTTAGTGCTCTGTTAGTGTCCTGTTAGTGCTCTGTTAGTGTCCTGTTAGTGTCCTGTTAGTGTCCTGTTAGTGTCCTGTTAGTGCTCTGTTAGTGCTCTGTTAGTGTCCTGTTAGTGTCCTGTTAGTGCTCTGTTAGTGTCCTGTTAGTGTCCTGTTAGTGCTCTGTTAGTGCTCTGTTAGTGTCCTGTTAGTCCCCTGTTAGTGTCCTGTTAGTGCTCTGTTAGTGCTCTGTTAGTGTCCTGTTAGTGTCCTGTTAGTGTCCTGTTAGTGCTCTGTTAGTGTCCTGTTAGTGTCCTGTTAGTGCTCTGTTAGTGTCCTGTTAGTGGTCTGTTAGTGCTCTGTTAGTGTCCTGTTAGTGCTCTGTTAGTGTCCTGTTAGTGTCCTGTTAGTGTCCTGTTAGTGCTCTGTTAGTGTCCTGTTAGTGCTCTGTTAGTGTCCTGTTAGTGCTCTGTTAGTGTCCTGTTAGTGTCCTGTTAGTGTCCTGTTAGTGCTCTGTTAGTGTCCTGTTAGTGCTCTGTTAGTGTCCTGTTAGTGTCCTGTTAGTGCTCTGTTAGTGTCCTGTTAGTGCTCTGTTAGTGCTCTGTTAGTGCTCTGTTAGTGTCCTGTTAGTGCTCTGTTAGTGTCCTGTTAGTGTCCTGTTAGTGTCCTGTTAGTGCTCTGTTAGTGTCCTGTTAGTGTCCTGTTAGTGTCCTGTTAGTGCTCTGTTAGTGCTCTGTTAGTGCTCTGTTAGTGTCCTGTTAGTGCTCTGTTAGTGTCCTGTTAGTGCTCTGTTAGTGTCCTGTTAGTGTCCTGTTAGTGTCCTGTTAGTGCTCTGTTAGTGTCCTGTTAGTGCTCTGTTAGTGCTCTGTTAGTGCCTGTTAGTGTCCTGTTAGTGTCCTGTTAGTGCTCTGTTAGTGCTCTGTTAGTGCTCTGTTAGTGTCCTGTTAGTGCTCTGTTAGTGCTCTGTTAGTGTCCTGTTAGTGTCCTGTTAGTGTCCTGTTAGTGCTCTGTTAGTGCTCTGTTAGTGCTCTGTTAGTGCTCTGTTAGTGTCCTGTTAGTGCTCTGTTAGTGCTCTGTTAGTGTCCTGTTAGTGTCCTGTTAGTGTCCTGTTAGTGCTCTGTTAGTGTCCTGTTAGTGCTCTGTTAGTGTCCTGTTAGTGCTCTGTTAGTGTCCTGTTAGTGTCCTGTTAGTGTCCTGTTAGTGCTCTGTTAGTGTCCTGTTAGTGTCCTGTTAGTGCTCTGTTAGTGTCCTGTTAGTGCTCTGTTAGTGCTCTGTTAGTGTCCTGTTAGTGTCCTGTTAGTGTCCTGTTAGTGCTCTGTTAGTGTCCTGTTAGTGTCCTGTTAGTGTCCTGTTAGTGCTCTGTTAGTGCTCTGTTAGTGCCCTGTTAGTGTCCTGTTAGTGTCCTGTTAGTGTCCTGTTAGTGCCCTGTTAGTGCTCTGTTAGTGTCCTGTTAGTGTCCTGTTAGTGTCCTGTTAGTGCTCTGTTAGTGCTCTGTTAGTGTCCTGTTAGTGTCCTGTTAGTGCTCTGTTAGTGTCCTGTTAGTGTCCTGTTAGTGCTCTGTTAGTGTCCTGTTAGTGTCCTGTTAGTGTCCTGTTAGTGTCCTGTTAGTGCTCTGTTAGTGTCCTGTTAGTGCTCTGTTAGTGCTCTGTTAGTGTCCTGTTAGTGCTCTGTTAGTGCTCTGTTAGTGCTCTGTTAGTGTCCTGTTAGTGCTCTGTTAGTGCTCTGTTAGTGCTCTGTTAGTGTCCTGTTAGTGTCCTGTTAGTGCTCTGTTAGTGCTCTGTTAGTGTCCTGTTAGTGCTCTGTTAGTGTCCTGTTAGTGTCCTGTTAGTGCTCTGTTAGTGCTCTGTTAGTGCTCTGTTAGTGTCCTGTTAGTGCTCTGTTAGTGCTCTGTTAGTGCTCTGTTAGTGTCCTGTTAGTGTCCTGTTAGTGTCCTGTTAGTGCTCTGTTAGTGCTCTGTTAGTGTCCTGTTAGTGTCCTGTTAGTGCTCTGTTAGTGCTCTGTTAGTGTCCTGTTAGTGTCCTGTTAGTGTCCTGTTAGTGTCCTGTTAGTGTCCTGTTAGTGCTCTGTTAGTGTCCTGTTAGTGCTCTGTTAGTGTCCTGTTAGTGCTCTGTTAGTGCCCTGTTAGTGCTCTGTTAGTGCTCTGTTAGTGTCCTGTTAGTGTCCTGTTAGTGTCCTGTTAGTGTCCTGTTAGTGTCCTGTTAGTGCTCTGTTAGTGTCCTGTTAGTGTCCTGTTAGTGTCCTGTTAGTGCTCTGTTAGTGCTCTGTTAGTGTCCTGTTAGTGTCCTGTTAGTGCTCTGTTAGTGCTCTGTTAGTGTCCTGTTAGTGTCCTGTTAGTGTCCTGTTAGTGCTCTGTTAGTGCTCTGTTAGTGTCCTGTTAGTGTCCTGTTAGTGTCCTGTTAGTGCTCTGTTAGTGCTCTGTTAGTGTCCTGTTAGTGCTCTGTTAGTGCTCTGTTAGTGTCCTGTTAGTGTCCTGTTAGTGTCCTGTTAGTGCTCTGTTAGTGCTCTGTTAGTGTCCTGTTAGTGTCCTGTTAGTGCTCTGTTAGTGTCCTGTTAGTGTCCTGTTAGTGTCCTGTTAGTGCTCTGTTAGTGTCCTGTTAGTGTCCTGTTAGTGCTCTGTTAGTGCTCTGTTAGTGTCCTGTTAGTGTCCTGTTAGTGCTCTGTTAGTGCTCTGTTAGTGTCCTGTTAGTGCTCTGTTAGTGTCCTGTTAGTGCTCTGTTAGTGTCCTGTTAGTGTCCTGTTAGTGCTCTGTTAGTGTCCTGTTAGTGTCCTGTTAGTGCTCTGTTAGTGCTCTGTTAGTGTCCTGTTAGTGTCCTGTTAGTGTCCTGTTAGTGCTCTGTTAGTGTCCTGTTAGTGCTCTGTTAGTGTCCTGTTAGTGTCCTGTTAGTGTCCTGTTAGTGCTCTGTTAGTGTCCTGTTAGTGTCCTGTTAGTGTCCTGTTAGTGTCCTGTTAGTGTCCTGTTAGTGCTCTGTTAGTGTCCTGTTAGTGTCCTGTTAGTGCTCTGTTAGTGTCCTGTTAGTGTCCTGTTAGTGTCTGTTAGTGTCCTGTTAGTGTCCTGTTAGTGCCTGTTAGTGCTCTGTTAGTGTCCTGTTAGTGTCCTGTTAGTGTCCTGTTAGTGCTCTGTTAGTGCTCTGTTAGTGTCCTGTTAGTGTCCTGTTAGTGTCCTGTTAGTGCTCTGTTAGTGTCCTGTTAGTGCTCTGTTAGTGTCCTGTTAGTGTCCTGTTAGTGTCCTGTTAGTGTCCTGTTAGTGCTCTGTTAGTGTCCTGTTAGTGCTCTGTTAGTGCTCTGTTAGTGTCCTGTTAGTGCTCTGTTAGTGCTCTGTTAGTGTCCTGTTAGTGTCCTGTTAGTGCTCTGTTAGTGCTCTGTTAGTGCTCTGTTAGTGTCCTGTTAGTGTCCTGTTAGTGCTCTGTTAGTGCTCTGTTAGTGTCCTGTTAGTGCTCTGTTAGTGCTCTGTTAGTGTCCTGTTAGTGCCTGTTAGTGTCCTGTTAGTGTCCTGTTAGTGCTCTGTTAGTGCTCTGTTAGTGTCCTGTTAGTGTCCTGTTAGTGTCCTGTTAGTGTCCTGTTAGTGCTCTGTTAGTGTCCTGTTAGTGTCCTGTTAGTGCTCTGTTAGTGTCCTGTTAGTGCTCTGTTAGTGCTCTGTTAGTGTCCTGTTAGTGCTCTGTTAGTGTCCTGTTAGTGTCCTGTTAGTGTCCTGTTAGTGCTCTGTTAGTGTCCTGTTAGTGCTCTGTTAGTGTCCTGTTAGTGCTCTGTTAGTGTCCTGTTAGTGTCCTGTTAGTGTCCTGTTAGTGCTCTGTTAGTGTCCTGTTAGTGCTCTGTTAGTGTCCTGTTAGTGTCCTGTTAGTGCTCTGTTAGTGTCCTGTTAGTGCTCTGTTAGTGCTCTGTTAGTGCTCTGTTAGTGTCCTGTTAGTGCTCTGTTAGTGTCCTGTTAGTGTCCTGTTAGTGTCCTGTTAGTGCTCTGTTAGTGTCCTGTTAGTGCTCTGTTAGTGTCCTGTTAGTGCTCTGTTAGTGCTCTGTTAGTGCTCTGTTAGTGTCCTGTTAGTGCTCTGTTAGTGTCCTGTTAGTGCTCTGTTAGTGTCCTGTTAGTGTCCTGTTAGTGTCCTGTTAGTGCTCTGTTAGTGTCCTGTTAGTGCTCTGTTAGTGCTCTGTTAGTGCACTGTTAGTGTCCTGTTAGTGTCCTGTTAGTGCTCTGTTAGTGTCTGTTAGTGCTCTGTTAGTGTCCTGTTAGTGCTCTGTTAGTGCTCTGTTAGTGTCCTGTTAGTGTCCTGTTAGTGTCCTGTTAGTGCTCTGTTAGTGCTCTGTTAGTGCTCTGTTAGTGTCCTGTTAGTGTCCTGTTAGTGCTCTGTTAGTGTCCTGTTAGTGTCCTGTTAGTGTCCTGTTAGTGCTCTGTTAGTGCTCTGTTAGTGTCCTGTTAGTGCTCTGTTAGTGTCCTGTTAGTGCTCTGTTAGTGTCCTGTTAGTGTCCTGTTAGTGTCCTGTTAGTGTCCTGTTAGTGTCCTGTTAGTGTCCTGTTAGTGCTCTGTTAGTGTCCTGTTAGTGCTCTGTTAGTGCTCTGTTAGTGTCCTGTTAGTGTCCTGTTAGTGTCCTGTTAGTGCTCTGTTAGTGTCCTGTTAGTGTCCTGTTAGTGTCCTGTTAGTGCTCTGTTAGTGTCCTGTTAGTGTCCTGTAGTTGTAATTAGTGGGGTTTGTTAGTGGTCTGTTAGGTCTGTTAGTTTGTTCTGTCTGTTGTTCTTTGGGTGCTTGTTAGTGCTCTTGTCTGTTAGTGTCTGTTAGTGTCCTGTTAGTGTCCGTTATGTCCTGTTAGTGTCCTGTAGTGCCGTTAGTCGTCCTGTTAGTGTCCTGTTAGTGCTCTGTTTTCCTGTTAGTGTTCTGTTAGTGTCCTGTTAGTGCTCTGTTAGTGCTCTGTTAGTGCTCTGTTAGTGTTCTGTTAGTGTCCTGTTAGTGCTCTGTTAGTGTCCTGTTAGTGTCCTGTTAGTGCTCTGTTAGTGCTCTGTTAGTGTCCTGTTAGTGCTCTGTTAGTGCTCTGTTAGTGTCCTGTTAGTGCTCTGTTAGTGTCCTGTTAGTGCTCTGTTAGTGCTCTGTTAGTGTCCTGTTAGTGCTCTGTTAGTGCCCTGTTAGTGCTCTGTTAGTGTCCTGTTAGTGCTCTGTTAGTGTCCTGTTAGTGCTCTGTTAGTGTCCTGTTAGTGTCCTGTTAGTGTGCTGTTAGTGTCCTGTTAGTGCTCTGTTAGTGTCCTGTTAGTGCTCTGTTAGTGTCCTGTCAGTGCTCTGTTAGTGCTCTGTTAGAGTCCTGTTAGTGCTCTTTTAGTGCTCTGTTAGTGTCCTGTTAGTGCTCTGTTAGTGTCCTGTTAGTGCCCTGTTAGTGCTCTGTTAGTGCTCTGTTAGTGTCCTGTTAGTGCTCTGTTAGTGTCCTGTTAGTGCTCTGTTAGTGCTCTGTTAGTGCTCTGTTAGTGTCCTGTTAGTGCTCTGTTAGTGCTCTGTTAGAGTCCTGTTAGTGCTCTTTTAGTGCTGTTAGTGTCCTGTTAGTGTCCTGTTAGTGTCCTGTTAGTGCTCTGTTAGTGTCCTGTTAGTGTTCTGTTAGTGTCCTGTTAGTGCTCTGTTAGTGTCCTGTTAGTGCTCTGTTAGTGCTCTGTTAGTGTCCTGTTAGTGCTCTGTTAGTGCTCTGTTAGTGCTCTGTTAGTGTCCTGTTAGTCTCCTGTTAGTGTCCTGTTAGTGCTCTGTTAGTGTCCTGTTAGTGCTCTGTTAGTGTCCTGTTAGTGCTCTGTTAGTGCTCTGTTAGTGCTCTGTTAGTGTCCTGTTAGTGCTCTGTTAGTGCTCTGTTAGTGTCCTGTTAGTGCTCTGTTAGTGTTCTGTTAGTGTCCTGTTAGTGCTCTGTTAGTGTCCTGTTAGTGTCCTGTTAGTGCTCTGTTAGTGCTCTGTTAGTGTCCTGTTAGTGCTCTGTTAGTGCTCTGTTAGTGCTCTGTTAGTGTCCTGTTAGTGCTCTGTTAGTGCTCTGTTAGTGTCCTGTTAGTATCCTGTTAGTGTCCTGTTAGTGTCCTGTTAGTGTTCTGTTAGTGCTCTGTTAGTGCTCTGTTAGTGTCCTGTTAGTATCCTGTTAGTGCTCTGTTAGTGCTCTGTTAGTGCTCTGTTAGTGTCCTGTTAGTGCTCTGTTAGTGTCCTGTTAGTGTCCTGTTAGTTCTCTGTTAGTGCTCTGTTAGTGTCCTGTTAGTGCTCTGTTAGTGTCCTGTTAGTGTCCTGTTAGTGCTCTGTTAGTATTCTGTTAGTGTCCTGTTAGTGCTCTGTTAGTGCTCTGTTAGTGTCCTGTTAGTGTCCTGTTACTGTCCTGTTAGTGTCCTGTTAGTGCTCTGTTAGTGTCCTGTTAGTGTCGTGTTAGTATCCTGTTAGTGCTCTGTTAGTGCTCTGTTAGTGCTCTGTTAGTGTCCTGTTAGTATCCTGTTAGTGTCCTGTTAGTGCTCTGTTAGTGTCCTGTTAGTGTCCTGTTAGTGCTCTGTTAGTGCTCTGTTAGTGTCCTGTTAGTATCCTGTTAGTGCTATGTTAGTGCTCTGTTAGTGCTCTGTTAGTGTCCTGTTAGTATCCTGTTAGTGCTCTGTTAGTGTCCTGTTAGTGCTCTGTTAGTGTCCTGTTAGTGCTCTGTTAGTGTCCTGTTAGTGTCCTGTTAGTGCTCTGTTAGTGCTCTGTTAGTGTCCTGTTAGTATCCTGTTAGTGCTCTGTTAGTGCTCTGTTAGTGCTCTTTTAGTGTCCTGTTAGTATCCTGTTAGTGAGCTGTTAGTGCTCTGTTAGTGTCCTGTTAGTGCTCTGTTAGTGTCCTGTTAGTGCTCTGTTAGTGTCCTGTTATTGTCCTGTTAGTGCTCTGTTAGTGCTCTGTTAGTGTCCTGTTAGTGCTCTGTTAGTGTCCTGTTAGTGCTCTGTTAGTGCTCTGTTAGTGCTCTGTTAGTGTCCTGTTAGTGCTCTGTTAGTGCTCTGTTAGAGTCCTGTTAGTGCTCTTTTAGTGCTCTGTTTGTGTCCTGTTAGTGTCCTGTTAGTGCTCTGTTAGTGTCCTGTTAGTGCTCTGTTAGTGTCCTGTTAGTGCTCTGTTAGTGTCCTGTTAGGGCTCTGTTAGTGCTCTGTTAGTGTCCTGTTAGTGCTCTGTTAGTGCTCTGTTAGTGCTCTGTTAGTGTCCTGTTAGTCTCCTGCTAGTGTCCTGTTAGTGCTCTGTTAGTGTCCTGTTAGTGCTCTGTTAGTGTCCTGTTAGTGCTCTGTTAGTGCTCTGTTAGTGTCCTGTTAGTGCTCTGTTAGTGCTCTGTTAGTGCTCTGTTAGTGTCCTGTTAATGCTCTGTTAGTGTTCTGTTAGTGTCCTGTTAGTGCTCTGTTAGTGTCCTGTTAGTGTCCTTTTAGTGCTCTGTTAGTGCTCTGTTAGTGCTCTGTTAGTGTTCTGTTAGTGTCCTGTTAGTGCTCTGTTAGTTTCCTGTTAGTGTCCTGTTAGTGCTCTGTTAGTGCTCTGTTAGTGTCCTGTTAGTGCTCTGTTAGTGCTCTGTTAGTGCTCTGTTAGTGTCCTGTTAGTCTCCTGTTAGTGTCCTGTTAGTGCTCTGTTAGTGTCCTGTTAGTGCTCTGTTAGTGTCCTGTTAGTGCTCTGTTAGTGTCCTGTTAGTGCTCTGTTAGTGTCCTGTCAGTGCTCTGTTAGTGCTCTGTTAGAGTCCTGTTAGTGCTCTGTTAGTGCTCTGTTAGTGTCCTGTTAGTGCTCTGTTAGTGTCCTGTTAGTGCCCTGTTAGTGCTCTGTTAGTGCTCTGTTAGTGTCCTGTTAGTGCTCTGTTAGTGTCCTGTTAGTGCTCTGTTAGTGCTCTGTTAGTGCTCTGTTAGTGTCCTGTTAGTGCTCTGTTAGTGCTCTGTTAGAGTCCTGTTAGTGCTCTTTTAGTGCTGTTAGTGTCCTGTTAGTGTCCTGTTAGTGTCCTGTTAGTGCTCTGTTAGTGTCCTGTTAGTGTTCTGTTAGTGTCCTGTTAGTGCTCTGTTAGTGTCCTGTTAGTGCTCTGTTAGTGCTCTGTTAGTGTCCTGTTAGTGCTCTGTTAGTGCTCTGTTAGTGCTCTGTTAGTGTCCTGTTAGTGCTCCTGTTAGTGTCCTGTTAGTGCTCTGTTAGTGTCCTGTTAGTGCTCTGTTAGTGTCCTGTTAGTGCTCTGTTAGTGCTCTGTTAGTGCTCTGTTAGTGTCCTGTTAGTGCTCTGTTAGTGCTCTGTTAGTGTCCTGTTAGTGCTCTGTTAGTGTTCTGTTAGTGTCCTGTTAGTGCTCTGTTAGTGTCCTGTTAGTGTCCTGTTAGTGCTCTGTTAGTGCTCTGTTAGTGCTCTGTTAGTGTCCTGTTAGTGCTCTGTTAGTGCTCTGTTAGTGCTCTGTTAGTGTTCTGTTAGTGTCCTGTTAGTGCTCTGTTAGTGCTCTGTTAGTGCTCTGTTAGTGTCCTGTTAGTATCCTGTTAGTGTCCTGTTAGTGTCCTGTTAGTGTTCTGTTAGTGCTCTGTTAGTGCTCTGTTAGTGTCCTGTTAGTATCCTGTTAGTGCTCTGTTAGTGCTCTGTTAGTGCTCTGTTAGTGTCCTGTTAGTGCTCTGTTAGTGTCCTGTTAGTGTCCTGTTAGTTCTCTGTTAGTGCTCTGTTAGTGTCCTGTTAGTGCTCTGTTAGTGTCCTGTTAGTGTCCTGTTAGTGCTCTGTTAGTATTCTGTTAGTGTCCTGTTAGTGCTCTGTTAGTGCTCTGTAAGTGTCCTGTTAGTGTCCTGTTACTGTCCTGTTAGTGTCCTGTTAGTGCTCTGTTAGTGTCCTGTTAGTGTCCTGTTAGTATCCTGTTAGTGCTCTGTTAGTGCTCTGTTAGTGCTCTGTTAGTGTCCTGTTAGTATCCTGTTAGTGCTCTGTTAGTGCTCTGTTAGTGTCCTGTTAGTGTCCTGTTAGTGCTCTGTTAGTGTCCTGTTAGTGTCCTGTTAGTGCTCTGTTAGTGCTCTGTTAGTGTCCTGTTAGTATCCTGTTAGTGCTATGTTAGTGCTCTGTTAGTGCTCTGTTAGTGTCCTGTTAGTATCCTGTTAGTGCTCTGTTAGTGTCCTGTTAGTGCTCTGTTAGTGTCCTGTTAGTGCTCTGTTAGTGTCCTGTTAGTGTCCTGTTAGTGCTCTGTTAGTGCTCTGTTAGTGTCCTGTTAGTATCCTGTTAGTGCTCTGTTAGTGCTCTGTTAGTGCTCTTTTAGTGTCCTGTTAGTATCCTGTTAGTGAGCTGTTAGTGCTCTGTTAGTGTCCTGTTAGTGCTCTGTTAGTGTCCTGTTAGTGCTCTGTTAGTGTCCTGTTATTGTCCTGTTAGTGCTCTGTTAGTGCTCTGTTAGTGTCCTGTTAGTGCTCTGTTAGTGTCCTGTTAGTGCTCTGTTAGTGCTCTGTTAGTGCTCTGTTAGTGTCCTGTTAGTGCTCTGTTAGTGCTCTGTTAGAGTCCTGTTAGTGCTCTTTTAGTGCTCTGTTTGTGTCCTGTTAGTGTCCTGTTAGTGTCCTGTTAGTGCTCTGTTAGTGTCCTGTTAGTGCTCTGTTAGTGTCCTGTTAGTGCTCTGTTAGTGTCCTGTTAGGGCTCTGTTAGTGCTCTGTTAGTGTCCTGTTAGTGCTCTGTTAGTGCTCTGTTAGTGCTCTGTTAGTGTCCTGTTAGTCTCCTGCTAGTGTCCTGTTAGTGCTCTGTTAGTGTCCTGTTAGTGCTCTGTTAGTGTCCTGTTAGTGCTCTGTTAGTGCTCTGTTAGTGTCCTGTTAGTGCTCTGTTAGTGCTCTGTTAGTGCTCTGTTAGTGTCCTGTTAATGCTCTGTTAGTGTTCTGTTAGTGTCCTGTTAGTGCTCTGTTAGTGTCCTGTTAGTGTCCTTTTAGTGCTCTGTTAGTGCTCTGTTAGTGCTCTGTTAGTGTTCTGTTAGTGTCCTGTTAGTGCTCTGTTAGTTTCCTGTTAGTGTCCTGTTAGTGCTCTGTTAGTGCTCTGTTAGTGTCCTGTTAGTGCTCTGTTAGTGCTCTGTTAGTGCTCTGTTAGTGTCCTGTTAGTCTCCTGTTAGTGTCCTGTTAGTGCTCTGTTAGTGTCCTGTTAGTGCTCTGTTAGTGTCCTGTTAGTGCTCTGTTAGTGTCCTGTTAGTGCTCTGTTAGTGCTCTGTTAGTGTCCTGTTAGTGCTCTGTTAGTGCTCTGTTAGTGTCCTGTTAGTGCTCTGTTAGTGCTCTGTTAGTGTCCTGTTAGTGCTCTGTTAGTGTCCTGTTAGTGCTCTGTTAGTGCTCTGTTAGTGTCCTGTTAGTGCTCTGTTAGTGTCCTGTTAGTGCCCTGTTAGTGCTCTGTTAGTGTCCTGTTAGTGCTCTGTTAGTGCTCTGTTAGTGTCCTGTTAGTGCTCTGTTAGTGTCCTGTTAGTGCTCTGTTAGTTTCCTGTTAGTGTCCTGTTAGTGCTCTGTTAGTGTCCTGTTAGTGCTCTGTTAGTGTCCTGTTAGTGCTCTGTTAGTGCTCTGTTAGAGTCCTGTTAGTGCTCTTTTAGTGCTCTGTTAGTGTCCTGTAAGTGCTCTGTTAGTGTCCTGTTAGTGCCCTGTTAGTGCTCTGTTAGTGTCCTGTTAGTGTCCTGTTCGTGTCCTGTCAGTGCTCTGTTAGTGTCCTGTTAGTGTCCTGTTAGTTATCTGTTAGTGCTCTGTTAGTGTCCTGTTAGTGCTCTGTTAGTCTCCTGTTAGTGCTCTGTTAGTGCTCTGTTAGTGCTCTGTTAGTGTCCTGTTAGTGCTCTGTTAGTGCTCTGTTAGAGTCCTGTTAGTGCTCTTTTAGTGCTCTGTTAGTGTCCTGTTAGTGTCCTGTTAGTGTCCTGTTAGTGCTCTGTTAGTGTCCTGTTAGTGCTCTGTTAGTGTCCTGTTAGTGCTCTGTTAGTGTCCTGTTAGTGCTCTGTTAGTGCTCTGTTAGTGCTCTGTTAGTGTCCTGTTAGTCTCCTGTTAGTGTCCTGTTAGTGCTCTGTTAGTGTCCTGTTAGTGCTCTGTTAGTGTCCTGTTAGTGCTCTGTTAGTGCTCGGTTAGTGCTCTGTTAGTGTCCTGTTAGTGCTCTGTTAGTGCTCTGTTAGTGCTCTGTTAGTGTCCTGTTAGTGCTCTGTTAGTGTTCTGTTAGTGTCCTTTTAGTGCTCTGTTAGTGTCCTGTTAGTGTCCTGTTACTGTCCTGTTAGTGTCCTGTTAGTGCTCTGTTAGTGTCCTGTTAGTGTCCTGTTAGTATCCTGTTAGTGCTCTGTTAGTGCTCTGTTAGTGCTCTGTTAGTGTCCTGTTAGTATCCTGTTAGTGCTCTGTTAGTGCTCTGTTAGTGTCCTGTTAGTGTCCTGTTAGTGCTCTGTTAGTGTCCTGTTAGTGTCCTGTTAGTGCTCTGTTAGTGCTCTGTTAGTGTCCTGTTAGTATCCTGTTAGTGCTCTGTTAGTGCTCTGTTAGTGCTCTGTTAGTATCCTGTTAGTGCTCTGTTAGTGTCCTGTTAGTGCTCTGTTAGTGTCCTGTTAGTGCTCTGTTAGTTTCCTGTTAGTGTCCTGTTAGTGCTCTGTTAGTGCTCTGTTAGTGTCCTGTTAGTATCCTGTTAGTGCTCTGTTAGTGCTCTGTTAGTGCTCTTTTAGTGTCCTGTTAGTATCCTGTTAGTGAGCTGTTAGTGCTCTGTTAGTGTCCTGTTAGTGCTCTGTTAGTGTCCTGTTAGTGTCCTGTTAGTGCTCTGTTAGTGCTCTGTTAGTGTCCTGTTACTGTCCTGTTCGTGTCCTGTTAGTATCCTGTTAGTGCTCTGTTAGTGTCCTGTTAGTATCCTGTTAGTGCTCTGTTAGTGTACTGTTAGTGTTGTTAGTGTCCTGTTAGTGCTCTGTTAGTGTCCTGTTAGTGTCCTGTTCGTGTCCTGTTAGTGCTCTGTTAGTGTCCTGTTATTGTCCTGTTAGTGCTCTGTTAGTGCTCTGTTAGTGTCCTGTTAGTGCTCTGTTAGTGTCCTGTTAGTGCTCTGTTAGTGCTCTGTTAGTGCTCTGTTAGTGTCCTGTTAGTGCTCTGTTAGTGCTCTGTTGGAGTCCTGTTAGTGCTCTTTTAGTGCTCTGTTAGTGTCCTGTTAGTGCTCTGTTAGTGTCCTGTTAGTGCTCTGTTAGTGTCCTGTTAGTGCTCTGTTAGTGTCCTGTTAGTGCTCTGTTAGTGCTCTGTTAGTGTCCTGTTAGTGCTCTGTTAGTGCTCTGTTAGTGTCCTGTTAGTCTCCTGCTAGTGTCCTGTTAGTGCTCTGTTAGTGTCCTGTTAGTGCTCTGTTAGTGTCCTGTTAGTGCTCTGTTAGTGCTCTGTTAGTGTCCTGTTAGTGCTCTGTTAGTGTCCTGTTAGTGCTCTGTTAGTGCTCTGTTAGTGTCCTGTTAGTGCTCTGTTAGTGCTCTGTTAGTGCTCTGTTAGTGTCCTGTTAGTGCTCTGTTAGTGTTCTGTTAGTGTCCTGTTAGTGCTCTGTTAGTGTCCTGTTAGTGTCCTTTTAGTGCTCTGTTAGTGCTCTGTTAGTGCTCTGTTAGTGTTCTGTTAGTGTCCTGTTAGTGCTCTGTTAGTTTCCTGTTAGTGTCCTGTTAGTGCTCTGTTAGTGTCCTGTTAGTCTCCTGTTAGTGTCCTGTTAGTGCTCTGTTAGTGTCCTGTTAGTGCTCTGTTAGTGTCCTGTTAGTGCTCTGTTAGTGTCCTGTTAGTGCTCTGTTAGTGCTCTGTGAGTGTCCTGTTAGTGCTCTGTTAGTGCTCTGTTAGTGTCCTGTTAGTGCTCTGTTAGTGCTCTGTTAGTGTCCTGTTAGTGCTCTGTTAGTGTCCTGTTAGTGCTCTGTTAGTGCTCTGTTAGTGTCCTGTTAGTGCTCTGTTAGTGTCCTGTTAGTGCCCTGTTAGTGCTCTGTTAGTGTCCTGTTAGTGCTCTGTTAGTGCTCTGTTAGTGTCCTGTTAGTGCTCTGTTAGTGTCCTGTTAGTGCTCTGTTAGTGTCCTGTTAGTGTCCTGTTAGTGCTCTGTTAGTGTCCTGTTAGTGCTCTGTTAGTGTCCTGGTAGTGCTCTGTTAGTGCTCTGTTAGAGTCCTGTTAGTGCTCTTTTAGTGCTCTGTTAGTGTCCTGTTAGTGCTCTGTTAGTGTCCTGTTAGTGTCCTGTTAGTGCTCTGTTAGTGTCCTGTTAGTGTCCTGTTCGTGTCCTGTTAGTGCTCTGTTAGTGTCCTGTTAGTGTCCTGTTAGTGCTCTGTTAGTGCTCTGTTAGTGTCCTGTTAGTGCTCTGTTAGTCTCCTGTTAGTGCTCTGTTAGTGCTCTGTTAGTGCTCTGTTAGTGTCCTGTTAGTGCTCTGTTAGTGCTCTGTTAGAGTCCTGTTAGTGCTCTTTTAGTGCTCTGTTAGTGTCCTGTTAGTGTCCTGTTAGTGTCCTGTTAGTGCTCTGTTAGTGTCCTGTTAGTGCTCTGTTAGTGTCCTGTTAGTGCTCTGTTAGTGTCCTGTTAGTGCTCTGTTAGTGCTCTGTTAGTGTCCTGTTAGTGCTCTGTTAGTGTCCTGTTAGTGCTCTGTTAGTGTCCTGTTAGTCTCCTGTTAGTGTCCTGTTAGTGCTCTGTTAGTGTCCTGTTAGTGCTCTGTTAGTGTCCTGTTAGTGCTCTGTTAGTGCTCTGTTAGTGCTCTGTTAGTGTCCTGTTAGTGCTCTGTTAGTGCTCTGTTAGTGCTCTGTTAGTGTCCTGTTAGTGCTCTGTTAGTGTTCTGTTAGTGTCCTTTTAGTGCTCTGTTAGTGTCCTGTTAGTGTCCTGTTAGTGCTCTGTTAGTGCTCTGTTAGTGCTCTGTTAGTGTTCTGTTAGTGTCCTGTTAGTGCTCTGTTAGTGCTCTGTTAGTGTTCTGTTAGTGTCCTGTTAGTGCTCTGTTAGTGTCCTGTTAGTGTCCTGTTAGTGCTCTGTTAGTGCTCTGTTAGTGTCCTGTTAGTGCTCTGTTAGTGCTCTGTTAGTGCTCTGTTAGTGTCCTGTTAGTGCTCTGTTAGTGTCCTGTTAGTCTCCTGTTAGTGTCCTGTTAGTGCTCTGTTAGTGTCCTGTTAGTGCTCTGTTAGTGTTCTGTTAGTGTCCTGTTAGTGCTCTGTTAGTGTCCTGTTAGTCTCCTGTTAGTGTCCTGTTAGTGCTCTGTTAGTGTCCTGTTAGTGCTCTGTTAGTGTCCTGTTAGTGCTCTGTTAGTGTCCTGTTAGTGCTCTGTTAGTGTCCTGTTAGTGCTCTGTTAGTGTCCTGTTAGTGCTCTGTTAGTGCTCTGTTAGTGTCCTGTTAGTGCTCTGTTAGTGCTCTGTTAGTGCTCTGTTAGTGTCCTGTTAGTCTCCTGTTAGTGTCCTGTTAGTGCTCTGTTAGTGTCCTGTTAGTGCTCTGTTAGTGTCCTGTTAGTGCTCTGTTAGTGCTCTGTTAGTGCTCTGTTAGTGTCCTGTTAGTGCTCTGTTAGTGCTCTGTTAGTGCTCTGTTAGTGTCCTGTTAGTGTCCTGTTAGTGCTCTGTTAGTGCTCTGTTAGTGTTCTGTTAGTGTCCTGTTAGTGCTCTGTTAGTGCTCTGTTAGTGCTCTGTTAGTGTCCTGTTAGTGCTCTGTTAGTGCTCTGTTATTGCTCTGTTAGTGTCCTGTTAGTGCTCTGTTAGTGTCCTGTTAGTGTCCTGTTAGTGCTCTGTTAGTGCTCTGTTAGTGCTCTGTTAGTGTTCTGTTAGTGCTCTGTTAGTGCTCTGTTAGTGCTCTGTTAGTGTTCTGTTAGTGTCCTGTTAGTGCTCTGTTAGTGCTCTGTTCGTGCTCTGTTAGTGTCCTGTTAGTATCCTGTTAGTGTCCTGTTAGTGTCCTGTTAGTGTCCTGTTAGTGTCCTGTTAGTTTCCTGTTAGTATCCTGTTAGTGCTCTGTTAGTGCTCTGTTAGTGCTCTGTTAGTGCTCTGTTAGTGTCCTGTTAGTGTCCTGTTAGTGCTCTGTTAGTGCTCTGTTAGTGTCCTGTTAGTGCTCTGTTAGTGTCCTGTTAGTGTCCTGTTAGTGCTCTGTTAGTGCTCTGTTAGTGTCCTGTTAGTGCTCTGTTAGTGCTCTGTTAGTGTCCTGTTAGTGCTCTGTTAGTGTTCTGTTAGTGTCCTGTTAGTGCTCTGTTAGTGTCCTGTTAGTGTCCTGTTAGTGCTCTGTTAGTGCTCTGTTCGTGTTCTGTTAGTGTCCTGTTAGTGCTCTGTTAGTGTCCTGTTAGTTCTCTGTTAGTGCTCTGTTAGTGTCCTGTTAGTGCTCTGTTAGTGTCCTGTTAGTGTCCTGTTAGTGTCCTGTTAGTGCTCTGTTAGTGTCCTGTTAGTGCTCTGTTAGTGTCCTGTTAGTGCTCTGTTAGTGCTCTGTTAGTGTCCTGTTAGTGCTCTGTTAGTGCTCTGTTAGTGTCCTGTTAGTGCTCTGTTAGTGTTCTGTTAGTGTCCTGTTAGTGCTCTGTTAGTGTCCTGTTAGTGTCCTGTTAGTGCTCTGTTAGTGCTCTGTTAGTGCTCTGTTAGTGTTCTGTTAGTGTCCTGTTAGTGCTCTGTTAGTTTCCTGTTAGTGTCCTGTTAGTGCTCTGTTAGTGCTCTGTTAGTGTCCTGTTAGTGCTCTGTTAGTGCTCTGTTAGTGTCCTGTTAGTGCTCTGTTAGTGCTCTGTTAGTGCTCTGTTAGTGTCCTGTTAGTGCTCTGTTAGTGTTCTGTTAGTGTCCTTTTAGTGCTCTGTTAGTGTCCTGTTAGTGTCCTGTTAGTGCTCTGTTAGTGCTCTGTTAGTGCTCTGTTAGTGTTCTGTTAGTGTCCTGTTAGTGCTCTGTTAGTGCTCTGTTAGTGTCTGTTAGTGTCCTGTTAGTGCTCTGTTAGTGTCCTGTTAGTGTCCTGTTAGTGCTCTGTTAGTGCTCTGTTAGTGTCCTGTTAGTGCTCTGTTAGTGCTCTGTTAGTGCTCTGTTAGTGTCCTGTTAGTGCTCTGTTAGTGTCCTGTTAGTCTCCTGTTAGTGTCCTGTTAGTGCTCTGTTAGTGTCCTGTTAGTGCTCTGTTAGTGTTCTGTTAGTGTCCTGTTAGTGCTCTGTTAGTGTCCTGTTAGTCTCCTGTTAGTGTCCTGTTAGTGCTCTGTTAGTGTCCTGTTAGTGCTCTGTTAGTGTCCTGTTAGTGCTCTGTTAGTGTCCTGTTAGTGCTCTGTTAGTGTCCTGTTAGTGCTCTGTTAGTGTCCTGTTAGTGCTCTGTTAGTGCTCTGTTAGTGTCCTGTTAGTGCTCTGTTAGTGCTCTGTTAGTGCTCTGTTAGTGTCCTGTTAGTCTCCTGTTAGTGTCCTGTTAGTGCTCTGTTAGTGTCCTGTTAGTGCTCTGTTAGTGTCCTGTTAGTGCTCTGTTAGTGCTCTGTTAGTGCTCTGTTAGTGTCCTGTTAGTGCTCTGTTAGTGCTCTGTTAGTGCTCTGTTAGTGTCCTGTTAGTGTCCTGTTAGTGCTCTGTTAGTGCTCTGTTAGTGTTCTGTTAGTGTCCTGTTAGTGCTCTGTTAGTGCTCTGTTAGTGCTCTGTTAGTGTCCTGTTAGTGCTCTGTTAGTGCTCTGTTATTGCTCTGTTAGTGTCCTGTTAGTGCTCTGTTAGTGTCCTGTTAGTGTCCTGTTAGTGCTCTGTTAGTGCTCTGTTAGTGCTCTGTTAGTGTTCTGTTAGTGCTCTGTTAGTGCTCTGTTAGTGCTCTGTTAGTGTTCTGTTAGTGTCCTGTTAGTGCTCTGTTAGTGCTCTGTTCGTGCTCTGTTAGTGTCCTGTTAGTATCCTGTTAGTGTCCTGTTAGTGTCCTGTTAGTGTCCTGTTAGTGTTCTGTTAGTTTCCTGTTAGTATCCTGTTAGTGCTCTGTTAGTGCTCTGTTAGTGCTCTGTTAGTGCTCTGTTAGTGTCCTGTTAGTGTCCTGTTAGTGCTCTGTTAGTGCTCTGTTAGTGTCCTGTTAGTGCTCTGTTAGTGTCCTGTTAGTGTCCTGTTAGTGCTCTGTTAGTGCTCTGTTAGTGTCCTGTTAGTGCTCTGTTAGTGCTCTGTTAGTGTCCTGTTAGTGCTCTGTTAGTGTTCTGTTAGTGTCCTGTTAGTGCTCTGTTAGTGTCCTGTTAGTGTCCTGTTAGTGCTCTGTTAGTGCTCTGTTCGTGTTCTGTTAGTGTCCTGTTAGTGCTCTGTTAGTGTCCTGTTAGTTCTCTGTTAGTGCTCTGTTAGTGTCCTGTTAGTGCTCTGTTAGTGTCCTGTTAGTGTCCTGTTAGTGTCCTGTTAGTGCTCTGTTAGTGTCCTGTTAGTGCTCTGTTAGTGTCCTGTTAGTGCTCTGTTAGTGCTCTGTTAGTGTCCTGTTAGTGCTCTGTTAGTGCTCTGTTAGTGCTCTGTTAGTGTCCTGTTAGTGCTCTGTTAGTGTTCTGTTAGTGTCCTGTTAGTGCTCTGTTAGTGTCCTGTTAGTGTCCTGTTAGTGCTCTGTTAGTGCTCTGTTAGTGCTCTGTTAGTGTTCTGTTAGTGTCCTGTTAGTGCTCTGTTAGTTTCCTGTTAGTGTCCTGTTAGTGCTCTGTTAGTGCTCTGTTAGTGTCCTGTTAGTGCTCTGTTAGTGCTCTGTTAGTGCTCTGTTAGTGTCCTGTTAGTCTCCTGTTAGTGTCCTGTTAGTGCTCTGTTAGTGTCCTGTTAGTGCTCTGTTAGTGTCCTGTTAGTGCTCTGTTAGTGTCCTGTTAGTGCTCTGTTAGTGCTCTGTTAGTGTCCTGTTAGTGCTCTGTTAGTGCTCTGTTAGTGTCCTGTTAGTGCTCTGTTAGTGCTCTGTTAGTGTCCTGTTAGTGCTCTGTTAGTGTCCTGTTAGTGCTCTGTTAGTGCTCTGTTAGTGTCCTGTTAGTGCTCCTGTTAGTGTCCTGTTAGTGCCCTGTTAGTGCTCTGTTAGTGTCCTGTTAGTGCTCTGTTAGTGCTCTGTTAGTGTCCTGTTAGTGCTCTGTTAGTGTCCTGTTAGTGCTCTGTTAGTGTCCTGTTAGTGTCCTGTTAGTGTCCTGTTAGTGCTCTGTTAGTGTCCTGTTAGTGCTCTGTTAGTGTCCTGTTAGTGCTCTGTTAGTGGTCTGTTAGAGTCCTGTTAGTGCTCTTTTAGTGCTCTGTTAGTGTCCTGTTAGTGCTCTGTTAGTGTCCTGTTAGTGCCCTGTTAGTGCTCTGTTAGTGTCCTGTTAGTGTCCTGTTCGTGTCCTGTTAGTGCTCTGTTAGTGTCCTGTTAGTGTCCTGTTAGTGCTCTGTTAGTGCTCTGTTAGTGTCCTGTTAGTGCTCTGTTAGTGTCCTGTTAGTGCTCTGTTAGTGCTCTGTTAGTGATCTGTTAGTGTCCTGTTAGTGCTCTGTTAGTGCTCTGTTAGAGTCCTGTTAGTGCTCTTTTAGTGCTCTGTTAGTGTCCTGTTAGTGTCCTGTTAGTGTCCTGTTAGTGCTCTGTTAGTGTCCTGTTAGTGCTCTGTTAGTGTCCTGTTAGTGCTCTGTTAGTGTCCTGTTAGTGCTCTGTTAGTGCTCTGTTAGTGTCCTGTTAGTGCTCTGTTAGTGCTCTGTTACTGTCCTGTTAGTCTCCTGTTAGTGTCCTGTTAGTGCTCTGTTAGTGTCCTGTTAGTGCTCTGTTAGTGTCCTGTTAGTGCTCTGTTAGTGCTCTGTTAGTGCTCTGTTAGTGTCCTGTTAGTGCTCTGTTAGTGCTCTGTTAGTGCTCTGTTAGTGTCCTGTTAGTGCTCTGTTAGTGTTCTGTTAGTGTCCTGTTAGTGCTCTGTTAGTGTCCTGTTAGTGCTCTGTTAGTGCTCTGTTAGTGCTCTGTTAGTGTTCTGTTAGTGTCCTGTTAGTGCTCTGTTAGTGCTCTGTTAGTGTTCTGTTAGTGTCCTGTTAGTGCTCTGTTAGTGTCCTGTTAGTGTCCTGTTAGTGCTCTGTTAGTGCTCTGTTAGTGTCCTGTTAGTGCTCTGTTAGTGCTCTGTTAGTGCTCTGTTAGTGTCCTGTTAGTCTCCTGTTAGTGTCCTGTTAGTGCTCTGTTAGTGTCCTGTTAGTGCTCTGTTAGTGTCCTGTTAGTGCTCTGTTAGTTTCCTGTTAGTGCTCTGTTAGTGCCCTGTTAGTGCTCTGTTAGTGTCCTGTTAGTGCTCTGTTAGTGCTCTGTTAGTGTCCTGTTAGTGCTCTGTTAGTGCTCTGTTAGTGCTCTGTTAGTGTCCTGTTAGTCTCCTGTTAGTGTCCTGTTAGTGCTCTGTTAGTGTCCTGTTAGTGCTCTGTTAGTGTCCTGTTAGTGCTCTGTTAGTGCTCTGTTAGTGCTCTGTTAGTGCTCTGTTAGTGTCCTGTTAGTGCTCTGTTAGTGTTCTGTTAGTGTCCTGTTAGTGCTCTGTTAGTGTCCTGTTAGTGTCCTGTTAGTGCCCTGTTAGTGCTCTGTTAGTGCTCTGTTAGTGTTCTGTTAGTGTCCTGTTAGTGCTCTGTTAGTGCTCTGTTAGTGCTCTGTTAGTGTTCTGTTAGTGTCCTGTTAGTGCTCTGTTAGTGCTCTGTTAGTGTCCTGTTAGTATCCTGTTAGTGTCCTGTTAGTGTCCTGTTAGTGCTCTGTTAGTGCTCTGTTAGTGTCCTGTTAGTATCCTGTTAGTGCTCTGTTAGTGCTCTGTTAGTGTCCTGTTAGTGCTCTGTTAGTGTCCTGTTAGTGTCCTGTTAGTGCTCTGTTAGTGCTCTGTTAGTGTCCTGTTAGTGCTCTGTTAGTGTCCTGTTAGTGTCCTGTTAGTATCCTGTTAGTGCTCTGTTAGTGTCCTGTTAGTGCTCTGTTAGTGTCCTGTTAGTGCTCAGTTAGTGTCCTCTTAGTGTCCTGTTAGTGCTCTGTTAGTGCTCTGTTAGTGTCCTGTTAGTGCTCTGTTAGTGTCCTGTTAGTGCTCTGTTAGTGCTCTGTTAGTGCTCTGTTAGTGTCCTGTTAGTGCTCTGTTAGTGCTCTGTTAGTGCTCTGTTAGTGTCCTGTTAGTGCTCTGTTAGTGTTCTGTTAGTGTCCTGTTAGTGCTTTGTTAGTGTCCTGTTAGTGCTCTGTTAGTGCTCTGTTAGTGCTCTGTTAGTGTTCTGTTAGTGTCCTGTTAGTGCTCTGTTAGTGCTCTGTTAGTGTTCTGTTAGTGTCCTGTTAGTGCTCTGTTAGTGTCCTGTTAGTGTCCTGTTAGTGCTCTGTTAGTGCTCTGTTAGTGTCCTGTTAGTGCTCTGTTAGTGCTCTGTTAGTGCTCTGTTAGTGTCCTGTTAGTCTCCTGTTAGTGTCCTGTTAGTGCTCTGTTAGTGTCCTGTTAGTGCTCTGTTAGTGTCCTGTTAGTGCTCTGTTAGTTTCCTGTTAGTGCTCTGTTAGTGCCCTGTTAGTGCTCTGTTAGTGTCCTGTTAGTGCTCTGTTAGTGCTCTGTTAGTGTCCTGTTAGTGCTCTGTTAGTGCTCTGTTAGTGCTCTGTTAGTGTCCTGTTAGTCTCCTGTTAGTGTCCTGTTAGTGCTCTGTTAGTGTCCTGTTAGTGCTCTGTTAGTGTCCTGTTAGTGCTCTGTTAGTGCTCTGTTAGTGCTCTGTTAGTGTCCTGTTAGTGCTCTGTTAGTGCTCTGTTAGTGCTCTGTTAGTGTCCTGTTAGTGCTCTGTTAGTGTTCTGTTAGTGTCCTGTTAGTGCTCTGTTAGTGTCCTGTTAGTGTCCTGTTAGTGCTCTGTTAGTGCTCTGTTAGTGCTCTGTTAGTGTTCTGTTAGTGTCCTGTTAGTGCTCTGTTAGTGCTCTGTTAGTGCTCTGTTAGTGTTCTGTTAGTGTCCTGTTAGTGCTCTGTTAGTGCTCTGTTAGTGCTCTGTTAGTGTCCTGTTAGTATCCTGTTAGTGTCCTGTTAGTGTCCTGTTAGTGCTCTGTTAGTGCTCTGTTAGTGTCCTGTTAGTATCCTGTTAGTGCTCTGTTAGTGCTCTGTTAGTGTCCTGTTAGTGCTCTGTTAGTGTCCTGTTAGTGTCCTGTTAGTGCTCTGTTAGTGCTCTGTTAGTGTCCTGTTAGTGCTCTGTTAGTGTCCTGTTAGTGTCCTGTTAGTGTCCTGTTAGTGCTCTGTTAGTGCTCTGTTAGTGTCCTGTTAGTGCTCTGTTAGTGCTCTGTTAGTGTCCTGTTAGTGTCCTGTTAGTGTCCTGTTAGTGATCTGTTAGTGTTCTGTTAGTGTCCTGTTAGTATCCTGTTAGAGCTCTGTTAGTGCTCTGTTAGTGCTCTGTTAGTGCTCTGTTAGTATCCTGTTAGTGCTCTGTTAGTGTCCTGTTAGTGCTCTGTTAGTGTCCTGTTAGTGCTCAGTTAGTGTCCTCTTAGTGTCCTGTTAGTGCTCTGTTAGTGCTCTGTTAGTGTCCTGTTAGTATCCTGTTAGTGCTCTGTTAGTGCTCTGTTAGTGCTCTGTTAGTGTCCTGTTAGTATCCTGTTAGTGAGCTGTTAGTGCTCTGTTAGTGTCCTGTTAGTGCTCTGTTACTGTCCTGTTAGTGTCCTATTAGTGCTCTGTTAGTGCTCTGTTAGTGTCCTGTTAGTGTCCTGTTAGTGCTCTGTTAGTGTCCTGTTAGTGCTCTGTTAGTGCTCTGTTAGTGTCCTGTTAGTATCCTGTTAGTGCTCTGTTAGTGTCCTCTTAGTGTCCTGTTAGTGTCCTGTTAGTGCTCTGTTAGTGTCCTGTTAGTGTCCTGTTCGTGTCCTGTTAGTGTCCTGTTAGTGTCCTGTTAGTGTCCTGTTAGTGCTCTGTTAGTGTCCTGTTAGTGCTCTGTTAGTGTCCTGTTAGTGCTCTGTTAGTGTCCTGTTAGTGCTCTGTTAGTGCTCTGTTAGTGTCCTGTTAGTGCTCTGTTAGTGTCCTGTTAGTGCTCTGTTAGTGCTCTGTTAGTGTCCTGTTAGTGCTCTGTTAGTGCTCTGTTAGTGCTCTGTTAGTGTCCTGTTAGTGCTCTGTTAGTGTCCTGTTAGTGCTCTGTTAGTGCCCTGTTAGTGCTCTGTTAGTGTCCTGTTAGTGCTCTGTTAGTGCTCTGTTAGTGTCCTGTTAGTGCTCTGTTAGTGTCCTGTTAGTCTCCTGTTAGTGTCCTGTTAGTGCTCTGTTAGTGTCCTGTTAGTGCTCTGTTAGTGTCCTGTTAGTGCTCTGTTAGTGCTCTGTTAGTGCTCTGTTAGTGCTCTGTTAGTGCTCTGTTAGTGCTCTGTTAGTGTCCTGTTAGTGCTCTGTTAGTGTTCTGTTAGTGTCCTGTTAGTGCTCTGTTAGTGTCCTGTTAGTGTCCTGTTAGTGCTCTGTTAGTGCTCTGTTAGTGCTCTGTTAGTGTCCTGTTAGTGCTCTGTTAGTGCTCTGTTAGTGTCCTGTTAGTCTCCTGTTAGTGTCCTGTCAGTGCTCTGTTAGTGTCCTGTTAGTGCTCTGTTAGTGTCCTGTTAGTGCTCTGTTAGTGCTCTGTTAGTGCTCTGTTAGTGTCCTGTTAGTGCTCTGTTAGTGCTCTGTTAGTGTCCTGTTAGTGCTCTGTTAGTGTTCTGTTAGTGTCCTGTTAGTGCTCTGTTAGTGTCCTGTTAGTGTCCTGTTAGTGCTCTGTTAGTGCTCTGTTTGTGCTCTGTTAGTGTTCTGTTACTGTCCTGTTAGTGCTCTGTTAGTGCTCTGTTACTGTTCTGTTAGTGTCCTGTTAGTGCTCTGTTAGTGTCCTGTTAGTGTCCTGTTAGTGCTCTGTTAGTGCTCTGTTAGTGTCCTGTTAGTGCTCTGTTAGTGCTCTGTTAGTGCTCTGTTAGTGTCCTGTTAGTCTCCTGTTAGTGTCCTGTTAGTGCTCTGTTAGTGTCCTGTTAGTGCTCTGTTAGTGTCCTGTTAGTGCTCTGTTAGTGTCCTGTTAGTGCTCTGTTAGTGCCCTGTTAGTGCTCTGTTAGTGTCCTGTTAGTGCTCTGTTAGTGCTCTGTTAGTGTCCTGTTAGTGCTCTGTTAGTGCTCTGTTAGTGCTCTGTTAGTGTCCTGTTAGTCTCCTGTTAGTGTCCTGTTAGTGCTCTGTTAGTGTCCTGTTAGTGCTCTGTTAGTGTCCTGTTAGTGCTCTGTTAGTGCTCTGTTAGTGCTCTGTTAGTGTCCTGTTAGTGCTCTGTTAGTGCTCTGTTAGTGCTCTGTTAGTGTTCTGTTAGTGTCCTGTTAGTGCTCTGTTAGTGCTCTGTTAGTGCTCTGTTAGTGTCCTGTTAGTATCCTGTTAGTGTCCTGTTAGTGTCCTGTTAGTGCTCTGTTAGTGCTCTGTTAGTGTCCTGTTAGTATCCTGTTAGTGCTCTGTTAGTGCTCTGTTAGTGTCCTGTTAGTGCTCTGTTAGTGTCCTGTTAGTGTCCTGTTAGTGCTCTGTTAGTGCTCTGTTAGTGTCCTGTTAGTGCTCTGTTAGTGTCCTGTTAGTGTCCTGTTAGTGCTCTGTTAGTGCTCTGTTAGTGTCCTGTTAGTGCTCTGTTAGTGCTCTGTTAGTGTCCTGTTAGTGTCCTGTTAGTGCTCTGTTAGTGTTCTGTTAGTGTCCTGTTAGTGCTCTGTTAGTGTCCTGTTAGTGTCCTGTTAGTGCTCTGTTAGTGCTCTGTTTGTGCTCTGTTAGTGTTCTGTTACTGTCCTGTTAGTGCTCTGTTAGTGCTCTGTTACTGTTCTGTTAGTGTCCTGTTAGTGCTCTGTTAGTGTCCTGTTAGTGTCCTGTTAGTGCTCTGTTAGTGCTCTGTTAGTGTCCTGTTAGTGCTCTGTTAGTGCTCTGTTAGTGTCCTGTTAGTCTCCTGTTAGTGTCCTGTTAGTGCTCTGTTAGTGTCCTGTTAGTGCTCTGTTAGTGTCCTGTTAGTGCTCTGTTAGTGTCCTGTTAGTGCTCTGTTAGTGCCCTGTTAGTGCTCTGTTAGTGTCCTGTTAGTGCTATGTTAGTGCTCTGTTAGTGTCCTGTTAGTGCTCTGTTAGTGCTCTGTTAGTGCTCTGTTAGTGTCCTGTTAGTCTCCTGTTAGTGTCCTGTTAGTGCTCTGTTAGTGTCCTGTTAGTGCTCTGTTAGTGTCCTGTTAGTGCTCTGTTAGTGCTCTGTTAGTGCTCTGTTAGTGTCCTGTTAGTGCTCTGTTAGTGCTCTGTTAGTGCTCTGTTAGTGTTCTGTTAGTGTCCTGTTAGTGCTCTGTTAGTGCTCTGTTAGTGCTCTGTTAGTGTCCTGTTAGTATCCTGTTAGTGTCCTGTTAGTGTCCTGTTAGTGCTCTGTTAGTGCTCTGTTAGTGTCCTGTTAGTATCCTGTTAGTGCTCTGTTAGTGCTCTGTTAGTGTCCTGTTAGTGCTCTGTTAGTGTCCTGTTAGTGTCCTGTTAGTGCTCTGTTAGTGCTCTGTTAGTGTCCTGTTAGTGCTCTGTTAGTGTCCTGTTAGTGTCCTGTTAGTGCTCTGTTAGTGCTCTGTTAGTGTCCTGTTAGTGCTCTGTTAGTGCTCTGTTAGTGTCCTGTTAGTGTCCTGTTAGTGCTCTGTTAGTGTTCTGTTAGTGTCCTGTTAGTATCCTGTTAGAGCTCTGTTAGTGCTCTGTTAGTGCTCTGTTAGTGTCCTGTTAGTATCCTGTTAGTGCTCTGTTAGTGCTCTGTTAGTGTCCTGTTAGTGTCCTGGTAGTGCTCTGTTAGTGTCCTGTTAGTGTCCTGTTAGTGCTCTGTTAGTGTCCTGTTAGTATCCTGTTAGTGCTCTGTTAGTGCTCTGTTAGTGTCCTGTTAGTATCCTGTTAGTGCTCTGTTAGTGTCCTGTTAGTGCTCTGTTAGTGTCCTGTTAGTGCTCTGTTAGTGTCCTCTTAGTGTCCTGTTAGTGCTCTGTTAGTGCTCTGTTAGTGTCCTGTTAGTATCCTGTTAGTGCTCTGTTAGTGCTCTGTTAGTGCTCTGTTAGTGTCCTGTTAGTATCCTGTTAGTGAGCTGTTAGTGCTCTGTTAGTGTCCTGTTAGTGCTCTGTTACTGTCCTGTTAGTGTCCTGTTAGTGCTCTGTTAGTGCTCTGTTAGTGTCCTGTTAGTGTCCTGTTAGTGCTCTGTTAGTGTCCTGTTAGTGCTCTGTTAGTGCTCTGTTAGTGTCCTGTTAGTATCCTGTTAGTGCTCTGTTAGTGTCCTCTTAGTGTCCTGTTAGTGTCCTGTTAGTGCTCTGTTAGTGTCCTGTTAGTGTCCTGTTAGTGCTCTGTTAGTGTCCTGTTAGTGCTCTGTTAGTGTCCTGTTAGTGCTCTGTTAGTGCTCTGTTAGTGCTCTGTTAGTGTCCTGTTAGTGTTCTGTTAGTGCTCTGTTAGTGCTCTGTTAGTGTCCTGTTAGTGCTCTGTTAGTGTCCTGTTAGTGCTCTGTTAGTGCCCTGTTAGTGCTCTGTTAGTGTCCTGTTAGTGCTCTGTTAGTGCTCTGTTAGTGTCCTGTTAGTGCTCTGTTAGTGCTCTGTTAGTGTCCTATTAGTCTCCTGTTAGTGTCCTGTTAGTGCTCTGTTAGTGTCCTGTTAGTGCTCTGTTAGTGTCCTGTTAGTGCTCTGTTAGTGCTCTGTTAGTGCTCTGTTAGTGCTCTGTTAGTGCTCTGTTAGTGCTCTGTTAGTGTTCTGTTAGTGTCCTGTTAGTGCTCTGTTAGTGTCCTGTTAGTGTCCTATTAGTGCTCTGTTAGTGCTCTGTTAGTGCTCTGTTAGTGTTCTGTTAGTGTCCTGTTAGTGCTCTGTTAGTGCTCTGTTAGTGCTCTGTTAGTGTTCTGTTAGTGTCCTGTTAGTGCTCTGTTAGTGCTCTGTTAGTGCTCTGTTAGTGTCCTGTTAGTATCCTGTTAGTGTCCTGTTAGTGTCCTGTTAGTGTTCTGTTAGTGCTCTGTTAGTGCTCTGTTAGTGTCCTGTTAGTATCCTGTTAGTGCTCTGTTAGTGCTCTGTTAGTGTCCTGTTAGTGCTCTGTTAGTGTCCTGTTAGTGTCCTGTTAGTGCTCTGTTAGTGCTCTGTTAGTGTCCTGTTAGTGCTCTGTTAGTGTCCTGTTAGTGTCCTGTTAGTGTCCTGTTAGTGCTCTGTTAGTGCTCTGTTAGTGTCCTGTTAGTGCTCTGTTAGTGCTCTGTTAGTGTCCTGTTAGTGTCCTGTTAGTGTCCTGTTAGTGCTCTGTTAGTGTCTTGTTAGTGCTCTGTTAGTGTCCTGTTAGTGCTCTGTTAGTGCTCTGTTAGTGCTCTGTTAGTGTCCTGTTAGTGCTCTGTTAGTGCTCTGTTAGTGCTCTGTTAGTGTCCTGTTAGTGCTCTGTTAGTGTTCTGTTAGTGTCCTGTTAGTGCTCTGTTAGTGTCCTGTTAGTGTCCTGTTAGTGCTCTGTTAGTGCTCTGTTAGTGCTCTGTTAGTGTTCTGTTAGTGTCCTGTTAGTGCTCTGTTAGTGCTCTGTTAGTGCTCTGTTAGTGTCCTGTTAGTGCTCTGTTAGTGCTCTGTTAGTGCTCTGTTAGTGTCCTGTTAGTATCCTGTTAGTGTCCTGTTAGTGTCCTGTTAGTGCTCTGTTAGTGCTCTGTTAGTGTCCTGTTAGTATCCTGTTAGTGCTCTGTTAGTGCTCTGTTAGTGTCCTGTTAGTGCTCTGTTAGTGTCCTGTTAGTGTCCTGTTAGTGCTCTGTTAGTGCTCTGTTAGTGTCCTGTTAGTGCTCTGTTAGTGTCCTGTTAGTGTCCTGTTAGTGTCCTGTTAGTGCTCTGTTAGTGCTCTGTTAGTGTCCTGTTAGTGCTCTGTTAGTGCTCTGTTAGTGCTCTGTTAGTGTCCTGTTAGTATCCTGTTAGTGCTCTGTCAGTGTCCTGTTAGTGTCCTGTTAGTGCTCTGTTAGTGCTCTGTTAGTGTCCTGTTAGTGCTCTGTTAGTGTCCTGTTAGTGTCCTGTTAGTGCTCTGTTAGTGCTCTGTTAGTGCTCTGTTAGTGTTCTGTTAGTGTCCTGTTAGTGCTCTGTTAGTGCTCTGTTAGTGCTCTGTTAGTGTCCTGTTAGTGCTCTGTTAGTGCTCTGTTAGTGCTCTGTTAGTGTCCTGTTATTATCCTGTTAGTGTCCTGTTATTATCCTGTTATTATCCTGTTAGTGTCCTGTTAGTGTCCTGTTAGTGTCCTGTTAGTGTCCTGTTAGTGTCCTGTTATTATCCTGTTAGAGCTCTGTTAGTGCTCTGTTAGTGCTCTGTTAGTGCTCTGTTAGTGTCCTGTTAGTATCCTGTTAGTGCTCTGTTAGTGACCTGTTAGTGCTCTGTTAGTGTCCTGTTAGTGCTCTGTTAGTGTCCTCTTAGTGTCCTGTTAGTGTCCTGTTAGTGCTCTGTTAGTGCTCTGTTAGTGTCCTGTTAGTATCCTGTTAGTGCTCTGTTAGTGTCCTCTTAGTGTCCTGTTAGTGTCCTGTTAGTGCTCTGTTAGTGTCCTGTTAGTGTCCTGTTCGTGTCCTGTTAGTGTCCTGTTAGTGTCCTGTTAGTGCTCTGTTAGTGCTCTGTTAGTGTCCTGTTAGTGTCCTGTTAGTGCTCTGTTAGTGTCCTGTTAGTGCTCTGTTAGTGCTCTGTTAGTGTCCTGTTAGTATCCTGTTAGTGCTCTGTTAGTGTCCTCTTAGTGTCCTGTTAGTGTCCTGTTAGTGCTCTGTTAGTGTCCTGTTAGTGTCCTGTTCGTGTCCTGTTAGTGTCCTGTTAGTGTCCTGTTAGTGCTCTGTTAGTGTCCTGTTAGTGCTCTGTTAGTGTCCTGTTAGTGCTCTGTTATTGTCCTGTTAGTGCTCTGTTAGTGCTCTGTTAGTGTCCTGTTAGTGCTCTGTTAGTGCTCTGTTAGTGGCCTGTTAGTCTCCTGCTAGTGTCCTGTTAGTGCTCTGTTAGTGTCCTGTTAGTGCTCTGTTAGTGTCCTGTTAGTGCTCTGTTAGTGCTCTGTTAGTGCTCTGTTAGTGTCCTGTTAGTGCTCTGTTAGTGCTCTGTTAGTGCTCTGTTAGTGTCCTGTTAGTGCTCTGTTAGTGTCCTGTTAGTGCTCTGTTAGTGCCCTGTTAGTGCTCTGTTAGTGTCCTGTTAGTGCTCTGTTAGTGCTCTGTTAGTGTCCTGTTAGTGCTCTGTTAGTGCTCTGTTAGTGCTCTGTTAGTGTCCTGTTAGTCTCCTGTTAGTGTCCTGTTAGTGCTCTTAGTGTCCTGTTAGTGCTCTGTTAGTGTCCTGTTAGTGCTCTGTTAGTGCTCTGTTAGTGCTCTGTTAGTGTCCTGTTAGTGCTCTGTTAGTGCTCTGTTAGTGCTCTGTTAGTGTCCTGTTAGTGCTCTGTTAGTGTTCTGTTAGTGTCCTGTTAGTGCTCTGTTAGTGTCCTGTTAGTGTCCTGTTAGTGCTCTGTTAGTGCTCTGTTAGTGCTCTGTTAGTGTCCTGTTAGTGCTCTGTTAGTGCTCTGTTAGTGTCCTGTTAGTCTCCTGTTAGTGTCCTGTCAGTGCTCTGTTAGTGTCCTGTTAGTGCTCTGTTAGTGTCCTGTTAGTGCTCTGTTAGTGCTCTGTTAGTGCTCTGTTAGTGTCCTGTTAGTGCTCTGTTAGTGCTCTGTTAGTGTCCTGTTAGTGCTCTGTTAGTGTTCTGTTAGTGTCCTGTTAGTGCTCTGTTAGTGTCCTGTTAGTGTCCTGTTAGTGCTCTGTTAGTGCTCTGTTAGTGCTCTGTTAGTGTTCTGTTACTGTCCTGTTAGTGCTCTGTTACTGCTCTGTTACTGTTCTGTTAGTGTCCTGTTAGTGCTCTGTTAGTGTCCTGTTAGTGTCCTGTTAGTGCTCTGTTAGTGCTCTGTTAGTGTCCTGTTAGTGCTCTGTTAGTGCTCTGTTAGTGCTCTGTTAGTGTCCTGTTAGTCTCCTGTTAGTGTCCTGTTAGTGCTCTGTTAGTGTCCTGTTAGTGCTCTGTTAGTGTCCTGTTAGTGCTCTGTTAGTGTCCTGTTAGTGCTCTGTTAGTGCCCTGTTAGTGCTCTGTTAGTGTCCTGTTAGTGCTCTGTTAGTGCTCTGTTAGTGTCCTGTTAGTGCTCTGTTAGTGCTCTGTTAGTGCTCTGTTAGTGTCCTGTTAGTCTCCTGTTAGTGTCCTGTTAGTGCTCTGTTAGTGTCCTGTTAGTGCTCTGTTAGTGTCCTGTTAGTGCTCTGTTAGTGCTCTGTTAGTGCTCTGTTAGTGTCCTGTTAGTGCTCTGTTAGTGCTCTGTTAGTGTCCTGTTAGTGCTCTGTTAGTGTTCTGTTAGTGTCCTGTTAGTGCTCTGTTAGTGTCCTGTTAGTGTCCTGTTAGTGCTCTGTTAGTGCTCTGTTAGTGCTCTATTAGTGTTCTGTTAGTGTCCTGTTAGTGCTCTGTTAGTGCTCTGTTAGTGTTCTGTTAGTGTCCTGTTAGTGCTCTGTTAGTGCTCTGTTAGTGCTCTGTTAGTGTCCTGTTAGTATCCTGTTAGTGTCCTGTTAGTGTCCTGTTAGTGCTCTGTTAGTGCTCTGTTAGTGTCCTGTTAGTATCCTGTTAGTGCTCTGTTAGTGCTCTGTTAGTGTCCTGTTAGTGCTCTGTTAGTGTCCTGTTAGTGTCCTGTTAGTGCTCTGTTAGTGCTCTGTTAGTGTCCTGTTAGTGCTCTGTTAGTGCTCTGTTAGTGTCCTGTTAGTGTCCTGTTAGTGTCCTGTTAGTGCTCTGTTAGTGTTCTGTTAGTGTCCTGTTAGTATCCTGTTAGAGCTCTGTTAGTGCTCTGTTAGTGCTCTGTTAGTGTCCTGTTAGTATCCTGTTAGTGCTCTGTTAGTGCTCTGTTAGTGTCCTGTTAGTGTCCTGTTAGTGCTCTGTTAGTGTCCTGTTAGTGTCCTGTTAGTGCTCTGTTAGTGTCCTGTTAGTATCCTGTTAGTGCTCTGTTAGTGCTCTGTTAGTGCTCTGTTAGTGTACTGTTAGTATCCTGTTAGTGCTCTGTTAGTGTCCTGTTAGTGCTCTGTTAGTGTCCTGTTAGTGCTCTGTTAGTGTCCTCTTAGTGTCCTGTTAGTGCTCTGTTAGTGCTCTGTTAGTGTCCTGTTAGTATCCTGTTAGTGCTCTGTTAGTGCTCTGTTAGTGCTCTGTTAGTGTCCTGTTAGTATCCTGTTAGTGAGCTGTTAGTGCTCTGTTAGTGTCCTGTTAGTGCTCTGTTACTGTCCTGTTAGTGTCCTGTTAGTGCTCTGTTAGTGCTCTGTTAGTGTCCTGTTAGTGTCCTGTTAGTGCTCTGTTAGTGTCCTGTTAGTGCTCTGTTAGTGCTCTGTTAGTGTCCTGTTAGTATCCTGTTAGTGCTCTGTTAGTGTCCTCTTAGTGTCCTGTTAGTGTCCTGTTAGTGCTCTGTTAGTGTCCTGTTAGTGTCCTGTTCGTGTCCTGTTAGTGTCCTGTTAGTGTCCTGTTAGTGCTCTGTTAGTGTCCTGTTAGTGCTCTGTTAGTGTCCTGTTAGTGCTCTGTTATTGTCCTGTTAGTGCTCTGTTAGTGCTCTGTTAGTGTCCTGTTAGTGCTCTGTTAATGCTCTGTTAGTGGCCTGTTAGTGCTCTGTTAGTGTCCTGTTAGTGCTCTGTTAGTGCTCTGTTAGTGCTCTGTTAGTGTCCTGTTAGTGCTCTGTTAGTGCTCTGTTAGTGTCCTGTTAGTGCTCTGTTAGTGTCCTGTTAGTGCTCTGTTAGTGCCCTGTTAGTGCTCTGTTAGTGTCCTGTTAGTGCTCTGTTAGTGCTCTGTTAGTGTCCTGTTAGTGCTCTGTTAGTGCTCTGTTAGTGCTCTGTTAGTGTCCTATTAGTCTCCTGTTAGTGTCCTGTTAGTGCTCTGTTATTGTCCTGTTAGTGCTCTGTTAGTGTCCTGTTAGTGCTCTGTTAGTGCTCTGTTAGTGTCCTGTTAGTGCTCTGTTAGTGCTCTGTTAGTGTCCTGTTAGTGCTCTGTTAGTGTTCTGTTAGTGTCCTGTTAGTGCTCTGTTAGTGTCCTGTTAGTGTCCTGTTAGTGCTCTGTTAGTGCTCTGTTAGTGCTCTGTTCGTGTTCTGTTAGTGTCCTGTCAGTGCTCTGTTAGTGCTCTGTTAGTGCTCTGTTAGTGTTCTGTTAGTGTCCTGTTAGTGCTCTGTTAGTGCTCTGTTAGTGCTCTGTTAGTGTCCTGTTAGTATCCTGTTAGTGTCCTGTTAGTGTCCTGTTAGTGTTCTGTTAGTGCTCTGTTAGTGCTCTGTTAGTGTCCTGTTAGTATCCTGTTAGTGCTCTGTTAGTGCTCTGTTAGTGTCCTGTTAGTGCTCTGTTAGTGTCCTGTTAGTGCTCTGTTAGTGCTCTGTTAGTGCTCTGTTAGTGTCCTGTTAGTGCTCTGTTAGTGCTCTGTTAGTGTCCTGTTAGTGCTCTGTTAGTGTTCTGTTAGTGTCCTGTTAGTGCTCTGTTAGTGTCCTGTTAGTGTCCTGTTAGTGCTCTGTTAGTGCTCTGTTAGTGCTCTGTTAGTGTTCTGTTACTGTCCTGTTAGTGCTCTGTTAGTGCTCTGTTACTGTTCTGTTAGTGTCCTGTTAGTGCTCTGTTAGTGTCCTGTTAGTGTCCTGTTAGTGCTCTGTTAGTGCTCTGTTAGTGTCCTGTTAGTGCTCTGTTAGTGCTCTGTTAGTGCTCTGTTAGTGTCCTGTTAGTCTCCTGTTAGTGTCCTGTTAGTGCTCTGTTAGTGTCCTGTTAGTGCTCTGTTAGTGTCCTGTTAGTGCTCTGTTAGTGTCCTGTTAGTGCTCTGTTAGTGCCCTGTTAGTGCTCTGTTAGTGTCCTGTTAGTGCTCTGTTAGTGCTCTGTTAGTGTCCTGTTAGTGCTCTGTTAGTGCTCTGTTAGTGCTCTGTTAGTGTCCTGTTAGTCTCCTGTTAGTGTCCTGTTAGTGCTCTGTTAGTGTCCTGTTAGTGCTCTGTTAGTGTCCTGTTAGTGCTCTGTTAGTGCTCTGTTAGTGCTCTGTTAGTGTCCTGTTAGTGCTCTGTTAGTGCTCTGTTAGTGTCCTGTTAGTGCTCTGTTAGTGTTCTGTTAGTGTCCTGTTAGTGCTCTGTTAGTGTCCTGTTAGTGTCCTGTTAGTGCTCTGTTAGTGCTCTGTTAGTGCTCTATTAGTGTTCTGTTAGTGTCCTGTTAGTGCTCTGTTAGTGCTCTGTTAGTGCTCTGTTAGTGTTCTGTTAGTGTCCTGTTAGTGCTCTGTTAGTGCTCTGTTAGTGCTCTGTTAGTGTCCTGTTAGTATCCTGTTAGTGTCCTGTTAGTGTCCTGTTAGTGCTCTGTTAGTGCTCTGTTAGTGTCCTGTTAGTATCCTGTTAGTGCTCTGTTAGTGCTCTGTTAGTGTCCTGTTAGTGCTCTGTTAGTGTCCTGTTAGTGTCCTGTTAGTGCTCTGTTAGTGCTCTGTTAGTGTCCTGTTAGTGCTCTGTTAGTGCTCTGTTAGTGTCCTGTTAGTGTCCTGTTAGTGTCCTGTTAGTGCTCTGTTAGTGTTCTGTTAGTGTCCTGTTAGTATCCTGTTAGAGCTCTGTTAGTGCTCTGTTAGTGCTCTGTTAGTGTCCTGTTAGTATCCTGTTAGTGCTCTGTTAGTGCTCTGTTAGTGTCCTGTTAGTGTCCTGTTAGTGCTCTGTTAGTGTCCTGTTAGTGTCCTGTTAGTGCTCTGTTAGTGTCCTGTTAGTATCCTGTTAGTGCTCTGTTAGTGCTCTGTTAGTGCTCTGTTAGTGTCCTGTTAGTATCCTGTTAGTGCTCTGTTAGTGTCCTGTTAGTGCTCTGTTAGTGTCCTGTTAGTGCTCTGTTAGTGTCCTCTTAGTGTCCTGTTAGTGCTCTGTTAGTGCTCTGTTAGTGTCCTGTTAGTATCCTGTTAGTGCTCTGTTAGTGCTCTGTTAGTGCTCTGTTAGTGTCCTGTTAGTATCCTGTTAGTGAGCTGTTAGTGCTCTGTTAGTGTCCTGTTAGTGCTCTGTTACTGTCCTGTTAGTGTCCTGTTAGTGCTCTGTTAGTGCTCTGTTAGTGTCCTGTTAGTGTCCTGTTAGTGCTCTGTTAGTGTCCTGTTAGTGCTCTGTTAGTGCTCTGTTAGTGTCCTGTTAGTATCCTGTTAGTGCTCTGTTAGTGTCCTCTTAGTGTCCTGTTAGTGTCCTGTTAGTGCTCTGTTAGTGTCCTGTTAGTGTCCTGTTCGTGTCCTGTTAGTGTCCTGTTAGTGTCCTGTTAGTGCTCTGTTAGTGTCCTGTTAGTGCTCTGTTAGTGTCCTGTTAGTGCTCTGTTATTGTCCTGTTAGTGCTCTGTTAGTGCTCTGTTAGTGTCCTGTTAGTGCTCTGTTAGTGCTCTGTTAGTGGCCTGTTAGTGCTCTGTTAGTGTCCTGTTCGTGCTCTGTTAGTGCTCTGTTAGTGCTCTGTTAGTGTCCTGTTAGTGCTCTGTTAGTGCTCTGTTAGTGCTCTGTTAGTGTCCTGTTAGTGCTCTGTTAGTGTCCTGTTAGTGCTCTGTTAGTGCCCTGTTAGTGCTCTGTTAGTGTCCTGTTAGTGCTCTGTTAGTGCTCTGTTAGTGTCCTGTTAGTGCTCTGTTAGTGCTCTGTTAGTGTCCTGTTAGTCTCTGTTAGTGTCCTGTTAGTGCTCTGTTAGTGTCCTGTTAGTGCTCTGTTAGTGCTCTGTTAGTGTCCTGTTAGTGCTCTGTTAGTGCTCTGTTAGTGTCCTGTTAGTCTCCTGTTAGTGTCCTGTTAGTGCTCTGTTAGAGTCCTGTTAGTGCTCTGTTAGTGCTCTGTTAGTGTCCTGTTAGTCTCCTGTTAGTGTCCTGTTAGTGCTCTGTTAGTGTCCTGTTAGTGCTCTGTTAGTGTCCTGTTAGTGCTCTGTTAGTGTCCTGTTAGTGCTCTGTTAGTGTCCTGTTAGTGCTCTGTTAGTGCCCTGTTAGTGCTCTGTTAGTGTCCTGTTAGTCTCCTGTTAGTGTCCTGTTAGTGCTCTGTTAGTGTCCTGTTAGTGCTCTGTTAGTGTCCTGTTAGTGCTCTGTTAGTGCTCTGTTAGTGCTCTGTTAGTGTCCTGTTAGTGCTCTGTTAGTGCTCTGTTAGTGTCCTGTTAGTGCTCTGTTAGTGTTCTGTTAGTGTCCTGTTAGTGCTCTGTTAGTGTCCTGTTAGTGTCCTGTTAGTGCTCTGTTAGTGCTCTGTTAGTGCTCTATTAGTGTTCTGTTAGTGTCCTGTTAGTGCTCTGTTAGTGCTCTGTTAGTGCTCTGTTAGTGTTCTGTTAGTGTCCTGTTAGTGCTCTGTTAGTGCTCTGTTAGTGCTCTGTTAGTGTCCTGTTAGTATCCTGTTAGTGTCCTGTTAGTGTCCTGTTAGTGCTCTGTTAGTGCTCTGTTAGTGTCCTGTTAGTATCCTGTTAGTGCTCTGTTAGTGTTCTGTTAGTGTCCTGTTAGTGCTCTGTTAGTGTCCTGTTAGTGTCCTGTTAGTGCTCTGTTAGTGCTCTGTTAGTGTCCTGTTAGTGCTCTGTTAGTGCTCTGTTAGTGTCCTGTTAGTGTCCTGTTAGTGTCCTGTTAGTGCTCTGTTAGTGTTCTGTTAGTGTCCTGTTAGTATCCTGTTAGAGCTCTGTTAGTGCTCTGTTAGTGCTCTGTTAGTGTCCTGTTAGTATCCTGTTAGTGCTCTGTTAGTGCTCTGTTAGTGTCCTGTTAGTGTCCTGTTAGTGCTCTGTTAGTGTCCTGTTAGTGTCCTGTTAGTGCTCTGTTAGTGTCCTGTTAGTATCCTGTTAGTGCTCTGTTAGTGCTCTGTTAGTGCTCTGTTAGTGTCCTGTTAGTATCCTGTTAGTGCTCTGTTAGTGTCCTGTTAGTGCTCTGTTAGTGTCCTGTTAGTGCTCTGTTAGTGTCCTCTTAGTGTCCTGTTAGTGCTCTGTTAGTGCTCTGTTAGTGTCCTGTTAGTATCCTGTTAGTGCTCTGTTAGTGCTCTGTTAGTGCTCTGTTAGTGTCCTGTTAGTATCCTGTTAGTGAGCTGTAAGTGCTCTGTTAGTGTCCTGTTAGTGCTCTGTTACTGTCCTGTTAGTGTCCTGTTAGTGCTCTGTTAGTGCTCTGTTAGTGTCCTGTTAGTGTCCTGTTAGTGCTCTGTTAGTGTCCTGTTAGTGCTCTGTTAGTGCTCTGTTAGTGTCCTGTTAGTATCCTGTTAGTGCTCTGTTAGTGTCCTCTTAGTGTCCTGTTAGTGTCCTGTTAGTGCTCTGTTAGTGTCCTGTTAGTGTCCTGTTCGTGTCCTGTTAGTGTCCTGTTAGTGTCCTGTTAGTGTCCTGTTAGTGCTCTGTTAGTGTCCTGTTAGTGCTCTGTTAGTGTCCTGTTAGTGCTCTGTTATTGTCCTGTTAGTGCTCTGTTATTGCTCTGTTAGTGTCCTGTTAGTGCTCTGTTAGTGCTCTGTTAGTGGCCTGTTAGTGCTCTGTTAGTGTCCTGTTAGTGCTCTGTTAGTGCTCTGTTAGTGCTCTGTTAGTGTCCTGTTAGTGCTCTGTTAGTGCTCTGTTAGTGCTCTGTTAGTGTCCTGTTAGTGCTCTGTTAGTGTCCTGTTAGTGCTCTGTTAGTGCCCTGTTAGTGCTCTGTTAGTGTCCTGTTAGTGCTCTGTTAGTGCTCTGTTAGTGTCCTGTTAGTGCTCTGTTAGTGCTCTGTTAGTGCTCTGTTAGTGTCCTATTAGTCTCCTGTTAGTGTCCTGTTAGTGCTCTGTTAGTGTCCTGTTAGTGCTCTGTTAGTGTCCTGTTAGTGCTCTGTTAGTGCTCTGTTAGTGTCCTGTTAGTGCTCTGTTAGTGCTCTGTTAGTGCTCTGTTAGTGTCCTGTTAGTGCTCTGTTAGTGTTCTGTTAGTGTCCTGTTAGTGCTCTGTTAGTGTCCTGTTAGTGTCCTGTTAGTGCTCTGTTAGTGCTCTGTTAGTGCTCTGTTAGTGTTCTGTTAGTGTCCTGTTAGTGCTCTGTTAGTGCTCTGTTAGTGCTCTGTTAGTGTTCTGTTAGTGTCCTGTTAGTGCTCTGTTAGTGCTCTGTTAGTGCTCTGTTAGTGTCCTGTTAGTATCCTGTTAGTGTCCTGTTAGTGTCCTGTTAGTGTTCTGTTAGTGCTCTGTTAGTGCTCTGTTAGTGTCCTGTTAGTGTCCTGTTAGTGCTCTGTTAGTGCTCTGTTAGTGTCCTGTTAGTGCTCTGTTAGTGTCCTGTTAGTGTCCTGTTAGTGCTCTGTTAGTGCTCTGTTAGTGTCCTGTTAGTGCTCTGTTAGTGTCCTGTTAGTGTCCTGTTAGTGTCCTGTTAGTGCTCTGTTAGTGTCCTGTTAGTGCTCTGTTAGTGCTCTGTTAGTGTCCTGTTAGTGTCCTGTTAGTGTCCTGTTAGTGTCCTGTTAGTGCTCTGTTAGTGTTCTGTTAGTGTCCTGTTAGTAGCCTGTTAGAGCTCTGTTAGTGCTCTGTTAGTGCTCTGTTAGTGTCCTGTTAGTATCCTGTTAGTGCTCTGTTAGTGCTCTGTTAGTGTCCTGTTAGTGTCCTGTTAGTGCTCTGTTAGTGTCCTGTTAGTGTCCTGTTAGTGCTCTGTTAGTGCTCTGTTAGTGTCCTGTTAGTATCCTGTTAGTGCTCTGTTAGTGATCTGTTAGTGTCCTGTTAGTATCCTGTTCGTGCTCTGTTAGTGTCCTGTTAGTGCTCTGTTAGTGTCCTGTTAGTGCTCTGTTAGTGTCCTGTTAGTGTCCTGTTAGTGCTCTGTTAGTGCTCTGTTAGTGTCCTGTTAGTATCCTGTTAGTGCTCTGTTAGTGCTCTGTTAGTGCTCTGTTAGTGTCCTGTTAGTATCCTGTTAGTGAGCTGTTAGTGCTCTGTTAGTGTCCTGTTAGTGCTCTGTTAGTGTCCTGTTAGTGTCCTGTTAGTGCTCTGTTAGTGCTCTGTTAGTGTCCTGTTAGTGTCCTGTTAGTGCTCTGTTAGTGTCCTGTTAGTGCTCTGTTAGTGCTCTGTTAGTGTCCTGTTAGTATCCTGTTAGTGCTCTGTTAGTGTCCTCTTCGTGTCCTGTTAGTGTCCTGTTAGTGCTCTGTTAGTGTCCTGTTAGTGTCCTGTTCGTGTCCTGTTAGTGTCCTGTTAGTGCTCTGTTAGTGTCCTGTTAGTGCTCTGTTAGTGTCCTGTTAGTGCTCTGTTATTGTTCTGTTAGTGCTCTGTTAGTGCTCTGTTAGTGTCCTGTTAGTGCTCTGTTAGTGCTCTGTTAGTGCTCTGTTAGTGGCCTGTTAGTCTCCTGCTAATGTCCTGTTAGTGCTCTGTTAGTGTCCTGTTAGTGCTCTGTTAGTGTCCTGTTAGTGCTCTGTTAGTGCTCTGTTAGTGCTCTGTTAGTGTCCTGTTAGTGCTCTGTTAGTGCTCTGTTAGTGCTCTGTTAGTGTCCTGTTAGTGCTCTGTTAGTGCTCTGTTAGTGCTCTGTTAGTGTCCTGTTAGTGCTCTGTTAGTGTCCTGTTAGTGCTCTGTTAGTGCCCTGTTAGTGCTCTGTTAGTGTCCTGTTAGTGCTCTGTTAGTGTCCTGTTAGTGCTCTGTTAGTGCTCTGTTAGTGCTCTGTTAGTGTCCTATTAGTCTCCTGTTAGTGTCCTGTTAGTGCTCTGTTAGTGTCCTGTTAGTGCTCTGTTAGTGTCCTGTTAGTGCTCTGTTAGTGCTCTGTTAGTGTCCTGTTAGTGCTCTGTTAGTGCTCTGTTAGTGCTCTGTTAGTGTCCTGTTAGTGCTCTGTTAGTGTTCTGTTAGTGTCCTGTTAGTGCTCTGTTAGTGTCCTGTTAGTGTCCTGTTAGTGCTCTGTTAGTGCTCTGTTAGAGCTCTGTTAGTGTTCTGTTAGTGTCCTGTTAGTGCTCTGTTAGTGCTCTGTTAGTGCTCTGTTAGTGTTCTGTTAGTGTCCTGTTAGTGCTCTGTTAGTGCTCTGTTAGTGCTCTGTTAGTGTCCTGTTAGTATCCTGTTAGTGTCCTGTTAGTGTCCTGTTAGTGTTCTGTTAGTGCTCTGTTAGTGCTCTGTTAGTGTCCTGTTAGTGTCCTGTTAGTGCTCTGTTAGTGCTCTGTTAGTGTCCTGTTAGTGCTCTGTTAGTGTCCTGTTAGTGTCCTGTTAGTGCTCTGTTAGTGCTCTGTTAGTGTCCTGTTAGTGCTCTGTTAGTGTCCTGTTAGTGTCCTGTTAGTGTCCTGTTAGTGCTCTGTTAGTGCTCTGTTAGTGTCCTGTTAGTGCTCTGTTAGTGCTCTGTTAGTGTCCTGTTAGTGTCCTGTTAGTGTCCTGTTAGTGTCCTGTTAGTGCTCTGTTAGTGTTCTGTTAGTGTCCTGTTAGTAGCCTGTTAGAGCTCTGTTAGTGCTCTGTTAGTGCTCTGTTAGTGTCCTGTTAGTATCCTGTTAGTGCTCTGTTAGTGCTCTGTTAGTGTCCTGTTAGTGTCCTGTTAGTGCTCTGATAGTGTCCTGTTAGTGTCCTGTTAGTGCTCTGTTAGTGCTCTGTTAGTGTCCTGTTAGTATCCTGTTAGTGCTCTGTTAGTGATCTGTTAGTGTCCTGTTAGTATCCTGTTCGTGCTCTGTTAGTGTCCTGTTAGTGCTCTGTTAGTGTCCTGTTAGTGCTCTGTTAGTGTCCTGTTAGTGTCCTGTTAGTGCTCTGTTAGTGCTCTGTTAGTGTCCTGTTAGTATCCTGTTAGTGCTCTGTTAGTGCTCTGTTAGTGCTCTGTTAGTGTCCTGTTAGTATCCTGTTAGTGAGCTGTTAGTGCTCTGTTAGTGTCCTGTTAGTGCTCTGTTAGTGTCCTGTTAGTGTCCTGTTAGTGCTCTGTTAGTGCTCTGTTAGTGTCCTGTTAGTGTCCTGTTAGTGCTCTGTTAGTGTCCTGTTAGTGCTCTGTTAGTGCTCTGTTAGTGTCCTGTTAGTATCCTGTTAGTGCTCTGTTAGTGTCCTCTTCGTGTCCTGTTAGTGTCCTGTTAGTGCTCTGTTAGTGTCCTGTTAGTGTCCTGTTCGTGTCCTGTTAGTGTCCTGTTAGTGTCCTGTTAGTGTCCTGTTAGTGCTCTGTTAGTGTCCTGTTAGTGCTCTGTTAGTGTCCTGTTAGTGCTCTGTTATTGTTCTGTTAGTGCTCTGTTAGTGCTCTGTTAGTGTCCTGTTAGTGCTCTGTTAGTGCTCTGTTAGTGCTCTGTTAGTGGCCTGTTAGTCTCCTGCTAATGTCCTGTTAGTGCTCTGTTAGTGTCCTGTTAGTGCTCTGTTAGTGTCCTGTTAGTGCTCTGTTAGTGCTCTGTTAGTGCTCTGTTAGTGTCCTGTTAGTGCTCTGTTAGTGCTCTGTTAGTGCTCTGTTAGTGTCCTGTTAGTGCTCTGTTAGTGTTCTGTTAGTGTCCTGTTAGTGCTCTGTTAGTGTCCTGTTAGTGCTCTGTTAGTGCTCTGTTAGTGCTCTGTTAGTGCTCTGTTAGTGTTCTGTTAGTGTCCTGTTCGTGCTCTGTTAGTGCTCTGTTAGTGCTCTGTTAGTGTTCTGTCAGTGTCCTGTTAGTGCTCTGTTAGTTTCCTGTTAGTGTCCTGTTAGTGCTCTGTTAGTGCTCTGTTAGTGTCCTGTTAGTGCTCTGTTAGTGCTCTGTTAGTGTCCTGTTAGTCTCCTGTTAGTGTCCTGTTAGTGCTCTGTTAGTGTCCTGTTAGTGCTCTGTTAGTGCTCTGTTAGTGTCCTGTTAGTGCTCTGTTAGTGCTCTGTTAGTGTCCTGTTAGTCTCCTGTTAGTGTCCTGTTAGTGCTCTGTTAGAGTCCTGTTAGTGCTCTGTTAGTGCTCTGTTAGTGTCCTGTTAGTCTCCTGTTAGTGTCCTGTTAGTGCTCTGTTAGTGTCCTGTTAGTGCTCTGTTAGTGTCCTGTTAGTGCTCTGTTAGTGTCCTGTTAGTGCTCTGTTAGTGCTCTGTTAGTGTCCTGTTAGTGCTCTGTTAGTGCTCTGTTAGTGTCCTGTTAGTGCTCTGTTAGTGCTCTGTTAGTGTCCTGTTAGTGCTCTGTTAGTGTTCTGTTAGTGCTCTGTTAGTGCTCTGTTAGTGTCCTGTTAGTGCTCTGTTAGTGTCCTGTTAGTGCCCTGTTAGTGCTCTGTTAGTGTCCTGTTAGTGCTCTGTTAGTGCTCTGTTAGTGTTCTGTTAGTGCTCTGTTAGTGTCCTGTTAGTGCTCTGTTAGTGTCCTGTTAGTGTCCTGTTAGTGTCCTGTTAGTGTCCTGTTAGTGCTCTGTTAGGGTCCTGTTAGTGCTCTGTTAGTGTCCTGTTAGTGCTCTGTTAGTGCTCTGTTAGAGTCCTGTTAGTGCTCTGTTAGTGTCCTGTTAGTGCGCTGTTAGTGCTCTGTTAGTGTCCTGTTAGTGTCCTGTTCGTGTCCTGTTAGTGCTCTGTTAGTGTCCTGTTAGTGTCCTGTTAGTGTCCTGTTAGTGCTCTGTTAGTGTTCTGTTAGTGTCCTGTTAGTATCCTGTTAGAGCTCTGTTAGTACTCTGTTAGTGCTCTGTTAGTGTCCTGTTAGTATCTTGTTAGTGCTCTGTTAGTGCTCTGTTAGTGTCCTGTTAGTGTCCTGTTAGTGCTCTGTTAGTGTCCTGTTAGTGTCCTGTTAGTGCTCTGTTAGTGCACTGTTAGTGTCCTGTTAGTATCCTGTTAGTGCTCTGTTAGTGCTCTGTTAGTGATCTGTTAGTGTCCTGTTAGTATCCTGTTAGTGCTCTGTTAGTGTCCTGTTAGTGCTCTGTTAGTGTCCTGTTAGTGCTCTGTTAGTGTCCTGTTAGTGTCCTGTTAGTGCTCTGTTAGTGCTCTGTTAGTGTCCTGTTAGTATCCTGTTAGTGCTCTGTTAGTGCTCTGTTAGTGCTCTGTTAGTGTCCTGTTAGTATCCTGTTAGTGAGCTGTTAGTGCTCTGTTAGTGTCCTGTTAGTGCTCTGTTAGTGTCCTGTTAGTGTCCCGTTAGTGCTCTGTTAGTGCTCTGTTAGTGTCCTGTTAGTGTCCTGTTAGTGCTCTGTTAGTGTCCTGTTAGTGCTCTGTTCGTGCTCTGTTAGTGTCCTGTTAGTATCCTGTTAGTGCTCTGTTAGTGTCCTCTTAGTGTCCTGTTAGTGTCCTGTTAGTGCTCTGTTAGTGTCCTGTTACTGTCCTGTTCGTGTCCTGTTAGTGTCCTGTTAGTGTCCTGTTAGTGCTCTGTTAGTGTCCTGTTAGTGCTCTGTTAGTGTCCTGTTAGTGCTCTGTTATTGTTCTGTTAGTGCTCTGTTAGTGCTCTGTTAGTGTCCTGTTAGTGCTCTGTTAGTGCTCTGTTAGTGCTCTGTTAGTGTCCTGTTAGTCTCCTGTTAGTGTCCTGTTAGTGCTCTGTTAGTGTCCTGTTAGTGCTCTGTTAGTGTCCTGTTAGTGCTCTGTTAGTGCTCTGTTAGTGCTCTGTTAGTGTCCTGTTAGTGCTCTGTTAGTGCTCTGTTAGTGTCCTGTTAGTGCCCTGTTAGTGTTCTGTTAGTGTCCTGTTAGTGCTCTGTTAGTGTCCTGTTAGTGTCCTGTTAGTGCTCTGTTAGTGCTCTGTTAGTGCTCTATTAGTGTTCTGTTAGTGTCCTGTTAGTGCTCTGTTAGTGCTCTATTAGTGCTCTGTTAGTGTTCTGTTAGTGTCCTGTTAGTGCTCTGTTAGTGCTCTGTTAGTGCTCTGTTAGTGTCCTGTTAGTGTCCTGTTAGTGTCCTGTTAGTGCTCTGTTAGTGCTCTGTTAGTGTCCTGTTAGTATCCTGTTAGTGCTCTGTTAGTGCTCTGTTAGTGTCCTGTTAGTGCTCTGTTAGTGTCCTGTTAGTGTCCTGTTAGTGCTCTGTTAGTGCTCTGTTAGTGTCCTGTTAGTGCTCTGTTAGTGCTCTGTTAGTGTCCTGTTAGTGTCCTGTTAGTGTCCTGTTAGTGCTCTGTTAGTGTTCTGTTAGTGTCCTGTTAGTATCCTGTTAGAGCTCTGTTAGTGCTCTGTTAGTGTCCTGTTAGTATCCTGTTAGTGCTCTGTTAGTGCTCTGTTAGTGCTCTGTTAGTGTCCTGTTAGTATCCTGTTAGTGCTCTGTTAGTGTCCTGTTAGTGCTCTGTTAGTGTCCTGTTAGTGCTCTGTTAGTGTCCTCTTAGTGTCCTGTTAGTGCTCTGTTAGTGCTCTGTTAGTGTCCTGTTAGTATCCTGTTAGTGCTCTGTTAGTGCTCTGTTAGTGCTCTGTTAGTGTCCTGTTAGTATCCTGTTAGTGAGCTGTTAGTGCTCTGTTAGTGTCCTGTTAGTGCTCTGTTACTGTCCTGTTAGTGTCCTGTTAGTGCTCTGTTAGTGCTCTGTTAGTGTCCTGTTAGTGTCCTGTTAGTGCTCTGTTAGTGTCCTGTTAGTGCTCTGTTAGTGCTCTGTTAGTGTCCTGTTAGTATCCTGTTAGTGCTCTGTTAGTGTCCTCTTAGTGTCCTGTTAGTGTCCTGTTAGTGCTCTGTTAGTGTCCTGTTAGTGTCCTGTTCGTGTCCTGTTAGTGTCCTGTTAGTGTCCTGTTAGTGCTCTGTTAGTGTCCTGTTAGTGCTCTGTTAGTGTCCTGTTAGTGCTCTGTTATTGTCCTGTTAGTGCTCTGTTAGTGCTCTGTTAGTGTCCTGTTAGTGCTCTGTTAGTGCTCTGTTAGTGGCCTGTTAGTGCTCTGTTAGTGTCCTGTTAGTGCTCTGTTAGTGCTCTGTTAGTGCTCTGTTAGTGTCCTGTTAGTGCTCTGTTAGTGCTCTGTTAGTGCTCTGTTAGTGTCCTGTTAGTGCTCTGTTAGTGTCCTGTTAGTGCTCTGTTAGTGCCCTGTTAGTGCTCTGTTAGTGTCCTGTTAGTGCTCTGTTAGTGCTCTGTTAGTGTCCTGTTAGTGCTCTGTTAGTGCTCTGTTAGAGCTCTGTTAGTGTCCTATTAGTCTCCCGTTAGTGTCCTGTTAGTGCTCTGTTAGTGTCCTGTTAGTGCTCTGTTAGTGTCCTGTTAGTGCTCTGTTAGTGCTCTGTTAGTGTCCTGTTAGTGCTCTGTTAGTGCTCTGTTAGTGCTCTGTTAGTGTCCTGTTAGTGCTCTGTTAGTGTTCTGTTAGTGTCCTGTTAGTGCTCTGTTAGTGTCCTGTTAGTGTCCTGTTAGTGCTCTGTTAGTGCTCTGTTAGTGCTCTGTTAGTGTTCTGTTAGTGTCCTGTTAGTGCTCTGTTAGTGCTCTGTTAGTGCTCTGTTAGTGTCCTGTTAGTATCCTGTTAGTGTCCTGTTAGTGTCCTGTTAGTGTTCTGTTAGTGCTCTGTTAGTGCTCTGTTAGTGTCCTGTTAGTATCCTGTTAGTGCTCTGTTAGTGCTCTGTTAGTGTCCTGTTAGTGCTCTGTTAGTGTCCTGTTAGTGTCCTGTTAGTGCTCTGTTAGTGCTCTGTTAGTGTCCTGTTAGTGCTCTGTTAGTGTCCTGTTAGTGTCCTGTTAGTGTCCTGTTAGTGCTCTGTTAGTGCTCTGTTAGTGTCCTGTTAGTGCTCTGTTAGTGCTCTGTTAGTGTCCTGTTAGTTTCCTGTTAGTGTCCTGTTAGTGCTCTGTTAGTGTTCTGTTAGTGTCCTGTTAGTAGCCTGTTAGAGCTCTGTTAGTGCTCTGTTAGTGCTCTGTTAGTGTCCTGTTAGTATCCTGTTAGTGCTCTGTTAGTGCTCTGTTAGTGTCCTGTTAGTGTCCTGTTAGTGCTCTGTTAGTGTCCTGTTAGTGTCCTGTTAGTGCTCTGTTAGTGCTCTGTTAGTGTCCTGTTAGTATCCTGTTAGTGCTCTGTTAGTGATCTGTTAGTGTCCTGTTAGTATCCTGTTCGTGCTCTGTTAGTGTCCTGTTAGTGCTCTGTTAGTGTCCTGTTAGTGCTCTGTTAGTGTCCTGTTAGTGTCCTGTTAGTGCTCTGTTAGTGCTCTGTTAGTGTCCTGTTAGTATCCTGTTAGTGCTCTGTTAGTGCTCTGTTAGTGCTCTGTTAGTGTCCTGTTAGTATCCTGTTAGTGAGCTGTTAGTGCTCTGTTAGTGTCCTGTTAGTGCTCTGTTAGTGTCCTGTTAGTGTCCTGTTAGTGCTCTGTTAGTGCTCTGTTAGTGTCCTGTTAGTGTCCTGTTAGTGCTCTGTTAGTGTCCTGTTAGTGCTCTGTTAGTGCTATGTTAGTGTCCTGTTAGTATCCTGTTAGTGCTCTGTTAGTGTCCTCTTCGTGTCCTGTTAGTGTCCTGTTAGTGCTCTGTTAGTGTCCTGTTAGTGTCCTGTTCGTGTCCTGTTAGTGTCCTGTTAGTGTCCTGTTAGTGCTCTGTTAGTGTCCTGTTAGTGCTCTGTTAGTGCTCTGTTAGTGCTCTGTTAGTGTCCTGTTAGTGCTCTGTTAGTGCTCTGTTAGTGCTCTGTTAGTGTCCTGTTAGTGCTCTGTTAGTGTCCTGTTAGTGCTCTGTTAGTGCCCTGTTAGTGCTCTGTTAGTGTCCTGTTAGTGCTCTGTTAGTGCTCTGTTAGTGTCCTGTTAGTGCTCTGTTAGTGCTCTGTTAGTGCTCTGTTAGTGTCCTATTAGTCTCCTGTTAGTGTCCTGTTAGTGCTCTGTTAGTGTCCTGTTAGTGCTCTGTTAGTGTCCTGTTAGTGCTCTGTTAGTGCTCTGTTAGTGTCCTGTTAGTGCTCTGTTAGTGCTCTGTTAGTGCTCTGTTAGTGTCCTGTTAGTGCTCTGTTAGTGTTCTGTTAGTGTCCTGTTAGTGCTCTGTTAGTGTCCTGTTAGTGTCCTGTTAGTGCTCTGTTATTGTCCTGTTAGTGCTCTGTTAGTGCTCTGTTAGTGTCCTGTTAGTGCTCTGTTAGTGCTCTGTTAGTGGCCTGTTAGTGCTCTGTTAGTGTCCTGTTAGTGCTCTGTTAGTGCTCTGTTAGTGCTCTGTTAGTGTCCTGTTAGTGCTCTGTTAGTGCTCTGTTAGTGCTCTGTTAGTGTCCTGTTAGTGCTCTGTTAGTGTCCTGTTAGTGCTCTGTTAGTGCCCTGTTAGTGCTCTGTTAGTGTCCTGTTAGTGCTCTGTTAGTGCTCTGTTAGTGTCCTGTTAGTGCTCTGTTAGTGCTCTGTTAGTGCTCTGTTAGTGTCCTATTAGTCTCCTGTTAGTGTCCTGTTAGTGCTCTGTTAGTGTCCTGTTAGTGCTCTGTTAGTGTCCTGTTAGTGCTCTGTTAGTGCTCTGTTAGTGTCCTGTTAGTGCTCTGTTAGTGCTCTGTTAGTGCTCTGTTAGTGTCCTGTTAGTGCTCTGTTAGTGTTCTGTTAGTGTCCTGTTAGTGCTCTGTTAGTGTCCTGTTAGTGTCCTGTTAGTGCTCTGTTAGTGCTCTGTTAGTGCTCTGTTAGTGTTCTGTTAGTGTCCTGTTAGTGCTCTGTTAGTGCTCTGTTAGTGCTCTGTTAGTGTTCTGTTAGTGTCCTGTTAGTGCTCTGTTAGTGCTCTGTTAGTGCTCTGTTAGTGTCCTGTTAGTATCCTGTTAGTGTCCTGTTAGTGTCCTGTTAGTGTTCTGTTAGTGCTCTGTTAGTGTCCTGTTAGTATCCTGTTAGTGCTCTGTTAGTGCTCTGTTAGTGTCCTGTTAGTGCTCTGTTAGTGTCCTGTTAGTGTCCTGTTAGTGCTCTGTTAGTGCTCTGTTAGTGTCCTGTTAGTGCTCTGTTAGTGTCCTGTTAGTGTCCTGTTAGTGTCCTGTTAGTGCTCTGTTAGTGCTCTGTTAGTGTCCTGTTAGTGCTCTGTTAGTGCTCTGTTAGTGTCCTGTTAGTGTCCTGTTAGTGTCCTGTTAGTGTCCTGTTAGTGCTCTGTTAGTGTCCTGTTAGTGTCCTGTTAGTGCCTGTTAGAGCTCTGTTAGTGCTCTGTTAGTGCTCTGTTAGTGTCCTGTTAGTATCCTGTTAGTGCTCTGTTAGTGCTCTGTTAGTGTCCTGTTAGTGTCCTGTTAGTGCTCTGTTAGTGTCCTGTTAGTGTCCTGTTAGTGCTCTGTTAGTGCTCTGTTAGTGTCCTGTTAGTATCCTGTTAGTGCTCTGTTAGTGATCTGTTAGTGTCCTGTTAGTATCCTGTTCGTGCTCTGTTAGTGTCCTGTTAGTGCTCTGTTAGTGTCCTGTTAGTGCTCTGTTAGTGTCCTGTTATTGTCCTGTTAGTGCTCTGTTAGTGCTCTGTTAGTGTCCTGTTAGTATCCTGTTAGTGCTCTGTTAGTGCTCTGTTAGTGCTCTGTTAGTGTCCTGTTAGTATCCTGTTAGTGAGCTGTTAGTGCTCTGTTAGTGTCCTGTTAGTGCTCTGTTAGTGTCCTGTTAGTGTCCTGTTAGTGCTCTGTTAGTGCTCTGTTAGTGTCCTGTTAGTGTCCTGTTAGTGCTCTGTTAGTGTCCTGTTAGTGCTCTGTTAGTGCTCTGTTAGTGTCCTGTTAGTATCCTGTTAGTGCTCTGTTAGTGTCCTCTTCGTGTCCTGTTAGTGTCCTGTTAGTGCTCTGTTAGTGTCCTGTTAGTGTCCTGTTCGTGTCCTGTTAGTGTCCTGTTAGTGTCCTGTTAGTGTCCTGTTAGTGCTCTGTTAGTGTCCTGTTAGTGCTCTGTTAGTGTCCTGTTAGTGCTCTGTTATTGTTCTGTTAGTGCTCTGTTAGTGCTCTGTTAGTGTCCTGTTAGTGCTCTGTTAGTGCTCTGTTAGTGCTCTGTTAGTGGCCTGTTAGTCTCCTGCTAATGTCCTGTTAGTGCTCTGTTAGTGTCCTGTTAGTGCTCTGTTAGTGTCCTGTTAGTGCTCTGTTAGTGCTCTGTTAATGCTCTGTTAGTGTCCTGTTAGTGCTCTGTTAGTGCTCTGTTAGTGTCCTGTTAGTGCTCTGTTAGTGTTCTGTTAGTGTCCTGTTAGTGCTCTGTTAGTGTCCTGTTAGTGCTCTGTTAGTGCTCTGTTAGTGCTCTGTTAGTGTTCTGTTAGTGTCCTGTTCGTGCTCTGTTAGTGCTCTGTTAGTGCTCTGTTAGTGTTCTGTCAGTGTCCTGTTAGTGCTCTGTTAGTTTCCTGTTAGTGTCCTGTTAGTGCTCTGTTAGTGCTCTGTTAGTGTCCTGTTAGTGCTCTGTTAGTGCTCTGTTAGTGTCCTGTTAGTATCCTGTTAGTGTCCTGTTAGTGCTCTGTTAGTGTCCTGTTAGTGCTCTGTTAGTGCTCTGTTAGTGTCCTGTTAGTGCTCTGTTAGTGCTCTGTTAGTGTCCTGTTAGTCTCCTGTTAGTGTCCTGTTAGTGCTCTGTTAGAGTCCTGTTAGTGCTCTGTTAGTGCTCTGTTAGTGTCCTGTTAGTCTCCTGTTAGTGTCCTGTTAGTGCTCTGTTAGTGTCCTGTTAGTGCTCTGTTAGTGTCCTGTTAGTGCTCTGTTAGTGTCCTGTTAGTGCTCTGTTAGTGCTCTGTTAGTGTCCTGTTAGTGCTCTGTTAGTGCTCTGTTAGTGTCCTGTTAGTGCTCTGTTAGTGCTCTGTTAGTGTCCTGTTAGTGCTCTGTTAGTGTCCTGTTAGTGCTCTGTTAGTGCTCTGTTAGTGTCCTGTTAGTGCTCTGTTAGTGTCCTGTTAGTGCCCTGTTAGTGCTCTGTTAGTGTCCTGTTAGTGCTCTGTTAGTGCTCTGTTAGTGTCCTGTTAGTGCTCTGTTAGTGTCCTGTTAGTGCTCTGTTAGTGTCCTGTTAGTGTCCTGTTAGTGTCCTGTTAGTGTCCTGTTAGTGCTCTGTTAGTGTCCTGTTAGTGCTCTGTTAGTGTCCTGTTAGTGCTCTGTTAGTGCTCTGTTAGAGTCCTGTTAGTGCTCTGTTAGTGTCCTGTTAGTGCGCTGTTAGTGCTCTGTTAGTGTCCTGTTAGTGTCCTGTTCGTGTCCTGTTAGTGCTCTGTTAGTGTCCTGTTAGTGTCCTGTTAGTGTCCTGTTAGTGCTCTGTTAGTGTTCTGTTAGTGTCCTGTTAGTATCCTGTTAGAGCTCTGTTAGTGCTCTGTTAGTGCTCTGTTAGTGTCCTGTTAGTATCCTGTTAGTGCTCTGTTAGTGCTCTGTTAGTGTCCTGTTAGTGTCCTGTTAGTGCTCTGTTAGTGTCCTGTTAGTGTCCTGTTAGTGCTCTGTTAGTGCTCTGTTAGTGTCCTGTTAGTATCCTGTTAGTGCTCTGTTAGTGCTCTGTTAGTGATCTGTTAGTGTCCTGTTAGTATCCTGTTAGTGCTCTGTTAGTGTCCTGTTAGTGCTCTGTTAGTGTCCTGTTAGTGCTCTGTTAGTGTCCTGTTAGTGTCCTGTTAGTGCTCTGTTAGTGCTCTGTTAGTGTCCTGTTAGTATCCTGTTAGTGCTCTGTTAGTGCTCTGTTAGTGCTCTGTTAGTGTCCTGTTAGTATCCTGTTAGTGAGCTGTTAGTGCTCTGTTAGTGTCCTGTTAGTGCTCTGTTAGTGTCCTGTTAGTGTCCCGTTAGTGCTCTGTTAGTGCTCTGTTAGTGTCCTGTTAGTGTCCTGTTAGTGCTCTGTTAGTGTCCTGTTAGTGCTCTGTTCGTGCTCTGTTAGTGTCCTGTTAGTATCCTGTTAGTGCTCTGTTAGTGTCCTCTTAGTGTCCTGTTAGTGTCCTGTTAGTGCTCTGTTAGTGTCCTGTTACTGTCCTGTTCGTGTCCTGTTAGTGTCCTGTTAGTGTCCTGTTAGTGCTCTGTTAGTGTCCTGTTAGTGCTCTGTTAGTGTCCTGTTAGTGCTCTGTTATTGTTCTGTTAGTGCTCTGTTAGTGCTCTGTTAGTGTCCTGTTAGTGCTCTGTTAGTGCTCTGTTAGTGCTCTGTTAGTGGCCTGTTAGTCTCCTGCTAGTGTCCTGTTAGTGCTCTGTTAATGTCCTGTTAGTGCTCTGTTAGTGTCCTGTTAGTGCTCTGTTAGTGCTCTGTTAGTGCTCTGTTAGTGTCCTGTTAGTGCTCTGTTAGTGCTCTGTTAGTGTCCTGTTAGTGCTCTGTTAGTGTTCTGTTAGTGTCCTGTTAGTGCTCTGTTAGTGTCCTGTTAGTGTCCTGTTAGTGCTCTGTTAGTGCTCTGTTAGTGCTCTGTTAGTGTTCTGTTAGTGTCCTGTTAGTGCTCTGTTAGTGCTCTGTTAGTGTTCTGTCAGTGTCCTGTTAGTGCTCTGTTAGTTTCCTGTTAGTGTCCTGTTAGTGCTCTGTTAGTGCTCTGTTAGTGTCCTGTTAGTGCTCTGTTAGTGCTCTGTTAGTGCTCTGTTAGTGTCCTGTTAGTGCTCTGTTAGTGCTCTGTTAGTGCTCTGTTAGTGTTCTGTTAGTGTCCTGTTAGTGCTCTGTTAGTGCTCTGTTAGTGCTCTGTTAGTGTTCTGTTAGTGTCCTGTTAGTGCTCTGTTAGTGCTCTGTTAGTGCTCTGTTAGTGTCCTGTTAGTATCCTGTTAGTGTCCTGTTAGTGTCCTGTTAGTGTTCTGTTAGTGCTCTGTTAGTGCTCTGTTAGTGTCCTGTTAGTATCCTGTTAGTGCTCTGTTAGTGCTCTGTTAGTGTCCTGTTAGTGCTCTGTTAGTGTCCTGTTAGTGTCCTGTTAGTGCTCTGTTAGTGCTCTGTTAGTGTCCTGTTAGTGCTCTGTTAGTGTCCTGTTAGTGTCCTGTTAGTGTCCTGTTAGTGCTCTGTTAGTGCTCTGTTAGTGTCCTGTTAGTGCTCTGTTAGTGCTCTGTTAGTGTCCTGTTAGTGTCCTGTTAGTGTCCTGTTAGTGTCCTGTTAGTGCTCTGTTAGTGTTCTGTTAGTGTCCTGTTAGTAGCCTGTTAGAGCTCTGTTAGTGCTCTGTTAGTGCTCTGTTAGTGTCCTGTTAGTATCCTGTTAGTGCTCTGTTAGTGCTCTGTTGGTGTCCTGTTAGTGTCCTGTTAGTGCTCTGTTAGTGTCCTGTTAGTGTCCTGTTAGTGCTCTGTTAGTGCTCTGTTAGTGTCCTGTTAGTATCCTGTTAGTGCTCTGTTAGTGATCTGTTAGTGTCCTGTTAGTATCCTGTTCGTGCTCTGTTAGTGTCCTGTTAGTGCTCTGTTAGTGTCCTGTTAGTGCTCTGTTAGTGTCCTGTTAGTGTCCTGTTAGTGCTCTGTTAGTGCTCTGTTAGTGTCCTGTTAGTATCCTGTTAGTGCTCTGTTAGTGCTCTGTTAGTGCTCTGTTAGTGTCCTGTTAGTATCCTGTTAGTGAGCTGTTAGTGCTCTGTTAGTGTCCTGTTAGTGCTCTGTTAGTGTCCTGTTAGTGTCCTGTTAGTGCTCTGTTAGTGCTCTGTTAGTGTCCTGTTAGTGTCCTGTTAGTGCTCTGTTAGTGTCCTGTTAGTGCTCTGTTAGTGCTCTGTTAGTGTCCTGTTAGTATCCTGTTAGTGCTCTGTTAGTGTCCTCTTCGTGTCCTGTTAGTGTCCTGTTAGTGCTCTGTTAGTGTCCTGTTAGTGTCCTGTTCGTGTCCTGTTAGTGTCCTGTTAGTGTCCTGTTAGTGTCCTGTTAGTGCTCTGTTAGTGTCCTGTTAGTGCTCTGTTAGTGTCCTGTTAGTGCTCTGTTATTGTTCTGTTAGTGCTCTGTTAGTGCTCTGTTAGTGTCCTGTTAGTGCTCTGTTAGTGCTCTGTTAGTGCTCTGTTAGTGGCCTGTTAGTCTCCTGCTAATGTCCTGTTAGTGCTCTGTTAGTGTCCTGTTAGTGCTCTGTTAGTGTCCTGTTAGTGCTCTGTTAGTGCTCTGTTAATGCTCTGTTAGTGTCCTGTTAGTGCTCTGTTAGTGCTCTGTTAGTGTCCTGTTAGTGCTCTGTTAGTGTTCTGTTAGTGTCCTGTTAGTGCTCTGTTAGTGTCCTGTTAGTGCTCTGTTAGTGCTCTGTTAGTGCTCTGTTAGTGCTCTGTTAGTGTCCTGTTAGTGTCCTGTTCGTGCTCTGTTAGTGCTCTGTTAGTGCTCTGTTAGTGTTCTGTCAGTGTCCTGTTAGTGCTCTGTTAGTTTCCTGTTAGTGTCCTGTTAGTGCTCTGTTAGTGCTCTGTTAGTGTCCTGTTAGTGCTCTGTTAGTGCTCTGTTAGTGTCCTGTTAGTCTCCTGTTAGTGTCCTGTTAGTGCTCTGTTAGTGTCCTGTTAGTGCTCTGTTAGTGCTCTGTTAGTGTCCTGTTAGTGCTCTGTTAGTGCTCTGTTAGTGTCCTGTTAGTCTCCTGTTAGTGTCCTGTTAGTGCTCTGTTAGAGTCCTGTTAGTGCTCTGTTAGTGCTCTGTTAGTGTCCTGTTAGTCTCCTGTTAGTGTCCTGTTAGTGCTCTGTTAGTGTCCTGTTAGTGCTCTGTTAGTGTCCTGTTAGTGCTCTGTTAGTGTCCTGTTAGTGCTCTGTTAGTGCTCTGTTAGTGTCCTGTTAGTGCTCTGTTAGTGCTCTGTTAGTGTCCTGTTAGTGCTCTGTTAGTGCTCTGTTAGTGTCCTGTTAGTGCTCTGTTAGTGTTCTGTTAGTGCTCTGTTAGTGCTCTGTTAGTGTCCTGTTAGTGCTCTGTTAGTGTCCTGTTAGTGCCCTGTTAGTGCTCTGTTAGTGTCCTGTTAGTGCTCTGTTAGTGCTCTGTTAGTGTCCTGTTAGTGCTCTGTTAGTGTCCTGTTAGTGCTCTGTTAGTGTCCTGTTAGTGTCCTGTTAGTGTCCTGTTAGTGTCCTGTTAGTGCTCTGTTAGGGTCCTGTTAGTGCTCTGTTAGTGTCCTGTTAGTGCTCTGTTAGTGCTCTGTTAGAGTCCTGTTAGTGCTCTGTTAGTGTCCTGTTAGTGCGCTGTTAGTGCTCTGTTAGTGTCCTGTTAGTGTCCTGTTCGTGTCCTGTTAGTGCTCTGTTAGTGTCCTGTTAGTGTCCTGTTAGTGTCCTGTTAGTGCTCTGTTAGTGTTCTGTTAGTGTCCTGTTAGTATCCTGTTAGAGCTCTGTTAGTGCTCTGTTAGTGCTCTGTTAGTGTCCTGTTAGTATCCTGTTAGTGCTCTGTTAGTGCTCTGTTAGTGTCCTGTTAGTGTCCTGTTAGTGCTCTGTTAGTGTCCTGTTAGTGTCCTGTTAGTGCTCTGTTAGTGCTCTGTTAGTGTCCTGTTAGTATCCTGTTAGTGCTCTGTTAGTGCTCTGTTAGTGATCTGTTAGTGTCCTGTTAGTATCCTGTTAGTGCTCTGTTAGTGTCCTGTTAGTGCTCTGTTAGTGTCCTGTTAGTGCTCTGTTAGTGTCCTGTTAGTGTCCTGTTAGTGCTCTGTTAGTGCTCTGTTAGTGTCCTGTTAGTATCCTGTTAGTGCTCTGTTAGTGCTCTGTTAGTGCTCTGTTAGTGTCCTGTTAGTATCCTGTTAGTGAGCTGTTAGTGCTCTGTTAGTGTCCTGTTAGTGCTCTGTTAGTGTCCTGTTAGTGTCCCGTTAGTGCTCTGTTAGTGCTCTGTTAGTGTCCTGTTAGTGTCCTGTTAGTGCTCTGTTAGTGTCCTGTTAGTGCTCTGTTCGTGCTCTGTTAGTGTCCTGTTAGTATCCTGTTAGTGCTCTGTTAGTGTCCTCTTAGTGTCCTGTTAGTGTCCTGTTAGTGCTCTGTTAGTGTCCTGTTACTGTCCTGTTCGTGTCCTGTTAGTGTCCTGTTAGTGTCCTGTTAGTGCTCTGTTAGTGTCCTGTTAGTGCTCTGTTAGTGTCCTGTTAGTGCTCTGTTATTGTTCTGTTAGTGCTCTGTTAGTGCTCTGTTAGTGTCCTGTTAGTGCTCTGTTAGTGCTCTGTTAGTGCTCTGTTAGTGGCCTGTTAGTCTCCTGCTAGTGTCCTGTTAGTGCTCTGTTAATGTCCTGTTAGTGCTCTGTTAGTGTCCTGTTAGTGCTCTGTTAGTGCTCTGTTGGTGCTCTGTTAGTGTCCTGTTAGTGCTCTGTTAGTGCTCTGTTAGTGTCCTGTTAGTGCTCTGTTAGTGTTCTGTTAGTGTCCTGTTAGTGCTCTGTTAGTGTCCTGTTAGTGTCCTGTTAGTGCTCTGTTAGTGCTCTGTTAGTGCTCTGTTAGTGTTCTGTTAGTGTCCTGTTAGTGCTCTGTTAGTGCTCTGTTAGTGTTCTGTCAGTGTCCTGTTAGTGCTCTGTTAGTTTCCTGTTAGTGTCCTGTTAGTGCTCTGTTAGTGCTCTGTTAGTGTCCTGTTAGTGCTCTGTTAGTGCTCTGTTAGTGCTCTGTTAGTGTCCTGTTAGTCTCCTGTTAGTGTCCTGTTAGTGCTCTGTTAGTGTCCTGTTAGTGCTCTGTTAGTGTCCTGTTAGTGCTCTGTTAGTGTCCTGTTAGTGCTCTGTTAGTGCTCTGTTAGTGTCCTGTTAGTGCTCTGTTAGTGCTCTGTTAGTGTCCTGTTAGTGCTCTGTAGTGCTCTGTTAGTGTCCTGTTAGTGCTCTGTTAGTGTTCTGTTAGTGCTCTGTTAGTGCTCTGTTAGTGTCCTGTTAGTGCTCTGTTAGTGTCCTGTTAGTGCCCTGTTAGTGCTCTGTTAGTGTCCTGTTAGTGCTCTGTTAGTGCTCTGTTAGTGTCCTGTTAGTGCTCTGTTAGTGTCCTGTTAGTGCTCTGTTAGTGTCCTGTTAGTGTCCTGTTAGTGTCCTGTTAGTGTCCTGTTAGTGCTCTGTTAGGGTCCTGTTAGTGCTCTGTTAGTGTCCTGTTAGTGCTCTGTTAGTGCTCTGTTAGAGTCCTGTTAGTGCTCTTTTAGTGCTCTGTTAGTGTCCTGTTAGTGCTCTGTTAGTGTCCTGTTAGTGCCCTGTTAGTGCTCTGTTAGTGTCCTGTTAGTGTCCTGTTCGTGTCCTGTTAGTGCTCTGTTAGTGTCCTGTTAGTGTCCTGTTAGTGCTCTGTTAGTGCTCTGTTAGTGTCCTGTTAGTGCTCTGTTAGTGTCCTGTTAGTGTCCTGTTAGTGCTCTGTTAGTGCTCTGTTAGTGTCCTGTTAGTGCTCTGTTAGTGCTCTGTTAGAGTCCTGTTAGTGCTCTTTTAGTGCTCTGTTAGTGTCCTGTTAGTGTCCTGTTAGTGCTCTGTTAGTGTCCTGTTAGTGCTCTGTTAGTGTCCTGTTAGTGCTCTGTTAGTGCTCTGTTAGTGCTCTGTTAGTGTCCTGTTAGTCTCCTGTTAGTGTCCTGTTGTTGCTCTGTTAGTGTCCTGTTAGTGCTCTGTTAGTGTTCTGTTAGTGTCCTGTTAGTGCTCTGTTAGTGTTCTGTTAGTGTCCTGTTAGTGCTCTGTTAGTGTCCTGTTAGTGTCCTGTTCGTGTCCTGTTAGTGCTCTGTTAGTGTCCTGTTAGTGTCCTGTTAGTGCTCTGTTAGTGCTCTGTTAGTGTCCTGTTAGTGCTCTGTTAGTGTCCTGTTAGTGTCCTGTTAGTGCTCTGTTAGTGCTCTGTTAGTGTCCTGTTAGTGCTCTGTTAGTGCTCTGTTAGAGTCCTGTTAGTGCTCTTTTAGTGCTCTGTTAGTGTCCTGTTAGTGTCCTGTTAGTGTCCTGTTAGTGCTCTGTTAGTGTCCTGTTAGTGCTCTGTTAGTGTCCTGTTAGTGCTCTGTTAGTGCTCTGTTAGTGTCCTGTTAGTCTCCTGTTAGTGTCCTGTTAGTGCTCTGTTAGTGTCCTGTTAGTGCTCTGTTAGTGTCCTGTTAGTGCTCTGTTAGTGTCCTGTTAGTGCTCTGTTAGTGTCCTGTTAGTGCTCTGTTAGTGCTCTGTTAGTGTCCTGTTAGTGCTCTGTTAGTGTTCTGTTAGTGTCCTGTTAGTGCTCTGTTAGTGTCCTGTTAGTGTCCTGTTAGTGCTCTGTTAGTGCTCTGTTAGTGTCCTGTTAGTGCTCTGTTAGTGCTCTGTTAGTGTCCTGTTAGTCTCCTGTTAGTGTCCTGTTAGTGCTCTGTTAGTGTCCTGTTAGTGCTCTGTTAGTGTCCTGTTAGTGCTCTGTTAGTGTCCTGTTAGTGCTCTGTTAGTGCTCTGTTGGTGTCCTGTTAGTGCTCTGTTAGTGCTCTGTTAGTGTCCTGTTAGTGCTCTGTTAGTGCTCTGTTAGTGTCCTGTTAGTGCTCTGTTAGTGTCCTGTTAGTACTCTGTTAGTGCTCTGTTAGTGTCCTGTTAGTGCTCTGTTAGTGTCCTGTTAGTGCCCTGTTAGTGCTCTGTTAGTGTCCTGTTAGTGCTCTGTTAGTGCTCTGTTAGTGTCCTGTTAGTGCTCTGTTAGTGTCCTGTTAGTGCTCTGTTAGTGTCCTGTTAGTGTCCTGTTAGTGTCCTGTTAGTGCTCTGTTAGTGTCCTGTTAGTGCTCTGTTAGTGTCCTGTTAGTGCTCTGTTAGTGTCCTGTTAGTGCTCTGTTAGTGTCCTGTTAGTGCTCTGTTAGTGTCCTGTTAGTGTCCTGTTAGTGCTCTGTTAGTGCTCTGTTAGTGCTTGTTAGTGTCCTGTTAGTGTCCTGTTAGTGCTCTGTTAGTGCTCTGTTAGTGTCCTGTTAGTGCTCTGTTAGTGTCCTGTTAGTGCTCTGTTAGTGCTCTGTTAGTGCTCTGTTAGTATCCTGTTAGTGTCCTGTTAGTGCTCTGTTAGTGTCCTGTTAGTGCTCTGTTAGTGCTCTGTTAGTGTCCTGTTAGTGCTCTGTTAGTGCTCTGTTAGTGCTGTGTTAGTGCTCTGTTAGTGCTCTGTTAGTGTCCTGTTAGTGTCCTGTTAGTGCTCTGTTAGTGCTCTGTTCGTGTCCTGTTAGCGCCTCCAGGGGCCGCTAACGGGGCGCTAGCAACTTAGCGCCCGAGCGAGCTGATTTTTGCGCCGCTCATGAAATTGACCTGGCGTTTTGCAGTGGCGCTAAACACTACTGCCACGATCTCCTGCGTCCAGAGATCGTGACGTCAGTCGAGAATGCAACGCCCCGGTAGCGCCCTGGACCGGAAATTGATTCTCGCCCCCTGCCTTATCGCCTGCCGCTAGGAACGACAGGTAGAGGGGGATGTTTTGCAGTTGGCAAGGAGCTGGGGGAGCGCTATTTAAAGGCGTGCGCTTTCTGCTTTATCTAGTCGGCAACATTTTTGACATACGCAGGTTGAGAGGGAGAGAGATGTCTGGAGAGATTTAACGCTGTCCCACAAGGAGTTTTGGAATTGAGCAACACTTTTCAGGGTCCTATTTCTCTGAGCTTCATATTTACCACATTTAGAAGATTAAATGGGGGCTCTACTGACTCGAGGCGTCGTCCTCCAGCTTCACCTTCGGAGGCAGCAGAGGCACAGAGAGAGAGTGGCAAACATGGCCAGAGGGAGGAGGGCCAACAGGCCTCTGCACAGGAGGCCTTACCCTCCCAGGGTATTCCGGGAACAATTCTCCTACATTCATATGTCTGAGGAGCAGTGTTTCAGATGCTCTGCTTCAGCAAGGAGGTGGTCACTGAGCTCTGCCACCTCCTGCAGCCAGAGCTGCAGCCTCAGCTCAGGACCAGGACGTCTCTGTCGGTGGCAGTGAAGGTGACGGTGGCTCTGAATTTCTATGCCAGCGGCTCCTTCCAGGCTTCAACTGGGGACATAGCAAATATCTCCCAGTTCGCTGTCCATTGCTGCATCCGGGACGGTCACAAATGCTCTGTACAAAAGGAGAAGGGAGTACATGACCCGGGACAAACAGCGTGAATGCGCATGTGGCTTTGCTAGGATAGCGGGCTTCCCCATGGTTCAGGAGGCCATTGGCTGCACGCATGTGGCATTGCAGGCACCTCATGAAAATGCAGAGGTGTTACGCAACCGCAAAGGCTTTCACTCTCTGAATGTCCAGTTGGTGTGCGACCACAGACAGCGCATCCTCACCGTCAATGCCCGCTATCCTGGCAGCAGCCACGATGCTTTCATCCTGCGTCAACCTAGTGGCTGGCTCCTCAGGGACAAGGTTATCCACTCTGCATCTGGCTGATGACACCGCTCCGTAACCCCAACACTCCTGCAGAGATCACGTACAATGAGAGCCATAGCACCACCAGGAACCTCATTGAGCAGACGATCGACGTCTTGAAGCAACGGTTCGGTGTCTTGACCACTCTGGAGGAGCCCTGCAGTACTCTCCCGAGTGAGTCTCGCTTTTCATTGTTGTGTGCTGCATGCTTCACAACCTTGCAATTATGAGGACACAGTCATTGCCACCAGGGATTGGTGCACCACCTCAGGAGGAGGAAGAGGGAGAGGAGGAGGAGGAGGCGGAGGATGAGGATGAAGATGAAGAGGAGGATCAGCAGCACCAACGTGGGAGGGAGGCGCTCAATGTTGCCTCTGCAAGGGCTGTCCGTGAATGCCTAACAAATGACAGAGAATATGGCTTCTGGGATGAACAAGCACATCATCGCAAGCATCCCGCAGCCCCTATTGCCGGGCAAAGCTCCAATGAGTCAAATGAGCAAAGTTGTCAAGTTCCAATAAAAATGTTTATTTATATTACAAACTGTGTCTTATTTATTCAGGACAAACAATTAGAAACAAACACAATAATTCATAAACTAACAAAACTCGTTCTTACAACATCGAGATAAGCATCAACACAGTAAACAAATATATTAAGATGAACATCAAACTTTCTCACAAACATTCCCCCCATTTATTACATAATTTTTACTTTTCAGCCTTCGAGGGTGATCCCCATCCCCTGCGCACTTCCCCCCTTCCCACCCTACTGCTCCTCCGTAATGTGGCCCCAGTGGCTGCAGCAAGGCTGGCGGAAGGCTGCTGAATCTCGGATCCAGAGACTGCAGATGGCCTTGAAGGATGCCCTCGACCAGCTCTGGGCCTGGAGGGCCCGGCTGCAGACTGCACCAACTCTGCATGGGCGGCAGCAGTCACCCTGACCACCCGAGTGAGGTCGTTGAACTTTTTACGACACTGTGTACGTGACCTTTGCACCAGGCTCCGCGATGACACATGCTGGGCTACCACCCCGCAAGACTCTTCTAAACTCGTGGGGCAATAGCCTCCTGCCACTCTCTGGAAACAGCACTGCCCGTCGCCGTTCAACAGCGCCAACCAGAGCCACCAATGTCTGGTCACTAAAGCTCCGAGCTCTCTCCCTGGGCCTCTGAGTATCCATCACAATTGTTTGAGCAATATCTGTAGGTGTTTGCAGCCCGAGGCCAAACATGGCAATGAGCAGGGTGTGGCCGTGCAGCAAGATGGCCCTTTAAGAACTGGACGGCGCCAGTCTGTGTGAGTTCCAGGGTAACTGATATCGCCTGAGCTTCGGTAGCGTTCTGAGGTAGCGCCTCCATCCCCGACGTTAGCACCCTAAGAGAGGTGTGTAGCACTTGATTTAGCGCTCAAATCACCTCCGGGGCGATGGGGGCTGAATTTTGCAGTCGGCGGCGATAATTAGTGTTGGGCGCTAAATTTTGCGCCCGGCCGATATTAACGGCCCAAAACGGGCGATACCCAATTTTTCCCCCATCAACCTTTGTACACACACTCCCCCCATTTGCTATTAACATTTTATTTACTGGGCCTTCCTCAATGATTACCCTCCCCTTTGCAATTCCCCCCTCCCAACCATACTGCTCCTCCAGAATGTGGCCCAAGTGGCTGCAGCAAGGCTGGTGGAAGGCCTGTAGAATTCGCAATATATCGCGATTTTATAAATAAGGAGAAAACACATAGTTTCGTTCAAACAGCTTTTATTTCAGCAGAATGCTGTCAGGTTTTCAAAGTGGACACAAGCAGCCTGTAAAATGGTCGCCACGCCTCGTGGCAGAACATTCTAGACTTTTCGACAGGCAGACAAGATGGCGTTCCAATAAACATTTGTGCAAGATCGATCAAGACTAAGCACATTTAAGATAATACACGAGACATCATGGGTTTGCAGTATACACATAAATACTGAAATCGGTCTCCCAGGTGCAAATAAGGGCTATTGTACCGAGTAATCAAGAACCCATCCAAAGACATTAATATGCAAAATCCCAACGACTCTACGATGAGAGAGCCGTTAGCGGGTAGTTACAGAAAACATTTGGAAGCCCCAAAACCCCTCCAGGGAGAACACCGACCGATTAAACAATGGGAAAAGTATTAACAGGTACTCAGACAGTTACGAGTATCCCCGAAACCCATTAAAAACGGAGATCACCCTATACAAGAAATTTGAGCGCCAAACCCTAACAAAAGAAAAGACATTAAGGTTGGGCGGGAAAAGGAAGAGTTTTGCACTATAACTGCAAGCTCCAACCGTCCATCTCTCTCTTATCCTCTTATTCGGTTGACTCTTATCCTGCTGGCGTTTATCCTCGTGGCTGCTCTTGACTCGCTGTCTTGTTCCTGCTTGCCTCGTGTCTCTTTTAAAAGACTGTTGAACTTTACGATCCGCCCGGATCGGCCTCGTGGCTTGCCGCGAAGATCTGTGTGGAACTGGGCTGTGAAGCCTTGAAACGGGCGCACCATCCCGAGAAGTCGGTAAACGGTGTTGGAACCGAAGGCCCGAGACGAGATGAGACGAGATGAGATGAGATGAGATGAGATGAGAAGAGAAGACGACAATACATCTCGTCACGGTCAGTAAGCCCCGACCGCGCTCGATAAATCGGTAACTGCTACCCAACTGGCAGGAAGACTATTCTTCGAATTTTATCACATCAGTGCGAGGGCACAGGAAGACTCTTCTTTGAGTAGTATCGGAACTCCGAGGACAACACAGATCTTCATGACAGCAGACGTTCCAGCCTGCTAGCCGGAGCAGAAACGAGTAAACAAGTGGGGTACAGAGACCCCTGACCAACACGCGGGTGATCAGGTGCTGCGGTGAAAAACATCCGATCAGAGTTTTCGGAATTCTCCGAGTTATCACGAGTGGTGAGCATGAGTCTCGATCCTACAAGTCTAGTTTAGAGCAGATATTGATAGGGGAGGGTTTAAGTTTTAAATATAATTGTAATGTGTGCCCCCATTTACGATGTGTCGTTCGTTCCTCGTTTCCCTGAAATTAGTTACATAACTGCGTGTAAGATTGTACTGTCATTAATCTGTGCTTATGACATGTATTTCGTAATCTTGAATAATATTCAATAAAGATTTTCCATTTCGTACCATTCAACCGGGTCTACCTGAGTTTTCTCTCCATTACTGCTCTCGCATCTAAGTCCAGTGTCAGAACCGTAAGGGCGAGTGGGTCGAACCACTCACAGGTGTCTAGTGCTCACAGACTGGCTGGAGACCAGAACAGGCAACAAGGCCGAAACTCGCACTAGCATCCAGGCTGCACAGAGCCACACGAATCTCACAGGTTCAGAGAAACCCTTACAGGCCGCTGAGTCTGGGAGCCAGAGACTGCAGATGGCCTTGCAGGATGCTCTTGATCAGCTCTGGGCCTGGAAGGCCCGGCTGCAGACTGCACCAACTCTGCATGGGCGGCAGCAGTCTGGTATGGCTGGGTTACAGGCTGCGACAATGCAATGGTGGAATGGCAGTGGTGGGAGCAGGACCTCAGCATCTGGAGCAATCTGCTGGAGCACAGATTGCTGGCCTGCTGCGGCACCGTGAGATCCCCGGTGGACTGTGGGCGACCCAGCGAGGATGGCAGCAATCAGCGCTTGCGTGACATCAATCTGAGACTGCACGAGAGCAGTCTGAGACTGGATGGCACCAGCCAATGACTCGATTGCAGCACTAATCCGTTGCGTTGCGTCGGCCTGTGCTGCAATGGATGCTGCCACCTCAACCATTACACGCAGCATGGGCTCTGGTTCCCCATGGTCTCTCTGCGAGTCAACCATCCTCTGCAACGAGGCAAGGATGGGTTCAAGGGTTTGCGCACAGATGACAGCTGTACTAGCGGCGGACTCCTCCACACTCCTAGCCAGTGCATCCATGCTGTCGGGCACCCTTGCCATTGCACCTATGAGCTCAGTATGCATGCTCAGAGCCTTAGTATTCATGGCCGCTATATCGAGGTCCTCATCCGGGTCCCGTGCAGCAGAACTCATGCGCGCACTCACCCTCCGGGGAAATGGCCCCCGAGCTTCCCTTTCCCCATGGCGTTGCTGCAGCCCACTGGGTCCCGGAGCTTCACCCACATCAGAGCCATTTCCTCTGCTCCCCTCCAGCGACCGCGTGGCCCCATTATCGGATGTCTCGCCCTCGGGAGACGCAGGCAGTGAGGCTCCGGCTTGGTGTTCCTCCTCCTCTCCTGCGTCACTGCCACTGGGAAGCTGAGGGACGGGCTGGTCAGCTGGTGGCTGATTATCTGAAAGCATTAAGGCACAAGAGTGGGTTTAACGTCAGGGGAGGGGGGCAGGAAGGAAGCAAGTAATGGAGACAGTATACTTAGATGGAAAGTGGGAAGGGCTTGTGTTGTGAGGGGAAAGTGGTATGAGAGAAGAGGGAGAGGTGATGAACATACCATTGTTGTCCCCAAGTGGGTTGACCTCTCCGACTGCCACAGCGCCCACGACCTGGGCCGCGATGATGCTGCGCACTCGCTCCTCCAACTGTGTGAGGGGGTGCAGCTCCGCCTGACCTCCTCCCGTGCGTTGCTGCTCCCTCCTGTTATGAGCAAGCTTGACCTGCAAGAAAAAGGACAGCGTGTGAGTGAGTGTGCAGCCATGTGTTTGGCAGCTGTGCCTACCATAGTTGAATAGCTGTTAATGTATGCAAGGCGTGAGATGTGGATGTGACTTTTAGTAGATGGGCATAGTTGGTGGGTGAGTGTTGGGGATTTGGCAGTTTATACCGTCTGTGCACAGAGTCAGGTTGAGATGGTGGGATGTAAAGGTATTTCATGCATCTACTCACCCTGACCACCCGAGTGAGGCCGTTGAACTTCTTGCAGCACTGAGTGTGAGTCCTGTGGACCACGCTTCTGGCCGAGATGTACTGGGCCTCCTCCCTCCACATCCTTCTGAACTCCTGCGGCAATGGCCTCCTGCCAGTGTCTGGGGACAGCGCTGCCCGTCGGCGTTCCACAGCCACAACCAGAGCCTCCAATGCCTGGTCATTGAACCGGCGAACTCTCTCCCTGGGCCTCTGATCAGCCATGAGATTTGTGTTTGATGGATTGCAGCTCCTCGCAGGACCAGGTCACAAGCAGCAATGATCAGAGTGAGGTTGTGCAGCATGATTGAACCTCCCCTTTAAGAACTGGAAGGCGCCAGTCTGTCTGAGTACTTGTAATTGTCAGCGCCGGAACTTGAGTAGCGCTCTGCGGTAGCGTCCCGCTCCCTGACGTTAGTGCCCTAAGAGAAGTATGTATCGTTTGATTTAGCGCTCCACTTCCCTCTTGGGGTGCTAAAGCTGAATTTCGCTGTCGCCGGCGCTAATTAATGCCGGGCGCTAAAGTTTGAGCCCGGGTGATGTTAGCGCCCCAAAATGGTTGATACCTCATTTTTCCCCCGATGAGCTTTAGATCTTTGGTATATTCAATCACAGGTGACCGAGGAGATGTTACAAGTCAGCAGTACACTCTAATTTGATTATTGGGTGTTACAGTGTTACACCCTGAAATACCTCCCAGTTATTTCAGATTCTTAACAGACGCCAATCTCAGGCATTCAGGCTTCACACTAACTTTGAAAGCTTTTTGTTCTGAAACAAGATTCAGATGCTAGATTGGGATGTTTAACCCGAAAATAAAATAAAATGGCCCGTAATTTCCGATAGGAGGCTTCCTGCGTGCGGATGCCTCCTATCAGGAAAAAATCTACGCCCTTACCTGAGGGCTCCCGAGGTGCGGACTCTTCCGCTCCTGGGCCTCTCCTGGTGTGCGCGCGCGCAAAGGCCCAGGTATCCCGGGGCGCATGTGGTTCACAAGCGTCCCTGGGATCACGTGGGCCAGGCGAGCCAATGGGAGAAGGGAATCCCCCTTCATACTGTTGACAGGTAGACCTGTCAAAAGTATGAATGGGGATCACTGAAAAAGACATCAAAACATTAAATAAATTTTTAAAAAACTATCACGTTTTTAAAATGAGTTAAAATTACATTAAATTCAATACTTTAAACAAAATTTTTATTTTTTGAAAAAAATAATTAAAGTTTTTTACGGGGCGAAAAATAAACTTACCTTTTTTTAAAGTATTTTTAAATTATAAATGAGTGAAAACATTTTTTTTTACTTTTTTTAAACTCTTACCAGGCGTAAGATTTTTAAGGGATTTCAGCGGGCGGAGGTTCTGCAGAAAGCGGAACTCTCCCCCCGCAGAGGCCCTTCTCCAGGGCAGGCGTGCGATCTGTCAAGAGGATTCTTGACAGATCGGAAGTGCCGGTTTTCAGCGCATGCGCTTCACATGCCTGAAACCGGCACTTGCGAGGTCCCTACGGGTGTGTACACAGCGCGTACACACCCGTAGGCATCGGAAATTACGGGCCAATATGTTGTCTTGTCACAAGACAAGAAGTGAGTGACTTGCTGAAAGGTAACACACTCTTGTATATCAGAACAATGTGCTTCCTCGACCCCTTCAGTTGTTCCTACCAAAGAAACAAATTCCCATTGCGCACTGCATTGTCAGTTTCCAATGGGAAGAGAATGTTATTAGCTCTTTTCCACAATCTTCTCCTCAACACCCAAACTACACCTAGTAGGAGGAGAAATCCAAATAGCAGAGGTGAGAAAATAAACTAGCAACAGCGTTCCACCTGAAGCCTGGCGAGAACAGTGACCCTGAACGAACAGGGCCACTTGTTTGACAACTCCTTCGGACAAACGGAACAAGGCAAACGGAATCTGAGGAATCCAAATAAAATAAGGAAGAACTGTAATGGGATGATTTTTTTTTGTGAAAAGTACGCTTCAGATATCTAAGTGTGAAAAATTTGTTCAAAGCGGGACACAGCCTTTTCTGGTTTGAGAATTACACTTGAATTAGTTTTTAACTTACAATGGGCAGAAAGTAATGCAATCAAAGGCAGATGTTTGATCTTCTTCAATGATGTATTTTTATCGAGAAGGATTTTTAATACCACGAAAGTAATCCAGAATCACAGGTCAGCGGTGTGGCGGTTCGAGATTCACACACAGCAGGTCCCAGTTTGCTCCTGCTCTTTATTACAAGGGTAACTCATTGATCACAGAAGCACAGAATTATTGGTACCACTCCTTTCATGAGGAAGGAACGTCTAAGGCAAGTATTTTTCATAAAAGTTTTTTTTATAATTCTTAAATATTTGTTATAGTTTTAAAAATGTGAATTCCCTGCCCTAATGGACGTCTACCATTTTGTTTTTTTTCCCCACCAGCTCACTGGGATGACATCAGTGATGGGGAAGAGCTGCCTTCATCCATTCATTTTAACTTCATACTGGTCTAGAAGCCAATCTGAAGCTGCCTGGGCCTAAGAAAGCACACTATTGGCTGGGAACGCTATGGATTTCCTATCGCATTTTTTCCCTTTTAAGGCCGCTTTTGGTGTTTGAAACTTGGATAACCCGCACACAACCATGGCAACCAGAGAGAGCGAAGTGTCAGAAGAAAATAGTTTAGAGGTTGATGAGTTCAAATAATGTGTGGCTCTATATATTTGGATCTGAGAAAAATCTGTTTGAAGCATTTCCAGAATGAATTAAATTCCTGTGAGGTCTTCATTTTTATCTAATGCTGTGGAATAATGCATTTGCAGTTACCGCAGATTTGGAATAGAGCAGCTTACTTATGTCTGTCAGGAGCAATCACTGGATAAGTGTCTGACTTTCAAATGGGTTTATCTATATTAAATTTGTCAATCTGGCTTGGATGGGTCTTCTCGTTCCGGTATCGATGGATTTTGTTGTGCAATCCAGAAACCTTTGTTCTGATGAGGTCTTTGCTTTGAAAATGAGAGTGCTAAGAACTGATAATAGAAACATAGACACATAGAAAAATAGGAGCAGGAGTAGGCTATTCGGCCCTTCGAGCCTGCTCCGCCATTCAATATGATCATGGCTGATCCTCTATCTCAATACCATATTCCCGCTCTCTCCCCATATCCCTTGATGCCTTTTGTGTCTAGAAATCTATCTATCGCCTTCTTAAATATATTCAGTGACTTGGCCTCCACAGCCTTCTGTGGTAGAGAATTCCACAGGTTCACCACCCTCTGAGTGAAGAAATTTCTCCTCATCTCAGTCCTAAATGTCCTACCCCGTATCCTGAGACTGTGACCCCTCGTTCTAGACCCCCCAGCCAGGGGAAACATCCTCCCTGCATCCAGTCTGTCTAGCTCTGTCAGAATTTTATATGTTTCAATGAGATCCCCTCTCATTCTTCTAAACTCTAGTGAATACAGGCCTAGTCGACCCAATCTCTCCTCATATGACAGTCCTGCCATCCCAGGAATCAGTCTGGTGAACCTTCGCTGCACTCCCTCTTTGGCAAGTATATCCTTTCTTAGGTAAGGAGACCAAAACTGCACACAGTACTCCAGGTGTGGTCTCACCAAGGCCCTGTACAACTGTAGTAAGACATCCTTGCTCCTGTACTCAAATCCTCTTGCAATGAAGGCCAACATACCATTTGCCTTCCTAACTGCTTGCTGCAACTGCATGTTTGCTTTCAGTGACTGGTGTACAAGGACACCCAGGTCCCTTTGTACATCAGCATTTCCCAATCTATCACTATTTAAATAATACTCTACCTTTCTGATTTTCCTAACAAAGTGGATAACTTCACATTTATCCACGTTATACTGCATCTGCCATGTATTTGCCCACTCACTCAACTTGTCTAAATCGCCTTGAAGCCTCTTTGCATCCTCCTCACAACTCACAATCCCACCTAGTTTTGTGTCGTCAGCAAACTTGGAAATATTACATTTGGTTCCCTCATCCAAATCATTGATATATATTTTGTGAATAGCTGGGGCCCAAGCACTGATCCCTGCGGTACCCCACTAGTCACCGCCTGTCACCCCGATAATGTGTTTTTGATGGGGTCATTTTCTCAGCACATCAGGTGGTGCTGGTGTGTGTTGCTTTATAATGGAGAAAATCTGTTCCACAAAGAATGTTCTGTTTATTTTTGATTTCATTTGTGAAAAGTTGTTTTGCAGTCAATGGCACATTAAGTAGGGAAGGTATGGAATTTTTTTGGAGGGCTATGGTGATGAAAGGTGAGAGAATGAAGACATGGATGAGTAGTGATTAAACACACTGGTAAAGTAACATAACTGGAAAAACACTAAGTCAGAAAGAGTCTGATGGAAAGGAAATGAGTTCAAGAGTGAGAGAGAGGAAATGAGAAAGGAAAAAGAGTTTGGACAGGCCAGAAAGAAAAACTGAACAAATTAGAATAAAATGGAGAATGCTAGCACATCAGAACTTCTCTTTTTCTTCTTGGCCATTCGTGACCTCTTTCGCTATCCTCCCGTTATCAATATTTACCCCCTCAGTTCTTAGAGTTTTATACGCTTTCATATAAATTATAGACAGTACATGTTACATCATCAGTTTAAACATTACCTGAAAATTAAATTGTATCAACGCAAAATACTGTGAATGCTGGAAATCTTCTGAAATAGAAACAAAAAAATGCTGGAAACACTCAGCAGGTCAGGCAGCATCTGTGGAGGTGAAACTGAAACATATTCTGTTTATCTCTCCACAGATGCTGCCTGACCTGTGGAGTGTCTCCAGCATTTTCTGTTTCTATTTATTATAAAATTGTATGAAACTAAAAGGTGGAGTGATACATTTTCAATGGACAAGGTGCCAAAGTGAATGGAATTTTCCTGGCAGTCAAGGGTTAATGGCGGCCATAACGCGTAGAAACGTGGGGTCCATTATAAGGTAAGTGACACGATTAATGGGCTTTATCTTCACAGATAGTATTAACTTGAATTTGCTTCAGTATGCAAAATATGCACTTGCGCTTTGCGTGCTTCGCCTATTCCTTTTAACACTTCTTCAGATGATACAGACGAAACAGAATCCTCTGTAGGATTCCAGACTGCCATATTAAAACAATTACACTTTAACCTTGGCAGATTATGGAATTTATCAGAAAAGAGAGTAGAATGTGTTTGATACGACATGCAAGCGACTTCCAGCTTTGTAAATGTTTTTAAACAAAACGCAAGCGCCAAGCGACTTTGCTTTGCTCATGTGATATTGTGAGAATACATAATAGCTCTGGAGTAATGGCATGATTCCAGTCAGCAATGTCCAAGCTCATTCCTCAAGCCATCACTGTTCTGTTTTGCCAGCACGCCTTTCAATTTTCTCCCTTGAAGATGCTCAATCGTGCTGGGTTGCTGTTCCACAGGCACTGCCAACCAAGTAGCCTTTCTTCATGTGAGAGTCTGGATAGAGAATCTCATCAAGGTATTTTATCCTGGACGGGCATCACAACCAGACTTGTCCTAATCTCACATTAACACATGTAGGTGGTAATATTGACTTTTGGCAATATCGGATTAGTCCGCCCGTTAGACTTCTCTCCCAATTTTCATCTCCACTGAATTCATCCAAAGTCAAAATTACCTCCGTACTGTCCAACGGGAGCACTGAATAGCAATAGTATTGTAAACTGTGGCTAAGAACCACGGACCCTGAGGTCAATTATAGTACCTCTACTGCCTTAACTGAGATTGACTAACTCAGGACAGACCACAGATGGAACCTGGCAATGTCCTGCTCCCCATTGCTGGTTTGTTCAGCAGGATCTGTCACTGTATCAGCTTCCAAGTGCTTTTTCTTCATAGAATCATGAAATTTACCAGGGTGTATATTGCTATTATTTACATTTCACATGTGACCGACAGACATGCATTTCGGTTAATTCAGTTTGTACAGAACAAGCAGGTGTATCACAAACACGTTAAGCTATAACTCCAAACTCTGTTGACACATAACTCTACATTATGCATCATATAGCTGTCAAAATTAACAGAGGTTAACCAAATATGTTTTATGGAAAATGGATGACCCCTTTTACAAGATGAGATAAATAGAAAGTACAGGTTAAAGATTTCATTATGCCATTGATTTTGTTCACGATTCATGAAGTGTTGCTGTAGCCGTTCAAAGATCTAAGCTTTCTAAGACTTCTTTTTGAGAGAAGGTTCAAATCAGACTGACTAAATATCAGTGACTTAGTAGACTGGGAACCTGAATTACTTAAAGCCACTCTTCTGCAGCTAAGTTTTCAAACTTCTGCAAATATCAGTGTTACCCTATTCTTTGGAAGAAGTCCCAGATTGGAAAGTGTTGGATAGGGAAGGGTTGCCTGCAGAAGTATCTCCAACCAGAGTATCTCTGTGCTCCACCAGGAAGGCCGAAACTGGGCAAACATCTTGGTGAAGCCTCAGTGGAATATCTCAGGTGGCTTGCAACCTATTATTAAATTTCACCTTTCAAACTCAAACATACCAACTGGCACACTACCAGAATATTTACTGACCAAAGGATGATCTGTCTAAGGGATGGGGAATGGAGGGGCATATTAACTTTTAGTGATATATCAAGAAATTCTCTATTCTTCCTGCAGCCAACAGAACATGCACGTTGTCATTCTGGAGCACATATCTATACATTTCACTAATTATGGGACTCCAGTGAAAAATTAAAACTGGAAAATAGTGGAAATGGATCTCAGAAAAGCATCATTGGAAGATTTCATGGCACCAACAGTTTGGAAGTTGTAGCTGTTACAGTTTAGTGCAGTGGTACTAATACTTAATCTTCTCAGTCTCTCCAGTTGAAATCCATAACTTTGGTAGTTGGAATCTGGAACTCTCTCTCTTCCAAAAGGCTGTGGCTGCTAGGACAATTAGCGCATTCAAGACTGAGGCAGATAGATTTTTGTTAGGTAATGGTATCAAGGGATATGGAGCAAAGGCAGGAGAATGGAGTTGAGGTGCAGCTCAGCCATGATCTAATTGAATGGCGGAACATGCTCAAGGGGCTGAATGGCTCCTGTGTCCTACCTCACGCTCCTACTTTAAGATGCACCTTAAAACCCACCTCATTGACCAAGCTTTGGGCCACCAAGTCTCTTTGAATCCGAGGAGCCAGATTATGTTAGTCCTAAACATAACATGCCTTTGTCACATTAAAATTAATACATACATATAATGGACTGAGATTTCTCTCTTGATCCACATTTTTTAAAATTTCTGAACTGGCACCATTTTGAAACAAGCATATTTTCATCCGACTGAGGAGACAACAACTTTCACCACATAACCGATATAAATATCCTATAGTTTTACTTGTTTGTTTGTGCATCTACTTTAGAAGGTTTTCTTTTCTGAAAAATATTTTGGGCTGGATATCCTTACTGTGGGATATCTAAAGATAGTCTTGGAGTTCTCAATATTTCTGACACTATCAATTCTAAAAATATAGTTTTTTTGTTGAAATATGTTTTCACAAAAGTTTCAAGCATTCAAAGAAAAGTTGAACCAATAATCTGTGTCAGCCTTTTCCTTCCTGACCCGGTAAACAGCTTCTGCGGCCAATGGAAATCTAAGGCACTAGCTTCTGTGCTGATTTCTCTTACTCTGATCGGAAGAACTGGCTCCATCACAACCTGTTCTTATTATTGAGGGAAGATTTCCTCAAAGCGCTAAGTGTAACATAAGAACATAAGAACATAAGAACATAAGAAATAGGAGCAGGAGTAGGCCAATTGGCCCCTCGAGCCTGCTCCGCCATTCAATAAGATCATGGCTGATCTGATCTTAACCGCCAATCTACTATCACAGAACCATCTCCTGAACCTAACAGAATTGGACACACGAAATAGGAGCAGGATCAGGCTACACGGCCCCTGGGCCCGCTACGCTACCCACAGGGCCATGACCGATCCGAACCTAGACTCATGTCCAAATTCCTGCCGACTCCCCGTAACCCTTAATTCCCTTTACTTCTAGGAAACTGTCTATTTCTGTTTTAAATTTATGTAATGATGTAGCTTCTACAGCTTTTTGGGGCAGCATATTCCATGGACCTACCACCCTCTGAGTGAAGTAGTTCCTTCTCATCTCAGTTTTGAAAGAGCAGCCCCTTATTCTAAGACTATGCCCCCTAGTTCTAGTTTCACCCATCATCGGGAACATCCTCCCCGCATCCACCCGATCCAACCCCTTCACAATCTTATATGTTTCAATAAGATTGCCTCTCATTCTTCTGAACTCCAATGAGTAGAGTCCCAATCTACCCAACCTCTCCTCATATGTCCATCCCCTCATCCCTGGGATTAACCGAGTGAACCTTCTTTGTACTGATGCGAGAGCAAGTATGTCTTTTCTTAAGTATGGACACCAAAACTGTATGCAGTATTCCAGGTGCGGTCTCACCAATACCTTGTACAACTGAAGCAATACCTCCCTATTTTTATATTCTATCCCCCTAGCAATGAAAGCCAACATTCCATTGGCCTTCTTAGTCACTTGCTGCACCTGCATACTAACCTTTTGAGTTTCGTGCACCAGGACCCCCAGATCCCTTTGTACTTCAGTACTTTCCAGTTTCTTGCCATTAAGATAATAACTTGCTCTACTATTTTTCCTGCCAAAGTGTATAACCTCACACTTTCCAGTATTGTATTCAACAAAACCATGTTGATACAGAATGGGTTTACAGCATGAAGGAAATCTTCACCCATAATTCATTGGGCAGCTGCAGCAGTCCTGCCCAATATTTGGGACGCAACGGTGAACAAACTACAAAAGGAACAATGCTAGTGAGGAAAACACTGAGAATTGTTTCTTGTGCTGGGTATAGAATCAGGTCTGATGCAAGACAGACTGACAATTTTACTGAGATTAATAAATTGTGGAGACCATTATATTTTTAGCATTCCATCAAAGCAATGATCCACTTGAGTATTTCATACAGTAACACTGCAACACTTCTCTAATATTATTAAAGTTTTACCAACATTAGTGCTAATTAGCATTATTACTATCTTTAAAAATATATTTTTTATGTTATTTATCTTAATGCTGAAGTTTCTCACTGGCTTTCATTAATTATTATTTAGTTATTCACTACTTAAATTTATTCACCATTAACAACATTTTTACTTATTGTCAGTTACTTCAGTTTTAGAAATAAGATGGTTAATGGGAGAATCGGTGCAGTAGAACCCAAATCACACATACGACCATTTTAATTTAGGTCCAAATAAAAGCTAGTGACTCAACAGTGTCTGCAGCTTGAAAAAACATCACTGCAGGACTGGCAAATCTTCCTGAAACTATCAGCTTTATTTCCTAACATTTCAAAAAAAGAAATGAGAAACCCTTATCCCATCCAAGTTGTTTTTTTTAAACTGGTAGCCCTTCACTGGTGTTGTTCAGTCTAGTCGAGGACACAGTGATATAAGATAATGTGGAGTTATACCACCAGCTAGTGGCTAAAGCCTGCAACTGCAGTGTCACCAGGACCTGTTTACATAACAAGTTCCCATTCTAATTGATTCCATAGGTATTTTCAATGCTAAATATTCTTTTAAAAGGCACGATCAAAAATTGTGATGAAAATAAGTGACGTTTATGAAGTGTAATGAAACCATGGAACAAGGAAATTCAGGCAGACACAAGGGGGTGAAGTTTCATCTTTACCGCTAATCTAGCCGACCAGATCGTTCACCCGTTATAGAACCTACCCGAATTTCATTCCGTAGATTTTCTATAATAGATGGGCAATCTGCTTCATTAGATTACTGGCCAGGCAGTGGAGACAAAAATTTACCCCAACATTTTTATGCACAGATATAGATTGTTTGCCTGATTTTGATGGCTTTGTGCTTCAAAGCGACCCAATCAGCAATCTGGTCCAAAGGCCCACGAACCACCCTGCATGTTTCTGCCCATTGGCACTGCTATGGCTGAAGCTCTAATGTCCATCTCCTTGTTCTGACCCAGTCCATAACAATGGGATAAAAAACCTTTGCTGCCACTAAAAAAAATCGCAGAGAGGAGACCGATGTAAGACAGGAAGCTTAGCTTGTTGCATTGCAAAGCAATTATGCTAACACGATTATTACTGCCACTATTGTAATAAAATCTGTGTTTAGGCATTCGATCATTCAATTATCCATAAAACGCATGATAGTGATCATACTGTTCATAGTTTGCTCGAATCTAAGCACATGTTTTCTTGATTTTATTTCTTAATTAACTGCCACACCTAATTATACTTAAATGAAACAACTGTGGGTTGCAGTGTTGGGTAAATACGTAATGTTTGGACCAAACTTCAAACGTAGTGATAGTTAATGCTCCAACATTGATCAAATAATTCATGTCTTCATTAACTGTGAACTGCAGTGGCGTCAATGTATTTTCACTAAAAATACAAAAAGCTTTGGGACAGAAATAGTCATTGGGGATAATTTCCTCTGTTCATTTATAAAGATCTTGCAAATACAGCATGTAGAAAAAGAAGTTCTCCCAATGAATTTCTGATCTTCACTGTGGAACATTAGCATTTTGAAGAATACATATTACACACCTTATTAACATTTATGATTTGGAAAAGACAACGTGATGCCATAGCTCTGGAGCGTTGGACTCTCAAAAATTGGACTCAAGTTTGAACCTCAATCTCGACCAACATTTGGACTCTTTTATGCTCACTGGGTGAACCAAACCCTACAATATTTGGCTGGGCTGCTGAGCAGAACACGTCAAGGCAGCAGAATAGTCTATGTTGAAGGAGGAGGTTAAATAAGCAGGCAGGACCTGTCCCATCTCACATATGTGTTTCCTTGCAGCAGATCGCACAGCATTATTGACAGTGGCTGCACAGAAACTCATTCAGAATTGCTCACGGCAAGCTGGGGGCGAAATTGGGTGCCTTTGCGCCTCCAGGCGGACACTAACGGGGTGCAAATGGCTTTGCGAACGGGCGTGGCGCTGACATTGACTCCCACCATATTCGGCGGGAGTTTTGCGGCAGCACTATGGCGTTGCGCCCCGATCACCTTCGCCCGGACATCGTGACATCGTCGGCGTGCGCATCGCCCCAGTAGCGCCCCGGACCCGAAATTGTCTTTCGCCCCCTGCAGCAGCGCTGGTCGAAAACACCAACAGCTGCAGGAGGCGTGCATCGGGCGGCCGGCCACTTCGGGGGCGAGGTGGCCAAGGTAAGTAAAAAAAAACTTACCTATCTTGTTCCAGTTTTTTCGCGGGTTCCTGCCCGCGATCGATCAGCCCGGGATCGCGGCTGCCTTGGTGCTTGATTTAGCTCTCCACTTCCTTCTTCGAGCACAAACGGTGAATTTTTCAAAAGTTTGAAATCGTTAGTGCCTGGCGCTAAATTTTCAAACTTTTAAAAATTAGCGCCCCAAATGGGGCGATAGTGAATTTCTCCCCCAAACTGTTTTGTACTGACAGGAGCATCATTCCAGGTAGCACACAATATATTATTGTAAAATAAGTCAAGTAGTGATTATATCTTGAGAATATGTACAGAAAGGAATTGCTCTGAGGAACACTTTCTGCTCCTAATGTGATTCTGTGTTTAATGTAGTTGCCCCTTTTAAAGGCACAAAAACTAATTGTACTTGAGCAAAATCTGATTTTCTAGCTGCTCAGTTGTTCTCTGTAGAAACTGCTGCAGATAGGCACAATCAGAGGTCAATTAAAGGCTAATTGCTGTTATGCAAGGAAGTTTGTCAGTTAATAAAAAAAAGCTCTGAATTGTTTTCGGTCATTACTTGTTCATTGGTAGTTGTCATTTATTGCTGTTTCAAGATTATGATATTTGAGCCAATCGTGTGCAAGTGTGACGTACACTTTGCATGTCTGATACTTTCAATGATGTGGAGATGCCGGTGTTGGACTGGGGTGGACAAAAGTGAGGAGTCGCACAACACCAGGTTATAGTCCAACAGTTTTATTTGAAATCACAAGCTTGTGATTTCAAATAAAACTGTTGGACTATAACCTGGTGTTGTGCGTCTTCTCACATTCGATACTTTCAAGTGCAACACTTTGAGGTGCGATGTACAGAAGACTTTTTTTATATGTACTAGCAGACCTCTCGACTCAAAGGAAACCTTATTTTATGAGGACATGAACACTGTACAATGAAATGTACAATGTCTTATTCCACTGGTAAATTGGAGCTGTGCTTGATTTAACCTTTAAGGTCACAATGTCTAATTACTGTTAATGATCATGAATTGCTCTATTCCTCTTTCTTATACTTTTCTTTAAATGCGATTTGTTTCTGAGTGAGTTGCCTATCTGTTCAATTGTGATTTGATGCTGCTTTACGACTTTGGTATTTAAGCCAATCAGGTGGAAGTATTATACAGACTTTGTGTGACACTTTGAGATGTGAAGGACAGATTAGATGTGAAACCTTTAATACATTCTCTCACCGCCATTTGTCCTTCTTCAGCCGGAAGGATAGAAGTTCTCAAACTCCTGGTGGGCCTCTACAATCGGCAGGACTTTCACCCAATAGTTTCCACAGTGCTGACTCCCTCCCAAAATCCAGGGATGAGTTGTTCATTAGTGTAAAGGGGGTTAGGATCTATGACATTTATGATGCTCCATCAGGGCAGGCTGTTCTGGGCAAAGAGCAAATATTTCTCAGAGAAGCCATCCTTCCTGTAGCTACCACTTTCCTAATGGCAAATGATCACTCGGTGCTCAAGAGGTGGAACTAACAGGATTTCTGGTGGGTGGCGTTATCTTGCCAGTCGTGCCTCCTCTTCTGATGTCAGCATGGCGGGGGGGGGGGGGGGGGGGGAACGACACAAGAAGCACCCAACCCCTCCCATTGGAAATTTCAACAGTCATAAAAAGAGGTGAAGACTCAGCAGCTATGGGTCCTGTGAAATGGCATTATTTATAACCACAAAACTTGGAGGCTACGGTGTTCTTCGCTGTGGACTTCACCAGGGTTGTCAGGAATAGCATTCTGTACTCAGCCAACAACAGGACTGAACATAAAGCAGAACCAGACCTGCCAGTTTCTGTTTCTCCCAAAGGTTGGAATGCACCATTGTTGGAAAGCACCGCACCCATTAATTAGCAAACTTACCCAATCTGAATTGTTGAGTTCAAATATCATTGAAGTCAAGAATTCAGACTCACGTCCCTGGATTGGGAATATGTCAGTTAAATGTTGATAGCTCCTAAGCAACTTTTTTTTAATTCGCTCATGGGATGTGGGCGTCGCTGGCAATGCCAGCATTTATTGCCCATCCCTAATTGCCCTTGAGAAGGTGGTGGTGAGCCGCCTTTTGAACCGCTGCAGTCCGTGTGGTGAAGGTGCTCCCACAGTGCTGTTAGGTAGGGAGTTCCAGGATTTTGACCCAGCGACGATGAATGATCGGCGATATACTAAGTCAGGATGGTGTGTGACTTGGAGGGGAACTTGGAGGTGGTGGTGTTCCCATGAGCCTGCTGCCCTTGTCCTTCTAGGTGGAAGAGGTCGTGGGTTTGGGAGGTGCTGCTGAAGAAGCCTTGGCGAGTTGCTGCAGTACATCTTGTTGATGGTACACACGGCGGCCACGGTACACCGGTGGTGGAGGGAATGAATGTTTAAGGTGGTGGATGGGGTGCCAATCAAGCGGGCTGCTTTGTCCTGGATAGTGTCGAGCTTCTTGAGTGTTGTTGGAGCTGCACTCATCCAGGCAAGTGGAGAGTATTCCATCACACTCCTTACTTGTGCTGTGTAGATGGTGGAAAGGCTTTGGGGAGTCAGGAGGTGAGACACTTGCCGCAGAATACCTAGCCTCTGACCTGCTCTTGTTGCCACAGTATTTATGTGGTTGGTCCAGTTAAGTTTCTGGTTAATGGTGGCACCCAGGATATTGCTGGTGGGGGATTCGGCGATGGTAATGTCATTGAATGTCAAGGGGAGGTGGTTAGACTCTCACTTGTTGGAGATAGTCATTGCCTGGCACTTCTGTGGCGCGAATGTTACCTGCCACTTATCAGCCCAAGCCTGAACGTCGTCCAGGTCTTATTGCTTGCGGGCATGGACTGCTTCATTATCTGTGGAGTTGCGAATGGCGCTGAACACTGTGCAGTCATCAGCGAACATCCCCATTTCTGACCTTATGTTGGAGGGAAGGTCTTTGATGAAGCAGCTGTAGATGGTTGGGCCTAGGACACTGCCCTGAGGAACTCCTGCAGCGATGTCCTGGGGCTGTGATGATTGACCTTCAACCACCACAACCATTTTCCTTTGTGCTAGGTATGACTCCAGCCAGATAGATATGATTTTTTTTAATTCTGTCAAGAACCTGATATTGAAATTCATCAAATGTTGGTATCAATGATTGTTACTGAGCTACTGTCATGAGTAAAACCGTGGCGAATGTGTCTGATCCCAGCCTCCCTGCAATGTCACTCACACTCCAGGCATAACATTTCAATTAGCTACATCATCAAACTTATGAAGGGTGTAAATCAAACATGGCCACAGTAAACAATAATTCTAAAAGGTCTAAGAGTGTTAAAAAAACAAGCCTGAAGGCTTTGTGTCTTAATGCGAGGAGCATTCGTAATAAGGTGGATGAATTAGCTGCGCAAATAGATGTAAACGGATATGATATAATTGGGATTACGGAGACATGGCTCCAGGGTGACCAAGGCTGGGAATTCAACATCCAGGGGTATTCAATATTCAGGAAGGATAGGCAAAAAGGAAAAGGAGGTGGGGTAGCATTGCTGGTTAAAGAGGAGATTAACACAATAGTAAGGAAGGATATTAGTGTAGAGCTGAGAAATACCAAGGGGCAGAAAACGTTAGTGGGAGTTGTATATAGACCCCCAAACAGTAATGCTGAGGTTGGGGATGGCATTAAACGGGAAATTAGAGATGCGTGCAATAAGGGCACAGCAGTTATCATGGGTGACTTTAATCTACACATAGATTGGGCTAACCAAATTAGTAACAATACTGTGGAAGAGGAATTCCTAGAGTGCATACGGGATGGTTTCCTGGACCAATATGTCGAGGAACCAACTAGAGATCAGGCCATCTTAGACTGGGTATTATGTAATGAGAAAGGATTAATTAGTAATCTTGTTGTGCGAGGCCCCTTGGGGAAGAGCGATCATAATATGATAGAATTCTTCATTAAGATGGAGAGTGAAGTAGTAGTTGACTCAGAGACTAGGGTACTGAATTTAAATAAAGGAAACTAGGATGGTATGAGGCGCGAGTTGGCTAGGATGGATTGGGGAATGTTACTTAAAGGGTTGACGGTGGATAGGCAATGGCAAACATTTAAAGATCGCATGGATGAGCTACAGAATTTGTTCATCCTGTTTGGCATAAAAATAAAACAAAAAAGGTGACTCAACCGTGGCTAACAAGGGAAATTAGGGATAGCATAAGATCCAAGGAGAGGACATATAAATTGGCCAGAAAAAGCAGCAAACCTGAGGATTGGGAGCAGTTTAGGATTCAGCAAAGGAGGACAAAGGGATTAATTAAGAGGGGGGAAATAGAGTATGAGAGTAAGCTTGCAAGGAACATAAAAACTGACTGTAAAAGCTTCTATAGATATGTGAAGATGAAAAGATTGATGAAGTCAAGTGTAGGTCCCTTGCAGTCAGAATCAGGGGAATTTATAATGGGGAACAAAGAAATGGCTTACCAATTAAATACATACTTTGGTTCTGTCTTCACAAAGGAGGACACAAATAAACTCCCAGAGATGTCGGGGAACATAGGGTCTAATGAGAGGGAGAAACTGAATTAAATCAGTATTTGTAGGGAGATGGTGTTAGGGAAATTGACGGGATTGAAGGCCGATAAATCCCCAGGGCCTGATAATCTACATCCTAGGGTACTTAAGGAAGTGGCCCTACAAATAGTAGATGCATTGCTGGTCATCTTCCAAAATTCTATAGACTCTGGAACAGTTCCCATGGATTGGAGGGTAGCTAATGTAACCCCACTATTTAAAAAAAGTGGTAGAGAGAAAATGAGGAATTATAAACCGGTAAGCCTGACATCGGTAGTGGGGAAAATGCTAGAGTCCATTATAAAAGATGTAATAGCAGAGCACTTGGAAAACAGTGACAGAATCTGACAAAGTCAACATGGATTTACAAAAGGTAAGTCATGCTTGACTAATCTACTGGAATTTTTTGAGGATGTAATTGGTAGAATAGATAAGGGAGAACCAGTGGATGTGGTGTATTTGGACTTTCAGAAGGCTTTCGATAAGGTCCTGCATAAGAGATTAGCGTGCAAAGTTAAAGCACACGGGATTGGGGATAACGTACTGACTTGGATAGAAAACTGGTTGGCAGACAGGAAACAAAGAGTTGGAATAAACGGGTCTTTTTCCGAGTGGCAGGCAGTGACTAGTGGGGTACTGCAGGGATCGGTGCTAGGACCCCAGTTATTCACAATATATATTAATGATCTAGACAAGGGAACTAGGGGGGAAAAATTCAGCTGCTTGCGCCTCCCGTTAGCGCCTTAAGAGGGCGCTAATGGGGCGTAAAGCAGCTAACGCCCGGGCGCAGCGCCGCCCACGCCTCCCGAAAAATTTAGTGGGAGGTTAGCGGCGGCGGCAGCCGGTAGCGCCCTGTGGCGCTGCGCCGCCGGCGATGACGTCATCGCCATGCGCAGCACCCCGCTCGCGCCCCGGCCGTGATCTTCAGTCGCGCCCCCTGATTTACCGCCAGACGCTATGTCCGACGGGTTCAGGGAGGCGTACGTGCGGCCGGGGCGGCGATATTTAAAGGGGAGGTGGCAGGTGGCCATTTTTGTTGCTGGCCGCCTGCCAGCACCTGCCCCCGTTGCTGTCCCCGGCCCCCGTGAAGCCCCCCCACCGTGAAGTGCCGGCTGCGCTCCAAGAGCCCGGCACTTCTCTTGAGTGCCGGGCTCTTTTGCCGGCACTCCCTGATCCCTGGGGGCCCAGCTGGGCCCTGGTTCGCGCTGCGCAGGGTCCCTCCCCTTTAAGAAGGGGAGGAAGGCCTGCAATACCGCGGCGCGACGTGCCGCAGCGCGTGGCGCTGCGGCACGTAGCGCCAGGATATTCACTCGCAGCGCCCCAAGAGGGATGCGGGGTGCTTCCAGTGGCGCCCCGCTTCCCTCTTGGGGCGCAACCACTGAAGTTCCGGCGCGGGGCCGCTAATTTTTTCGGGGCGCTAAAAGTCGCGCCCCGGCGAGGTTAGCGCCCCAAATGGGGCGCGACTCAATTTTTACCCCTAGATGTATTATCTCCAAGTTTGCAGATGACACAAAGCTGGGTGGGTGTGTGTGCTGTGAGGAGGATGCAGAGAAACTCCAGTATGATTTGGACAGGTTGGGTGGTTGGGCAGATGCATGGCTAATGCAGTATAATGTGGATAAATGCGAGGTTATCCACTTTGGTGGCAAAAACAGGAAGGCAGATTATTATCTGAACGGCAATAGATTGGGGAAAAGGGGAAGTGCAACGAGACCTGGGTGTCCTTGTGCACCAGTCGCTGAAGGTAAGCATGCAGGTGCAGCAGGCGGTTAAGAAGGCAAATGGTATGTTGGCCTTCATAGTGAGAGGATTCGAGTACAGGAGCAAGGATGTCTTGCTGCAGTTGTACAGGGCCTTGGCGAGACCACACCTTGAGTATTGTGTGCAGTTTTGGTCACCATATCTGAGGAAGGATGTTCTTGCCATGGAGGGAGAGCAGCGAAGATTCACCAGACTGATACCTGGGATGGCAGGAATGACCTATGAAGAGAGATTGGGTCGATTGAGCTTATATTCGCTAGGGTTTAGAAGAATGAGAGGGGATCTCATTGAAACTTATAAAATTCTAACAGGACTAGACAGACTAGATGCAGGAAGGCTGTTCCCGATGGTGGGGGAGTCCAGAACCAGGGGTCACAGTCTAAGGATAAGGGGTAAGCCATTTAGGACTGAGATGAGGAGGAATTTCTTCACCCAGAGAGTGGTGAACTTGTGGAATTCTCTACCACAGAAGGCAGTTGAGGCCAATTCATTAAATATATTCAAGAAGGAGTTAGATATATTTCTTGAGGCTAAAGGGATCAAGGGATATGGGGAGAAAGCAGGGACAGGGTACTGAATTTGGATGATCAGCCATGATCTCATTGAATGGCGGAGCAGGCTCAAGGGGCCAAATGACCTGCTCCTGCTCCTATCTTCTATGTTTCTATGTTTCTATGACCTCAGTGACTGAGATTGCCAAATTAATGCTAATTAATGCCAGATTATGGCAATGTTATTCTGTCGATTTATGCTCATTGGGAATTGGATTAAGATGGCTCAATCTCATACCATTTAGGAACCTTATGATCTATTGCAGTGAGTAGACTTACATCCTGTCCATCTGAGTTTGATTCAAACTCTACTCCCAAAGGGATCAGAACTTCCGAGTTAAAGGCTTTCTTTCTCTCCTGTTGAAAATGTTCTTTCCACAAACTGTTCCTCCTCTACTCAAGTGATCTATGTCTGGGAAACTGGGCTATGTCAATCTATTGGGCTGCTTGGAGAAGCTGTACCGATGTGGGTGGGCCTCGCACGCTCGCTATCTCTGGTTTTAAAGAGCTAGGGACGGTGAATTAGTTGAGTCAGCTGCGGCTCAGTGGGTAGCACTCTCACCTCTAGAACCATGAAGGTTGTGGGTTCAAGTCCCACCTGAGAGACTTGAGCACTGTCAGAAGTGCTGCCTTTCTGATGAGATGTTAAACTGAGGTCTGTCTGCTCTCTCAGGTGGATGTAAAAGATCCCACGGTACTATTTTGAAGAAGTGCAGGGGAGTTATTCCTGGTGTCCTGGCCAATATTTATTACTCAATTAACATCACTAAAGAAACAGACTGTCTGGTCATTATCACATTGCTGCTTGTGGGAGCTTGCTCTGTGCAAATTAGCTGCCACATTTCCTATATTACAACAGTGACTACACTTCAAAAATACTTCATTGACTATAAAGCGCTTTAGGACGTCCTGAGGTCGTGAAAGGCGCTATAGAAATGCAAGTCTTTCTTTTTTTTTCTACGGTGCACCTGACAAGCTGGTCAACGAGGGAATGCTGGGATTCGAAACTGAACGTCCTTCTCTGTGATGAAGTAATTATAACCAATGTTCCCTCTAAGCTGCGCGGCCACTTTTTCAACGTTAAACTTCGGGCATGTGCGAAACTGTGAATGGGCCGCGCAGCCCCTTAAAGGGGCCGTGCACCCAAAAAAAATTACTGGGAGCATTGATTATAACTCTGAATTACTGAAATTCAAGAGAAAAAGAATTTTAATTACAGGTAATCTAGAGAAGACCATCTTTGGATGACATATAAAAAGCATATTGTGGTAACACAATACAGCTTCCTGTGACTCGAACTTTATTGCATCACTTCCTGTGATTAGTCCAGGATAAATACTGGACTGATCAGTTGGATCCTGGAGAGGCATAGAGTAAGACCTCTTTTGTATGTAGCACCTTTTTAGTTGATTAAAGCTTACTTTAAGTTCACACGCGTAAGGCTCATTCTTACAACAATTTAATCAACTTTGGAAAACGTCGCACTCAAACTTTTTGGACGAACTCGGAACTAAGGATCCAGGGAATCACCCATCATGGAAAACATCCTTAAACCATCGCGTCTTGACTTGGACCCAAACACCCCAGCAGCCGGTAAGGTGTGGAAACACTGGTATCGCACGTTTGACAATTTTCTTGAATATTGTAAGGCTGATGATAACTCAAAGTTACGGATACTCATCAACTGTGTCACCCCGAATGTATTTCAGTATGTGGAGAAATGGGACAGTTACGAGGAGGCAATTCGGACGCTTAAGAGACTATATACTAAGACACCGAATGAGGTCTATGCCAGACATCTACTAGCTACAGCCCAATAAATTCCTCCAAGAGCTTCGCAGACTTAGTATGGACTGTAACTTTCGGGCGGCCTCAGCGGAGCTGTACCGTGAAGAAATGATCCGTGATGCTTTCATCTGCGGGCTTGCCTCCCCATTTATACGCCAGCGTCTACTGGAAAGTAAGACACTTGAGCTTCAGAGAGCTTATGACATGGCTTGCTCTCTAGATCTGGCAAAAAGACATGCAGACCTTTATACAGTGCCCAGACCTCAGTCTACTGCCTTAACTACAGTCAGGCAATTTAAGAGGCCACAGGTGAACTCTATTAGGGAGGTCTTTATCTCTGATGATCAATCTGATGACTTCACTGATGAAGAGGATGATGACCCCACTGTGGCAGCCTCTTGGCAATCTAAGAAATGCTTCTTTTGTGGTGATGAGTTCCACCCTCGGAAATTCTGCCCTGCTCACAATGCGTTTTGCAGTCATTGCAACAAAAAGGGTCATTTTGCAAAGGTTTGCCTATCAAGAGCCTCTACGAGGGCTTATCAAGCTAAGTCCTATCGAACTGCCCCGGTAAGGGCCTATCAAGATGTTCCGGCTAAAATCTATCGTGCTTCCTCTCGAAGAAACACACCTAGAGTTTCAGCCACTCTTTGTGCAACGACACCAATTACAGCTGCTTGTCCTCAGAACCTATTCCATGCAGCTACAAAAGCATCAATTAATGGACATACTTTAGATGCCTTAATTGACTCAGGTAGCACTGATAGTTTCATTAGGGAACAGATTGTTGCAGAGTTAAAGCTACATGTTTTCCCATCGGACCAGGCAGTTGCGATGGCTCAGTCATCACTTAATACCAGAATTTCTGGCTTTTGTATGGTTGAAATAACACTTAATGGTCGCAGGTATCCCTCCACCCGGCTTTCGGTGCTCAAGGACTTATGTAGTGATCTTATCTTAGGGCTGGATTTTCAAAAGCAGCATAAGAAGCTCACCATTGAGTTCGGCGGATCCAAACCTGAACTCACTATTTCTAATGTACTACCTCGATTACCATTCTGTGCATTGTCAGCAGCTTCACTGGATGAACCCTCACTGTTTTCCAGTATCCCTCCTCGATGCAAACCGATTATAACAAAGTCACGACGTTTCAGTCAGGAAGACCAGTCTTTTATTGCGGCTGAGATTTCTCGGCTTTTAGCAGAGGATATCATCGAGCCTTGTTCGTCGCCATGGCGCACCCAGGTCGTTATTGTTAAGAACCCTCTACAACCTCACAAGAAACGGCTGTGCATTGACTATTCACAGACCATCAATCAATATACGGACTTGGACGCATACCCATTGCCGCGCATCGATGATATGGTTAATAAATTGGCTGAGTACACGGTGTTCTCAACATATGATCTAAAAAGTGCCTATCATCAGGTACCCTTGAAGGTCTCAGACAAGCAGTATACGGCCTTTGAAGCCAATGGACGGCTGTATCAATTTCGTCGCCTCCCCTTTGGGGTCACTAATGGAGTGGCTGTCTTCCAGCGAGCAATGGATGACCTGGTCAAACAGGAAGACTTGAAGGATACGTTTCCTTATCTGGACAATATTACTGTCGCAGGTCGCAATCAGCGGGAACATGACGCCAATCTCCAACGATTTTGGGACGCACTCCAGCACCGTAATTTGACATTAAATGCGGCTAAATCCATTGAGTCACAACCAACCATCAACATCCTTGGCTATTGTGTGGGCAATGGCATCATTAAACCTGACCCTGAAAGGCTTCGCCCACTCCAAGAACTCCCGCCACCTAAGAATCCGGCCTCCTTGCGCCGGGCCCTCGGCCTGTTTGCATACTATGCTAAATGGATTCCTAACTTCTCGGACCGAATCCAACCTCTACTGAAGGCCAGCACATTCCCACTAGACACAGCGGCTGTTGCAGCCTTTAACCTCCTGAAAAAACAGTTGGAGAAAGCGACTCTTCACTCCATCGATGAGAGTCTTCCTTTTGTCGTTGAGTGTGATGCCTCGGAGGTGGCGATCTCAGCCACTCTGAATCAGGAAGGTCGTCCGGTGGCATTTTTGTCCAGGACTTTTCAAGGGGCTGAGCTACATTATCCTCCAGTCGAGAAAGAAGCTACAGCCATCATAGAGGCAGTACGGAAGTGGAGTCATCTCCTAGCTCGCCAGCACTTTACCTTAATCACGGACCAGCGATCGGTCGCCTTCATGCTCGATAATCGAAAACGGACCAAAATTAAAAATAATAAAATCCAGCTTTGGCGGCTGGAATTGGCCTCTTTTGGTTACACCATCCATTATCGACCTGGCAAGGAGAATGTGGCTCCGGATACCCTCACACGAGCATTCTGCTCCGCCATGGCACCCTCTACGCTCGTAGACATCCATGATGGGTTGTGTCATCCGGGCGTTACTCGCATGCTACACTTCGTGCGGTCCCGAAATCTCCCATTCTCTACCGGGGATGTAAAGAAGATGTGCTCGGACTGCAGAGTCTGTGCGGAATTGAAACCTCGGTTTTTCCGCCCCTCGGGTGGTATACTCATACATGCGACCCAGCCAATGCAACGGCTTAGCATCGATTTTAAGGGGCCGTTGCCCTCTTCAACTCGCAACACTTATCTATTGACCATGGTCGATGAGTATTCCCGTTTTCCGTTTGCCTTTCCCTGCCCCAATATGCTGACGACCACGGTTATCAGCTGCCTTGAGCAGGTATTTGCTTTCTGTGGCACGGCATCCTATGTTCATTCGGATCGGGGCCCTTCTTTTATGTCAGGAGAACTCAAGGCCTATCTCTCGGAACGGGGTATTGCTGCCAGCAAAACGACGCCTTATCATCCGGTCGGGAATGGGCAAGTCGAGCGTTTTAACGCTATCATCTGGAATGCGGTACGTCTAGCTTTGAGATCTCGGGGCCTACCCAACCAGCAATGGGAAGCAGTACTTCCAGACGCATTACACTCCACACGGTCCCTCCTTTCGACCGCCACAAATACGACGCCTCATGGACTGTTCTTCCGATTTCAGCGTCGCTCATCCTATGGGATATCTCTCCCGTCGTGGCTGACTGCACCGGGACCAGTGCTACTCCGAAGATATGTCCGGGCGTCTAAGAATGACCCCCTGGTAGATGAGGTTGAGCTCACTGATGTCAACCCTACCTACGCCTATATTCGGTATCCTGACGGTCGGGAATCTACCGTGTCATTGCGGGATCTGGCTCCCTGCCCGCCGAAACATAGAGGGACACCAGGGGATGATATTGTACCAGGCACATCTCTGGGCTCGCCAGGTGCCTCTCATCACGATCTGGATCTGACGCCGGCTGGTACCTCACTCCAGCGTGCCGACCTGGGGCAGACTGACTATGAGCCCGTCGGGGCTCGCACGCGCAGCCACGATCCACCCTGTACCGTACGCTCGGAAACGGATCTGCCACAGCCCTGCCCGACACCCGTTCGGGCACCAGTACACAGTCAGGATCGTCCTGACCCCTCACAGAGCGGGCTGGATCACTCGGACTCTGGTCCACGGCCCGCGGCGGGTAAACGGGCTAGGGGCCCTCTACCGCTACGAGAACCCAAACGGGTGCGGCTCTCCCTCGTCCAGCGGCTACGAAATGGAGGGAGAATGTGGTAACACAATACAGCTTCCTGTGACTCGAACTTCATCCCGGCCTCCTAATCTTTTGCGGGGGGGGAGAATGTGGTAACACAATACAGCTTCCTGTGACTCGAACTTTATTGCATCACTTCCTGTGATTAGTCCAGGATAAATACTGGACTGATCAGTTGGATCCTGGAGAGGCATAGAGTAAGACCTCTTTTGTATGTAGCACCTTTTTAGTTGATTAAAGCTTACTTTAAGTTCACACGCGTAAGGCTCATTCTTACGACACATATTATCACAGGAAGGGGGAGAAATTGCACCTCGCTGCACCTGTTTTCAGGTATCAATTAGCGGCGAAGATTGCGCGCGAGTGAAATGCACCAGATTTGATTGGTCACCACGTTGGTGTGGGTGCTCCTTCGTCATCCCGGGCATTTGCCTAAAGTCACCACGGAGCCAATTAATGTGTTTTGGCTGCAATGGCAGTGCTTCCAAAAAGTCTTTGTCAAACTATTTGGAGGTGCAACAGCCTTTAGAATTCTGCACAGTAGCTGCTGTCATGGGTGTTCTGCCGGGTCTGACATTGGGGCTGAAGGATGAGGAGCCTCACCACCAGCAAGGGTTAGGGCATGTCCTTACCCCCATGGAGGAGACGGTGGCCGCCATCATTGGAGCGGCCATTGCTGAGATTGTGGCCAGCGGCGGGGCTGGAACCATAGAAGATGATGGTATCCTCAAACCTAATCCTTCTTCTCACTTACCACTTCCCCTTCATCATGCAATCGCTTCTGATTTGCAAGCTGCAGATGCTGTAAGCATGCACCTCTTACTTTCTCCCCCACCCCTCCCTCTCACCACAACCCTCCATTGTGCCTTTCTCCTTTCAGATACCCAAGTACTGCAACTTGGCGAGGCAGTGGTGAAAGAGCAACAGGTGGAAGACCAAGAAGACAATGATGGTGAAGAAACACCATCACTCAGTTTCATACTCGCAGCCACCAGCTCAGATACTGGCACTGCGCGTACTTTAGAGGATAGATTAGAGGCGGGATCTGCACGTGGTGAGACACCAGCATGAGTGGCCTGCAGCCAGGGCAGGGGGGCAAGGGTAACGCAGGTGCCAGCTCACCGGAGGGCGAGGTCACACACGAGTTCTGCTGCAGAGGACTCGATGAGCACTTCGATGGGGCAAGCTACAGAAGAAGGCTGATGGGTATGCACAATGAAATGCTTTGTGCATTAGCAGGCCTGCCAGAAAGCCTGAATGCAATGTCAAGCAGCATGGAGGAGTCCGGCACCAACTTGGCACAGGGCTTTGCACAGAGCTTGGATCCCATCCTTTCCAGCGTGGAAATGGTGGTCAACTCCACCAACAGACTTGTGGACCCAACCATGATGCAGTGTCTGATGGCCGATGTCTCAGCTTCCATTGCAGCACAAGCAGAAGCCACCCAACATCTGAATGCTGCAGTGGAAGCTCAGACTTCTGTCAGGCAAGGTCAGACTGCTCTCATGCAAGCTCAGACTGCTGCCATCATAGCTGTGGATACCAGTGTTCAAAGGTCACAGCAGTCCAGCAATCGGTCCTCCAACAGATTACTAGGATTGCTGAGGCACTGCCCTGGGGGAGTGGCAGTGGCTCCGTGCAGCGCAAACCTGCAGTCCTCTCTCAGGATGACAGCATTCTTCCTCCCACCACTGCCATTCCGTCAGTGCCCTTGTTGTTGCTTGTCAGCCAGACAGCCCAGACTGCTGCCGCCTATGCCGAGATGGTGCAGTCTACAGCTGGGGCTACTAGGCCCAGAGCTGCTCGAGGTCATTCTGCAAGGCCATCTGCAGTTCCCCCACTGAAAGTCAGCAGCCTTCCACCAGCCATACTGCAGCCACTGGGGTAGCACTGCGTAGGAGCATGAGGACAGCTAAAGGCACACGGAAGACAGGCACTAAGGGAATGCACAAGGGTGATTAGTTGACGTTTGTATGCCATATGGCATGCTTTGATTGATAAATTTGGTTTGGAATGTTTATATTGTGTTGGCTTTTGTGGCCAAGTGAAAGCTGTGATGGTCAGTAACAGAGGGAAGGTAGGGTGTAGGACTTTTGGGGAATGGGGAATTGGGTTTGCGTTTACTGGTATATCAGTCAGATAGGAACATTTAGTACTTCGAGCCTGTTCCGCCATTCAATGAAATCATGGCTGATCTATGACCTAATTCCATGTACCCGCCTTTGCCCCATATCCCTTAATACCTTTGGTTAACAAAACCTGATCTGCAAAATTCATTGTTGCCATTTACCTTTGCGCCTCGACCAGACAGCGACAAGGAGAGCTGGCGCACAGCTGCAGGAAGCCGGCTCCAGCGACGTTATTTACAGACATCAGCATTAATCACTCGCAGCTGTCGGGGCAGGTTAGTTTCAGTGGTTTCTTGTCATTTCAGCCAGTGGAGCAGTTTGTATGATTAATTTCAAGCTTCTTTTTTATCAGCAGTCTTCTGGCAAGTGCAAAGTGGCTACATTTATTGTTCAAAGATTCAAACTGCTACACTTGGCAACATTAACGGGGGCTGTACTGGCGCCACCTCCAGGATCTATGGCGGAGGGAGCATAGGCAGCCAGAAATACAGGAACATGTGCGCAGAGGGATGAGGAGGAACATTAGGGCTCTCACCAGGAGGCCTTACCCTCCGAGGGTATTCCGACAGCACATCTTCTACCTTCAGTTAAGCGAGGAGCAGTGTATTAGACAGCTTTGCATCACCATCCCTGAGTCATGCCATATCACAGCGTCCTCCTGGGCACAAAGGTGAAGTGAGAGAGACCACAAAATATTGCAAACTCCATTAATAAATTTATGCATAAACATATCACACATATCACATTCATTCTAATAACTAATAACCCTTGTGCCTGCCATAGTTGGATAACTGTCATTGGGTACAAGGCGTGAGATGTGGGTGTGAGTATTGGTGGGTAGAGATTGTTGGTGGGTGACCGCTGGGGGTGTGGTGCTTTGGGCAGTGTGTGAAGCTTGTGGTACAGATGGTGGTATGTAGCATTTGTTGAAGCATTCAATCACCCTGACCACCCGACTGAGGTGGATCTGCCATGAGCACACCTGCTTCAGTCTTCCATCTCCTTCTCCTTGCTGAGGCAGCTGCACAGCCAGCAATGCTGAGAATGAGGTGCTGCAGTATCAATGAACCTCCCCTTTAAGTACTGGGAAAAACCTATGGCGATGATGAGTTGCGATTAGACTGCGCCCAATATTGGTCCACCTTTTGAGTGTAACGCCGCTGAGTTAGGCCTTTAAGACTTGATTTAGTGCCCAATCACTTCTTTGAGCAGTGAGAATTAATTTTGCATGCAGTCTAAAGCATTAGTGCCTGGCGCTAATTCTCAAACTTTTCTGAAGATACCGCCCATTCCTGGGCTACAATTAATTTCTAGCCCAAAGTGTTTCCTAACTTCACTCCTGAAAGGCCTGGCTCTAATTTTTATACTCGGCCCTCTCGTCCTAGACTTACCAACCAGCAGAAATAGTTTCTCTCTATCTACCCTATCAGTTCCCCTTAATATCTTGAAAACGTCGATCAAATCACCCCTTAACCTTCTAAATTCCATGGAATGCAACCTCAACTCATAATTTAACCCTTGGAATCCAGGTAGTATTCCGGTATATCTGTGATGCACTCACTCCAAGGCCAATATATTCTTCCTAAGGTGTGGTGCCCAGAACTGCTCACAGTACTCCAGGTGTGGTCTAACCAGGGTTTTGTATAGCTGCAGCATAACTTCTACCCCTTGTATTCTAGTCCTCTAGATATAAAGGCCAGCATATGTAACTGCAAGCTCTTTCTTTCTCAGTCCCCAGGAAGTGGCAGTAAAAGCCCCAAGTTCCCCCAATCGAGGGAGAAGGCCTTGTACTGGCCTCCTCTCCCTGCAGTCAGCCCCAAACCCTTAACTGCTCAAGCCCTTGGCTGAGGCCTCCCATGGGAGCCGTCATTGTGATCTTCCAGGCGTTTCTACCTCTTTTAAGGTTCCTCGCCGCCTCTTCTGGTGCTACAGTGGCGTCTCGCCAGGAGCCTGCCGTGTATATGCAGTGAACCCCAACCTAGCAAAATGAGTTGGGGTTGGGGCAGATACGGAGGGGCAAGTAGAAGGCCCGCCCCGCCCCCGCCCATTTTATGTCTTATGCTGTACAAAAGGCTCAAGAGTTGAGCATTATTAGGTTGCTATTAATTTATTGTAGGCACAGCGCAAGCATCTCATTGTTAAAGTGAATGAGGGTCTCCATCAACAGACTGGCAGTTCCACATGGGCTGTTCTGTGCATAGAACCCCTTGTCTTTACATATTAGTAGCCATCAACATTTCTCCTTTCCTCACCACCACTGAGTGTCCCAAATCTTCCAAACCAGTCTCAGTAGACTGCTATCTGTTTCCTGCCTTCTCCAGTCCTGTCTTCTCAGCTGCATAATGCCTGGGCTCAGACACTGAGTACAGCTTCGCAGAAGTGCTCCAGCCAAGATCAGGTCTGTACGAATCCACACTTCATCTCACATCCTTGCCATCAAATTTCATACAACCAATACAAATATTATTGTTAAAACTACAACCTCCTAGTGACACAGCAAGTGGTCGAAATAATGACGCAGTAGCCGAGTTTCGAGTGATTTATTTTTTTCAATTAGCCAGTTGCTGCTGGTCAGTTATTCCCTTTGGGTGGGAAGTTCACCCATTCGCTGTGAACAGGGATCAATCCCAGCCTTCCCCATTCCCCCTTATTTGACTGTTTAAGCTGCACCATTGTCGGTATTACTGAATCATTGCTGATGTGCTCAAGAGGAACCTGCCCATACAAAAGCAAAATACTGGAGATGCTGGAAATTTGAAATAAAAACACAAAATGCTGGAAATACTCAGCAGGTCAGGCAAAATCTGTGGAGAGAGAAATAGGGTTAATGGCTGGAATTTTGCCAGCACTCAACGGACGGGATGGGTGGTGGGTCAGCTGTTAAATTTAAAATGATTGACAGCGAGTGAGTTGGTGAGACCACACCTGGAGTACTGCGTACAGTTTTGGTCTCTTTATTTAAGGAAGAATATGCTTGCATTGGAGGCAGTTCAGAGAAGGTTCACTAGGTTGATTCCTGAGTTGAAGGGTTGTCTTATGAGGAAAGGTTGAGCAGGTTAGGTCTATACTCATTGGAGTTTAGAAGAATGAGAGGGGATCTTATTGAAACATATAAGATTCTGAAGGGGCTTGACAGGGTAGAAGCAGAGAGGATGTTTCTCCTCGTGGGGGAATCTAGAACTAGGGGGGCATAGTTTCAGAATATGGGATCTCCCATTTAAAACGGAGATGAGGAGGAATTTCTTCTCTCAGAGGTTCGTGAATCTTCGGAATTCTCTACCCCTGTGGAGGCTGAGTCATTGAATATATTCAAGGCGGAGATAGACAGATTTTTGAAAAACAGGGAATCAAGGGTTATGGGGAGCAGGCGGGAAAGTGGAGTTGAGGCCAAGATCAGATCAGCCATGATCTTATTGAATGGCGGAGCAGGCTCGAGGGGCCGAATGGCCCACTGCTGCTCCTATTTCTTATGTTTCTTATGTTCTTATGTCGGGAACCCGCTGTCAAAATGCGCACACTGGACTTTCCCGATGTCGGGTCTGCCAGCGCTGAGCAGATCCGACAGGCAGCGGCGGGGGAGGCAATTAAAATCAATAGTGGCTTGTTTATAGCCACTTATCCATGGGTCTTTCCCAGCTTTTTGGATTTGGCAGGTCGCCCACGGGTTTCCCGCTGTGCCTAGACCTCGTCTGTGAAGCTGAGGCAGGAGGTCAGTGGCCACTGAATCAGCTGATGAGTTGACAGCTTCAAATGTCAAGTCAAAGTTCCCAGATGATTGCGAAATGTTCCCTTAACTGCTAGCTTCTCTAAACTGCATTTCCACTACAGATTCAGAATGCTGCAAGTTTATACACAAGTCTCAATTTGGTCTGACCTCATTATCTCTCCCACCATTGACAGATCGTTTCTGTCATCTCTACTTCACCTGCCATCTATTCCATCAGCATGGGTGCCCTTGAAACTCCCTCACCTTGGTCCTCAGAATCCAACCAAGGTCAGCCCCAACACCAGCATCACCAGGCACGCCAGCAGCACCAACAACAACACCAACCTTCTCCGCAATCACCTGATGCTGCTCAGAATAGAGGGCATCAGCACCTGGCCACATGGCTGTCCAGGAGGCCAGGGATGGCCTCACCATGGGAAGATTTACTTCACTTGATGCTGTACACCCTGGCTGCCACATGATGTGCCAGGTTGGAGTCACCCCACACCAACAACATAAAGCATCCCAACAATGCCCAAGCCATTTCTTTCACACTCATCACCATTGCGGGGGTACCGTTATGTCTCACCATTCACTGCAACTCACTAAGCCACTTCCAAAGGTGCACACAAATCTGTCCAAGAATGCAAAGTATTGAAAATAAAGATTTCAATATTTGACAGCACATTAACAGAAACTTTACATGAACATTGACTAAAACACCCAAGTGCCTACCCTTGTGTGTTGTTAGTTGGTATGATTGGACTAGGATGAGGGTGAATGTGAGGGGTGGCTAGTGAGATGGGGAAGTGATAATGTAGATAGAGAGGGATGGGTGGAGGTGCAAGGTAAGTTGGTGTGAGTAAGGATGTGCAGGAGTAGGGTAGGGAAGGAAGAGTGATGGGGATGTGATGAGAGGCACAGCAGGATGAAGGTGAGTGTGGCTTTGTACTAACGTTTCATGATCTACTGAGGTCATTGAAAGGTTTGCGCCACAGCAGCCAGGTCCTCCTGACCACATCCATGCTTGTGCCCTCCTGTGCAATGTGCAACCAGGCTGCGTTGGTGCCCAGGGGAGGACTCTTCCGCCCATTGGAAGGCAAGAGGACCTCCCTGCATGCTGTGACTCCCTCCATAAGCATATGGAGGGAGTCATGGGAGAGCCTGGGTGCAGCCCTGCACCTCTGTGCAGTGCTTGTCAGTGTTTGCAGCACCTCAGTGCTGTAGAGCACTGACAGCACAAATGTCAAAGTAAATTTGGGCATGGTCTCTTTAAGGAAACCGGCTGATGACGCGTCATAAATGACATCATCAGACCCGCTTCCTTCAATTGGCTGGCAAACGCGTTGGCCGTGCTTAACAAGCCCACTCATCGGAATGTCATTTTGGAGGCCGGGATGGAGCCAGCAGTGGGGCCGAGACCCGCCACCAACATCACCCGTCTTGGACCCGCCGAGGTAGGGGAAATCGCGGCCGATGTTTCAGGTCAATGAGCTTTCGTCAGGACTGGAAAAAGTTAGAGATATAATGGGTTTTAAGCAAGTGCAGAAGCAGGGAAAGAGGGGAGGGGAGGAAAGAACAAAAGGGAAGGTCTGTGATAGGGTGGAAGGCTGGAGAGATTAAATGACAAAATGTATAATAGTACAAAACAAAAGGAGATGGTAATGGGACAAGTAAAGAAACAAAAGAGAAGTCTAGAAGAGGTGTAAATGGGAATGGCAGAATCATCAACAGCTGCCGTCCGAAAAAATGGGGGCAGAGGTTATGGTCTGAAATTGTTGAACTCAATGTTGAGTCCAGAAAGCTGTAAAGTGCCTAATTGAAAGATGAGGCACTGTTCCTCAAGCTTACGTTGTGCTTCATTGAAACAGTGTAGGAGGCCGAGGACGGAGAGGTCAGAGTGGGACTGGAGTGGCGAATTAAAGTGACAGGCGACCGGAAGCTCGGGGTCACGCTTACGGACTGAACGGAGGTGTTCCGCAAAGCGGTCACCCAATCTGCGTTTGGTCTCCTCAATGTAGAGGAGACCACATCGTGAGCAGCGAATACAGTATACTAATTCAAAAGAAGTACAAGTAAATCGCTGTTTCACCTGAAAGGAGTGTTTGGGGCCTTGGACAGTGGGAAGGGAGGAGGTAAAAGGGAAGGTGCCTCATCTCCTGCGCTTGTACAGGAAGGTGCCGTGGGAGGGGGAAGTGGTGTTGGGGGTGATTGAGGAATGGACCAGGGTATCGCGGAGGGAGCGGTCCCTTCGGAATGCTGAAAGGGGAGATGAGGGGAAGATGTGTTTGGTGGTGGGATCATGCTTTGGTTTCCCGGAAATGGTGGAGGATGAGCCGTTAAATGTGAAGGCTGGTGGAGTGGAAGATGAGGACAAGAGGCACCCTATCGTGGTTCTGGGAGGGAGGGGAAGGGGTGAGAGCAAAAGTGCAGGAAATGGAATGGACACGGTCGAGGGCCGTGTCAACCATGGTAGAGGGGAATCCTCGGTTGAGGAAAAAGGAAGACATATCGGAAGCACTAGTATGGAAGGTGGCATCGTCAGAACAGATGTGGAGCAAAGAATGTTCCACACATCCTACGAAAAGGCAGGCACAGCTAGGACCCATGTGAGTTCCCGTAGCAACACCTTTTATTTGAAGGAAGTGAGTGGAGTCAAAGGAGAAGTTGTTCAATGTGAGACCAAGTTTAGCCAGGCAGTGGATGGTGGTGATAGATGGCGACTGGTTGGGCCTCTGTTCAAAGAAGAAATGGAGGGCGCTCAGGCCATCCTGCTGGGGGATGGAGGTGTAGAGGGATTGGTGGTGAAAAAGCGACAGTTAAGGTCAGGACACTGGAAACTGTTAAAGTGGCGGAGGGCGTCGTAAGAGTCGTGGATCTAGGTGGGAAGAGACTGGACAAGGGGAGAAAAAATAGAGTTGAGATAGGAAGAAATCAGTTCTGTGGGGCAAGAACAAGCTGAAACAATGGGCTCGATTTTGCCAGGCCTGAGGAGGCGGGAATGTAGGCGTGTGGGGTGTTAAAATTGCAAAAAATGGCGGGCGGGCCCGACCCCGACCCGACCCCGCCTCCATCCCGCCTCCAAGCAATTTTCCCAAATGCATGGTTTCTGATCCCGTCTCCGTCCCGCCTCCAAGAGGCGGGATAGGCCCTTAAGGCCCTTAACAACCACTTAATTGCCTCTATAATCCCATTTTGAGAGGCCTTTCTGATTTTAAGAGTTTTCCGACGTGATGCACGCCTCCTCTGAAACACGACGGTGAAACCTGACGGTAGCACACTTGGATTGTTGACTATCAGCTGCAGGTCCACCATTAAAAAGGAGATTTGATCAATCATCATTCTGAGGGAACTTTTAGCATGCATAACCATTGTTGTGGAAGTTTGGAGCCTGGAGTAGTAGTAGTAGTAGTAGTGGTAGTGGTGGTGGTGGTGGTGGTGGTGAAAACAAAATCTGGGAGCAGACTTAGGTCTCCTGCTACTCATTTTGCCTCCAGGTCCCTCTCACAGCAAAGGCCAAAAGGTTCCCAGTCTTTGCAGACCTTAAATGCAGCAGCAATGATGACATCATCAGAGGCGACTTTCAGACTGAAAAAACTAATTGGGTCATGGGTTCCCACATGCTGGAACTCAATTGCCCAATTAGGGGAAAATCGAATAATTCTCCCACATCCAATTGGAGTCGGGTAGCTAACACGAAAAGCGGATGACACGACCCCAGCCCGCCCCAATTGCAAAATCGAGCCAGATGAGTCTACCAGGGCAATCCTGTTTGTGGATCTTGGGAATAAGGTAGAAAAGGGCTGTGCGGGGTTGGAGGACGTGGAGGGAAGATCTTCAGAGGAGATGAGGTCAGTGACAGTCTTGGAAATGATGGCTTGATTTTCGGTAGTGGGGTCGTGGTCCATGGGGAGGTAGGAGGAGGTATCAGAGAGTTGGCGTTCAGCCTCTGCAAGGTAGAGGTCCGTTTGCCAAACCACAACAGCGCTACCCTTGTCAGCAGGTTTGATGACAATGTTAGGGTTGGATCTGAGAGAACGGAGTGCTGCAAGTTCAGAGGGAGGTAGGTTGGAGTGAGTGAGGGGAGCAGAGAAATTGAGGCGGCCGATGTCACGCCCGCAGTTCGCACTGAAAAGATCTAGAGAGGGTAAGAGGCCAGAGGGAGGGGTCCAGGCAGAGCGAGAATTCTGAAAACGGAAGAAAGGGTCCGTTGTATGTGGGGGGAAGACTCCTGGCCGAAGAAGTGGGCACGGAAGCGAAGGCAAAGGAAAAAGAGCTCAGCGTTGGGCCGAGCTCGAAATTCATTGAGGTGGGGGCGTAAGGGGATGAAGCTCAGGCCTTTGCTGAAGACTGATTGTTCGGGGTCAGAGAGGGGACGGTCAGAGGGGATAGTGAAAACACAGCAGGGGTTAAGATTGGAATAAGGGCTGGGGCCAGAGGAAAGTGAATGGGAAGATGGTTCTGGAGGGGCGTTGGTATCCAAAGTTGTTGAAGCTTGCGATCCTTGACAACTGAAAGGAAGAAAAAAAGTTTTTTGTTCAAGCGCCGGATGAGGCGAAGAACCTGCCCAGGGTAGTAATCACCAGCAGTAACTATCTTGCTTTGTTCTGGACTATTCTATTGAGGCTCCAGAAAGTTCCGACAGAAAGTGGTGATGATTTTATGGTACTATTTCTTGCAAGAGAATTTCACTAAATTTATACACAGGGAAAGATACAATGATGTGATTGTTAGCCCATGGATATGGCAGCACAGTTTACTTGATAATTAGTTATTAATGACACAACTTATTTGGCTGCAAAAGTCGACAACAGAACCAGCTGACCAAAAATTGGCATGACATCAGTCTTATTTTGAGACTTCAAACATTGCTGATATGGTGCAGACTATTATTTTTCACTCTAATTTGATGCCAGAACATTTTCAAATTCGGCTGAAACTCAAATGAAATGTCATATCAATGTGTTGACGATCGCATCATCGTGCCTATCTTTGTGCATAAATTTAGTAAAAATATCTTGTAAGACACAGTACCATTTTAGAAACATTGGGTAACAGTTGATAAGCACCGTGGGACGTTTCAGTACATTAAAGATGCTATATAAATGCAAGTTGTTGTTGCAGTAAAGCAGTGGCTACATGCAAACAAGCTGGACAGGTACAAACAGCACTTCTCTTGATTGGACCTCTCCGGCCAACATAGAAAAATAGGAGCAGGAGTAGGCCATTCGGCCCTTCGAGCCTGCTCCCCATTCAATATGATCATGGCTCATCCTCTATCTCAATACCATATTCCCGCTCTCTCCCCCCATACCCCTTGCTGCCTTTTGTGTCTAGAAATTGGATATCTTAACATTTTTGTGTACATTCCCCCATTGTGAGTAAATTCTGTGAATGAAGGGCACATCAAGAAAAAGCAATGCTAAGCTGTGACTAGATTACAGATTAACAACAGGCAACAGCAATGCTCAAAGGCAAGTGTGAAAAAAATAGAAATCACTTCTGCTTGGGGGAAAAATTCAGTTGGTTTGCGCCTCCCATTAGCGCCTTAAGAGGGCGCTAATGGGGCGCAAAGCAACTAGCGCCCGGGCGCGGCGATGTTTGCGCCGCTCGCGAAATTAACTAGACATTTTGTGGCGGCACTAAATACTACCGCCACGATCTCCTGCGCCGGCAGATCGTGACGTCACTCGAGTGCGCAACGCCCCGGTAGCGCCCCGGAGCGGATATTGAGTGGCGCCCCCTGCCTCACCGCCTGCCGCTAGCAACGACAGGTTGAGGGGAGCGTTTTGCAGTCAGAAAGGGACTGGGGGAGTGCTATTTAAAGGCGACCGCTTCCTGCCTTTTTTTGTTGGCGACATTTTTGAACCACGCATTCTGAGAGAGAGAGAGAGAGAGACTTCTGGAGAGATTCAACGCTGTGTGAAGGAGTTTTGGGTACTGAGCAGCACTTTGCAGGTTCATTTTGATTCGCCCTTCCTTGTATCGATTTAGAAGAGAATGTGGGGGCTGCACTCTTAGCTCTTTCCCTGGGCCTCTCCATTGTTCTTTCCAGCAGATTTGATGTACAGGTCTCTCCAGGCCGAGATTCAAGGCTGCAATGAGCAGGATGTGGATGGAAAGCAAGATCAACCCTCCCCTTTAAGAACTGGCCCGCGCCATTGTGTGTGTGTTCCATTGCTGACTGACATCTCATGAGCTTCGCCAGCGCTCTGAGTTAGCGCCTCGCTCCTCGGCCTTTGTGCCCTAAGACAGGTGTGAAGCGCCTGATTTAGCACTCCAATCACCTCCAGGGGCGATAAAAGTCAAGTTTGCAGTCGGTGGCGATTATTAGCGCCAGGCGCTAATCTTTGCGCCTGGCCGATAATTGCGTCCCAAATGGGGCGATACTGAATTTCTCCCCCATTGGGTTGACAAATCAGCTCATTTGCTTCTCAGTCAGATACAATAAAAACCGCTTTAGTTTCCTAATGTAGCAACTGTTGACAAATGTTTACTTAAAGGGAAAGATTGTGCAGAAGTACACTTTGTTGAAAGTCTTCCCATTATGCATTCCTTCCCCTTTAAGAAGGCAACGCTACCCGTGAATCTATCTTGCAAAAGGTTCTATGGAGGAAAAGAAAGAAAAACTTGGATTTATGTAGCGCCTTTCACCACCACCGGACGTTTCAAAGCGCTTTACAGCCAATGAAGTACTTTTGGAGTGTAGTCACTGTTGTAATGTAGGAAACGAGGAGTATGCGATGATGTCTTCATTGCCATTGATCGCGTCTATTTCTAACAAATAACGTTTAATTAAAACCTAGAAGAACAATCAGAAAGGCTGCACTTCTTGAGTTTCCAAAGGCATTGTGCCAAAGTTTTGGCTGGGTTTTCCGAGCTCTCTGTTCCTGGCTGTTCCAAAAAACTCACCCTGCTCAAAAGTTCTCTTCCCCTCACTCCCAGTGCAGTGACACTTCCCCTTTAAGGTAGTACAAACTAGAACAGTACTTCTCTCAATTGGATCGTGTCTAAATTCTTCTTTTTCTGATGCCGTTGGAATCATCATCCTGAGAGCTGTGGTGCCCCCTACTGACTTTCATTGAGATGAGTTCCCACCTCAGCTGAAATCCATTGTTGGGGCGAGAATTTAACCCTTTGTTGTTCCCAAGACCATACATAATGCAATGTAAGAACTTCTTAATTTGTCTGTATTTTACACAGACATATCCAATGTGCTCGGCAGTCAGTTCCCTCTCTGATGTGTTGTATAGAATATGGTTTTTAATGGTAATATAAAGCCACCACAATGGGCTGGCTGATCCAGGGACAAATCCTACCGAAAAAATAGCTGACATCACAGCTTCAAACGAAGAAAGTAATCATTAACCTCCATGTATTATAAAGAAAGACTGGCATTTATATAGTGCCTTTCACAACCTCAGGACATCCCAAAGCACTTTACAGCCAATGGAGTACTTTTTAAAGTGTGGTCACTGTTGTAATGTAGGAGACGCAGCAGCCAATTTGCAAGCTCCCACAAACAGCAATGTGATAATGACCAGATAATCTGTTGTTAGAGGGATAGATATTGGCCAGGACACCAGGAATAGCTCCCCTGATCTTCTTCGAAATAGTGCCATGGGATCTTTTACATCCATCTGAGAGAGCAGATGGGGCCTCGGTTTAACGTCTCATCTGAAAGATGGTACCTCCGTCGGTGAGCATTTCCCCAGTACTGCACTTAGAGTGTCAGCCTAGATTTTTGTGCTCAAGTCTCTGGGGTGGGACTTGAACCCACAACCTTCTGACTCAGAGGCGAGAGTGCTACCCACTGAGTCACTGGCTGACACATTATACCCTATTCTTAGAAATATGAAGATACTCCTTTTCTAAATTTGGTATGTAATAAAAATGTTAAGTTGTTCAGAAGCATGTGTTTTAAATGTGTGGTAAAACTGAAGATGGCACAGCCAGGAGTGAGATGTGAAATAACTTGGGTTTGTTTTGTTCAGCGATTATCTGATCAGCCTCGTCTGTGAAATCTCAGCGCTGCTAATCACACAGCCCATACTTAGCTCTCTGCAATATTACAGTTCGATTTTATTTTTGAAAATAATGTGGGATGGAAATTTCTCGGTGGAAATTTTAAAAAGTCTTCAGTTTTGAAGTGCAAGTAGCCCACTGTTGATCTGTATCAGGGCTGGTAGTAATGTCTCTCAGTGGGCACTGGTAAAATGATGGGCACATAAAGCTTACCAGGTCTGCAAACAAAGAACAATGGCATGATGGGGAATGCTATGCTGTTATCATGTCGCTGATTGTAACTGGCTATAAAAAAGTTCATAAATGTTAAATGTTTACTAAATTTTCCCAGAAAAACAAGTTGTATTGCAATAATTCTCGCCATTATGCATGACATCTGCTGCAGCCAATATAACAGCTATGAAGTGTTGTTTTCAGAACAAGCTAACTCAGAAAAACAGAGAGGCAGGGTGTAAATATTCAATAAGGAAAAGATAAAAAGGTTATGTATCCATCAAAATTCTTAGCATAATGTTCCACTTTAATTCAATACAACAACTAGCATTCTCTATTAAATCACAACAAAATATTGTTACTGCGTCTTTCATCCCTATAGATCATCCATCATAGCTGATTTGTCAGCGATGTGTCCAGAGATGTTCAAGTAATTTGGAGGTAACTCTCAGGCACCTCACCGTAACGGAAGCCTCACTCTCACTGCAATGACTGCCACACTTGTAACAAATTGTAAAGCACAGGCCTGGGGCTCATCACCTTCCACCAACAGTCCATCAATTTGGCTGCAGCAATGCGGAAGTTGACAGCTGCTTGCGTGCTGTTTTCATGGTTGGCACATTGCAAGCCCCAACACACCTGGAGTACAGATTTTCTCTTCTCGACTGTACTGGCACCAAACATTTCTTCCAAAATTAAAAATTCCTGAATTAGTCATGAACCAAAGTGTGCTGTGTTTTGCAAGTTTATTTTATCAATAAATGAAGGACTTGATTCAGGATCCTTCACAGAGCCCTGGTAAGTGAGAAACATGTCATAACTTATATTTTTTGTGTATTTTTAGAGATTCAGGAATGATTGTTACATCAACGGGCTGCCTGCCACGATAGTTACCAGAGTTGAATGTGGGATTTTTGGGAAAATGTGGCTAATAAAATCCCCCATCAATCAGATCACATTCAAAGGAAAACAATTGGCTGCTTTCCTAAGATGACTGATACAGCTTCTGCAATTTGGACCTTAAAGCTAACAAAAACCCCCACAGCGATTGAATATATCAAAATGTACCCACTGTACACACAGGCCTGATGTCCGACAATCTCTGCTACTGTTTATGAGATGCTACTCAGTGTCTTTCAAGATGCTTAGAGATGTGTGGGCTCACCTTGCTTGTTATTCTCCTTAATTCTGCATTAATAATATTCAAATAATAATGTCTAATTCAATAAAGACAAAAGTTTAAAAAAAAACGTCCGCAATTCAAACTTTCTAAAAAAATTAAATTGGAGCAGTAACCAATTTGCATGCGTGTCCTGGTTTTACAGATCAGTCACTGTCAAACCTGCCCAGGACTGAGCACTTAATGTAAAGATGTACTGCAATGGATTCTCACAGATCTCTAAATGTAATGAACGGTTTTCCCGGTTCCAGTAAGAGCACCAGTACATGGACTTTTAGAGCACAAAAGGAGGCCATTTGGCCCATCGTACATGTGCCACCTCTTTGCAAGAGCTATGCATCTAGTCCCATTCCCTGCTCTTTCCCCACATCCTTTTGAATTCTTCTGGTCCATGTGTTGGTAACTAGAGGGTATAAATTTAAGACTATCAACAAAAGAACAAAGGCGGAGGTCTGAATTTTGTTTATATATGCAGAGGTTTGTTGGAACATAGAATGCCCTACCATCAACAATGGTCATGATGCGGAGATGCCGGTGTTGGACTGGGGTGGACAAAAATGAGAAGTCGCACAACACCAGGTTATAGTCCAACAGTTTTATTTGAAATTACGAGCTTTCGGAGCGCTGCTCCTTCGTCAGGTAAAGTGAGGGAATACAAATCAGATACAAAGCATATATAGACAGAGAACAATGTGTTTCTGACTGCCCTCCATCACACCACCTCGGCAGAGATACAATCAGTCAGGAATGATACAATACGATAGCAAAATACTGCGGATGCTGGAAATCCGAAATAACAACAGAAAACGCTGGAAAAACTCAGCAGGCCAGGCAGCATCCGTGGAGAGAGAAAGAGAGTTAACGTTTCAGGTCGATGACCTTTCATCAGAATGATACAATGCCTTCCTGACTGATTGTATCTCTGCCGAGGTGGTGTGATGGAGGGCAGTCAGAAACACATTGTTCTCTGTCTATATATGCTTTGTAACTGATTTGTATTCCCTCACTTTACCTGATGAAGGAGCAGCGCTCGAAAGCTCGTAATTTCAAATGAAACTGTTGGACTATAACCTGGTGTTGTGCGACTTCTCATTTTTATCAACAATGGTGGAAGCAAAATCTATAAGAGCTTTTAAAAGAAAGTGGAATAAATATTTGTTCCTGTATTTTACTCAAATTTGCCTGCATATATCTTTCTCTATCTCCTTTCCACTGTTCAGTCATCTCAATGAAGTGATACTCCCAATGCAGTAATAGTTCCCTTCTTATTCCTTAATTCAAATAGATTTCGTACTGTACCTTATATCATTCCCATGTTCTGGTGTTGTAATGGAATCTTCGACTAACACTGCCAGCCCTCCTCCTTTTTTTCCCTACTCTGCCCCTCCTGATTACATTTACGAACATTGAACTTCGATAAGATGAACCACTGATAAGAACCACTTTGCTGGTCCCATGAGTTTTCAGTAATGAGGTTTCACTGTACATGCTTCCCAGGCAGCGTTAATGATAAACAATTTTACAAGGAAAGTTAACGTCATAGTAGGTTTTCTAACCTTGAAAGAGAGCGACGTACACATGACATCAGAAGGAAAGGTAAAAAAACATTCCCTTATTCTAAGCAAGGTTAAAATCATCCTTGGCTGTAGGACCCACTTAAGTGCAGTCTTAAAAGCCACTCATAAGGAAGTCACATACATATCATGCATAAAAAGATATGAGGGCCAAAATTATGTTGGGGTTCCACTGGTCTCCAGTGGACTGGACCTCCTAAGAAATTATAATTTGTTTAAAAAAAAAATCCAGATTGGCCCCCTTACTTAGGGGACCAATAGGTCCCTGACTGGGAAGGCCTCTGGAAATGTTTCCCCCTCTCCAGGAAGGGCAGATGGGCACTTGAGTTCCTAACAGGCATGGGCAGGCAGGTTCCAGAGATGTGCCCAAGGTGGTGCTTGCACCTGCCTCACCCGTGTTAATGAGGGGCCCTCACACTGTCTCCACAAACTCCAAGGAAAGTTTGGGATAATGAAGCCTAACGTTAGTCTAACTCTCTTTTGCAGGACCTCAACCCTGGAATTTCTTACCTCTCTCAGTTTTCCATTCCTCATGCAATCTTTCCGGTTTTTCAACCCCCAAGGTGGCTGTCACCTTGATCATTTGTTCAGCCTTGGTGATGTTGTGCTTCTCATCCAGATGTCATGTGGGATCTGGGAACAGAGGGAAATTATTCACATGTAGTAAAGGACAGTAGAAAAATAAATTTAGGTACAGCGAACATCTCACAATAGAAGACTCCCAAAACAAGCGCTCTACTCGGAGCTCCGACACGGCAAGAGAGCCCCAGGTGGGCAGAGGAAACACTTCAAGGACACCCTCAAAGCCTCCTTGAAAAAGTGCAACATCCCCACCGACACCTGGGAATCCCTGGCCCAAGACCGCACAAAATGGAGGAGAAGCATCCGGGAAGGCGCCGAACACCTTGAGTCTCTTCGCCGGGAGCAAGCGGAAGCCAAGCACAAACAGCGCAAGGAGCGCACGTCAACCCAAGCACCCCACCCACCCGCCCCTTCAACCACCGTCTGCCCCACCTGTGACAGAGACTGTAGGTCCCGCATTGGACTCATCAGTCACCTGAGAACTCATTTTTAGTGTGGAAGCAAGTCATCCTCGGTTCCGAGGGACTGCCTAAGAAGAAGAAGAAGGGTCACCAACCTATGTTTGCCAATAAGTGTGGAGGCTACTCCCAAGGCAACAACAGTGGTAGTGGCCAAGGGACAGGAGGTGCACTCACATCGGGATGAGAATGGCAGCAGTCGTTCTGCTCCACCATGTGGGTGGACTGGTAAATTTCAATGATAAGCAAGACTTGACTTCAGACTTGACGACATCTGCCTGCATTATATTTCCATACAGTAGCTGCCAATTACAGTTTTAAAAAAATACAAGCAGTATACAGATGAAACCAATAAAGTTTTGATTGTACTATCAGAAAAATTCTCTAATTAAACTAAAATGTTGCCTGTGTGGGTGCCAAATACATGAATGTTGGAAAAACTTGTAATAAATGGTTTAATTAGCCTGCCAAATGTTTATAAAGCTGGTTTTACTTATTGTAGCCCCGCTGTATTGTTGAAGTAGATGTGTGAGGACGGATCTGTGCTTAATCCCTTGATAAACTAGTTTCTGTTTTGTATTGAGCCACTGTCTGGTTGTGTGCTACATTCAGTAAGCAGACTTTCAAAGAGGCAGACTCAAACAAACCAATACCAAACAACAACAGCAAAAGAGCATCCGCCGTGACAGAGGTTGAAGGTCACACAGCAAAACAGTGTGTGGTCTATTTAGTTCACATTTAATTTGCTTACTTGAATGACTTCATATTCCTCCAGGCATCCAGTCACAAACAATATGACATTTTCCTTTCCCAGAAACATAACATTACAATAATTCTTAAGGAATGATAATGTTTAAGTAAACAATGATCGTAATGTTCTGAGTTTTGCCCAAGATAAATTAGTTAGATGTTCCTCCAAAGGCTGTCTATTTTTCCGTTAAAGTTCAATTACTGTTTGGCTGTGGGTGGCGATTACCACAGATAGCTAAATACAATAGGCACTCTATAATACTGCCTTTGGGAGTTGGATAAAAAAGTGACTGATCATGAAGGCACATGTTACAGTGAGGGGATTTTATACAGTGCCTCCCTTAATGGTGGAGTCATAAACCATGGGACTCGATACATAAAGGAGCTAAAGATGTCCAATTTGTCCGGCAGAGGTGTCTAATTGAGTAAAGTGCTCCACTATTGAAGGCTGTTTATTCAGCCCTTCCCTCTGGAATTATCTTCCCAGTTCCTTTCACTTTGACGTCTCCCTCTCTGCTTTCAAAAGCCTCCTCAAAAACCCTCCTCTTCAAGTGTGCGTGCAGTCCCCCATACTAGCCTTCCCCATTCTCCTGCCCTTGTTCCATGCCAGGTGTTTATTGCTTCCCTTTGCTCTTTATCGTTAAGCACTCTGAGATATCTCCCTGCATGTGAATGAAACTGTGTAAATGGAAGTTGCTGTTGATAATAAAGCTGTCGACAAATTTGATGAATCTACAATTGCACCTAATTCTGAAATGTAATGAAATCCAGCTAGTAGCAACTAAATCTAATGGGAAACAAGTCAACAACGATGTCACCAACATTTGAAGCCATGAATGTGATTAATGTGCAAGCTGGAAAGAGTCGACTTTTTGGCTAATTCTGCTGACGAGTTTAATCCCCAAGTCGACAAATTTATGCGTGTGGCTGTTTGTCAACTAAACCTGCTTATCGTATCCCATTGCGAAATTTGGGCATTTAGATATTAAATTACTGAAACTGGTTGGCAAACTAGCCAGTAATTGATCAGTCACAAGAAGACATCTTCAAGTAAAAGGAGCATCAATGGGGGTGAATTTCCTTGCTGTTTCCACTGCATTAGCAGCAGTGGAATGGCGTAGGAGCATTTTCTAGTGAGGAAACTCGTGTCGAAGTTTCCGGTGCTTGTGTGCCTTTAAAATACTTTCCCCCCCTCCCCCCACCCCCGAATTTCCTCGTGCTTCTGGGGTTATCACGGGCCTCATTTACAGATGTCAAAGCATAAGTTACACTTGGTTGCACGAGGCACAACAGCTGTCAGTATCAGCTGATCAGAATGGAAGTGAGGAGCTCCTGACACAGAAGAGTTTGAAGATATTTGAATGCAGATTTCTGATGGTCGGAAACACTAAAAAATTTTTTTTTTTTTTTGCTTTCTGCCTATAGGCACCCGCACTTGCTTCTTAGAGGTTCAGATCACTGGCACACTTTTGGACCCCCCTACCCCGTGCCCACAGTCAGGGCTTCTCAGGCGCAGGAGTGGCATTCCCAACAGGCATACTCGTGTATGCCATTACTATGAATGGGCAGCAGTGCTGCAGGAGACAACACATCAACCATCTTTTCCCCGACGTGTGTGTGACAATCATCATCACATCACGCAGCCGCTCCGAAAGCTTGTGATTTCAAATAAAACTGTTGGGGGTAAAAATTCAGTTGGTTGCGCCTCCCGTTAGCGCCTTAAGAGGGCGCTAATGGGGTGCAAAGCCGCTAACGCCCGGGCGCAGCGATGTTTGCGCCGCTCGAGAACTTAACTAGAGATTGTGCGGCGGCGCTAAAACTTACCGCTGCGACCACCTGCGCGCGCAGATTGTGACGTCATTCCATGGTGCAACGCCCTTGTGGCGCCCCGGAGCGGAAATTGAGTGGCGCCCCCTGCCTTACCGCCTGGCGCTTCCAACGACCGGAAGACTGGAACGCTATCAATCGCTGTGGGGCTGGGGGGGGCGCTATTTAAAGGGGGCCTCTTCCTGTCTTTTTCTGTGGTCGACATTTATGCACCACTCGTTCTGAGAGAGAGAGAGAGATTCGGAGAGAGAAAGAGAGAGACTTCTACATTGACTCAACGCTTTGTGAGGTAGTTTTGCCTATTGATCCTAACTTTGCTGCTACTTTAGTTGCTGTCCCTCATTACTTTGCTTGCAAAGAGAATATGGGGGCTGCACTGATTGGGGGCGTCGTCCTGCTCCAGCTGAATCGGAGGATACAGAGACGCAGAGAGAGAGTGGCAATGATGGCCAGACGGAGGAGGGCCATCAGGCGTCTGTACAGGAGAGCTTACCCTCCCAGGGTATATCGTGAACAGCTCTCCTACATCCATATGTCCGAGGAGCTGTGTTTGCGAAGGCTGCGATTCAGCAAGGAGGTGGTCACTGAGCTCTGCCACCTGCTGCAGCCAGATCTGCAGCCTCAACTGAGGTCCAGGACGTCTCTGTCGGTGGCAGTGAAGGTCACAGTGGCTTTGAACTTTTACGCCACTGGCTCATTCCAAGCTGCTGTTGGGGACCTCGCCAATATCTCCCAGTTCGCGGTGCATTGCTGCATCCGGCAGGTCACAAATGCCCTCTTCAGAAGGAGACGAGAGTTCATCTCTTTCCCTATGACCCCAAACAAGCAGCGTGACCGCGCTCTGGGCTTTGCGAGGGTAGCGGGCTTCCCCATGGTGCAGGGCGCCATTGACTGCACGCATGTGGCTTTGCGTGCTCCGCGTGAGAATGCAGAGGAATTCAGGAACAGAAAGGGGTTCCATTCCTTGAATGTCCAGTTGGTCTGTGACCACAGACAGCTGATACTCGCTGTCAATGCCCACTATCCTGGCAGCTGCCACGATGCTTTTATCCTGCGCCAGACTACTGTGGCAGAACTTTTCGAGGCACCGCATCAGCCAGTTGGTTGGCTTCTCGGGGACAAGGGGTATGCATTGAGCACCTGGCTGATGACACCGCTCCGTACGCCCAACACCCCTGCTGAGCTGCGGTACAATGAAAGCCATCAAGCAACCAGGAACATTATTGAGCGCACAATCGGCGTGCTGAAACAACGGTTCCGCTGTCTGGACCATTCCGGAGGAGCCCTGCAGTACTCGCCTGAGCAAGTATCCAACTTCGTAGTCGTGTGCTGCATGTTGCATAACATGGCAATCCTCAGGATCCAGCCAATGCCACCAGGCCTTGGAGCACCACCAGAGGAGGAGGAGGAAGAGGAGGAAGAGGACGAGGACGATGATCATCAACAGCACCAAGGCGGGAGGGCGGCCCACAATGGTCAAACTGCAAGGGCCGTCCGTCAACGGCTAATAGCAAGCCGCTTCTAGGGCCCCTGCCATTGCTACCAACATTAATCAACCCAGCACGCAACCCCTAAGCCGGCCAAGGCACCAATAATTCCAACCACCAACCATGTATATTTTGAATACAGAAACTTATTTATTTTACAAACTCTGTGTGTGTCAATTCCTCATGACAAACTCATAGAAATAAACACAAAAAAACAGTCAATAACATAACTGGTTCTCACAACCTGGAGATAATGTCCAAAACACTAAACAAAAGTTGGACCATGAACCTTGGCCTTTAATAAAAAAATGACCAGCATTTTGTCACACCTCCTACTTTTGCCCTTCGAGGGTGATCTCCTTCCCTTGCGCACTTCCCCCCTTCTAACCCTACTGCTCCTCCGTAATGGGACCTCAGTGGCTGCAGCAAGGCTGGTGGAAGGCTGCTGCTCGTCAGACCCTGACACTGCAGATGCCCCTGAAGGACGGCCTCGACCACTTCTGGGCCTGGAGGGCCCGGCTGCAGACTGCACCAACTCTGCATGGGCGGCAGCAGTCTGTCCTACAGGCGGTGGCAAGTGCAGTGGAGAAGTGACAGTGTTGGCAGCAGGAATGCTGTCATCGTGAGAGAGGACAGCAACTCCCTGCTCGCCCGACACACTGGCACTCCCACGGGGCAGCACTTCAGCATCCGGAGCAATCTGCCGGAGAACAGATTGCTGGCCTGCTGCGGCGCGGTGACAGCCCCGGGGACATGTGCACGAACCGTCGAGGTTGGCAGCAGTCTGTGCTCGCGTGGCCTCAATCTGAGTCTGTATGAGAGCAGTCAGAGATGGGATCACGGCAGCCAGTGACTGAATTGCAGCACTAAGCGTTAGTGTGGCATCCGCCTGTGCTACAGCGAAGTGCTCCACACTCCTTGCCAGTGACTCAATGCATTCGGGCACCCTTCCCACTGCACCCATGAGCTCAGTGTGCATGCCCACCGCCTGGGTGTTCATTTCTGCGATCAGCCGCTCCTCCTCTGCGTCCATTGCAGTAGGAGTGTCTGGCATACTCTCCCTCTGGGGAGAAGGCCCCCGTTCTTCCCTACCCCCCCCCATGGCGTTGCTGCAGCCCGCTGGGTCCTGGAGCTTCACCCTCATCAGCCCCTTCCCCCCTGCTCCCCTCCGGGGAAGGCGTGTTCCCAGTGTGGGCATGGGCTTCCTCGGGAGAGGGTGGCACTGATGCTCTGGCTTCCTCTTCCTCCTCGGCTGCAGCATCACTCCCAGTGGCAGCTTCAGGGCCCGTCTCCTCAGCTGGTGAATCACCATCTGAAAGCAGGGAGGTACAAGAGTGGCTTTAGCGTGAGGACAGGGGGGCAGTAAGGGAGGAATAAGTGCAGCGAGTTAGCAAGTTGGATTGAAAGTGTCAAAGGCTGGTGTTGTGAGGGACAAGTGGAATGACAGAGGACAAAAAGGTGATGACCTTACCATTGCTGTCCAGAACGGGGTCGGCATCTCCAGTGGCGACGGGACCGATCACCCGGCTTGCCACAATCCTGTGGACGCGCTCCTCCAAATCGCTGAGGGGTTGCAGCTGAGGCCGCCCTCCACCTGTCCGTTGCTGCTGTCTCCTATTATGAGCCAGCTTGGCCTGCAAGAAAAAGGACAGCATCTGAGTAAATATACAGCCATGGGCTTGCCTGATGTGCCTCCCATAGGTGAATAGCCCTTACAATGTACAGCCATGGTCTTGCCTGATGTGCCTCCCATAGGTGAATAGCCCTTACAATATACAGCCATGGTCTTGCCTGATGTGCCTCCCATAGGTGAATAGCCCTTACAATATACAGCCATGGTCTTGCCTGATGTGCCTCCCATAGGTGAATAGCCCTTACTGTATGCAAAGTGTGGAATGTGTGTGTGTGTTTGATGAAAGGGCCATAGGTGTTGGATGAGTGTTGTGCATTGGGGTTTTAAGACCCTCTGGCCATAGAGTGAGGTTGAGATGGAGGGATGGAGAGGTATTGAGAAAAAGCCACTCACCCTGACGACCCGAGTGAGGTCGTTGAACTTTTTGCGGCATTGAGTATGGGTCCTGGGCACCATGCTCCTGGAGGAGACGCTCTGAGCCACCTCCCTCCACACTCTTCTGAACTCGCGTGGCAAAGGCCTCCTGCCACTCTCAGGGAAGAGCATACATCGTCTGCGCTCCACTGCGCCAACCAGAGCATCCAAGGCCCGCTCGGTGAAGCGATGAGCGCGTTCTCTCACCCTCTCCATGCTTGGCAGCAAAATGGATTCACAGGTCTCTCCAGGCTGAGATTCAAGGCTGCAATGAGCAGGGTGTGGCTGGGGAGCAAGTGGCCCCCCCCGCTTTAAGAAGTGGCCGGCGCCAGTGTGTCTGTGTTCCCTCGCTAACTGGCAGCAGCTGCGCTGCGCTCGCGCGCTGAGTTAGCGCCTCACTCCTTGGCCTTTGCGCCTTAAGACAGGTGTGCAGCGCCTGCTTTAGCGCTCCACTCACCTCCCGGGGCGGTAAAAGTGAAGTTTCCAGTCAGTGCCGATAATTAGCGCCAGGCGCTAATATTTGCGTCCAGACGATATTTGCGCCCCAAATGGGGCGCGACCTAATTTCTACCCCTTGGACTCTAACCTGGTGTTGTGTGACTTCTCACATTTGTCCACCCCAGTCCAACACCGGCATCTCCGCATCACAATCATCATCACATCAGTGAAGACATAAGCACCACATAAGTGCACGATTTCCTCAATGACTCTAACCTCTATCAGGAACAAAGTGCCACGGCAGCGCATGTGCTACTTTATTCCAGTGAATTTCAAAGTGCACATAATCAACCTGCTCTTTCTTTACACACGCCTTTTTTTTTAACCCATTATCGTGCTTTTTCTAGGTCACCCCCTCCCGAGGTCCAAGGAGGTGGTTGACTGCTCATGCTCTGCAAAAAGGCTCATGGGAAGTGGCCCTCCTCTCAGGTCAACTTACTCCTTGACAACTTGGGGTGTCATCTCCCACGTTCCACCAGTGCAGTGCTGCGAGGGGGACAGCTGGAGGCCTGGCAGGTGCTGCTGTCCTGCGAGATGGCAGTATCATGCAGTTGCGACTACTGGGTGGTTTGATCCTCATCACCCGCTTCACCACCACCTTCCTCCTCTGTACCAACCATTGCTGCGGTGGATCTGCAAAAAGTAGGGCAGAGGACAAGAATGGATGAGAATGCCCCCCTTGGGATTAAACAGACAAAGAAGAGGTGGAAGGGCTGTGTCTGTCTGCTGCTTCAGAGGGATTCCAGGGTGGCAGTGCAAGTGCTTCGTCGGTAACCTGGTGCCCGCAAGGTGCCGCCAACCCCGCCATCTCCCACGGCAAAGGCTGAGTGCCTCGCCACGAGCTGCATGGCCTTCTCCTCGAAGTACTTAAGGTTGGGAAGACCTCTCCGGTGACCTGCCTGTGGTGCGAGTTTTGCGTAAATTTGTCCTGCAAGAAGACAGAGTGGGTGAGGGTAAAGCTGACATTTGAGGAGTGTGTGCCGAGTGGTCTGGGAGAGGTGAAGTAAGAGATATGGCGGTATGAGGCTGTTAAAGTGGAGAAGGCGATTTATGCATCTAAGTAATACTGTGAAGGGAGCTGGGCAGCCATGTGCAAGATGTTGAGTTGGAGCCCCCCCTTAACGAGAGAACACTGTGAAGGGTTAGTTGTGGAAACATTGCTTTAAAAGGGTGAAGAGTCCCTCTTCCAGGGTAGGCAGGGAAGAAAAGGCAGCGGGGGCGAAATTGGGTGCCATTGCCAGGGGGCGCTAACAGGGGCGCAAATGGTTTTGCGACCGGGTACTGCGCTGACATCGACTCCCGCCATATTCGGTGGGAGTATTGCGGTGGCGCTATGGCGTTGCACCCCGATCTCCTTCGCCTGGAGATCGTGGCGTCATCGCCGTGCGCATTGCCCCAGTAGCGCCCCGGACCTGACATTGACTTCCGCCCCCTGCAGCAGCGCCGGGCGAAAACACCGACAGCTGCAGGAGGCGTGCGTCGGGCGGTCGGCCGCTTCGGAGGCGAGGTGGCCAAGGTAAGTAAAAAAAAAACTTACCTATCCTGTTCTAGTTTTTTTCGCGAGTTCCTGCCCGTGATTGATCAACCCGGTTCGCTGCTTGAGTTCCGGGCTGATCGCGCGGGATCGCGGCTGCCTTGGTGGTCCAGGTTGGTAATTTTTCTATTGCAGAGCCTGTAGCGATGGCCCTTCCCTTTAAGGGAGGGGAGGAGCCTTTGAATGTGGCAGCGCTGCACGGCCCAGTGTGCAACGCTGCTGAAGTCTCCGCCCCACCTGCTGCCGATTGCGCTCCAAGAAGGAAGTGGAGCGTTTGATTTAGTGCTCCACTTCCTTCCTGGAGCGCAAAACCAAATTTTTTAAAAGTTTAGAAACATTCGCAACTGGTGCTAATTTTCTCAACTTTTAAAAGTTAGTGCCCCCAAACGGGGCGATAGTGAATTTCTCCCCCAGAGTCTGTTATTTTGCCTACCCTACTGAGCATGTGGAACATTTTGTGGCATTGTTCTGTACACCTGGGAGTGAGGGAGTGCATTCTTCTTCCCTCTCCGGCTTAGTGGCAGGCCCTGCTGCCCTCTGAGCACAGATGCTGCGTGAGTGGTCATAACTCTGTCCAAGTATGATAAAAATAATTGGTAAGACATGGCAGAGAAGTTATTAGTGAGTGAAGTGAAAGAGCCAAGCACTGTTCCTGTCTTAGCTGCTTGTCCCTCAGTCTGCTGCTTGAAGAGTGCCAGCTGAACTCTCTTTTTAAAAGCGGCACCGAAGTTTCCTTGCTCCAATAAAATAAGTTTAGGCAGTCTTAAACCACTACCTAGTGGATGTGGGCTCACAGCACAAGATTGCCCTTAATTTGGCACTATATTAGCAGCCTGACATTGTGAGGCTGCAGAGGTGGCTGGTGTGGGAATCTGAGTTCACACTGGAACAGTAAGAGGTGGAAACACTCTCTCTGTATCCACTCTATCAAAACCGTTCATAATTTTAAAGATCTCTATTAGGTCGCCCCTCGGCCTTCTCTTTTCAAGAGAAAAGAGACCCAGCCTGTTCATCCTTTCCTGATCGGTATAACCTCGCATTTCTGGTATCATCCTTGTAAATCTTTTTTGCACCCTCTCCAGTGCCTCTATATCCTTCTCCTTAGGCAGTCCCTCGGAACCGAGGATGACTTGCTTCCACACTAAAATTGAGTTCTCAGGTGACTGATGAGTCCAATGCGGGACCTACAGTCTCTGTCACAGGTGGGGCAGACGGTGGTTGAAGGGGCGGGTGGGTGGGATGCTTGGGTTGACGTGCGCTCCTTCCGCTGTTTGCGCTTGGCTTCCTCTTGCTCCCAGCGAAGAGACTCGAGGTGTTCGGCGCCTTCCCGGATGCTTCTCCTTCACTTTGTGTGGTCTTGAGCCAGGGATTCCCAGGTGTCGGTGGGGATGTTGCACTTTTTCCTTTATATCTTTTGCCTCTATATTCTTTTTATAATATGGCGACCAGAATTGTACGCAGTACTCCAAGTGTGGTCTAACCAAGGTTCGATGCATGTCTTCTTTGGAGAAGAAGATTGACAGGAGTCTTGATCCAGGTTTGTTAAACATTAAGGAATAGTTAATATGTGGAACAGACTACATCGAAAGCAGTTAATATTTGAACGAGCTCCTTTAAAAAGGAGGTGAATAGTTGGTTAAGATCTGTAGAATACATTTGCTGTTGGAACCATGGAAACATCATCTGTGGAATGCAGCTGGTCAGAGTTGAATGATGTAGCTATGTAATGTTAGATTGATATCCTGGAGTTCAGTTGATAACCCTCAGGGGTCAGGGAGATATTTCACAGCTTTATCTTGGCCATTTTATCCAGAGTTACTCACCTCCCTCAGGAGAGTCCATAATAGTGCAAACAGTGCATGGCCAGCTGGGAGATGGGGCTCAATGGGCCAAATGACCTTTTCTCACGCACACACACACACACACACACACACACTCTCTTTTTGCTCTTCTGTTTCATTGCATTGTCAATATTGTATTCACTAGAGTTTAGAAGAAGGAGAGGGGATCTCATTGAAACGTATAAAATTCTGACAGGGCTAGACAGACTGGATGCAGGAGGATGTTTCCTCTGGCTGGGGGGTCTAGAACGAGTGGTCACAGTCTCAGGATACGGGGTAGGACATTTAGGACTGGGATGAGGAGAAATTTCTTCACTCAGAGGGTGGTGAACCTGTGGAATTCTCTACCACAGAAGGCTGTGGAGGCCAAGTCACTGAATATATTTAAGAAGGAGATAGATAGATTTCAAGACACAAAAGGCATCAAGTGGTATGGGGAGAGAGCGGGAATACGGTATTGAGATAGAGGATCAGCCATGATCATATTGAATGGCGGAGCAGGCTCGAAGGGCCGAATGGCCTACTCCTGCTCCTATTTTTCTATGTTTCTATGTCATTGTCAATAGTCCCAAAATGAAAGTTCTTTTCCTCAGTTTTCCCCCTTCCTGAAACCGCTGACTTCTGCTGGGTACGGTTGCACGAGCACAGGCCTCTCTCTGGGAACTTGCTGAAGTGTGTGAGCCTCGGCAGTGGGTATCAGCAGACGCGTTGAGTACAGGGGGCTTCGCAACTGAGCCCAATCTTGTTCTCAGAATATATTATAAGTAAGAAGCATGTTTTTACTTTATATTCTATGTTTATTCGGCTCGACGGGCCGAATGGCCTTCTTCCGTGCTGTAACCTTTCTATGATTCTAAGTACTTGACAATAATCTGTCTTTATGTGCTATTCACACTTTTGTTTTACTACCATAAAAGAAAATTTGTTTTCTGACCACACTCCTGTTCATGCATTGTACAATCTGATCTCCCAATTTCAGTTTGGGGTACTTGGGGAAGGGTAAATGGGGAGAAATTTGTCGGCGCCCTGTTTCGGGCACGAAGGCGGCGATGCGCCCGCAGCGCATGCCCGAACCGGGAGGCCCGAGGCCAGCCCAGAATTGGGCCTCATTAATATTGATTGGACGAGCTGCCGGCGCCTAGTGCGCCCCCACAGGCAGCACGCCCATTCGAAAAAAGTGAGAATCAGTCCCGAAAGTGGAGTGGCCGCGAGGGCTGGGGGGTGGAGTGGACAATCGGGATACTGAGCAGTCGGGAGAGCACTCCTGGCTCCACAGCAACATTTTTCTAAATCAATTTGTTTTAAAATCTTACTTTTTGTTAGCAGCTGCTGAAGAATCTAGAGCGAAGCATGCCCAGCACTTGCTCTGCCAGATCCAATTTCTGCTTAAAACAAGCGTTAGTATGTAAGGGGCCTAACGCTTGTTTTAGGCAGCCACCAGGTGTGCCTAAGAAATGGCCTGACACAATATCGGGTCGAACAACAGAAAACGCTGGAAAAACTCAGCAGGCCAGGCAGCATCTGTGGAGAGAGAACAGAGTTAACGTTTCAGGTCGAAGACCTTTCGTCAGAACTGGAAAAAAGCAGGTAATGAAATAGATTTAAAGCAAGGATAAAGCTGGGAAAAGGGGGAGGGGATGAAAGAACAAAAGGGAAGGTCAGTGGTAGGATAGAAAGCGGGAGAGATTAAGAGACATTGAGAGACATTAAGAGATAATCAAGGCAAGAGGAGGTGGTAATGTGACAGGTTGAGGCTCGATGAAGTGTGAAATGTGCTGGCAGAATGAAGGACAGCTGTCAGCTTCTGGGAGGGAAGAAAAAAAGGCCAAACAAAAGGGTGGATGAAAAAATAAAATATATATATATATATATATATGTGATAGGGGCCGGGGTTATGATCGGGTCGAACATCTTTGGGTGTGGGACTTTGGTCCCTGAAATTGGCCTTTGTTGAACCTGATTTCAATAAAATAGGCACAGCGAAGGACAATTTCTAACCCACAGTGTGAGTAACAATGCGAATAATGTCCTCTTTTGTACAAGATAATTTAAACTAACAACGTCCCTTTTTCATTACATTAGCGCAGTCACCATTTGCCTTTCACTGTCACTTGCATTGGTACATAGGAACATAAAGGTCAACGATGAGAAAAGCCCTTTGACCCCCATCAAAGCTCATCCCTCGAGTGTCCTAACCCTCTGGCTGGCATTTTCCCGTTAAAAAACTGGGTGGGCTTGGAGCGTGGGGGCAGTTAAATTGTTAAAAATGGGATTCCCAACCTGATCCCGCCTCCAACCCGCCCACTTCCGGTTTTGCCGGAGGCGGGGCACGGGCGGGCGACCAACCCGCTCCCAGAGGGCGTTACCATAATTTAAATATTGTAATGAGGCTGGCAGACTCTTTTTCCCTGTCCATTTTGTTTTTAACTGCATGTGGATTTGTTTCACACAATTCGTGAAACCCGGCAGTTAAACCGAGGCGGGGACTGCTGCTTCCAGCAGGTAAGTGGCTTTAAACCCACCTACTGGATCCAGGGTCACTGCCTAACCCACCCCTCCGCGATCAGAGACCCCCTCACGAGGCCTCCGATCACCTCCCCAGGACTCCACACCCACCCAGCCTCCCCCCCAACGATGATGATGAGGTCAGCCATGATCCCACGGTGGCCGGCCCCGATCCTCTGCCACCCCAACCCCCCGATCCCTGGCCGACCAACCCCCTCCCCGCGATCCTCGATCCTCTCCCTGCGATCCCCGCTTGCCAGACGATCCCCGATCCCCGATCCCACAACACCCCGCCGGTCCTCTCTACCCCCCCCCCCCACCGATTGCTGATCCCCTCCTCGCCGATTCCCGTCCCCCCTCCCGCCAATCCCTCCCCTGGACCAACCCTTCACAACTGAGGCCTACCCGCCCGCAGCCAAACAGCCTCGCAAGCTGGCTGGCTGCGGGCGGGAAACCAAAGCCTCACATTCAAATTAGGCTCTGCCGGTAAAGTTGGCAGGACCTGCGGGAAACCCAGCCTCCCCGGTTTCCCACCTGCCTCGGACCCCACCCCCCCCAAACCCAGCCTCCTGGGTTTCCCACCCGCCTTGCACCCCACCCCCCCAAACCCACCTCCCCGAACAAAATTCCGACCTCTCTCTTTAGTATCCATGTCCCTATTAAAATTCTCTTATGTTTTTGTCTCTACTACCCAACCTAACGCATTGCATCAGTCCTCATTTTCAAAATATGCCTCTCACACACATGCGCTCAAAAGGATAATGAGTCGAGGTTCCACCTGCCCTCTCAGGTGGACGTAAAAGATCCCACGGCACTTTTTAAAGAAGAGCAGAGGTTTTCTCCCAGTGCCCTGGCCAACATTTATCCCTCAAACAACACCATGAAAATCAGATTATCCGGTCATTTATTTCACTGCTGTTTGCAGGAGCTTGCTGTGTGCAGATTGGCCGTGTTTCCTACATTACAGCAGCGACTGCACGTCGAAAAGGTCCTTCGTTGGCTGTGAAGCGCTTTGGCACATCTTGAGGGCATGAAAGGAGCTGTGTAAATGCACGTCTTTCTATACTTGAACGCTGAAGGCTGTCCCACTGCCACCGCTGGTGCGCACACCCAGGGAACTGTCTGTCCAGTATGGCTGAGTTCCATTACAGAGCGAGCCACTGGGGAAGCTGTGCCGGTTACTCCTTGACGATCTTGCAGGAAAGGAACCATAATCAGTCTACTCATGTAAACGTAATTGTGAGTCAAGAACATACCATACCTTGACAGCTAATGTCTGCAACACCAAACGCTGCTGGCACAAAAAATGAAGCGAAACCTGAATATAATCCCCACATAAATTCGAAGCAGAACATGTTATAAACAACAACAGATGCGATTGGATTGATTTCAGTTTTGGAGTTTGTGATGTCATCTGTACTCTTTAAATTGGATTAACAGCCTTGTAATCTCTCCCAGCTAGCCACGTGTCTGTGTTTGTAATGAATAACTTGCACACAACCATTAAAGCCGAAGAATCAGTCTGGGCAGTCCAAAAACCACATCAACTTAGAATGAATTGAATTTAAGAAGAAATGTTATTGTCTGTTCCTATTAGTTATATTTATGCAAAATCTGAACTTTGTTAACTTGGCTTTATTGAGTTGTTTTGTTGAAATGGATGTCACTGTTGGATTGCATAAGACTGACAAATGAGTTTACTTTATTTAGAATAGCTAATCACTCTAATGTGTTTGTTTAAAATTACAGACTTAAACAGCATAGCTGAAGAAATCGGTTAAAAGTAAAGGCGAAGTTGCGCGGAGGGTGGATGTGACAACATGTCAGCAAAGAGCAATCTGTCCTCTCCAGCACCAATGAAAAAAGCTCATTTGGGATTCGATAAAGACCGCGTATGCTGGCGACAATGTTTTGCCTGGCGTTGAACTGTCACGGCAACGCAGGGAGGTGGGAGGTGGTGTATATTGGAGACCACACACCCGAAGTGACATCATCAGAGGGCCTGACCCAGACGTGACATCATCAGATGGCCTGACCCAGATGTGACATCATCAGATGGCCTGACCCAGACGTGACATCATCAGATGGCCTGACCCAGACGTGACATCATCAGATGGCCTGCCCTGGAAGTAACATTGTCTGAGGCCCCAAGAACCGGACGTGGCTGCCAAGTGTCGCTATTCATTCCTGAAGTGCAGCCTGCTTGGGGCTTCTGCCCACTGCAAGGATACGTCCCCAACCTCAGCCAATCTTCTGGCCTCAAGCACATTTAAATAATTTTGGCCTCTGATGGGGAGTCACCGGGGGGCGATGGGGATTGGTTCCAGCAAGCCTTCAATATCTGCACTGAGCCAACCTGTGAATTGGGGAGAATTTCAAAAAACATTTCAAACAGTGCCTAAGCCTGTGTGTCTGGCAAATGATTTGCAATCAGTTGCACAAGCTTCAGCACCATTTAAATTTTAAAAGGTTCCTCCACCTCCCATCAATACTGGATTCTCCACCAACTCCCTTCCCCGTCATTTCTGGCCGGAAATCTTGGAAGTGACAGGGACAAATGCAGAGTCGGCAGATCCCACTGTATTTTGGATGGAGTGCTGGGGCAGAATATCTGGAACTCTTGATAAATGTTAGAGATCACTTTCCACTGCCCCATAAATTATTAAACACGTAATGAATTAAGAACTACAGCAGTCTGCTACAATGTTCTGAAAATACCACGATGTTTAAGTGATGCTGGTGGCACCTTGTCTGTGTGAATTTACCGATCACCTTCTCCTGTCATCAGTAATGAAGGGGACTGAAATGCTTTGCTTGGTTTGCACACGACTAATTAGCACAAGCTGCACACATGATTCCACGCGCATTATTTAGCAATAGGGCTACAACAGTGGTTTTTAAACCTTTCTGTTTGAGGGACCTTCTGCAAATATTGACACACTCCGAGGGAATCCCTGCAAATACTGACACACTCCTGGGGAACCCCTACAAATATTGACACACTCCTGGGGAATCTTTGCAAATATTGACACACTCCTGGGGAATGGCTGCAAATATTGGCACACTCCTGGGGAATGGCTGCAAATATTGGCACACTCCCAGGGAACCCCTGCAAATATTGACACACTCCCAGGGAACCCCTGCAAATATTGACACACTCCTGGGGAATCCTTGCAAATATTGACACACTCCTGGGGAACCCCTGCAAAGATTGACACACTCCTGGGGAACCCCTGCAAATATTGACACACTCCTGGGGAATCCTTGCAAATATTGACACACTCCTGGGGAACCCCTGCAAAGATTGACACACTCCTGGGGAACCCCTGCAAATATTGACACACTCCTGGGGAACACCTGCAAATATTGGTACACTCATAGGGAATCCCTGCAAATATTGACACACTCCTGGGGAATTCTTACAAATATTGACACACTCCTGGGGAACCCCTGCAAATATTGTCACACTTCTAGGGAACCCATGCAAATATTGGCACACTCCTAGGGAACCCCTGCAAATACGGACACACTCCTGGAGAACCCCTGCAAATATTGACACACTCCTGGGGAACCCCTGCAAATATTGACACACTTCTAGGGAACTCCTGTAAATACTGACATACTCCTGGGAAACCCCTGCAAATATTGACACACTCCTAGGGAACCCCTGAAAATATTGACACATTCCTAGGGAATCCCAGCAAATATCGGCACACTCCTGGGAAACCCCTGCAAATATTGATACATTCCTGGGGAACACCTGCAAATATTGACACACTCCCGGGGAACCCCTGCAAATACTGACACACTCCTGAGGAATCCCTGCAAATACTGACACACTCCTGGGGAATCCTTGCAAATACTGACACACTCCTGGGGAATCCTTGCAAATACTGACACACTCCTGGGGAAACCCTGCAAATACTGACACACTCCCAGGGAACCCCTGCAAATATTGACACACTCCCAGGGAACCCCTGCAAATACTGACACACTCCCAGGGAACCCCTGCAAATATTGGCACACTCCTGAGGAATCCCTGCAAATATTGACACACTCCTGAGGAATCATTGCAAATATTGACACACTCCTGGGGAACCCTTGCAAATATTGACACACTCCTGAGGAATCCCTGCAAATACTGACACACTCCTGGGGAACCCCTGCAAATATTGACACACTCCTGGGGAGTCATTGCAAATATTGACACACTCCTGGGGAATCCTTGCAAATATTGACACACTCCTGGGGAACCCCTGCAAATACTGACACACTCCTGGGGAACCCCTGCAAATACTGACACACTCCTGGGGAACCCCTGCAAATATTGACACACTCCTGGGGAATCCTTGCAAATATTGACACACTCCTGGGGAACCCCTGCAAATACTGACACACTCCTGGGGAATCTTTGCAAATATTGACGCACTCCCAGGGAACCCCTGCAAATATTGACACACTCCTGGGGAACCCCTGCAAATATTGATACACTCCTGGGGAACCCCTGCAAATACTGACACACTCCTGGGGAACCCCTGCAAATATTGACACACTCCTGGGGAACCCCTGCAAATATTGACACACTCCTGGGGAATCCTTGCAAATACTGACACACTCCTGGGGAACCCCTGCAAATATTGACACACTCCTGGGGAATCCTTGCAAATATTGACACACTCCTGGGGAATCCCTGCAAATATTGACACACTCCTGGGGAATCCTTGCAAATATTGACACACTCCTGGGGAATCCCTGCAAATATTGACACACTCCTGGGGAATCCTTGCAAATATTGACACACTCCTGGGGAACCCCTGCAAATATTGACACACTCCTAGGGAACCCCTGCAAATACTGACACACTCCTGGGGAATCATTGCAAATATTGATACACTCCTGGGGAACCCCTGCAAATATTGACTTACTCCCAAGAATCTTCTGAAAAAACTGACAACCTCCAGGGTTCTTCTTTTCTAACTTCCTAAAGAGAAATATCAACTACGCAAAGGAAGAGAGTGGGATCACTGCAGAATTTTTTTCGATGTTCATTAGTATAGAATAACAGAGGTAACGTGTCAGTAAGTCAACAGAAAAAAATAGAGAATTGGTATGTTAAAGACACTCTGCTCACTGCCAGGCATTCCAACTCCAAGCAGACAGAAATCTGATGATCTTATGGACCTCTCCAGATCCCTTTGCAGACGCCCCAGGGCCAACATTTGAATCTGCAAAGGGTGTTCAGTGCTCAGCGGGTTAAGGAGGGAGATAGTTGGAATGGTGATGACAGAAAATACTATTTTATGGAGACAGCATTCATTTCCAAATTAAACACTCAAGTGACAAGAAGATGAATAAGCGATCGTAAACACGGCCTCTAATTTTAGACAAAATTCTTTCTAAACGATGTGGATTTTCAAAAATGTGAAAATTCTTTTGTGATGCATCATGAAACACTATTCAAGCAATCCTCAGTTCTGTCAAACTGTAGGGATTTTGTTTGTAAGCAATTCTGATTTAATAAGGTCACGGACCATATGGTCCTGATTATTCTGCCTTTCAAATGTAATAAAAAAGATTAACATTTCTTCCAGCTTTAGCAATATTTTTCCCAAAGATCGAGGCTGTATAAAAGGAAATAAATTGAGTTTACATGGACATGGGTAGATAATGAAACAATGAGACGCTCGGCAGAAATCAGATCCTTCGTTTTTCCATCATACATAAAAATGAATTTCAGCGTAACAAAACTGCAGTTAAGTGAAGACCAGGGAAATATTTTGTAAAATTCTGGATTGAATCACAGCAAGTCTGCTCCATTTATCTGGCATAATCGGTAGACAATTCAATCACTAGAAATACCCCACCTTGTATCTACAAATAGAAATTAATTAAATGTTTCTTGAAATAAGCAGTCTCTTATTCTGAATTTAAATATTTGTTGCACTTTTCATTCATTTTGGGCCCAGGGCATAAGCCACAATTTCAAGCAAATGGAAAAAAAGACACAATTTCAAGAATAATGCAGAACTTGCAGGACTGAAGAACAGAATAAGTCCAAAAAATGAAATTAATATCTCGCTAATGGGGCACCAGTGAGAAAGCTACAACCTGTTAACCGTTTACTCAATCCATTCTTTCAATATCAGAGCGACACACTGACCCTCTTTTATTACTTTTATCATTCTCGCATGTTGTCTTCTCCTCTCACACCCTCTCCCATTACGTAGCTGTCTCTTGCGTCCTTTCTTACTTTCTACCTCTCTCTCTCACTACTCTCTCAATTTTTCATTGCTGTATCCAGAAACAAGTCAATTTCCCTGTAAAGTACATGGTAGAAATGCTTAGTAATTCATTGTGGATTGAAACATCTACGGTTCAATGCTGCAGTAACCTCCTCCATAGTAACAGGAGTACCTCCTGAGGCATTTATGTGTACAACATCAACTATAGGCTTGTGCTTCGAATGCACTATCCAACAAAGAAGAAAGACTTGCATTTATATAGCGCCTTTCACAACCACCGGACGTCTCAAAGTGCTTTAAAGCCAATGAAGTACTTTTTGGAGTGTAGTCACTGTTGTAATGTGGGAAACCCGGCAGCCAATTTGTGCACAGCAAGCTCCCACAAACAGCAATGTGATAATGACCAGAGAACCTGTTTTTGTTATGTTGATTGAGGGATAAATATTGGCCAGGACACTGGGGATAACTCCCCTGCTCTTCTTTGAAATAGTGCCATGGGATCTTTTACGTCCACCTGAGAGGGTAGACGGGGCCTCGGTTTAACGTCTCATCCGAAAGACGGCACCTCCGACAGTGCAGCACTCCCTCAGCACCTGCACTGGGAATGTCAGCCTGGATTTTTGTGCTCAAGTCTCTGGAGTGGGACTTGAACCCACAACCATCTGACTCAGAGGCGAGAGTGCTACCAAATATTACATGCAAGCATGTACGGAAAGCAGGAAGCAGCTACATAAACTTGCGTTATTTATGGCCTTTCATGACTACAGGATGTCCCAATGCGCTTCAAAGTCAATGAAGTAATTTTGAAATGCAGTTACCATTATAATATGGGGAAACACGGCTGCCAATTTTGCACACAGTACATCCCACAAACAGCAACAAAATAAATGACCAGCTAATCTGTTTTGATGATATTGGTTGGGGCATAAATGTTGGCCAGAGCAGCAGAACTCCACTGCTCTTCTCTAAAAGTGCCGTGGGATCGTTTACCTCCACCTGAGATGGCAGACAGGGCCTCAGATTAACATCATCCAAAAGGAGGCTCCTCTGACACTCCCACAGTACTGCACTGGAGAGTCAGCCTAGATTATGTGCCCCAGTCTCTATAGTGAGACAGGAACCCACAACCTTCTGATTAGAGGTGCGAGTGCTGCCACCAATGTTCCCTTTAAGCTCCAGGGGTCCCGCGCAGCCGCTGAGCAGCTTTTAAATTGAAAAAAAAACGCGCATTTGCGGACTTTTGAATGGGCCGCAGAGCCCGTTAAAGGGGCCGAGAGGCCCCAAAAAAAATTACGGGGAACATTGGCTACCACTGAGCTAAGATTGACACTTTGGAAAGCTACTTGTTGTCCTTCTCTTTTCTAGTTCTTAAATATTACAATATTATGTATGCAATACTAGCCGATTTTTATCGCTCTACAATTGGTGGCTGTTCCTTCAGCTGCCTAGCCGCTAATATCTGGAATTCCCTCCCTAAACCTCTCCGCCTCTCTCTCCTCCTTTAAGATGCTCCTTAAAATCTACCTCTTTGACCAATGTTTTGGTCACCAGTCCTAATATCTTCTTATGTGGCTCAGTGTTTGATAATGCATATGTGAAGTGCCTTGGGACGTTTTATTACGTTAAACGCATTATCTAAAGGCAAATTGTTGTTGCTGTTTATGGGAATATCCATGAAAACCTGTGTTGGGTAAAAGCAACAGGCAGTACAGACAGCTTTAAGTTTGCTTTTTTAAGGCTCTCTTGAAAGAGTATCAGCATCACTTTTTACTTTTTGAAAACAATTACTAGCTTTATCGGTGAGGTTATTAGCCTTTTTGTTCTGTGTTTGATGATATATTTTTTAATACTTTGAAACTGGACGTTGACAGGACCATTTGGGATTTCGGTTTTTACGTGTTACTCAGGTTATCAATGCACAAAAGCTGCATTAGTGTTCAGTGAAACAAAGTAAAGGCACGATTTTAACTCTGCCCACACAGCTGAAACGCAGAGGGAATTTTAAGCCGGAGCAGCATGTAGGTTTAGGTGCGGGTGAGGTTTAAAGTCGGCGAAATTTTAACCGTGTCCGGTAGCCGGCTTCCGGGTTTAACTTAGGTGCGTTCAGCTGCGTGCGTCCGGAGAGGCGGGTTTGCGATTTGAATATGTTGAGCACTGAATTCCAGCGATATTCCAACCAGCATTTAAATTTAACATAACATCCATGGGTTTCCCGGGCTTCCTGAAACTCGCCATTGAAACCTAGCGGGAAAGAATGGTAATTCATGGGACTCATTAAAAAGCAAGCACATATAGCGATAAATACTCAGTACTCACAGCTGCTTGCTTACCTCCCACTGGGAGAGGTTTGTTGGGAGTACTTGTGGTGAGATGCTAACTTCTGCAGTTTGGAGGTATTGAGACTCAAGATCAGGAAGGGTGGTGCCAGGACTGCCTTAGATTGGACCTTGGACAAGGAGCAAGATGACCATCAACAGCAGCAGCCTGCTGTGGCTAGAGGCCTGCAACTGGTTAGCACAGAGGAGAGCAGCAGCAACAGGCCTGCTGTGGGGAGACCTGCAGCTGGGCAGCACAGAGGGGAGCAGCAGAGGGGTCAAGCTCGCAGGAGGCACTACTCATATAACAGGGTGTACAGACAGAGGCTCAGCTTCTTTGACTTCTCGGCAGAGCAGTGCTTCCGGAGGCTGAAGTTGTCACGTCCATGGTGGCAGACATCTGCAGCCTCCTAGAAGAAGACCTGCTCCTTGCTGGACCTGGTGGCCACACAGTACTATTTATTGGCTGTGAAAGTGACCAACGGCCTCAACTTTTTTGCCACCGGATCCTTCCAGGGTGCTGCCAGAGACATATTCAGGATCTCCCAGTCGGCTGCACTTAAATGCATAAGGCAGGTCCCTGATGGGTTGTTTGCCAGGGCCGGCAATTGTGTCAACTTCGCCTGTGATGAAGTTAGTCAGAACGAGCGGCCGCTCGGGTTTGCGTGTCTGGTTGGCTTCCCACAGGTGCCGGGCGGCATCAACTGCACACACGTGGCAACCTGCGCACCACCAGATCAATCAGGAGTATTCGTAAACCTGCAACGTGTTCCATTCCATCAATGTTCAGCTGGTGTGAAACCGCAAGAAAAGGTTTGTGCAGGTGTGTGCAAGATTCCCGGGAAGCTGCCATGATGCTTTCATCCTGTGGCAGTCCAAGCTCCCCGAACCTCTTTGGAAGCAAATTAAGGGGTGGCTGCTAGGAAACAAAGGATTCCCCCCCATCAAACTTGGCTGATGACACCTGTGAGAAACCCAACCAATGAAGCCCAAGGGCGGTACAGTGAAAGCCATATGACAACCAGATGTGTCATTGAGCAAGCCATCGGCATGCTCAAGATGCGCTTCAGGTGCCTGGACAGATCTGTAAGCGCCCTTCAGTACTCGCCAGTCAGTGTCTTGTAAGATTCTCAAAATTCACAGATCCCCCTAACTCTAAGAAAAAACCCTAAGGAAAAAGACTTTGGACTCTTTTCTAGCTATTACAGGGTGGTGAAGTGCATTGGGCCTAACCGAAGAACTTTTTGAGCAAAAACAAGATTTGGTACTTTTAAAACATGTCTGGGCTTGTAAGAGAGAAAAAGGCTGTGAAGGAATGTGGGATCAACCTCTGTAAAAACAGTTTGGGTATTGGAGCTAATGGGAACTGTCTGGGGAACTGCATGATCTCGCTGGGAGTGTAAATCGGCCCCCTATCAGACATTAGCATCCTAACAATAAACCCAAGGAAAACCAGTCTCCACCCCAAGTTACAGAGCCCATTAAGACATGCATAAAACAGATACTCTATAGAAATCATAGGCCCAGCCAAGAAAACTCAAAACATAAGAACAATCAAACTCCGATTAAGTGGCAAATCGACAGGATGGGGACCATCCCGGAACCACTTCACACCTTAACAAATCAGTTACCGATAACGAGCCCGCCAAAACTAAACAAAGACCGAGATCTGATTTGGCGCGCAGATAAGGAACCTTCAATGGGTATAATTGAAGGCCCGTTCTCAACCTGAAAAAGAAGAAGAGGAAGGAAGAACAAGAAGACATCGATGGAGGCATTCTCCGCAACACAGTTCTAAAACCAACACCGTCCAGCGTTCCGTGTCCAGCCAGGAGGTCGACAGCTTGAAGGCCAAACCATCCAACAAAGCAGGCCTGACACGAGAAGAAACCAGAACGACCGCCTCAGTGACCACCGGACACCTCGCGGCAACAAGGCCCTCACGAAACAACCAACCAAACACCAAGTATCAATGTTTGGGCCACCGCGATCAAAGAAAACCAACTCGAAGAAAAACCGAAGAACCGCAAAGTTTCCACATTACAATCTACTCCTGACTTACCCCTGGGTAAGATTTTCCCATAAAAAACTCTAAACCCTACTTCTAACTAAAGAAAAGTGGGTACTCACCTGATAAATCCAATACGCACCCTACCGCATCAGTGGACTCACGAAGACTGACCAGATACGCAGTTGAAGTCCTCTACCGCGTACGGGGTACGGCAGACACCAACCGACATATAGAGTGAACCCCAAAACCGCGAATTAACCTAACTGTCAAGGATTCTGGTGAGCATTATCCCTGGTCCTCTGGAGTCCAACCTAGCTAGTAAAGTGGGATTGGGAGGGGTGAAGTACTCTTCTAATGTTATTTCCCTCGCTTGTACCGAAGTGTTCCCCACCATTAGAGTGTTAAGAGTGTTTGTGTTGTGTTTTACTTTCTTGAATAAAGATCAAAGTTCTTGCATCAAACTCAGTTGTCTGCTGCACTTTTTATCACAACCCCCAAATAAGTCCAACGTCTAGAACCAAGGGTGTGGGAGCGATTCGAACCGCTCAGAAGTCAGATAAAGCTGACACAAACCACTACCCCCTACAATTATAATAAGGTTTCTTTCAGCATCACAACATGTGGGCTAAAAAAAATGAATGGCTGGCCCAGGAATCTGGAATTTCCCTGGATCTACATGCAGTCCAGTAGGGTAGTTATACTTAAGTCACTGCAAAGTAGTTTCCACTTCACAGTGACGCAAGATGAGCAGTACAATTGGGAGCCGAATGCCAATTTGGCATTTTGCATCAAGTGTGAGACGACGAGGAAAAGACCAGCAAAGGCTGTATTTTCAATTGACATGTAAAGGGGCCCAGCCGATCTGCTGAACAAGCTTGAAATTCCTAACTTTTGAAAAGAGCTGATTTGCTCCGCCAGCTCTTCTCTTAACATTAGAAAATTCATGAGCAAATGGAGGCCAGTGAACAAAGTGCTGTAGGTGTGGTTCAGTACGCATGGTCAGAGATTTGCTTCCCCTGATTGCAAGTAGGGCAGTATAGCTGTGTGCTTTCAGTTCACACTGCTCGAAAAGAGGTACCAATGTCAAAAGGTACCTGCTAAATTACAAAATCAGGCTACATTGCAGTTCACATTTGGTAATACAGTCTCCACCACTTAAACCGTCCATATTTAAATTGGGCAATCGCTTAAATCAGGCAAATAGCGCCATCATCATTATTGTCAATTACTAAGTCGCTAGTTAGAACATGTTAAAACAAGCGCTCTACTCGGAGCTCCGATATGGCAAGGGAGCCCCAGGTGGGCAGAGGAAACGCTTCAAGGACACCCTCAAAGCCTCCTTGAAAAAGTGCAACATCCCCACCAACACCTGGGAATCCCTGGCCTAAGACTGCACAAAGTGGAGGAGAAGCATCCGGGAAGGCGCCGAACACCTCGAGTCTCTTCGCCGGGAGCAAGCGGAAGCCAAGCGCAAACAGCGGAAGGAGCGCACGTCAACCCAAGCACCCCACCCACCCGCCCCTTCAACCACCGTCTGCCCCACCTGTGACAGAGACTGTAGGTCCCGCATTGGACTCATCAGTCACCTGAGAACTCATTTTAATATGGAAGCAAGTCATCCTCGGTTCCGAGGGACTGCCTAAGAAGAAGAAACACACCAGCTATTTTGTTAAGGTGCAGTTACCCGCATTACAACAGTGACCACACTTCAAAAGTACTTCATTGGCTGTAAAGCACTTTGGGACGTCCTAAGGCGTGAAAGGCGCTATATAAATGCAAGTTCTTTTTTTTTACCTATTATACTTAATCACCTCTCCGTGGCCCCGGCTAATAGTGAAGGTGTTTGAAGAACTTATGAACAAAGTGAATAAATATGAATAAATGCGTGAACAGGGGCAGCTTTCAGTTAGATTTTTTTAATTAGTTGCTAATAGAGGATTTCACAGGCTGAGGTGATAGCCGAAAGCCATGTTGACTTTCAGTACTTCCCGCTTTAAATCATTCTCCGTCAAGTTTTTATCTATTGGTGGCAGTTAAAGCTCCTTCGTCAGTCCCCCTCATTTACTGAGACAGGAAGCAACGTGTCAAGCTTCGCCTGCAACAGTGAGTATTGTGTAAGACTTCTTACCTTAATGTACAGATTTATGAGGTGAGATAAAAAACAAAAGTAAAGAAATGATTCATCTATAATATTGTACAGGGTTATAAATAAATAACACAGATTCATATCTGTCCAACGCATATACCAGGCAAATCGCATTAGCACCAACACGCCTGCTATAAGTGGTGGCGACTGTATATCTTTAGGTCAACTAAGAGAATTTACTCCGTTCCACCAGTTACGCACAATTGAGAAAATTATATTTTGTTTCTTTAACTAGAGAATGTGTGTATTTAGTAAAGGTGACTGACCTCAGGTGACTAATGTAATTTTATGAATCTTTTATTGACTAAAGTATCAGTAAGCCAGGTACCAGCAACAGTCTCCAGCAGGTTGATAAGGCAAACGTACTTAAGTTGTAGTGCAGGGGATTTTATTACTTTAACTTTTGTGTTATTCCCCTCTGTATCACCTGGCATTCCTCCAAGCAACGGAAAGAAATCCAAGACGCCGCTAACTGACTCTCGTTCAATATTTACTTCCGGGCAGAAGTCCTGACCTCTGCTCAGCCCCCTTACCGGGTGTCAGGGCTGTGATGTGGAATTATGAGGGCAAACCGTGTTCCATTGCACAGCACATTGAATGCTATCTCTATTCATGCTTTGTAAGCAGGGATTGCCAGTGATGGGAGTTTTTAAATTTTTCTATTTAATTTTATGAGGTTTTAATTAGGGGTACAGTACTGGTTATGTTACTGGACTAGTAATCCAGAGACCTGGACTAATAATCAAGAGACATGAGTTCAAATCCCACCACGGCAGCTGGGGAATTTAAATTCAGTTAATTAAATAAATCTGGAATAAAAAGCTAGTATCAGTAATGGTGACCATGAAACTACTGGATTGTCGTAAAAACCCATCTGGTTCACTAATGTCCTTTAGGGAAGGAAATCTGCTGTCCTTACCCGGTCTGGCCTATATGTGACTCCAGACCCACAGAAATGTGGTTGACTCTTAACTGCCCTCTGAAATGGCCCAGCTACGACAAAGTCAGCGCTGTGGGAGTACCTTCGCCACAAAGACTGCAGCGGTTCAAGAAGGCTGCTCACCACCACCTTCTCCAGGGCAATTAGAGATGGGCAATAAATGCTGGCCTTGCCAGCGACAACCACATCCCAGGAATGAATAAATTGAACAAAATTAATCCTCAAACGCTAGTGACCTTGCATATTAAGTTCTGGTGTAATTGGGAGGCAGAGAAATAAAAGCTACCAGCACGCATCCTCTGGTATTGCTCAGAGTGAGTCAGCAGTTATGTTATTTTACAATGACAAGAACATACCATGTACCATAGCATGTATAACATTGTGTTTGATCTCCTGTAGCATTGTTCATGGGCTTCAGATGCCTGGACAGATCTGTAAGCGCCCTTCAGTACTCGCCAGTCAGTGTCTCCAAAATGGTCGTGGTGTGCTGCCCAGCATTGCGCAGAAGCGAGAATTAGAGCTGTAGGAGGAACAAGGCGCTGAGCACACAGCGTCTGCAGAGGAATCTGAGGAGGAGGAGGAAGAGGAGGAAGAGGAGGAGGAAGAGGAGGAAGAGGAGGAGGAAGATGGCAACCCCAACGCAGCACCAGCCACTCACATTGCTGCATGGGATGCCAGGGATTCCCTTTTAGATGTAAGGTTCAGTTAGTTAACAACCACATACAACGGCCACTCTCCTCCTGCCACCCCCCCAATCCCACTGACACAAAGTAGTCCAACAAACCAGATCAACCAACCACCCATTGCACATCCCCCCATTGGTCTGAGTCAATTCATGTCTTCCCATTCATCAAGAAGCAACTGAAAAGGTGAGTAGCCACCCAGCAACCAAGAAGGGGCAACTCGGGAAAGTGTTGCTAATTAATACATTTTATGATTTTACGAAACAATGGAAACTTAACAATATAATATTTTCTCCTACACCCTTGTGCATACCCTTGATGAACTACAAAGCTTTACTCTTCCTTTTCCTACCACTCCTACGTGGTGTACCCGCTGTGGCTCGAGCAGAGTTAGAGGCAGGCGGCTCAGATCCCTGCTCTGACTCTTGGCTGATGACCTCTGGGTGTCAGAGCCCGTGAGGTGCTAAAGACTGCTCCACCTGCACCTGTGCAGGGGCAGACTCGGCTATCGGGACACGAGGCAGCATGTCGGTTACTGATTGTGGTGGGGGGGGGGGGGCGGCAGCAACGGGTGAGAAGTGGGAGCGCTTTGAGTGGAGTTTGCATTTCCAGCTCCCCTTTCGCCATCATCCCTCTCATGGGCCAGCCACAGTTCACTCCTACCGCTCTGCTGGAGAGCAGCTTGGTGCAGGTCAGTGACACTCTATAAGGCCGAGGCTAAAGTATCTGTCATTCCTGTTCATGGCGCCAGACATGTTGGCATCAAGGGTCTGCATGGCCGTGGTCAAGGACTGCATGGGCTCATTTGAGTGGAGCGTTTGATGTTCCAGGGAGTTGGCCACTCTATCCATGGAAGAAGACATCGTCGCAATGCCCTGCGACATCAACCCACTCATGCTTGACCTGGACTCCTCCATTCTCTCTACAATCGTGCATAGTGTGCGTGGAAGGCCTGCCAATACATCGCAGATTTTCTGCTGCCCCTTGATGATTCTCCTCTTCATCGACGGCCCCCCGGGGTACAGCATCTGTGTCCAGCTGAGCAGAACTTGCAGAGGGCTGTGCCCTCTGAGGCGAACTCTCCACAGCTGTCCCTGCAACCACTCTCTGCTCTTGCTGACTTGTGAACTGTGAGTCAGCAGGTGAAATCTGTCTAACTGGACCCACCGAACTGTGCTGGTGCACGGTAAGCACGAGTCCTGTGACGGTGCATCTCAGAAGGAATCAGCTTCCCTGAGGATTTATCATCTGGGAGGTCCAGCGACTGCTGCAGCAGGTGTGAAGCCCCTGGCAGAGAGAAATATGTGAATTAGTCCTGGCCAGGTAAGAATGTTGCAAAATGGCATTATGAAGATGATCATATTTCATTCGCTGCTGAAATCAAGTCATACAACATGATTGAGTTGTATGGCATGTGGGTCGCTGATATTTAATTGTCACCAGGTAGCTGGGAGGTCCCTGCCTGACTCCTCACCTCTGATGGTCAGGGAAGCCGAAACGCCACTGATCTCCAGCACTTCCTCCTCCTGCAGTTAATGGGCCAAAAATTGATCCCGCTGCGCGAGAGTACGCACTGCGTACTCTCGCGTATTCTCTCTCCAATTGCCGGTTTTCTGCATGCCCTGCGCATGCACTGAAAACCGGCACTTGGTCTTTGGAAAAGGGGGCGGTTCCTCGGTGCATCGCGTGCGCGCTACAGGCTGCGCGCACGCTGTGCACTTAGTGCTTTGGACGCGCAGGTAAGGACGGAAGATTTTAGAAATGGAAAAAGGAGGAGTAAGACCCACTTTTAACAAGGTAAGTAGTGAATTAAGTATTATTTTGAATTTTTTTTAACAGGTATATCTTTTTTAGAGACTTTAAAGACAGGTAAGTTTATTTTTATAACTTTTTAAAAGATTTTAAATTTTTTCAAAAGTTTAATTTTTTATTTAAAATGGTTAATTTATTTAACTATACTTATTTTATTAATGTGATGGTTTGTTTTTTTAATTTAATTGAGGTTTAGCTGTTATTTTGGGGGGGTGTAAGATTCATAGATTTCACAGCACGTATGTGAAACTTATGAATGGAAGATGGTGTGCTGCCATTGGCTCTAACTGAGTCACGTGATCCCACAGCTCGCACGAATTCACTACGCCGGTGGGATACGCAAGCACTGCCCAGCTGATGTCTGGAACATCAAGTTCGTGCGAGCTGGATCTGAAAAAGCCAACGCGGAGTGAGAGATCGCGCCTGCTCCTTACCCCCGCGGGAACAGAGCGAGATCAATTTCTGGGCCATTAACTGTGAAATATGTGGAGGACCAACTCCAGTTCTCTCGCTTGAGTTTTGCGCTCTCTTCTCCTGCAACAGGGGAAAGAACAGATCTATGAGTGACTGTACCGGCATGGGTTCACCCGATGGATGCAGTGCTTATAGTGAGGGTGACCATCAGGGAGTGGCATCAAACTGCATAAGGATGAGGGTGAGCGGCAGTGGTGGATGGATAGATGGGGATGTGAGGAAGTGCATAGAAAGAGAAGGATGGGTGCGGCTGCAAGGTAAGTGGGTGTGAGGAGTGATGCAATGGAGTAGGCTTGACAAGGCAGAGTGAGGGGGTAAGGGGGTGATGTGCACAGCAGGATGTAGGTGAATGTGCAACTGTACTTACCTTTTCTGATCTGGTTAGATCATTAAAGCACTTCCTGCACTGAAGCCAGAAGCATGGCACTACGCTCCTGCTGCTGAACTCCTCAGCCAAATCCAGCCACGCTTTCATTGTGGCAGCAACAGGTTTATTCCTCCCATTGCTGGGGAAGAGTATCTCTTTCCAGATTCTCACAGCCCCCAGCAGTACATCAAGCGAGGTGTCGTTAACGTGGGGCGCAGCCTTTGAGCATCCTGCATCCATCTTCTACGTGTCTCAATGCCAAATCTCCCAACTCCTCCCAAATTCCGTCTTTGGATTGGCATTTTAAATGTTCGAGTTGTGATCGCATCATGCGGGTCCACACCACGCCCGCTGCCACGCAATCGAAGCCAAAGTAGGAAGTAATTTCATTGGGTGGCTGTATTAAAATGCCACAGATAGACGCTGACGTAAGAAAACTACTAGGCACTTGGTCTAAGCGTTAAACAAAGCTTTAATCAACTGTTTTTCAACATGGCGATCTAGTTGTGTCCTTCACTAGTTCCTGTTGAGGAATGTCCTAAGCAAGCTGGGCCCATGCCCGAGTTTTATACTCTCCCTGGACAGCGCCACCAGCAGGCCGCCCAGTATTACTTCATACATGAATGACAAGATTCATGTCAGACGCTATAGTTCTTCCAAGTTTCCCACCCAATATTGTGCACCTACCCGCTGTGCACTCGCCTCCCAATTATTATCAGGGCCAAAGTGTGCGCCGTGTTAAAATGGTGGCCGGGCATTACCTGCTGCCATCCCGCAGCGTTTGCACCATTTTAACTCCCAGGGTTTCAGGAGCATCAAGGCCGTCCACCGCAGGCAAGCGGTGGCCTCATAAATATTTAATTGTCGTGGTCTGATGATGTAATTCGGACCCCAATGCCAATTTAACGCTGAGATGTGCGAATCGCGCACAGTCCTGGAGCAGCCGGTGAAAGCTGGCAGCAAGCAGGGCGGTGGCCAGAGGAGGCCCAGGTAAGTGCCCTTCCTGGCCCCACAAGGAAACCTTGGACCTCCTCCACCCCAGGCTGCCATCCTCCCCTGACCGCAATTGTGTCAGCCCCCCTCCTCACTTACCTGGCCGGGGACCATTTCCTACAATGGAACTGAATATCGGGCGCTGCGTATAACAGGCGGCCGATCCGATAAAGCCCCGTTCTGCGCCACCGCCCGGGACGAATTTCTAGGCCACTGAACCTTATTCTGCAAAATCTGCAATCGAATCCATTGCACTCATGCCAACAGCTAGTGACAAAATGCTTGGGATGAAATAATAAAGCAAGGCCTCACCAGCAAAGTCAGAGAGACAATAGCAAAGGTGGTAGCTCCACTGTCTGATCAGCATTGTTTCAATATTGGTCATAAAATGGGGTCACCACCCACTGTTTGAAGTTGTTACCAAAGGACCTTTCTTGCCCGGCAATTCCCCAGTGTAGATGAGAAGCACTAGATCAATGGACAGCCAACCTTGAATATCTTCCAATAACTAATGAGGGTGCTCCATCAGATTTTTCTAACAGCTGTTTTTATTTCCTGTAAACTTTTCAAGCTTACCCCACAAGTTCAGCTACAGGCCAATAAATGTGCAGCAACTAAAACTCATAATATTTTGAATAGATTCAGTCACAGGAGGAGGCACGATGTTGCAGGGATCAGTTACTTTTCTTTAGGAGCCTGTAAAAATATGGTCTGTTCAAAGTGGATTAACAAGTTAAAGAATTTACTCGGTTATCATAGAACACGTTGTAAAACTATGGTCAAGGCAAACAGACAAAATATAGGCACCTATTTGTTTTCCAGCTACGTTCCTCTTTAGCTCCCGCGCACCATTCTAGACCAAAAGGTCAAATGGGGGTCATGTTTCCAGATCTCTGCCGCTGCCGCTCTATAAGTAGCTGCTGGGAGATGGACACGATCAGCCTGGGAAGACTCGGTCCGCTCTTTACTCTCCCTCTAGGAAAATGCCTCGTCTCCACTCACTGTCTCCGGTGAAGCTCTGGAATTCAGGGTGGCACCAGAGTCATGTCCCACCGTCCCATCGCACAAAATGTCTGCACTCCATCACACCAGAGCATCAAGCCACCTAAAACCAAGGATTCTCACATGGCTGTATGCATTTTTATTGAAAACTGCTCTCGCTAAATGTAGCCTCAGAACGTTTATACAAATCACTGACCCACAACAATGCCATAATTAGTTGTCCGATTACAGAAAATTGAGGCTCAAGTGAAACCAAAACACTATAAGATGTCTCTAATAATCCAAAAGGAATACCATGTCTCGCACACCACAAACAGAAATGGATAGATGTGGCCTTTGTAGATGACCCACAAGAACTGCCACTATTAGTGATATTCAGAATTAATCTTGTTTCACGAAACATAACATCATGCAGTTTGGAAGCAAGGTGAAATGCCATTTTCTGTTTTAAAAGCTGTTTTTCACACAGTTCAATTGCAATTAGAAATGCAATTGCTTCAGAAGAATGTATTAAGTTCCATTTTGTCATGAAGCAAACATTTAAAACATGCATTGATAGAAAACATGAGCCACACAGATTTAGAATATAACCAAATTCATTGCAAAGGAATGGTCATAAACCATTCATTTAAGTGTGCATTGAAGAAAGAGTAATGCCAAATGTTTTCACCAGTGCAACTGAAGGTGAATTACATTTCTTACAGATCTAATACTGCTTATAATTGCACTGTAAGTGCCAACTTGTTGGGACTAAGTGTACCAATTTAGCATCTACCTGAAAACTATCAGTTGCAGGAAAGTATTTTTCCTCCACAACTCTCTTTGGTTTCCTCTTTTTAAGAAGTAATTCTCAGAAGGCTAATAAACATTGGCAATGGTGGTGTACTAGGGTTTTAATGGAGCTTGGTGCGACTTCCAATTGACCATTCAAGCTCATCCATTTTCACCTGAACTTCCAGTTCGAACCTAAACTATATATTCATGACAAGTTCCCACCCCAAGTGCGGCTACGGCCTGGGAACACGAGTGCCTGTGAGCTAAATTTGAGAGTGCTGCTGCAAATCTTTAAACTTTTGAAGCAACCTCTTAAAATGCAGCAGACTGAGAAGTAGCAGCAGCTTGCAATATGAAGTGAGTGCAGAGATTGGCAGCGCAGCATAAGTGAAATGGGCCGTCGGAGCGGAAGAACTGTCGGGTTCTGTAAGGTAGCTGTAGAGGCCCTGCTGCATGAGGTGACATCGAGAAGATGTTTCCTCTTGTGGGGGAGTCCAAAACTAGGGGCCATAAATATAAGATAGTCGCTAATAAATGCAATAAAGAATTCAGGAGAAACTTCTTCACCCAGAGTGCGGTTAAAATGTGGAACTCGCTACCACAAGGAGTAGTTGATGCGAATAGCATAGATGCCAATAAGGGGAAGCTAGATAAATACATGAAGGAGAAAGGAATAGAAGGATATGCAGATTGGGTTAGATGAAGTAAGGTGGGAGGAGGCTCGTGCGGAGCATAAACACCGGCACAGACCTGTTGGGCCGAATGGCCTGTTTCTGTGCTGTGCATTCTCTGTAATCTTCAAAGAAGAGCTGTGTGCAATGCCGGAGAGGAGGTCACTGCAAGAGTTAATGCAGTCTCCAGTATCCACAGAGCCTGGATCCAAATGAGGATTTGAAGAGAACTGTAAAGGTAAGCCAACCCAAAAAAGTGGCCCATACTAAGTAGCTCAGGCCAAATATGCCTGTCACAAACTGTTTCATCTCAATCTGTTATAATTGCACTACAGTGCCAAGTAAAACACTCAGACAACCTAACAGCTTCATTGGTTACCATGCATGGCCGTACAACAGCAGGGCATACTTCAAACTGTAACTTATTGCTCTCACTGTTGTCACATTCACTTCTTAACAAGCCTTCACACTAAGCCTCCTTGCAACACAACCTAACTGCACAATGTACAACAACAACAACTTGTATTTATATAGTGCCTTTAACATAGTAAAACGTCCGAAGGCACTTCACAGGAGTATTATAAGACAACAAGTTTGAGTCCGAGCCACATAAGGAGAAATTAGGGCAGGTGACCAAACGCTTGGTCAAAGAGGTAGGTTTTAAGGAGCGTCTTAAAGGAGGAAAGAGAAGTAGAGAGGGGAAGGGGTTTAGGGAGGGAAGTGGGCCTAGGCAACAGAAGGCACGGCCACCAATGGTTGAACGATTATAATCAGGGATGCTCAAGAGGGCAGAATTAGAGGAGCGCAGATATCTCAGGGGGGTTGTGGGGCTGAAGGAAATTACAGAGATAGGGAGGGGCGAGGCCATGGAGGGATTTGAAAACAAGGATGAGAATTTTGAAATCGAGGCGTTGCTTAACCGGGAGCTAATGTAGGTCAGCGAGCACAGGGGTGATGGGTGAACGGGATTTGGTGCGAGTTAAGACACGGGCAGCTGAGTTTTGGATGACCTCAAGTTTATGTAGGGTAGAACGTGGGAGGCCAGCCAGGAGTGCATTGGAATAGTCAAGTCTAGAAGTAACAAGGGCATGGATGAGGGTTTCAGCAGCGGATGAGCTGAGGCAAGGACGGAGACAAGCGATGCTATGGCGATGGAAATAGGCGGTCTTAGTTATGCAGTGGATATGTGGTCGGAAGCTCATTTCAGGGTCAAATATGACACCAAGGTTGCGAACAGTGTGGTTCAGCCTCAGACAGATGTTAGGGAGAGGGATGGAGTCAGTGGCTAGGGAACGGAGTTTGTGGTGGGGACTGAAAACAATGGCTTTGGTCTTCCCAATATTTAATTGGAGAAAATTTCTGCTCATCCAGAACTGGATGTCGGACAAGCAGTCTGACAATTTACCATGGAGGGGTCAAGAGAAGTGGTGGTGAGGCAAACCTGGGTGTCGTCAGTGTACATGTGGAAACTGATGCTGTGTTTTTGGATGATGTCGCCAAGGGGCAGCATATAGATGAGAAATAGGAGGGGACCAAGGATAGATCCTTGGGGGACACCAGAGGTAACGATACGGGAGTGGGAAGAGAAGTCATTGCAGGTGATTCTCTGGCTACTATTAGATAGATATGAATGGAACCAGGCGAGTGCAGTCCCACCCAGCTGGACGACGGTGGAGAGGTGTTGGAGGAGGATGGAGTAGTCAACCGTGTCAAAGGCTGCAGACAAGTCAAGAAGGCCGTGGAGGGATAGTTTACCTTTGTCATAGTCACAAAGGATGTCATTTGTGACTTTGATGAGAGCTGTTTCGGTACTGTGGCAGGGTTGGAAACCTGATTGGAGGGATTCAAACATGGAGTTGTGGGAAAGATGGGCACGGATTTGGGAGGCAACAACACATTCAAGGACTTTGGAGAGGAAAGGGAGGTTGGAGATGGGGCAGTAGTTTGCAAGAACGGAAGGGTCAGGAGTTGTTTTTTTGAGGAGAGGGGTGATGACGGCAGATTTGAGGGAGAGGGGGACAGTACCTGAGGACAGAGAACCGTTAAAAATGTCAGTTAACATGGGAGCCAGAAAAGGAAGTTGGGTGGTCAGAAGTTTGGTGAGAATAGGGTCGAGGGAGCAGGAAGTGGGTCTCATGGACAAGATGAGCACGGAGAGGTCATGAGGGGAGATCGGTGAGAAACTGGAGAAAGATACGAGTTCAGGGCTAGGGCAGGGGGGAACCTTAGGAGAAGGATTGAAGTGGCAGAGGCAGCTGAACGGATGGTCTCAATCTTAGAGACAAAGAAGTCCATGAGCTTCTCACACTTGTTGTCGGAGGTGAGGGTGGAGGAGACAGGGGAGAGGGGTTTATGAAGACGGTTAGCAGTGGAAAATAGAAGCCGGGGTTTATGTTTGCATTCCAGAATGATTCTGGAATAGTGAGCAATTTTGGCAGACGAGAGCAGGACCCAATAATGCTTTATGTGGTCCAGCCAGATCTGGTGGTGAATGGCTAAATCAGTTGTCCATCATATCCGTTCAAGTCTACGTCCCTTGGACTTAACGGAGCGAAGATGAGGGCCGTACCAGGGAGAACGGCCAGGGTGAGAGAGAGTAATGTATGCTCATCGGCTCACACGCACACACTGGGACAACAACTTTGTCGTCACTGTGTATATACATGCTCTTCAAATTTACAGCATCTGAACAGTATTTCTCTATTTCAGCCCAAATTGGCCCACAACGGGGGTCTCACTAATCGAACATCACTGGCAACATTTGAGGAGGCCACACTGGATATCAGCAGCTTAATGTTAATTTTTTTTCACTAAAAGCCAGACATCAAAGACTTGCAGGAAACCATTATCATGTTTAGGAGTCCCCAAACCTAGTTACTGAGAAATCTAGACGTGTAGAATTTCTGTACGTAGAGCAGAAGTCCCTACTAAGTCCAGAGAAATTTAGATACAGGTTGGCAAAGCCTAACCCGAGGGCATGAGGTGTTCCAAGAGCAGCCAAAACATTGAGTCTTGATGAAAAGGCCTGGTGTCATTCTGAGACCAGCAAGACTACTTCATCAAGCTGGATCACTGTTAGAAGGAAAGGGCCCTGAGCTTCCACAGTAAACAATAGGGGCTCTTCACAAATCCAGGAACCACAGCAACGAGGGTTATGTTAGGATACCGAGGCAAGCAGATAGGATGGACATCACTGCTCTGCACAAAGGCAAATGTCACAGATTAAGAGTTTAGGGAAAGAATGTGCCAATCAGCTGCTCCCATTGGTCTCATGATGACAGTGGGGCCTTTCTATTCTGGTTCCTTCTCAAGCTCTCATGCCCTGGTGCCTCCTGATTCTTACACGACTGCGGGCTGATATCTCTGTCAATGGTGATGTTGTGCAGCTACTTACCAGCATTCACTTCGTGCTGGCAGCTCACTGCTTTCATTTGAATGAGGTCTGACCATGAAACTGGTTCGGGCCTCTGGCGACCTACATCAGGTCACTTTGCCCAGTGCCTGCTTGATCTACGCTTCACATCAAAATCGATTACTCCCCACCCCCAAAATTTATGGTCACAGAGCACCTTCACTTTAAGAGAGTGAAATCCATTTTGATTTTTGTATGATACAGCGTCACTGGATGGTTCCAGGAGAGCAGCATAAGTACAATTGATTATTCCTTCTAACTATGGAGGCAATGCAGGACAGCACATACAGCAGCAGTAATGTTTACTGGCATGTTTATCTATCTTGGAAATACCATAGCGCAAACTTTCCTTTTTTTACACTTGGGCTGAAAGCATTACCTGGGCAAAGTGCCTGAAGGGAAAGTGGGAACGCTGTGTTCTGGGTGTGGGATCCTTCCCATCCAATTTTCTTCTATGTGCTCCTCCTAGATGATGGCCGCGATTTTGCCGGCGCTCAGCGGATGGGATTGGTGGCGGCTCAGCTGTGAAATTTAAAATGATTGACAGCGGGTCGGGTACCAGCTGTCAAAACGCGCACACCTGCATTTCCCGATGTCGGGTCTGCCGGCGCTGAGCAGACCCGACAGACAGCAGCGGGGGACCCAATTCAAATCATTAGTGGCTTGTATACAGCCACTTAACAATGCTTCTTTCCCCAGGTTTTTAACTTCCACAGGTCTCCCATGGGTTTCCCGCTGTGCCGGGACCTCATCTGTGAAGCTGAGGCAGGAGGTCAGTGGCCATTGAATCAGCTGATGAGTTGATAGCTTCAAATGTCAACTCAAAGCTCCCAGCTGATTCAGATATCTTCCCTTAAGCTCCAGCATCTCTAAACTGCATTTCCACTACAGATTCACCATGCTGCAAGTCTTTACACAAGTCTCCATGCAGTCTGACCTCATTACCTCTCCCACCTTCTCCGCAATCACCTGATGCTGCACAGGACAGAGGGCATCAGCATCCGACCACATTGATGCCTGGGAGGCCAGGCATGGCCTCACCATGGCCACATGTACTTCACTTGATGCTGCACACCCTGGCTGCCACATGATACGCCAGTTTGACACCACCCCACACCAACAACATAAAGCATCCCTACAATGCCCAAGCCATTCCTTTCATACTCATCAGCATTGCGGGGGGTACCGTTATGTCTCACCATTCACTGCAACTCACTAAGCCACTTCCAAAGGTGCACACAAATCTGTCCAAGAACGCAAAGTGTTGAAAATAAAGGGGACGATTTTGCCAGCCCTGGGGAAGCAGTTATGGAGGCGGGACAGCCGGGAAAATGGCAGAATTTGGTGCGTGTGCCCAACCCGCCTCCATGCCATCTTCCTAGGAGGTGGGTAGCTGTCCCGCGCCGGGTCCCGTCTCCTTGGAGGTGGGAAGGGATTAAAGGCCATTAACTGCCTGTTAACAAATAATTAACAGGCAGAAAATAGGATTATCCCCTTTTTGCCCTCACAAGTGCGGGCGTCCCAAAGGCTCCAAAACTCGCCTGGTCAGCGAGGCGAGTACTGGGTCTGCGGGGGTCGGGGGGGTGCAAAAGTGTGCTGTGAAGGTAAGTGATGGGTGCAAAATGTAGAGGTGAGTATCTGAGGTAAGTGCATTCTCAGATGCAACAACCATTTCATTTCTGTAAAAGAAAGAAGTTTGATGAGGTCTTGAATTCAAGACCTCATCAAACTACAGAGAATGTCAGTGTTTGACAGCTTCACAGAGCTTTCAAACGATGACAAATCATCTGTCAAAAATTTTTGACAGATGAAACGTCATACGTTGACGTTCTCTGCAACCAGCTTTCCCTTAATTGACCTGCTAAGCCCACTGGGCAGGCTTAACAAGGTCAATCAAGGGAAAATAGCGTGGGTTGGCCACAAATCGATGGAGGCGGGACATCGACCCGCCAAGCAGCAGTCCCGCCTCCAACGTGCCCTCATTAACAAAATCGCCCCCAAAGATATCAATGTTTGATACCACATTAACAGAAACTTCACATGAACATAGGCTAAAACACACAAGTGCCTACCCTTGTGTGTTGTTAGTTGGTATGATTGGACCATGATGAGGGTGAGTGTGAGGGGTGGCTAGTGAGATGGGGAAGTGATAATGTAGATAGCGAGGGATGGGTGGAGGTGCAAGATAAGTTGGTGTGAGTAAGGATGTGCAGGAGTAGGGTAGGGAAGGAAGAGTGATGGGGATGTGATGAGTGGCACAGCAGGATGAGGTTGAGTGTGGCTTTGCAGTAACGTTTCGTGATCTACTGAGATCATTGCAAGGTTTGCGCCACTGCAGCCTGGTCCTCCTGACGACATCCCTGCTTGTGTCCTCCAGTGCAATATGCAACCAGGCTGCGTTGGACTCCTGGGGAGGTCTCTTCTGCCCATTGGAAGGGAAGAGAACCTCCCTGTGTGCTGTGACTCCCTCCATAATCATATGGAGGGTGACATGAGACAGCCTGGGTGCAGCCGTGCCCCTCTGTGCAGTGCTTGTCAGTTTTTGCAGCACCTCAATGCTGTAGAACACTGACAGCACAAATGTCAAAGTAAATTTGTGCATGGTCCCTTTAAGGAAACAGGCTGTTAACGTATTATAAATGACGTCATCAGGCCTGCTTCCTTCAAATGGCCGGCAAACACACTGGGTGGACTTAACAAGTCCAATCAGAGGAAAGTCATGTCAGAGGCCCGGATGGAGCCAACAGCGGGGCCGAGAGCCGCCACTGACTTCGCCCACCACGGACCCGCTGAGGTAGGGGAAATCACGGACGATCTTTTACACCCACACACAATTAAAGGGAAATCTGCCCCAATAACTCCAACTTTGATCTTGTGCAACAGTGCCAGTGGAGTGTTTTTTGCACCAAACAGAAAATAGCTATAAACAAGCCCTTAATTGGCATTACAACAACAACAATGACTTGCATTTATATAGCACCCTTAATGTAGTAAGATATCCCAAGGCACCTCACAGGAGCGTTATCAAACAAAATTCGACCGCAAGATACATAAGGAGATATTCGGACAGATGACCAAAAGCATGGTCTTAAAGGAGGAGAGAGAGATGGAGAGGTTTAGCGAAGGAACTCCAGAGCTTAGGGCCTAGGCGGCTGAAGCACGGCCGGCAATGGTGGAGCGATTGAAACTGGGGATGCGCAAGAGGCCTGAATTAAAGGAGCGCAGAGATAGAAACATCGAAAAATAGGAGCAGGAGTAGGCCATTCAGCCCTTCGAGCCTGCTCCGCCATTCAATATGATCATGGCTGATCCTCTATCTCAATACCATATTCCCGCTCTCTCCCCATACCCCTTGATGCCCTTGTCAGATCTCTGAGAGTTGTAGGGCTGGAGGAGGTTACAGAGATAGGGAGGGGCGAGGCCTTGGAGGGATTTGAAAATAACGATGAGAATTTTAACATTAAGGCGTTGCCGGATCGGGAGCCAATGTAGGTCGGTGAGCACAGGGATGATGGGTGAACGGAACTTGGTGCAACTTAGGATACGGGCAGCAGAGATTTGGATGGGCTCAAGTTTATGTAGGGTGGAAGATGGGAGGCCAGCCAGGAGTGCATTAGAATAGTGAAGTCTAGAGGTAACAAAGGCATGGATGAGGGTTTCAGCAGCAGACGGGCTGAGGCAGAGGTGGAGTCGGGCGATGCTACCGAGGTGGAAATAGGCGGTCTTGGTGATGGAGCGGATATGTGGTCGGAAGCTCATTTCGGGATCAAATACGACATCAAGGTTTCGAATGGTCTGGTTCGGCCTTAGACAGTTGCCAGGGAGAGGGATGGAGTCAGTGGCTAGGGAACGGAATTTGTGGCGGGGACCGAAGACAATGGCTTCGGTCTTCCAATCTTGAGTTGGAGGAAATTTCTGCTCACCCAGTACTGGATGTCGGACAAGCAGTGAGACAAATCAAAGACAGTGGAGGGGTCCAGAGAGGTAGTGATGAGATAAAGCTGGGTGTTGTCAGTGTACATGTGGACCCTGATGTTCTGTTTTCGGCAGCATGCAAATGAGAAAGAGAAGGGGGCCAAGGATAGATCCTTGGGGCACTCCAGAGCTAACGGTGTGGGAGTGGGAAGAGAATCCATTGCAGGTGATTCACTGGCTACAACTGGATAAATAAGAATGGATCCAGGGGAGTGCGGTCCCACCCAATAGTACGACGGAGGAGAGGCATTGGAGGAGGATGGTGTGGTCAACTGTGTCAAAAGCTGCAGACAGATCGAGAAGGATGAGGAGGGATAGTCTACCTCGATCACAGTCACATAGGATGTCAGTGGATCTTAAACTAACAGCAGAACATTGGTGTTAAGAAGTTCTTTTGCACGGGGCAGAAAACCCAAAGTTGTGCTCAAAATGTGAACTTGAGGCTGCTAGCTCCATTTTCCTGATTTTCTTCTAACGCCAACCTCCAGAAGCATCAGCAGTGATAAACATACTTGCTGAATACCTGAATCTCTTGATGATTTCAATTATAAATCTAAAGTCCATGTGTGCAGTTTCTTACCTAACAGTGCATGAGCTGAGTGAGCGCAGTTCTTGTATCAACCCTGGGGAACTGTATTCAGTTCAGTTTATTCCAATTCAAACTGGATGAAATCCCAAAGGGTTTCAAATGTATAAACAAGGCTGAGACCCTGACCTTGTAAACACTTTTGCCCTGTTTATATTGGCACATATGTAAAGTTCAATCCGTATCCAGTAACTGATAAAGATCGGAGCTGCCCTGTTTACACTGCATTCTCATCGTGGGACAGATGCAAGGCGAGATTACGGGCAGCGTGCGCCCATTACGCTTTATGGTAAGGTGGCAAAATGGCCTGAGTAGGACCATTTTTTTGTTGCTTCATGAATATCTAAATTCAGCTCATTTCAGACTGAGGTTCAGATTGGAGAGGACAGAGCTGGGTGCACATCAACAGAGGAACAAAATGACTGCACAGAGGGGCTGAAGTACGGCCTTTTCTTATTTTTTAACTCTTTAGTTTTTAGCTTGTATTCCCTTGAGTTGAGAAGATTGGGGGATGATCTCATCGAGGTATTTAAAATGATTAAGGGATTCGATAGGATAGGTACAGAGAAACTATTTCCTCTGGTGGGGAAATCCAGAGCAACAGCACATAATCTTAAAATTAGACCTGTCAAATCTATGAATACAGATCGGCCCCAAAACATCCCTAAAACTACAAATAAATTTTTTTTTAAAATCACATTTTTAAAATAACTATAAATTACATTACATTAATTAACTATTTTAAACAAAAATTTAAATTTTTGAAAAAATTAATTACACTTTTTAACGGGGCTAAAACTAAACTTACCTTTCTTTAAAGTAATTAAAAAAGATAAATCTGTGAAAAAAATGTTTAAATTTTAATAAAATCAACACTTACCTTGTTAAAAGAAGGACTTGCGCATCCTTTTTCAATGTGCATCTTCTCCGTGCTTACCCTCACGGAGGAACCTGTAAAAAAACCCGAAGTGCGAGGCGAACGCGCTGGCCCTCCGGCATGCGCGTTCGACCTCTGAACCCCTTCCTTCAGGGGAACGGAAGTGCCGGTTTCCCGCACATGCGCAGTGCATGCAAGAGACCGGCACTTTCGTTCCGTCCACGGGTGAGTACATAATGCGTACTCACCCGTGGCGAGCCTAATTTCTGCCCCGATATCATTGTTCTTAGTGCCTTTGGGATAGAAAAGGAAAAGGATATCATCAGCCAGGGTTCCCGCTCCTGATGATTATGCAATGAATCTTGCTGGAAAGTGCGTATGTGGTGTAGAATCTGTTCCTCCCCCAGGTGCTTGCTCATTATCTGAAAGCATAAAGGCAGAATAGTTGGGTTAAGGTGAGGGGAGGGGGGCAGGAAGGGAGAAATGCATGCTTACAGCATGATTAGCTGGAAAGTGCAAAAAGGCTTGTGGGGTGAGGGGGAAGTGGGATGTGAGAAGAAGGAGTAGGGTTGAACATACCGTTGTTGTCCCCAAGGGGGTCAACGTCACCGGTGGCCACGGCACCCACCACCTGGCGCCCAATAATCTGCAGCACTCTTTCCTCCTGCGCAGACAATGGTTGGGTGTCGGCTTGTCCCCCACCTGTGCACTCTTGCTCCCTCCTGTTGTGAGCCACCTTGGCCTGCAAGAGAAAGGAAAGTGTGTGAGTGAGTGTGGAGCAATGTGTTTGGGTGATGTGCCTGCCATAGTTGAATAGCAGTCATTGTGTGCAAGGTCTGAGATGTGGGTGTGAGTGTTAGTAGGTAGAGATTGTTGGTGGGTGAGTGCTGGGGGTGTGGTGCTTTGGGCAATGTGTACAGACTGTGGTTCAGATGGTGGTATGTAGCATTTGTTGAAGCATTGACTCACCCTGCCCACCTGAGTGAGGTCATTAAATTTCTTCCTGCACTGTGTGTGAGTCCTGGGGACCACTGTGCTGCCTGAGACATGCTGGGCTACCTCCCTCCACATGGTGCGGAAGACTTGTGGCGAGGGCCTCCTGCCACTTGCCGGTAGCGCACTGCCCTCCATCTTTCCGCTGCGAACACCAATGCCCCTAATGCATGGTCACGGAATCTGTGGGCTCTCTCCCTGGGGCGTGGATCTACCATCATTACGGCTGCTTGAGTTGTTCGGCTCCTTCTCCTTGACCTGCTACTGCTGGCTGAGGCAGCTGCACAGCCAGCAATGATGAGAATGAGGTTCTGCAGCATCAATGAACCTTCCCTTTAAGAACTGGAAAGAGCCTGTGGCAATGATGACTTGTGATTGGACTGCACCTGATATCGGTCAGCGCTTTGGGTTTAACGCCACTGAGGTAGGCTATTAGCGCTTGATTTAGCGCTCCAATCCTTTCTTTGTGCAATGAGTCTGCATGCCGTCTGAAGCATTAGCGCCTGGCTCTAATTCTCAAGCTTTTCAAAAGTTACCGCCCATTCCTGGGCTATAATGAATTTCTCCCTCAAAGGGTTTAATACAGCATCTCAAAGGGGGATTGTGTTTGCCCATGGGTGTAAAAAGAAAATTGTGAGGTCGCACAACACCAGGTTATAGTCCAACAGTTTTATTTGAAATCACAAGCTTTCGGAGCTATCGATTTGTTCCTTCCTCAGATGAAGGAAGGAGCAAATCGATAGCTCCGAAAGCTTGTGATTTCAAATAAAACTGTTGGACTATAACCTGGTGTTGTGCGACCTCTCAATTTTGTCCACCCCAGTCCAACACCGGCATCTCCGTATCATGTAAAAAGAAAACCATCCATCATCTTCACCTGATGATGCTACAAGCAAGTGATGAAGTCATCTTACTATAAGCCAATGACAAGTTTTGATGCAGTCTGCATTAAATGCTTAGTGTATTTTTCAAAATTGTTCTCCATTAGGGTGGTGCTGCTTTAAATGGGCCTTTCTCCAACTTCGAAAAAGCTGTCTTGGCCATATATTTACCAAGCCCCAATTTTCAATATTTGATAACTGGCTGAGTTGATTGCAGATTTCAAAAACTATGCATTATTTTCACTCATTCAATTGAAAGTGTTGTTTGGTTACCCATGCAGTATGGTTGTGTTGGCATTTATGCAAATTGGGATATTTATATTTTGCTATTGTTATGGTTTAGATGAACTAATTGATGCATAAGGATGAATTATTTTTTTTAAGTGGAGTATAGAAACTACCCATTTTGAAAGTTGCATGCATTGCGGTTCATTTGCCTAAGCCCTTATATCTGACAGCATAACCAAATAATTTGATTTTATCTATTTTCGTAAATGCTCCAATGTTCAAGTTTATAAGCATACACTCACTGGTCTAGTTTCATAAACAAAGGAGCATTGTTTTGTAAAGTGGAATGTTGGCTATTGTGCATACTGTGTTTCTGTATGTGGTAATACTTTGTTTAAATCAGACTGTCCAAACATAACATGGCTTAAATGAACATACGAAATCAGACAGGCAGGAAAAGATCAGGAAAAGCCTGCCCCAAACCTCGTGATGGCTGGATCATCATGACTAAACACTTTCCACCACTCTGCCACAGCCATGTAATCTGCAACACGGTGGCATAGTGGTTAGCACTGGTGCCTCACAGCGCCAGGGACCCGGGTTCGAATCTGACCTTGGGTGACTGTCTGTGTGGAGTTTGCACATTCTCCCCGTGTCTGCGTGGGTTTCCTCCGGGTGCTCCGGTTTCCTCCCACAGTCCAAAAATGTGCGGGTTAGATTGATTTGGCTATGATAAAAAAATAAAAAAAATTGACCCTTAGTGTTAGGGGGGGATTAAATATGTGGGGTTATGGGGATAGGATGGGATATGTTAGGGGGAATTAAATACGTGGGGTTACGGGGGTAGGGTGGGATGTGTGTACTGTGGGGATTAAAGTAGGGACAGGGTACTGGATTTGGATGATCAGCCATGATCGTATTGAATGGTGGAGCAGGCTCGACGGGCCGAATGGCCTACTCCTGCTCCTAGATTCTATGTTTCTATGTTTCTATCTCCTGGGAGAGGCAAAAAATAAACAGAGAAAAAACCCAGGGCCAATAAAGGAAAATATACTCTGGAAGCTTGCACTCCGACCCCCTGAGTCAATCCAAACCAGTCCAGGCGATCACCTGGACCAAGTGTTATAGAAAGAAAGACTTGCATTTACATAGCGCCTTTCACAACCACCGGATGTCCCAAAGCGCTTCACAGCCAATGAAGTACAATATAATTTATCGATAAAGACACTTACCCTCGATCTGCCCCAGTCAAGAACCGGTCCAGCTTCCTCTTGAAGGCATGCAGAGATTCAAAAACCCACCATGCCAGCTCCTGCTCCATTGTGTCTGGAAAATACAGAAGATGATCTGGCACCATAACCAATGCAGCAATTACCTGGCTCACACAATTCATGCAACTTGAGTAAAGCCTGCATTATCTTCTACAGCTTCATGAAATATGTCAGAAGCATGGAGGGTGGAAGGACCTGTCACCATTTTGGTGCTGGCAAGGTTGTGATCACTTGCCCTAATATGTTTAAAAAACTGGACCCTTACCTTCAACCATTCAAGGCTGAAAGTACATCCTAGGTGGGGGGATCTGTATAACTGTCTCCTTCGGTACCATCGACTAATCTTTGGCACTTGCCTGTTGTCTGAAGGGAGAAGTTGAATTTTAATTTCTTCCGCAATTAGATATACCTCTTTAGCTTAGGTGAACTTTTTCTCACCATTTTCAGCTTCTGACCACTAACTCAACTTTCTAGCTTAAGGTAAGGTCTTTCTTACCTTAATCCATCATTTTTGTGTGTGTACATATTGGGACACTATCGAGTATTTTTATGTTTTACATTGTTGAACAATGGCATTTGTCCTTTCGGCATTTCTCTTATGCAACTTGGGTTTGAATGCAGCCGACATTGCCAGATACATTGGAGCAGTTCAATCTCAATCCTTATGGGCCATTTCACAAGACTAGCCATGGTTGAGCACAAATTTGCAACATAGCTCATTATACTGCATGTTTGTCAGTATCAACAAACTTTTACATTGCGCTTAGGCCACTTGGTGAGGTGAAAAGGTTTCCAATGTATTGGTACTTCCCCAGCATCCATTGATTCCCTCATAATGATTGGCAGTACCTCACAGAATCACAGAATCCCCACAGTGCAGATAGAGGCCATTTCGGCCCATCGAGCCTGCACCGACACATATCCCACCCTATCCCCGTAACCCCACGTATTTAATCCCCCTAACACTAAGGGTCAATTTATCATAGCCAAATCAACCTAACCCGCACATCTTTGGACTGTGGGAGGAAACCGGAGCACCCGGAGGAAACCCACGCAGACACGGGGAGAATGTGCAAACTCCACACAGACAGTCACCCGAGGCCGGATTCGAACCCGGGTCCCTGGCACTGTGAGGCAACAGTGCTAACCACTATGCCACCGTTCTGCCCTCGTAAATCTCCTCGCTAGTATTTCTCAATACTCTGGGATAAATACCATTAATCCAGTGGAATCATTTGTTTTCGGCCTGTCAGTTTACCAAGACTTCCATTTCATTTATATCGAAGACATAATTATGCCGTGGTACTCTTTCTGGGGGGTTAGGGTTCATGTTGCTCATGTATTCCCTTGTGAATACTTTGAGGAAGTAATCATTTAGAATATTTTCTGTCTTGTGCCAATCATCAGTTTCAAGCCCATTTTCATCTTTTAATGTTCTCGGCTGTTCTCTGAAATCCCTCATGCTATTGTAACTAAGTTAGGTGGCACAGTAAATAGTGTAGATGGGAAAAGAAGGCTGCAAAGTGACATTGATAGATTAAGTGAGTGGGCAAAACTGTGGTAGATGGAATTCAATGTGAGAAAGTGTGACATCGTCCACTTTGGACCCAAGAAAGATAGATCAGAGTATTTTCTGAATGGTGAGAAGCTAGGAACTGTGGAGGAGCAGAGAGATTTCGGGGTCCAAGAACAGAAATCACTAAAAGTTAGTGGATGGGTACAAAACATAATTAGAAAGGCTAATGGAATGTTGGCCTTTATCTCAATGGCCTGGAATACAAGGGGGTGGAAGTTATGCTACAGCTGTACAGAGCTCTGATTAGACCCCAGTACTGGATTCAGTTCTGGGCACCACACCTCAGGAAGGATATATTGGCCTCGGAGGGGGTGCAGCGCAGATTAACCAGAATGATATTGGGGCTAAAAGGGTTAAATTATGAGGACAGGTTGCATAGACTAGGCTTGTATTCCCTTGAATATAGAAGATTAAGAGTGACTTAATTGAGGTGTTTGAGGTGATTAAAGGATTCGATAGGGTAGATAGGGAGAAACTATTTCCTCTGGTGGGGTAGTCCAGAACAAGGGGGCATTAGCTTAAAATTACAGCTAGGCCGTTCAGGGGTGATGTCAGAAAGCAGTTTTTCACACAGAGAGTAGTGGAAATCTGGAACTCTGTCCCCCAAAAGCTGTTGAGGCCGGGGGGTCAATTTAAAATTTCAAAACTGAGATTGATAGATTTTTGTTAGGCAAGGGTATTAAGGGTTACGGAACCAAGGTGGGTAGATGGAGTTAAGATACAGATCAGCCAAGATCGAATGAAATGGCGGAACTGGCTCGAAGAGCTGAATGGCCTCCTCCTGTTCCTATATTCCTTCCTATGCAATACTGAAAGAATTGTTACTGTTATACGTTGCCTTTGCAGCTTTATTTTTTCATAGACCTCTCTTAGCCCTCCTGATTAGCCTTTTAACCTGTCTGCGTGATCCTATATCCATCTAACTGAGCCCTTCTTCTTTCTCCCTGTAGGATTTGTAGAGGCCATTTTAACTCTTTATTTCATTTTTAATTTGTTTGTTAATCCATTTAGGGCGACACTTGGTTAGTTTGTGCTTGGTGATTCTCCATCTCCAGCATTATTCCTTTAAAAGTGTTCCATTTGCTTTCCATTGAAATGTTGACAAATAGCTTCCTCCAATCCATTTGTCTCAAGTTTTCCTTTATTTCTTTGAATTTAGCCTTTTTAAAGTAATGAACCTGGACTTTGGTATAATTGTGTTCCAGATCATGATCACTAGGTGGTCACTGTTTCAAAGGAGAGCTACAGCTTCGATTTCTTGTGCATTGCCTGGGTCGTTCATGAATAACAGGTCAAGATGAGCACTGCCTGTTGTGTCTTCCTTCACACGCCTGCTGATGAAGCAGTCATGTATTACATTTACCAACTCCAGTTAAACCTTTAAAGTAGTTATGCAGCCATTTGGAGATGTTGCTGAGAAGTGAGCTATAACAAATTGCGTAAAAGTAGAAAACCAAAATGTACCTCGATGGCTTAGTGAGTAAATGCATTAAAATGGAGGCGCGCAAGTCATGAAGTCGGAGGTTCAATCTGGATATCTACCAAGCTCTTTTAGGGTTTTATAATTAGCCTGGGCTAGAGAGGCAATAAAATCAGCCAGAGTTCCATGTCCTTTTTCATATATATATATAAAGCCCCGGTTAGACCAGACCTGGAGCACTGTGAGCAGTTCTGGGCAACACTCCTTAGGAAGGATATATTGGCCTTAGAGGGAGTGCAGCATAGATATACCGGAATGATACTTGGACTCCAAGGGTTAAATTATGAGGAGAGATTACACAAACTAGGGTTGTATTCCCTGAAATTTAGAAGGTTAAGGGGTGATTTGATCGAAGTTTTCAAGGTATTAAGGGGAACTGATAGGGTAGATAGAGAGAAACTATTTCCGCTGGTTGGGCAGTCGAGGACTAGGGGGCATAGCTTAAAAATTAGAGCCAGGCTTTTCACATAAGAACATAAGAAATAGGAGCAGGAGTAGGCCAATCGGCCCCTCGAGCCTGCTCCGCCATTCAATAAGATCATGGCTGATCTGATCCTAACCGCCAATCTACTATCTATCACAGAACCATCTCCTGCATCTAACAGAATTGCACACACGAAATAGGAGCAGAATCAGGCTACACAGTCCCTGGGCCCGCTCCACTACCCACAGGGCCATGACCGATCCGAACCTAGACTCATGTCCAAATTCCTGCCCGCTCCCCGTAACCCTTAATGCCCTTTACTTCTAGGAAACTGTCTATTTCTGTTTTAAATTTAATTAATGTTGTAGCTTCTACAGCTTTTTGTGGCAGCATATTCCATGGACCTACCACCCTCTGAGTGAAGTAGTTCCTCCTCATCTCAGTTTTGAAAGAGCAGCCCCTTATTCTAAGACTATGTCCCCTAGTTCTCGTCTCACCCGTCATCGGGAACATCCTCCCCGCATCCACCCGATCCAACCCCTTCACAATCTTATATGTTTCAATAAGATCGCCTCTCATTCTTCTGAACTCCAATGAGTAGAGTCCCAATCTACCCAACCTCTCCTCATATGACCACCCCCTCATCCCCGGGATTAACCGAGTGAACCTTTTTTGCACTGCCTCGAGAGCAAGGATGTCTTTCCTTAAGTAAGGACACCAAAACTGTATGCAGTATTCCAGGTGCGGTCTCACCAATACCTTGTACAACTGAAGCAATACCTCCCTATTTTTATATTCTATCCCCCTAGCAATGAAAGCCAACATTCCATTTGCCTTCTTAATCACTTGCTGCACCTGCATACTAACCTTTTGAGTTTCGTGCACCAGGACCCCCAGATCCCTTTGCACTTCAGTACTCTCCAGTTTCTTGCCATTAAGATAATAAATTGCTCTAGGATTTTTCCTGCCAAAGTGCATCACCTCACACTTTCCAGTGTTGTATTCCATCTGCCAAATCTCTGCCCACTTACTTAGCCTGTCTATGTCCCCTTGCAGGTTTTTTATGTCCTCCTCACTCACTACTTTCCCTCCCATCTTTGTATCATCTGCAAATTTTGATATGTTACACTTGGTCCCTTCCTCCAAATCGTTAATATAGATTGTGAAGAGTTGGGGACCCAGCACTGACCCCTGTGGAACACCACTAGTTACTGATTGCCAGTCTGAGAATGAACCATTTATCCCAACTCTTTGCTTTCTGTTAGATAGCCAATCCTCTATCCATGCCAGAATATTACCCCCAATCCCGTGATTTTTTACCTTAAGCAATAATCTTTTGTGTGGCACCTTGTCAAATGCCTTTTGGAAGTCTAAATACGCTACGTCCACTGGTTCCCCTTTATCCACTCTATATGTTACTTCCTCAAAGAACTCCAGCAAATTTGTCAAACATGACTTCCCCTTCGTAAAACCATGCTGACTTTGTCCTATTAAATTATGATTATCCAAATGTCCTGTTACTGTTTCCTTAATAATGGACTCCAAAATTTTACCTACCACAGATGTTAGGCTAACCGGTCTATAGTTACCAGCCTTCTGTCTACTGCCCTTTTTAAATAAGGGTGTTACATTAGCAGTTTTCCAGTCTGCCGGGACCTTAGCGGAATCCAGGGAGTTTTGAAAAATTATTACCAATGCATCTACAATCCCTACCGCCACTTCCTTCAAGACTCTAGGATGTAAGCCATCAGGTCCAGGTGATTTATCCGCCTTGAGTCCCATTATTTTACCGAGTACCACTTCCTTAGTGATTTTGATCGTGTTTAGCTCCTCTCCCCCTATAGCCCCCTGTTTGTCCAGTGTTGGGATATTCTTAGTGTCCTCTACTGTAAAGACTGATACAAAATATTCATTCAGTGTTTTTGCCATCTCCATATTTCCCACCATTAATTTCCCGGTCTCATCCTCTAAGGGACCAACATTTACTTTAGCCACCCTTTTTCTTTTTATATAACTATAAAAACTCTTACTATCTGTTTTTATATTTTTTGCTAATTTACTTTTCAGGAATGAAGTTAAGAAACACTTCTGCATGCAAAGGGTAGTAGAAGTTTGGAACTCTCTTCCGTAAACGGCAATTGATGTGACGTCAATTGTTAATTTTAAATCTGAGATTGATAGATTTTTGTTAACCAAAGGTATTAAGGGACATGAGGTTAGGTCACAGATCAGCCATGATCTCATTGAATGGTGGAACAGTCTTGAGGGACTAAATGGCCTACTCCTGTTCCTATGAATCAAATGCTTCTTTGAGAAAATGGGCATCATAAACATCACAATGTTGTTTTAACATTATGTAGATACAGACTGCACTCATGGTTAAAGGGCAAACTAATTTATCCAGGTACTGACTTATTCCCTGTATGGTGATCTCTTAATGGGGACAACAGGCTAAAGGGAAAATTTGCTTACCAAAGAAACATTTTGACTGTGATGCCCTCCATTATTAAATAGCTCAAGGTTCACATAACGAATGGCCACTTGGGAGAGCTACTGCCTTATCCCAGCAAGAGTCAACATCTTCATGAGGGGAAAAATGAAAAAAAGATGACAAAATGCTGCCATCATTTAGAAATCGAGCAAGTTTCTGTTTTTTCTACCTCCAGTTGGCTGATTTTCAACACTTACCAGAGGGTAGAATGTTCCTGTTACACTGGCAATAGACCGTTTAAACAACAGTACATCACTGTAACTAGATACACTGTATGTTTCTGCTAATGCTGAAGCTTTCACTTGTCCTGTGGCCATTTATTAAAAACACCACACTTTTAATAAACCAGAGAGCATGTGTAATAAATAACCAATTTTGTTTACCTTATTGCTGCTATATTTTGCCAGGACAGCATAAATGATCGTCAGGAGTAGTAAGGATTCCAAAACAGCCTCAAGAAGGTGAAGGACTAAATGTTCCAGTTATTTTGATACCTTTTTTGCCAGATTCTTGTTTTTAGCATCTGACTAAAGTGGCACATTAATGGCTGTGGCACTCGAGGCTGACTCCTCAATGCTATCGGACTGGATGTCAGTGGACACCAATCAGCTCTGAATGGTGATATGCTTGAGCTGCATGGAAAACAGTCAACAGGTTGGCAATGGAGTCAAGCTACATGTTTACACGTGCCCAGCCTAATTGTACACTCTGATGCAAAGATGATGTGGCACAACTGGTAGAAGGCAAACGGCACAGTATATGTAAAATACTCAGTGCTTCCTTCTTAGGTCACACAGCGGGTTAATAATCTAAAGAATAAGATACCATTTTAATTGTATTTGTTCTTGGGATGTGAGCGGTGCTGGCAAGGTTGCGTTTATTGCCTGTCCCTAGTTGCCCTGAGAAGGCAATTTTAGAGGGTATTTAGGGTTAACCGTATATTGTGGGCACGGAGTCATGTGCCGGTCAGACCAGTAGGGATGACAGGTTCCCTTCCCTGAAGGACATTATTTAGACGCAAAGGTATAAGTGTAAGTCGTCTGAATTTTGAACTTGTGCTGTGCATTATCATAGGATTTTTATACACTCTCACTTAATAATTTGAACTCTAGTTGCTTCATAACTTTTAGAAGTGCAGATACAAGAATCAAGAACAATGTGCATTTATAAAACGCTCTTCATGTACTTCGCATGAGGGAAAGGTGTGGACGCTCAGCAGGAAATGAATGAATTTGGGAAGGGGGTTGTCACTGAGACTATGATCGAAGAGATAGGTTTTTGAATGTGAATTGGTATTGGGAGAGATTTCCAGAGGGTAGTGACTGACCCTTGCCAACAATTTCAACCCCTCCCCAGACACTGCCTGGGGTTGAAGCCGGCTGGTTTGCAGCCTCAGCATCCTATTTAACCCCGAGTTGAGCTTCTAATCCCATTGCCCCTCTGTCACAAAGACCACCTATTTTCACCTCCATAACATCGCCCGTCTCCACCCCTGCTTCAGCTCATCTGCTGCTGAAATCCTTACCATGCCTTTCTTGCTTCCAGACTCGACTATTCCAATGCACTTCTGGTTGGCATCCCAACCTCCGCCCTCCATAAACTCTAGTTCATCCAAAACTCTGCTTCCCGTATCCTAACTCGCACCAAGTCCCATTCAACCATCACCCCTGTGCTCGCTGATCTATGTTGGTTCTTGGTTCGCCAAAGCCTCGATTTTAAAATTCTCATCCTGGTTTTCAAATCTCTCCGTGGCATCACCCCTCCCCATTTCTGTAACCTCCTCCAGCCCTACAACCCTCCAAGAACTCTGTGTTCGTCCAACTCTGACCTCATGTGCATCCCTCACTCCCTTCGCCCCACCATTGGCGGCCGTACCTTCAGCTGGCTAGGCCCCCAAGTCCTGGAATTCCCTCCCTAAACCTCTCCACCTCTCGATTTCCTTCTCCTCCTTTAAGATGCCCCTTAAAACCAATCTCTTCAGCCTAATATCTCCTTCTTTGGCTTGGTGTCAATTTTTGTCTGATTACACTCCTCTGAAGCATCTTGGGATGTTTCCCTGCATTTAATGGCTCTAAATAAGTGCACGTTTTTGTTGTTGTTGTTGTTGTAGAGTCATGATGTGCCAGCAAGAGTTTTTCAGGATGGCTTCACTTTACCCAATGTTGAGCATTAGGGCTTACGACTCGTCCAAGCCATGATGTTGGGCAGCAGTCAGACAGTACAACAGCAGCCCGCAGTCAGTGCTGATGATGGAAAGGTAGAATTGGGTATCATCGCCATCCAGGCGGAAGCTAACCCCATGCTTACACATGCTGTTGGCAAGGGGTAGCAGCTACAACAACAACAATGACTTGCATTTGTATAGCGCCTTTAACGTAGTAAAACGTCCCAAGGCGCTTCACAGGAGCAATTATCAAACAAAATTTGACACCGAGCCACATAAAGAGATATTAGTACAAGTGACCAAAAACTTGGCCAGAGAAGTCGTTTTTAAGGAGCGCCTTAAAGGAGGAGAGAGAGGTAGAGAGGCTGAGAGGTTTAGGGAGGGAATTCCAGAGCTTAGGGCCTCGGTAGTCGGAGGCATGGCCACCAATGGTGGAGCGATTAAAACCAGGGATGCACAAGAGGCCAGAATTGGAGAGTTGTAGGGCTGAAGGAGGTTACAGAGATAGGGAGAGGCGAGGCCATTGAAAACAAGTATGAGAATTTTAAAATTAAGGCATTGCCGGACCAGGCGCTAATGTATGTAAGCGAGCACAGAGGTGATGGGTGAATGGGACTAACTGATAAATAGGAAAGCAGCAGTGATGGAGACCTGGAGCAGACCTATATAAAGTGGTATTGCCATCCCGATCAAGTTTACTTACGTTACGGTGTATTATTTACACACTTTGTACTCATTCTGACATTTTCTCTAACATTAGTGAATAGAGGCAAATATACTTTGTTTACTGTTGATATTTATCTACAGTGGAATTCATAATATATACAAGATTTAATGAACCAAAACTGTGCATGGATGATTGCCATGTCAAGCAACAATATAAACACATACAGGACACTTTTCTTTAGTCAGTAAGTGTTCAAAAAGAACTAGAAATGCAAACTAAAGGAAATCTTCCACATTTGTTTAGATTGGCATTATACAAAGCTATCAGAGGAAATTATCCCTCATGCTGTCCACTCATAGGATTACATAGGATGTACGGCACAGAAACAGGCCATTTGGCCCAACCAGTCCATGCCGGCGTTTATGCTCCACTCGAGCCTCCTCCCGTCTTTCCTCATCTAAATCTATCAGCATAACCCTCTATTCCCTTCTCCCTCATATGCTTGTCCAGCCTCCCCTAAATGCATCCATACTACTCGCTTCAACCACTCCCTGTGGTAGCGAGTTCCACATTCTCACCACTCTTTGGGTAAAGAAGTTTCTTCTGAATTCCCTATTGGATTTCTTGGTGACTATCTTATATTGATGGTCTCTAGTTATGCTCTTCCCCACAAGTGGAAACATTCTCTCTGTATCCACTCTATCAAAACCTTTCATAATTTTAAAGACCTCTATTAGGTCACCCCTCAGCATTCTTTTTTCAAGAGGAAAGAGACCCAGCCTGTTCATCCTTTCCTGATATGTATACCATCGTATTTCTGGTATCGTCCTTGTAAATCTTCTCTGCACCCTCTCCAGTGCCTTTATATCCTTTTTATAATATGGTGACCAGAACTGTACGCAGTACTCTAAGTGTGGTCTAACCAAGGTTCGATACAGGTTTAGCATAACTTCCCTACTTTTCAATTCTATCCCTCTAGAAATAAACCCTAGTGCTTGGTTTGCTTTTTTATGGCCTTGCTAATCTGCGTCACAACTTTTAGTGATTTGTGTATTTGTACTCCGAGATCCCTTTGTTCCTCTACCCCACCTAGACGCGCACCCTCCAAGTGATAAGTGACCTCCCTATTCTTCCTACCAAAATGTAATACCTCACATTTATCTGTGTTGAACTTCATTTGCCAATTATATGCCCATTCTGCAAGTTCATTAATGTCCTCCTGTAATTTGTTGCAGTCCTCCTCAGTATTGACTATCCCCCCCAATTTGGTGTCATCTGCAAATTTAGAAATTGTGTTTTTGATTCCTAAGTCTAAACCTTTAATGTAAATTGTGAACAGCAGTGATCCCAGCACTGATCCTTGTGGAACATCACTACCCACCTTCTGCCACTGTGAATAGCTACCCTTTACTCCTACTCTCTGCTTTCTGTCCTGAAGCCAGCCAGCAATCCATTCTGCTACTTGTCCCCTGACTCCGCATTCTCTGACTTTGTTCATCAGTCTATTATGGGGTACCTTATCGAAGGCCTTTTGAAAATCCAGATAAATCACATCTACTGCATTACCATTGTCTACTCTCCCTGTTATCTCTTCAAAAAATTCAATGAGGTTGGTCAAGCAAGACTTTCCCTTTTGAAATCCATGCTGATTATTCATTACTATGTTTTTGGTTTCTAGATGATCTTCTATTTTCTCTTTTTGTAGGGATTCCATTATTTTTCCTACCACCGATGTTAAGCTGACTGGTCTATAATTCCCTGGACATGTTCTATCCCCCTTCTTAAATATAGATATTACGTTAGCTATCTGCCAGTCCTCTGGCATTACACCTTTTTCTAACGAATTATTAAATATGCGTAGTAATGCCTCTGCTATCTCTTCCCTAGATTCTTTTAAAATGCGTGGGTGTAATCCATCGAAACATGAGGTTTTATCCTCTTTGAGTTTGATTAGTTTATTTAATATATCACCTTTTTTATTTTAAATGCACTTATCTCATTACTAATCTCATCATCCAATGTCATGTCCACCTGTTCTATCTCCCTGGTAAATACTGAAGCAAAATAATTATTGAATATTTCTGCCATCTCTCTATTGTTACCTGTGGCATTATCCTGATATCTGTTAATGGTTCTATTCCCATTCCAACCTTCCTTTTTTTATTGATGTGCCTATAAATATTTTGCTATTTTGTTTTATGTTCTTTGATAATTTAATTTCATAGTTCCTCTTTGCCTCCCTAATTGTTCTTTTGACTTCTCTCCTAATCTTTTTATATTCTCCCTTATCATGCACTCCCCTGCTGTCTATGTACTTAAAGTATGCCTCTTTCTTTGCCCTCAATTGTTCCCTTATGGCTTTATTCATCCATGGAGTCTCATTATTGTTTAGTTTGTTCTTTCCTTTTAGTGGAATATATTTTTCCTGCACTCTGTTGAACACCATTTTAAATGTTTCCTCTTGCTGTTCTATATCATTGTTTGCCAATATTGTTGCCCATTTTTTTCCCCAAGTTCTATTCTCAGTCCCTCAGCTTTTCTCCAATCTATTAATCTAGTTTTTGTCATACTTATGTCCTTCTCAATTATCATCTTAAAGCATATTATATTATGGTCACTATTGCCTATATGTTCCCCTACTTTTACTTCTCTTATCTGCTCTGGTTCATTCCCCAATAGCGAATCCTCCCTTGTTGGGCTTTTTACATATTGGGTTAGAAAGGAGTCCTGTACACATTGTTGGAACTCTATTCCCTTATCCCCTTTACCTACCTCTTCTGTCCAATTAATATCGGGGAGTTGAAATCCCCCATGATTATTATTCTATGTTTTTTACTCATTTCCCTAGTTTGTCTACATATTTCTTCCTCCACTTCCCTTCCACTATTAGGTGGTCTGTAGATTATGCCTATTAGTGTGATTGATCCTTTATTATCTTTTATCTCTATCCATATGGATTCAATTTTTGTCTTGCTAATAGCTGCGTCACTTTTTTCTATGCCATTTTTTTATCCCTAATAAGTACAGCTACTCCACCTCCCCCTTTTCCCTCCCTATCTTTTTAAATATGTTATACCCTGCAATGTTTAATTCCCAGTCCTGATTTTTCTGTAGCCATGTCTCAGTAATCCCTACTATGTCTGGTTCCTCACAACGCATGACTGCCTCCAGCTCCCTTGTTTTATTACGGACACTGTGTGCATTGCTGTACAGACAGTTTAACTCATTTTTAATAGGATTTCCTCTCACTTTATGTTTAACCATCTTTTTCGACTCCTGTTCTATAACTCTATTTATTCCCTTGCCATCAACGTACTCCCTTACTTTATTCTTTCCTATGCTCTCTTTTCCTGTTTTGTTTATATTTAGGCTGGTTACGTTTCTTGTAGATCCCTCCCCCCATCTTACTAGTTTAAAGCCTTTGCCACCTCCCTATTTACCCTTTCCACTAGGACATGAGTCCCATCCCGGTTCAGGTTAAAAATGTTCTCTCATGTTAAAAATGTTGCCTTCAAATGGCAGCCATTTTTTTCCCAGGTGGCCCATCACCACCTCAGGCCTTCATTTTGGATGTTTAGTACATAAGAACATAAGAACATAAGAACATAAGAAATAGGAGCAGGAGTAGGCCAATCGGCCCCTCGAGCCTGCTCCGCCATTCAATAAGATCATGGCTGATCTGATCCTAACCGCCAATCTACTATCTATCACAGAACCATCTCCTGCATCTAACAGAATTGCACACACGAAATAGGAGCAGAATCAGGCTACACAGTCCCTGGGCCCGCTCCACTACCCACAGGGCCATGACCGATCCGAACCTAGACTCATGTCCAAATTCCTGCCCGCTCCCCGTAACCCTTAATGCCCTTTACTTCTAGGAAACTGTCTATTTCTGTTTTAAATTTAATTAATGTTGTAGCTTCTACAGCTTTTTGTGGCAGCATATTCCATGGACCTACCACCCTCTGAGTGAAGTAGTTCCTCCTCATCTCAGTTTTGAAAGAGCAGCCCCTTATTCTAAGACTATGTCCCCTAGTTCTCGTCTCACCCGTCATCGGGAACATCCTCCCGCATCCACCCGATCCAACCCCTTCACAATCTTATATGTTTCAATAAGATCGCCTCTCATTCTTCTGAACTCCAATGAGTAGAGTCCCAATCTACCCAACTCTCCTCATATGACCACCCCCTCATCCCCGGGATTAACCGAGTGAACCTTTTTTGCACTGCCTCGAGAGCAAGGATGTCTTTCCTTAAGTAAGGACACCAAAACTGTATGCAGTATTCCAGGTGCGGTCTCACCAATACCTTGTACAACTGAAGCAATACCTCCCTATTTTTATATTCTATCCCCCTAGCAATGAAAGCCAACATTCCATTTGCCTTCTTAATCACTTGCTGCACCTGCATACTAACCTTTTGAGTTTCGTGCACCAGGACCCCCAGATCCCTTTGCACTTCAGTACTCTCCAGTTTCTTGCCATTAAGATAATAAATTGCTCTAGGATTTTTCCTGCCAAAGTGCATCACCTCACACTTTCCAGTGTTGTATTCCATCTGGTACGGACCAGCTTCTAATGTGCCACCCTTTATAAGGTCGTTGCTTCCCTGATAATGTTTTGCTTTCTTTAATCATTTTATTGCCAACAGCTTGTTGGTATTTTGTCAGGGCATCCAAGGTTGTGCTCCTTGCTTTTATAGATTACTGTGAAAAGTGACATTCTTGGAACTGTGGGTGCAGATGCTAGCTTTTGTATGTTGCTCCCTGGGTGCTATAAAGCTACACTTGTTGAGAAAGGCCAAGTGGTTCAATAGTGGTGATGAATTAGCAAAATAGCATCCAACTTGCTGTTGGATGATTTAGCTCGCTGCGAGCACGGAAGTGTTAAGCAGCAACCTGATTTATGGACCAAGAGCAAATATGTGCTATTTGTACATAGTTCTTGCTGCCTCCCTAACGCTCATTCTTTAATAATGATCAAAACACAGAGAACTTTGCTGTAATGTCTCACTGTGCTGTTGTATATGAATACCTTGAAGTTTGTTTTAACATTTTAAACCATTTAGTGTCTCCTTAAAATACCAGACAAAACATTAAGAAATTTTACGATAATATTGAAAGAGCCTAATTTCAAGGCAGAAGCCTCAAGACTACATCCATACACTGAGCGCATGTCCTCCCTTCATTTCAAACGTAATACTAGGAAATTATATAACAGCAGAATCTACAGCAGAGTTCCATGTTTACCACAGGGACTGCCTGCTATTGGAAATAAGTGTGTGATCATACTTTGCCTGCGGAATCAACTATTTTCCTTGTCGGTTTCCCATGTTTGTGTGATCTCTCTGTTGCTGATATTTTCTTGTCAATTAAAAGTTTCCCTTATTTTGCTGACATGCATCACTTTTCCTATAAAATACAGGAATTCTTACCAGTTTTGGGACATCGGACCAAAATATTTTTCTACTGAAAGCTACAGCAACAGAGATTTTGCCCATGTAAGTTCTAAGGTGCAATGATAACTCACCATCACTGTGCAAATACAAAGCGCAAGTCCTTTTCAATATACAGCAGTCAGCAGATACCACTGCTAGTGCTCTTCTTGTGCTAGGGTCAAAATATTAACAAATATTAACAAACATATTACAAACATATATTAAAGAATATATACATGCTTTTTAACATAATGTGGTATCATTGCCTCATCACAGGATTCCCCACCGGAAGTGGGTTGGGGTGGGAATCCCAACCGTCGGGCCGATCCTGCTTTGACCCTGGCCCAGTCTCTTGGATCGGGTCAACAGGTATTCAGGATGGATTCCCAGCACTATGTGAGCTCTCTATTGGTAGTCCACCACTGGGACAAAGGGAAATCTTGTGCTGTTTCCCTGCTTGCAGCAGCTTAATGCGACAAGCTAACAACTTTTTGAATGAGAGCAACAAGCTAATAACTGCAGAGCAGAAAGTGAGTGGATGAAAGCCAGGAGCAACGCAGGGAATAGTAGAGAGGTGGAAGTGCAGAAAGCAGCAGAAAACAGGAATTCAACAAAAAGTTAGGTACATTGAAAAAATCCTCCAATTTGCCTTTGCCACTAATTTTTCTTGGCCCCGCCATAAAACAACCTAAAATCCCCCTTCTATACACGCACTCTCTCTGCAAAGGCAAACCTTGGGCGATAGGGAAGGGAAGTGGGGCACACCAGCAAACCATGCCTTCCTGCCATCATTTGCATGCAGTGGGGCAAGCTTTGTGGTCCATTCCCAGTGGGACTAGAAGTGGAGTAAAATTACCCCAGCAGTGTCTTGGGGCTGGGATTCGGTGGTGGGCCTCCATTTTCTTCCATTGGCCGTCCTGGATCCACCCAGAAACAGATGACATGCAGAGGAAGATCCAGGCCTATGTATCAACTCGGCTCCATTTGCAGTACTGTTAACCGTGAGTCAGTAGACTTGTTGGTTCAAGCCTCATACCAGGAGTTTGAGCTTTCGTTGAAATTGACCGTCCAGTGTAATTTGCATGAGACATTAAAGCTAGAGCCTATCTACTCATTCAGGTGGATGTTAAAGATCCCATGATACTTTTTAAAAAACAGCAAGGAGTTCTCCAGATGTCCTGACCACATCCCTTCCACAATCTCCCACAAAAAAAACCAGATCAACTAATAACTAACTCATTGGGCTGGATTTTACCAATGGTGAGCTTTTGGAGGCGGGACTCCCATTTGTCGGGTTTCAGTCCCGCCTCCATCAACTTCTGGCCAACCCACGCTATTTTCCCTTGATTGACCTTGGTAAGCCCGCCCAGCGGGCTTAGCAGGCCAATTAAGGGAAAGCCGGTTACAGAGAATGTCAACATATGACATTTCATCTGTCAAAATTTTTTGACAGATCAATTGTTATCGTTTGACAGCTCTGTGAAGCTGTCAAACACTGACATTCTCTGTAGTTTGATGAGTTCTTGAATTCAAGACCTCATCAAACCTCCTTCTTTTGTAGAAATTAGATGGTTGCTGCATTGGAGAATGCAATGACCATCTGTCATCTCTGCCGCGGAGGTGCGAGACTCTCCGCATACCCACCGATTGAAGCCTGCAGGAAGAAACAAAGGTAAGTAAACGTTTTCTAACACTTTTCACTTACTTCACATACTCACCTCTCCACACTTGCACCCATCACTTACCTTCACAGCGCACTTTTGCACCCCTCCGACCCCCACAGTCCCACTACTCGCCTGGCGGGGTTCGGAGCCTTCGGGAAGCCCGCACTTGTGTGGGCAAAATGGGGATAAGCCTCTTATCTGTCTGTTAACTACCTGTTAACAGGCAGTTAAGTGGCACTAATCCCCTTCCCACTTCCAAGGAGACGGGACCCGGTGCGGGACGGCTACCCGCCTCCTGGCACGATGTCACAGAGGCGGATTGGGGGCGGGTTGGGCACCCGCCCCCAAATTCTCCCTTTTTCTCGGCAGTCCCGCCTCCATACCCGCCTCCCCAGGGCTGGCAAGATCGTGCCCATTGTTGTTTGTGGGATCTTGCTGCATGCAAAATAGCTCCTACATTTGTGTCTGTGACAGTTACTGCACTTCAAAGTAATTCATTGTATGTGAAGTTGTTTGAGATGGAATAAAGGTACTGTACACAAAAGTAGTATACGTGTCTATCATGTGTATACCACTGGAGCTGGGTGGTATTTATAAAGCTGCTGTTCTTGGCTGAGAGACAAAGCAAATAAATATTAGCTCACCTAGCACCACTACAGCCCATCCTAGCCTCTATTATATGTTGCTCAGATAGGTGTTTATCCAGTTTACAGCACATTGTTCCGGGGTTGGTACTGAGACATTTGCACAAGGCATACAGTTCCACAAGTGGGTCAATTGCCAGCTTTTATACATCATGAAAAATCCTCTAATCTTCCACCTTTTCTTATCTTGAGAGTGTGGCCTTGTGCCTTTGATTTACCTCATAGTAAGTTATATTTTCCTTGCCTACAATCCCTTTATCATTTTGAACACTTCTATCAAATCCCCCTCTCAATCCTCTCAGTCATCGATCTTTCCAGTTTAATTGGATTAACCTTTACCAGCTGATCTTTGAACTGATGTTAGAGGGCACTCAGTTGTTTGCGCAGGCTTTTAAACATTTTCTGTACAGGTGGTGAAAGCTGGCAAGTCAATCACATCTGTATACAGCCCATGCCTGTCTCAGTGCCAACTTCCTGCTACGCGCATTATCACTCTATATAAATGAACAGTGTTTATAAAGCCAATTATAACAGACAAAGACAGCAAGAGACAGAAGTCTTATTGTAGAATGTCTTGGAATCTTATGTTAGCTTAAGAGTATCCAAGGAGCTGTTAAGATCAACACAATGGGTAAAATTTTCATCTTGGCACAATGCAGTTTTGAAGTTAGACAGTTGGTGCGAGCTGTGTTTGACCACTTTTTCCTCCCACCAAAAATGTCCCCTCCTACTTCCCACCCTGGAACTGGGACTTTGTTTAAACTATAATGCAGAACCGTATCAGCATTTAAGGTTTCGCTTTTTAAAAAATTCCATCCAGTTTAAACCTCCTACACATGGAGTTAACTTAGAGCCCACACTACCTGGCGAGAAGAATGCACTAGGACAACCATTTTACAGGAAAAGTAAATAAAATAGTTATTGATATTCCATAATTCTGGATTTCAATTTTTTTTTTTTAAAGTCAACATACCCTTTTTTTTTGAAGTGGCGTGATTGAGTCAGCATCTGCTACCTCAGAGTGAACTTGTATGAAGACAATGGGGATGTCCCTACATCTGTCTCCAGGATTTTGCAGCTGCAGCTAACAATGAACCAAATTTTCCAACTCCTCCCTTCAATCCAGTGTATCGATCAGGAACACCCAGAATGGCCGATAGGCCTTCATGTGGCTGTGTTGAGATTGAACAGAGGCGGCCTGGCAGTGAGTCAGAGTAGGAAGAAAGGAGATTACTCTTCTAATGTACTGCGACACACAGTGCTGAAGAGATAGGTCAGATTTAATTTTTATTTTGATAGTTTTAAGCTAACTGAACATGCCACCAAAAAAGGGATACTGCAGCCTTGAGGTTGTTTTTATATAGAATCCAATCAACATATGTCATGTTCTTGGGATTGTGCTTGGCTTAAGGGCTGTATTCTTTTCCTAAACAAGACCGACAATGATCTGAACTTTTAATCCTTACAGCAATACAACCCAAAAATCTCTGGGTTACATACACCAGGAACGTCTTTCTGTTGAAAGCATGCATTCTCAGTTGGCAAACACATTTCCCTTTACTGTGGGATGTCTGTTCATTTTCTAACGCTGGTTGACATCTCAATCAGTAAAGGAACCAAGCAGTGAAATGCAATGTTCACCAATGTTTAACAACCTCCTAATCTAACTCTCTATCTCTTTCCAATAATAAGCCAAAGCGATGGTGAATAATAAATCAGCAATCAACCTTAAATTCTGAGCGCAGATGCCTTACATTCTTAACACTGGGTGCCAAGTCAACATTTCACAGTTATTAACACAAGGACTATATTTCCATTTAACACTTTGCCACAGGGTGAAGTTGTTGCAAATGCTACGTTGAATGATGCCAATGCGGTAGATTCAAGTGTAACACGATGTACCATGCAGTGAAAGGTTGTTCCAGTGGCTTGTGAATGCGGTGTGTGACCGTTCCCTGCCACAGCATCATTGAGGAGTACAGATTGGAGGTTAGGCACTTTCTCACATAAAGGAAAGGAAAATGTGAGACAGAGTCACCCCAAGCCACTGCTGTTCATTTTTTAAATTTATTCATTCATGAGATGTGGACGTCGCTGGCAAGGTCGGCATTTATTGCCCATCCCTAATTGCCCTTTAGAAGGTGGTGGTGAGCCACCTTCTTGAACCGCTGCAGTCTGTGTGGTGAAGGTACTCCCACAGTGCTATTTGGGAGAGAGTTCCAGGATTTTGACCCAGCGACGATGAAGGAACAGCGATATATTTCCAAGTCAGGATGGTGTGTTACTTGGAGGGGAGCTTGGAAGTGGTGGTGGTCCCTTGCGCCTGCTGCCCTTGTCCTTCTAGGTTGTAGAGGTCACGCGTTCGGCAGGTGCTGTTGAAGAAGCCTTGGTGAGTTTCTGTAGTGCATCTTGTAGATGGTGCACACTGCAGCCATGGTGCGCCAGTGGTGGAGGGAGTGACAGTTTAAGGTGGTGGATGGGGTGCCAATCAAGCGGATGCTTTGCCTTAGATGGTGTCGAGCTTCTTGAGTGTTGTTGGAGCTGCACTCATCCAGGCAAGTGGAGAGTATTCCATCACACTCCTGACTTGTACCTTGTAGGTGGTGGAAAGGGTTTGGGGAGTCAAGAAGTGAGTCACTCGCCGCAGAATACCCAGCCACAGTATTTATGTGTCTGGTCCAGTTAAGTTTCTGAACAATGATGACCCCTAAGATGTTGATGCTGGGGTATTCGGCAATGGTAATGCCATTGAATGTCAAGGGAAAATAGTTAGACTCTCTCATGTTGGAGATGGTCATTGCCTGGCAGTTGTGTGGCGCAAAATTTACTTGCCAGTTATCAGCCCAAGCCTGGATGTTGTTCAGGTCTTGCTCCATGCGGGCACAGACTGCTGCATTATCTGAGGAATTGCGAATGGAACGGAACACTGTGCAATCATTAGCGAACATCCCCACTTCTGATCTTATGATGGAGGGAAGGTCATTGCTGAAACAGCTGAAGATGGTTGAGCCTAGGACACTGCCCTGAGGATCTCCTGCAGCAATGTTGATTGGCGTCCAACAACCATAACCATCTTCCTTTGTGCTAGGTATGACTCCAGCCAGTGGAGAGTTTTCCCCCTGATCCGCATTGACTTCAATTTTGCTAGGACTCCTTGGTGCCATACTTGGTCAAATGCAGCCTTGATGTCAAGGGCACTCTCACCTCAGCTCTGGAATTCAGCTCTATTGTCCATGTTTGAACTAAGGCAGTCGTGAGGTCTGGAGCCGAGTGATCCTGGTGGAACCCAAACTGAGTATTGGTGAGCAGGTTATTAGTGAGTAAGTGTCATTTAATAGCACTGTCGACGACACCTTCCATCACTTAGCTGATGATTGAGAGTAGGCTGATGGGGTGGTAATTGGTCAGATTGGATTTGTCCTGTTTTTTGTGGGCAGGACATAGCTGGACAATTTTCCACTTTGTCGAGTAGATGCCAGTGTTGTAGCTATACTGGAACAGCTTGGCTAGAGGCGCAGCTAGTTCTGGAGCACAAGTCTTCAGCACAACAGTTGGGATGTTATCGGGGCCCATAGCCTTTGCTGTATCAAGTACGCTCAGCCGTTTCTTGATATCACGTGGAGTGAATCGAATTGGCTGAAGACTGGCTTCTGTGATGGTGGGGACCTCAGGAGGAGGCCGTTATGGATCTGGCTGAAGATGGTTGCGAATGCTTCAGCCTTGTCTTTTGTACTCACGTGCTGGGCTCCACCATTGTTGAGGATGGAGACGTCCATGGTACCGCCTCCTCCCGTTAGTTGTTTAATTGTCCACCACCATTCACGACTGGATGTGGCAGGACTGCAGAGCTTTGATCACCTCTGTTAGTTGTGGGATTGATTAGCTCTGTCTATAGCATGCTGTTTCCGCTGTTTAGCATGTATGTAGTCCTGTGTTGTAGCTTCACTAGGTTGGCGCCTCATTTTCAGATACACCTGGTGCTGGCATGCTCTTCTACACTCCTCATTGAACCAGAGTTGGGCACCTGGCTTAATGGTAATGGTAGATTGAGTGATATGCTTGGCCATGAGGTTACAGACTGTGGTGGAATACAATTCTCTTGCTGCTGATGGCCCACAGCACCTCATGAATGTCCAGTTTTGAATTGCTAGGTCTGTTCTGAATCTATCCCATCTAGTATGGTGGTCGTGCCACACAACACAATGGAGGGTGTCTTCAGTTTGAAGACGGGACTTCGTCTCCACAAGATCTGCGTGGTGGTCACTCCTACCAGTACTGTCATGGACAGATGCATCTGTGACAAGTAGATTGGTGAGGTCAAGGTCAAGTAGGTTTTTACCTCATGTTGGTTCTCAACTGTCGCATGCCCAGTCTAGCAGCTATGTCCTTCAGGACTCGGCCAACTTGGTCATGGTGCTACTGAGCCACTCTTGGTGATGGACATTGAAGTTCCCCACCCAAGGTATATTCTCCGCCCTTGCTACCCTCAGTGCTTCCTCCAAGTGGTGTTCAACATGGAGGAGTACTGATTCATCAGCTGAGGGAGGGCGGTAGGTGGTAATCAGCAGGAGCTTTCCTTGCCCATGCTTGACCTGAAGCCATGAGACTTCTTGAGGCCAAAGAAAACCCTATAGCAACAGCATGTTTCTGGTCTTTCCCTATTAACAGGCACCAGTATCAGCACAAAGTGAACTCATGCTTGGAACTCGTTGGGATATTTCCACTGAATTTACTTCAGATTCTTTATAAAGTGGAGGTATCAAAAAATTAATTTTTATACTTTTCTTTCTTTGTAAATTATTCCTCATCTCCAATATGGCTGATAATGAGGCTAATCACCTTAGCTGGCGAGAGGGCAGGAGGTTGCCTGTTCCCCTGTAACCAGCCCGCCCCACCACCACGAGGTGCTAGAGTCCACAGGGCATGTCATTCCCCTTCCGATTTTTCCTTCCCCTGTTGCAGCCTCTGACTGGCCCCTCCTGATGTGGCATGGCTCAGATCAAGAACTGAGCAGAGCGGGGATTAAGCCTACACTCAATGCTCACTCCATGAGTTAGAGCATCAGTGCTCGGCGGAACTGTACTGCCTCCCACCAAAGAGTCTTTCATTCGTTTGGCCAGAGGGGTGGGGGTGGAAGTTTCCTCTGGTATCTGCTCCCATGTCCCACCATGAGCTTGGGTTATATCAGGAGTGTAAACAGTGTAAATGCTCAGGAATTTTTCTAATGTTTCCAAATAAATAACAGAAGCTACGGTTTCCCCTTGTTACATTTTAATGATCTGCAAATCTTTGTGAGGACTGCCTGTTTATGAATCTGAGCTGCATACTCCCTTTCCCATTAAGGAGAAGTGTGCAAGAGCTTTGAAAGCTGCAGCTCAACCATACTCGTGCAACACTGCATTGGATCAGTAGTTTACATGACAAAAATTCAGCAAATGGTAAACTGCAAAGACAATAGCCAAGCATTAGAAATATGCTACAGCAACACAAATGTTCCTTTGATTTAAACCTCCCAGCATTATAATAATGTAAATTAAAATAGCACAGCAATGTGCTTGGACATATAAGGGAACAACAAAAAGAGGTTTTGCAGCTCTGATATTGTGGTGATTGACATTGTGCTCCTGCTTTTAAGAAAATAAAAGATAACACGAGACAAGAAAGCCAGTTGGCTCACCAAGCCCATTCTTTCTGCAGCCCATACACTGTATGCCCTTTCATGGACTCTATGTTGCTAGTTTGATCTCCTAAGGGAGTGAGGCAAACGCAGCTCAAACCTGCAGATAATAGAGATTCTGAGTATCATTCGAAGCTTACACCCTACACCATTCAACCATGCCCACTTCTATTCAACAGATGGCATCTTCAGGGTCCCAGAAACACATGAATGATTGTGTTCTGCACAGCATTTGATTTATGTTTCTCCAAATAACTTTCAAGCCCATATTAACCAGATATTTATGCAGCTCTTTTGATTTTGCACTTGCGTCTTCCAGTTCTGCGATCACAATCCAAGGTAAATAGCTTGCTTTCATCTACATCATCCATGCCGCTCATCAAATTAAAGACCTGGATCATGTCCCATCTCAATTCTCCGTTCTCCAATGAAAACAAACCCAGCTCTGAAAGTCTCTTTCCATGGCTTAAAATTTCAAGTCACAGGACCATCCTTGTTGTTCTCCCCCAAACTCTTCAATCCATCAATGTCCTTTTGAAGGTGGAATGTCCCAAGCTGCCCTCATTATTCTAACTGTAGCCTCACCAATAATTTATACCCAGTTAAAATAACTGGTTTCAACCTCAATTTAAATGTACTTGACCAGGATCTTAGTTATTTATTAGTCTTGTTGATGGCAGTTTCACATTGACTAGATACCTGCACTGAACATACGACAAAAGTAATTCACATTCTTTAAATTACATGTTTTTTGGTCAACATTAGTGCTCAGAAAAGTGAAGAACTCAAGTGCTGATGGAGAAAGCACTTTTTAAATTATTATCCAGCTCCTTCAGTTACTAAAGTGAGAAGTCGCACAACACCAGGTTATAGTCCAACAGCTTTATTTGAAATCACAAGCTTTCAGAGCGCTGCTCCTTCGTCAGGTGAAGGAGCAGCAGCTCCGAAAGCTCGTGATTTCAAATAAAGCTGTTGGACTGTAACCTGGTGTTGTGCGACTTCTCACTTTTGTCCACCCCAGTCCAACACCGGCATCTCCACATCATGGCTTCAGTTACTAAAGTAAGATTAAATCCAAATTAAACCTCCCTCGACTCTCAGCCTAAACTCTACAAATCACCCCTTCGGTACCAGCAGAAATGTTTCCATCTCCCACACCAGTAATCCAGGGTAAGATCGGCAACTTAGTGCCAATTTGTGGTCACCCCTATTCACAACTTTGAGCTCACCCAAAATTATTTCATATTTTAATTTCAAATGACCATTTACACCTACTGTTTCATGGGATCGCAATGTGGCTGTGCGAGTGTAAACGTATTTCCTTTCCCTTTGTGTTCAAATAAGATTTGACACCAATTTAACTTTTGGATGATCTAAAACAAAAAGCCCGGAAAATCAGCAAGTTGAAATCCCGGTGAAAATAAGTTTCGCAGAATCTCCGGAATGACTTTAAATTCAGCCAACATACAGTAGCCAAAGGGATCCTGTCACTGTTATTCTGACAAAGACAGATGGCTCAAGAGAAACTGCGTCAAAGTGTGAGGCAATAAACCATCTCGATCGCAGCTTGTTTGGCAATTCCTCCAGGCTAACTTTCCTATTACGAAAGAGCCCTCCAGAGTTTGCAAGAGCAAAAAAATCGAGCTGCCTATAAATATCACTTTACGGAGTGAAGCAGCACATTAAGTGAGTTCACAGTGACACTCTGCTCCAAATGATACCTTGCCCTGCGCTGTTACATCATTTACGGTTTGATCAGCAAAGTTAATTTGACACAAAAAATGGAAACAGACTTTTTAAGTTGACATCAAGTTTTCTTTGGGCTGCAGTCTTAAAATCATGTTTTTTTTAAAAAAAATGTTCACCTCCGAATTCGCAATAGACTTGCCAAGAAACACATGTACAGCCTGTAAAGTTCTATCCCGCATCGTACTGAGCCATTTGGATCAAGAAGGCCACGCGCTTGGTTACTGCCCAGAATGTGGCGGCAGGTAGTGCAGCAGTTGTCCTCGTTACACTTAGATACTGTACGTGTATGAAACCTCTGCTGCATTTGCCAACTTTTTGACATTTTGTCGTGTATGTCTGCACTGTTATTCAGTGTATAAATTGGTTGGATTATTTATTTACCCCTGGGTAATCCGCCTTCAATAACTGGATTGTAACCAGAAGGCAGGTTGAGCGACAGCTTCGCTGCTCACATCTGAAATGACGCATTTATAATTTTTATGTTGTGATTTTTTTAAACTCAGCAGTGTAAAAGGTGACCATTGTCTGCTGCAGAACAAACGGTGTTACGACGATTAAAATTGTTTGCGTGCTGTTGACTGAAGCTGTGCCATTTCTGTCAGAAGATCAGAACAGTTGACTATTGTACGAAATAAGTCAAGAAAATAACCTGAAATTTGTATCTATCCGTGGACCCAGCCACCGCCACATTATCTGCTGGAATAATACTCCATTGCTGAAGGATTAGATGCGCTTGCCTCATTCACGTGAACTCCACTTGCCTCATTCACGTGAACTCATTACTCTCAGTTCCCCAGTCAAGAAATGGGAACAATTAATGCTCCAGCCATTTAGATGAAGGCTTAAAGATTCAATTCAGCTTTGTTGACAGTTCTCGAAGAAATAACTAATTTTTCAATGTCTGCTGTGTATGTAAAGCCAGTTAGGGGTAGCATTCCCTGCCCCCGAGTCAGAAGGTGAAGGGTTCGAGCCCCACTCCTGACAGACCCCGGCAAATGGAGACTAGATTACGGTCTCTAAATACTGGCTTGACATCCAGTGAAGTATCTGCGTCTGGACGGAAGTACCACTGGCTCAAGGGTAGTATTCCCGCCTCTGATTCAGAAGGGTTGGGTTTGGGCCCCACTCCAGACAGCCCCGGAGACCAGAGTGCCAACTCTGAATACTGTGCCGACGTCCAGCGGGGGGTACTTGTGTCCAAGGGATGCAGGTGGCCCTCCCTCCCCCACACCCCCACCCCATTTTAAAGGGTAGGTGGGGCACTTTAGCCTTAGTAGCAGCCTACCTGGGAGAAGATACTCCGAAGATAGAAACCATGAGGAAGGCACTAGGAAAACACCTCACTTCCCTAGTATAAAATAAAAACAGAAAATGCTGGAAATACTCAGCAGGTCAGGCAGCATCTGTGGAGAGAGAAACAGAGTTAACGCTTCAGGTCGATGACCTTTCGTCAGAACTGGAAGAAGTTAGAGATGTAACAGATTTTAAGCAAGTGCAGGGCAGGGAAAGGGGGGAAGGGAGGACTTATATTGCACAATATTCAATTGTTCTGATCTTCTGACAGAACTGGTACAGCTTCAGTCAACAGCATGCAAATGATTTCCTCCCCTCCCCCCTTTCCTTCTATAAGCCCACTGACTCCCACAGCTACCTGGACTACACTTCCTCCCACCCTGCTTCCTGTAAGAACTCTATTCCATTCTCCCAGTTTCTCCGTCTCCATCGCATCTGCTCTGACGATGCCACCTTCCATACCAGTGCTTCCGAAATGTCTTCTTTTTTCCTCAACCGAGGATTCCCCTCTACCGTGGTTGACACGGCCCTCAACCGTGTCCGTTCCATTTCCCGCACTTCTGCTCTCACCCCTTCCCCTCCCTCCCAGAACCACGATAGGGTTCTCCTTGTCTTCACCTTTCACCCCACCAGCCTCCACATTCACCGGATCATCCTCCGCCATTTCCGCCACCTCCAGCGTGATCCCACCACCAAACACATCTACCCCTCCCCTCCCATTTCAGCATTCCGAAAAGACTGCATCCTCCATGACACCCTGATCCACTCCTCAATCATCCCCAACACCCCCTCCCCTTCCCATGGCACCTTCCCGTGCAAGCACAGGAGATGCAACACCTCCTCCCTTCCCACTGTCCAGGGCCACAAACACTCCTTCCAGGCGAAACAGCGATTTACTTGTACTTCTTGCAATTTAGTATACTGTATTCGCTGCTCACGATGCGGTCTCCTCCACATTGGTGAGACCAAACTCAGATTGGGTGCCGGCTTTGCGGAACACCTCCGTTCAGTCTGTAAGCGTGACCCCGAGCTTCCGGTCACCAGTCACTTTAATTCTCCACTCCACTCCCACTCTGACCTCTCCGTCCTCGGCCTCTTACACTGTTCCAACGAAGCTCAACGTAAGCTCAAGGAACAGCACCTTATCTTTCGATTAGGCACTTTACAGCCTTCTGGACTCAACATCGAGTTCAACAATTTCAGACCATAACCTCTGCCCCTATTTTTTCACATGGCAGCTGTTGTTGATTCTGCCATTCCCATTTATACCTCTTCGAGACTCATCTTTTGTTTCTTTACTTGTCCCATGACCATCTCCTTTTGCTTTGCACCATCATCCCTTTTGTCATTTAATCACTCCTGCCTTCCACCCAGTCACAGACCTTCCCTTTTGTTCTATCCTTCCCTCCCCCCTTTCCCTGCCTCTGCACTTGCTTAAAATCTGATGCATCTCTAAATTTTTCCAGTTCTGACGAAAGGTCATCGACCTGAAACGTTGACTCTGTTTCTCTCTCCACAGACGCTGCCTGACCTGCTGAGTGCTTCCAGCATTTTCTGCTTTTATTTCAGATTTCCAGCATCTGCAGTATTTTGCTTTGTAAGTGGCTGAAGAAATCCATGAGTGAGACTTGAGTTCAGCCCTGCCCTAGGGCAGAACACAATGGACAGATGGACAGACTTAAGACCAGAGGAGATTATAAACCACAAAAAAAATCCAATAATTATCTCAGCACCCAGTCCCTACAACTGTTGATACTAAATTATCAGCTAATTAGTCCTGTCTTGGTTGTGGATAACATTTTATGCCTCAATTTTGCTATGCACTTCTTATCTATCCAATCGTAACCAGAGCATCTCCATCAATGGCTTCTCTTCCCACCCACGCACCTTTACCTCTGGAGTCCCCAAAAGTTTTATCCTTGGCCACCTCCTCTTCCTCATCTACATGCTGCCCCTTGACAACATCATCCGAACACATGGTGTTAGGTTCCACATGCACGCTGACGACGCTCAGCTTTACCTCTCCAGCACTTCTCTCATCCCCTCCCCTTGCCTTTGTGTTGTCCGCCTGCCTGTCTGACATCCAGTCCTGAATGAGCCGCAATCTCCTCCAGTTAAAGATTGGGAAGAACATTGTCTTCGACTCTCCCCCCCAAACTTCATAGCCTCGCCCCCTAGTTTCACCCCCAGTTTCACCCCTCTCTCCGGACACTGCCTGAGGTTGAAGCCAACTGTTTGCAACCTCGGCATCCTATTTAACCCCAAGCTGCTCTTTCAATCCCACCGCCTCTCCGTCACAAAGACCACCTATTTCCACCTCCGTAACCTCGTATGTGCGTCTGACAGTTGGTAGTAATTAGAATAATTACAATTTTTAACTGTTAATATAACAGGTGATGAACAGATGGGCTAAGTAGAGAATGTTTGCTTCAAAATTCAACTAATTTATTTGAAAAATGAACTCAATTACGATGAAATAACACACTCTCTGAATTTAATGAACTTCATGAAGCTTATAGAGAACAAAAGTTATAGCAGGTGTGCAACTAATGGTCTGTCTCTTTTCTCACACACACACACACACAGCAGCTCTATATTTTTTTTAAAAAACTCAATATAAATGTTAGCCAAATAAAGATTTTAAAATTTGCCCTCCAGCTTTATTTCAAATCATTTTGAAAATAATATTAAGCAGATACGGCTTCCAATCGTATCGCTGACTGAATGAACTGATGCATCTTGGGAAATTAGGCATACTGCACATGCTCAGACTGCACAAATCAAATTCCGCTCACGGTCACAGCTCTTGGCAAAAATGTCCAGTCCAAGCCCAGGTTTTTGAGAAAGGCTGAGTCCTTCAAGTAAAAACGTTAATTAAGGCATTAAAAGACACAAAGTTGATAAATGTAATTATGTTATTGTGAAATATGTATTTTTTTTTAATTTTTAAATTTTGTTTAAATCCTTTTGGATATTAGAAGCTTCATTTAGTGGGAATAATGGCATGAAAACAATTTTTCAGAAGCAATTTGTGGGAATCTGCTAGCTAGACTGCAATCACAAGGTGATATACTCTCACTATAAAGTAGGAGATACTGGGGGGAATTTTGCCAGCGCTCAGGGGGCGGGTTTGGAGGCGGGACATCCGGCAAAATAGCAAAGATTGACAGTGGGTCGGAAACCCGCTGTCAACCCGCCTCCAATCAATCTTCCCAGGTGTCGGGTCCCCAATTTGTGCATGGACCCGACACATAGTGGTGGGAAGAGGATTATAGGCACTTAACTGCTTGTTAACAGGTTGTTAACAGGCAGTTAAGAGGCTTTTTGCAATTTTGACAGGTCTACTGCGGGCTTCCCACATCCGGACACCATGCCAGGTAAGTATGGCGTGTTCTGGGTCTACTGTAAAGTTTCTGCATTGATGACAGCTGCAGAAGTGGTGTGAAGGATCCAATGGTGCACTGGTGAGTTTCAGAGGTAAGGAAATGTTGGGAAAATCATTTTTAATTTATTTAGACTTTTCTGCAGGTGACAAGTTTTGAATTGTTTGTGTAGTCCCACCTCATTGGGAGAACCTCTCTCACCAGTGACAGATCACTTCTGTAACCTCACCTGCAGCTGCCATCTGTTCTAGCCTAAGGAGGGGGTCACTGGAGAGCCTGGGTGCAAGGGCTCACCTTTGTGCAGTGATTATCAGTGTTTGCAGCACCTCAATGCTGTCAAACACTGAAAAATCATGTCAAAAAAAATTGTGCGTGGCCCCTTTAAGAAAACCGGCAGATGACGCGTCATCAACTGACGTCATCTGACACCGGCTTTCTCTTAATTGGCCAGGCAAGCCCGCAGGGCGGGCTTAACAAGGCCAATTGACGCAAAATCGCGTCTGTGCGTCGGACGTCGTTGGGGGCGGGATTGGAACCCAGAAGGCAGCTGTCACGCCCCCAAGCCACATCGAGAGGAAAAATCGCGACCATTGTGCATGTCACAGCCAGCATTGTAATGTGACACCTTTAACAGTGAACATCCCTATCACAGTGCTATCTGCAGGATATAGGAAATGATAATGGGGGGAAAAAACGACACAAAAGTGAGTCAAAAACGTGAAAACAGAAAGTACGGCTTTGTAGACAGCAAGAGCACAGAGAAGCAATATTTTTAATGTGGATAACTTAAACCAAAGTCACAGGGCTGATAAGGCAATTAACAGCTGCGCCATAGAGACTAAGAAGGTCCAAATTTGACCCCCAGCTTATGGTTAGTTAGTTGATATCAGCTGGGACAGACAGCAGTGAAGGCATTACAGCTGGCTTTACAGCTGGCTACAGTGTCACTGGGTTAGGTAAGGGAAAATCAGGCAGGGATTCCATTTCTGGTTGCTGTCAGTGATTCCCTAATGGAAGTGCGCATGTGTGGATATTAGGTGAGGTTAAGACTGGTCTTGGCTATAATGTCCCCACAGTTGAACTGCTTAGCACTATGCTCTTTCGAGGCTCACATATCTCTGGGTGAGGTACTGGATGCTGACTGGCTCCTGTGGAAGCATCCTCCAGCAAGCAGTCTACGCCCTCAGAAGAGGTCGAGAGAAGAGGGCAAAACTGTCAGAAAAAAAGATTTCTTCGAAACGAAAGTACTGGAGATCACACTAAACTTTATGCTTTGCAATTCTCACAGCACATGGGCTGCAGTGTGTATCAAGGTAAAACAGAAGAACACAATTCAAGCCATACGGTGATGTCATCTGAACCCTGAGATGTGTTCTGTCCTTGAAACAGATTCCAGCCAATGTTGTTGTTTACAATATACACAGCTGGAGTTTGTGAGGGCGATGTTATTCTGATTTCCTGCAAATTTTCTCCTGCTACTGGAGGGTATCATGGTGGACAGCAAAAGATCTTACACTCAAGGTCAAACCACATAATTGAATAGCAGTGATATTGGGCCTCAATGCACGCACGATACAGAACTATATAACTCGCATAAAGGATGTGGGTAATATTGGGTACATGAAAGTGATTGCAATAAAATCAGGCATTTTCAAACTGCTATTTATCGCCAGTGAACCCTGAGATTGGTTTATTTTATGCACAATGATGACACTCTTCGTGAAGATTAAAATTTGTGACATAACCACTGCAATATAACTAGAATTTAAACTTTGATGGATTACAAGCTCATGAGACTGCTCCCTAGCTCTATGCAGTAATACATTTTATCTCAGTAGGAATGTCTGACTGTAGCACTGTAAAAACCGTCTTTCATTTTTGATTGGTCTATGAATAGTCGTGGTATAGTCGGTGATATCATGGTATTATTGGTCAGATGGTTAACAGAGACCAGTCTGACCCATGAATTGTACAGCAGAACAAACACAGACAATAACCACACCAACTGAAAATTTAAGTGTATAAGAGGAAATAACCAACCCTTTAATTGTTGTAGCTGAACTTCAGGCTTAACTATGACTAACTGAAACGTTAACCAAGTTGAAGGTTTGGATTTGGTTAAGACATGCCCTGGACAAGCCTAGGACTCCATTTATGAGTATGATAAGTCAAAGAGCTCAGCTGCTGAAACCTACTCAGTTCCAATTTTTTTTTAAACCATGTCCATGCAACTAATGTTATATAAATGTTAGTTTAAGCGACACTTCACAAATAGCTGCAGTACTGTCTAAATCCTGCTGATGGCACCATGGGGCACTATTGCTTCTTGCAGCACCACTAGCAGGAACTCAATGGTACTGCAGGCTTTATTCAGTCGCAATCTTCACTCCCTATCTCCTCTATTGCACACTCGCAGTGTTCAGAATAATTTTGCAAACAAAGATTACCAATAAAAATGTTTGCATTTTATTTCCCTCTTTAGAAGGGCAAAGAGCCAACCTATTCATGGCCACTGTTTATGGAACCACCTGCTCCGATAGACACAGGCAGCACAATAATGCTGATTGAATCACTCTCCCATTCATTTCCCCCACCCTTGTGTCCCTTTGGAGATATAGACCACCTTTCTTTGACTCCAATGTCTGCTATGCTGAAATCAAACTGTGAGTAAGGAACCTGAACACTACTCTGCTGTGGAACAGAGTGTTACTGTGCTAGTGCACTCCATCCCTGGGCTGCCATTGAAAAATAAAACTAGATTGTCATTTTAAAACACAGTGAAAAGAATCTCAAGCAGGCAGTGATTTATTGCTGTTCCACTGGGAGAGCAAAGAGGCAGTAAAATGCTGGCAGGCAGTTGCTTTAGCGAAGTCAAACAATGTAAATCAGCCGCCATGTTGTTTCTATTACAAAAGCTTTTTGCAGCTTGATAACTACGATGGTAATGTAATGGTTTTAAAACTGCACACGCATCATCCTTTTAAACCTTTCAAAAAGGTCTTTATTTTAACATTTGCACTTGACTTGCATTTCCTCCATCACTTTGAAGAGTCCAAAGGGGCTTCTCCCGTTGAACCTTTCTAAATAAATGCTTATTAAATGCTCATTTATTTGGTGGAGATATTTTCACAGGGAATCACAGTTCTGTTTGTTTAGAATCATTTTCTTATGGACCAGGGATGTAATTCAGAAAAGTGTAAGCAGGATAGAGGAGAATCGGAGGGAGATGACACACAGGTTACAGGTAGACTGGGTAACAACACTTTGAAAAGTTGCTTTCTTTAACCCTGTAGTCCCCATAGGTTTCTGCAAACAACCGACTTGTAAAGTCCTGGATAGTCTATAAGTGGCCACAGTTCCCTTTTTACTGTGCTTTAATGGGATCTTATGGCTTTTTTATTCTTCAGCTATAGCAGTTATGGGAGATAAATTGACTAACTAAGAGGTTTTGGCTCCTGCTTATCATTATATATACTTCAAGTGCAGCAAATGAAACTCTACGATAGGGAGAAGATGAAGATGTTTTTTCAGGTAATACAGATGGTAGCAGTCAAAAGTGCCCAAGGAAACAAAAGAAGCCATGGCTGCCACTAGCCCATCTCCCTTCCTCCCTCTCCCACTCTCTCTCTCCCACAGTTGAATCAGTCTTTAAAAAAAAGCTCCTGAGAATGTAGCTCTGTTTGGTATGGGGTTGAAAAACAGATCTTTTTTTTTAAGTTTTGAAAATTCAGCATAAGCCGTACACTGTGCGCCATTACAGGTGCCATTAAAACAAAAAAATTGGAACTATTTCTTAAACCCACAGAAATAGAAGACTTATCAGGTACCACAGTTACAGCTGGGGCAGGATACAGGTAGGTTGGTGATTAGGGGCTGTTCTATTTCTGTCACCATCTTTTTCTCCCATTGTTGGTTGAACAGTTCAGCAGCATGAATAGGATTGTTTCACCGGGAGTATTTATTGCCTCCATTTGCTCCAAGTCGCTTCACAAAGCGGCTCAGTAGAATAAACAAGTATCAGAATCCACTGAACCTCTAACATAGACACTGGAAATTCCTCCAAATGACAGGTGGGAACCAAAAAATTCCCCCCAAAACTCACGGCATGTTTTAAACACTGGCCTCAAGGGCTGTAATATTTGCTTGCATGATATACAACACCACTCCCTATTTGCCACCTTCACTATCTTTGAATGGCATGGGAATAGCTGTGGAAACCATTGCAGATAGTAAGAGGTCCTTTCCATAGTCGTACTTTGTGCAGGAACAGGCATTGCTTTGGTATCTCCAATACGCATCTCCCTGTTTTCCAGTCTGTATTCACATTGTGTCAATCAGATGGGCGCCACAGAACAGAAACATCCATGTTACATTCATCAAAGTTTCAGTTGAAAGGGTCCGTTCTTGGGAGAAAGGGGGACCTGGTGCACCAGCGGGCCAGGTTGTTCTTGTGCGTTCCTGCTCCTCCTGGCCCCACAAAAATAAATAAGCACTTATGTTTGGGATTATCTCCTGCTGGACTACCAGCTGATAGTGGGTGGACCATGCACGGTGCCCAGTGCCATACTCTGCTCAGTTGAGTCCTAAAATGGCATTGGAGTCCCATTGATGTCATAGAACCCCATTTTACACATCTAAATTAGCTGTGCTCTTATATAAGGCGGCCGCCTAAGCCGCCTATTTCAAAAACCCTGGCAAAATGGTGGCAGTCACAGTAATGCTGTTGATGGGGTGGTAAGTTCTTCCCTGTGATTTTTGGGGTGTTACTGACCTGTTTCTGCTGGGCAAGAGGCCTCTAAATCTCTGCTTAAGAGTTTGAACTTATTAGAAACAGCATTGTATTGCTGATTATTCCCTATTTTATTTTTTGCTTCTGTATTATGATAATTCTAATAAATGTCACTAATAGTTTTAGCCTGAATGACACACTATCACAGCATAATATTCTTCTCCTTTCAGAGCAGAAAGGGGTGTATCTTGAGAAGCCCATTCTTGAAGGACCCAAAAGATCCATCCTGTTTCTGATCATGAGCATCTCTATAATACATCCGCACACTTATGTAGTTAAGCTAGTTATTGCAACAATTTAAAAACGCCTTCTGTGATGACTTTCCAGGAAATAATACACAACCCTTGAGTGCGAATATTTGATTCCATGGGGGAGTCACTCACCTCTGTTTATATTGATTGCTTAACAAATGTTAGAAGACACAATGCCCAGCCAGGTGTTAAAAATACTGAATGATGATGTTAGTTGCCTACATGCATTTGCGCTTATTATAGGCCTCTGTAATGACTGTCCCATCAGGAGATCCTGTTAGCAAGGCTCTGATCCATTGTGGCAGTTTTTGCCTTCTGCTGAACCTTTGTGAATTGTTTGAGTCATGATTCTGAAAGATTGCTCTTGTGCCTTTGAAATCTATTTTTATTGATCATTTTGATCAATCACGAAGGTACCTTTCTTATCTTCATTTATGCTAGCTTGGACATCAGAGGGAAGAGAGCTCTCGGTTGGCAAGGATCCAGTTTACCTATTTCACTGTGATGCTATTCAAGGTGGAGACAAATGAGGGACTCCTTGGGGTTCGATGCTCGTGTAAAGCCTTTCCTCGTGGATGTATAGTTCCAAGGTACTGAAGAGACCTACGGAGGAGTTAGGGCTTTTATTGCTTTTGGGACACATGATGTAAAGTTAAGTGAAGTACTGTAAACTACTCCATCTGCTGACTTGATCTTGTTCCTGTTTAGTCTGACTTCTGAATGTGTATTTAGTCTGAAATAATGGTCTGTCACTGGACATTTTCCATCAGTCAGACAGATCAGGTGTGCGCTGTGATATCCTGTACTATTTCCAGTGTTCCTTGTTACTTTAGAGTCTCACCATCACAGACAATTTGCTCGTGAAATTAGATTCGATTCCAAATGAGTATGCATGCCTATGGAAGCTAACATTTGCACAGAGTATGAATAAAAGATATGGGGAGCGAGGCTGAATTGTAACACTGTGCGTACAAGATATTGCAGCAAAAGGTTATTTGTCAACCTTGTGTCATGTTACTACTATTCATGGCATGCATAAGGCTATAAGTTTCAGATCACTATAAACATGGGTTTGCTTACGAAAACTACCTTTTGCTGTAAAGATCAATAGAAAGAGTTGGGCAGAGCCCAAATTGTAACACCTATATCCCTGGAGGAGTGTGGAGACCAGCGGGGCAATATGTTGGTATTTTACTCTAGTACGATGGTGGCTGCCACAGCAGTGAGTTCACATCACAACACACCAATATCGCAGTGCTGTAATTGGACCCACGTGATCGGCCAACCCCACCCCACCCCCCCACGATATCCGATATCCGACTCCCCCCTCCCCCCGCACGATATCTGACTCCCCCCCCCACCCCATATTTGTCATATTTGTATGACATTCTCTGTTTACTTTAAATGGGCGAACATTAAAATAGTGGATGGAGGAGTGTCATGTGAATGCTTCAAGCATTTGTCCATTGTTATCGTCAGAAGTAATTTTCAGACTCTTGTATTTTGAGGTTTCAAAGACAGAATATGTCTGAAACGCACAGCCTTGATCAGTATCTAAAAGAGGAAAAGGCAGATTAATGTTTGGGTGTGGCTGTTCACAGGAACTTAGTTCGAGGGTTTTGTTTCAATGCTATTGACTCATGTTGTCCTTCCTGAAACTGCATACAAATAAAAAAATGACTAATTTGAAATAGTTAAATAACCATAACCTCAATCCAAGTAATCTCCTGGCGTGTTATAGGGCCAGGGGCAGGGACAGATGTAATATTGAGACAGTTTTGTCTTGCACTCCTGGCCGGCCTCCCACGTTCTACGCTCTGTAAACTTCAGGAGATCCAAACCTCTACTGCCCGTGTCGTAACTCGCACCAAGTCCTGTTCACCCATAACCTCTGCGCTTGCTGACCTACATTAGCTCCCAGTTAAGCAATGCCTCGATTTTAAAATTCTCATCCTTGTTTTCAACTCCCTCCATGGCCTCGCCCCTCCCTATCTCTGTAATTTCCTCTAGCCCCACAACCCTCTGAGATCTCTGCGCTCCTCGAACTCTGGCCTCTTGCGCATCCCCGATTTTAATCGCTCCACCATTGGTGGCCGTGCCTTCAGCTGCGAAGGCCCTCATCTCTGGAATTCCTTCCCTAAACATCGCTACCTCTCTTTCCTCCTTTAAGACGCTCCCTAAAACCTACATCTTTGACCAAGATTTGGGTCATCTGCCCGAATATCTCCTTACGTGGCTCAGTGTCAAATTTTGTTTTATAACTTCCTGTGAAGCGCCTTGGGACGTTTTCACTAGGTTCAAGGCTCTATATAAATACAAGGTGTTATTGTTGTTGTTGTGAATACAGTATGTATTACTGGTTGGTGTTGTAAAAAGTTACAATGCACAAATAAATATGGTGTATCTGGGGTGCGATTGCCGATGAATAGTTGTATAAAAGTCCACGCAACTACATTTTTTTAAAAACTTAAAATATTTGTAAAACTTTGAAAATAACGATCTAAATGTTTAAAGGCTACACCAACTAGAAAATAATTCTCACACCTTCAGCACTCAGATTCCCATTCAGTAATTGTTGCATCAACCACTGCAGCAACCTGAGTTTTTTGTTGACTTTAGCTTGGTGGTGGAATGTTGGGTATATCTGCAGCTTAAATTATGATCAGCCCTTGTCCCACTGCAACTCCTGGTCATGGAGCCCATACTCAGGGCTGTTTTGTGAGCTGTTAGGTTTTTGGGGACTGTGCCAAGCCTTTTTTTTTGTGAAAAGGTTGGCATGCAGAGTTCAGTTTGCAACAAATTGCTTGCACTGCAGGACACTTCGCTCTGTAATCTCCTCCAGCCCCACAACCCTCCGGGATATCTGCTTTGGTTTATTAGGGCCAGTTGACTTTGCAAAGGTTGGCAGTTGGATTGCTCACACTTTGGCTTGCTTTGCAGTGGTTGTCAGTTTGATTGCTGGCACATTGCTTTGGTTTGCAATGGCTGGCATCTTTTTTTTCTCTCACTTTTGGCTCCAATGTTATTTTATTAGGACCAGTTTAATTTACAATGGTTGTCAGTTTGATGGCTGGCACTCTGCGCGGGTTGGCATTCGGATTGCACACATTGCTTTGATTTATTAGGGACAATTTAGGTTTGCAAATCTGAGTGCTGCCAGTTTAAAGAGGCTTGGGTTTTTTTTGCATGCACTCGGAAGCTCTTTGCTCTGAGCTCCGGGGCGGGGACTAAAGCACCAGAAGTTGTCAGAGAGCAGCGACGGAAACCGAAAGGGAGTGAAAGAAGCAGGGCGAGTGAGCTGAGGGACCATGCGGAGGGAGCCGGCGAGGTGACAGCCTTCCCCTACCCCACCGCTGAGCCGCAAGCTTGGATGTTCCTGGCCGGGCTGCACAGACTGGCCCGGTGGACCCTCTCCGGCACTCGCCCTCACCTCGCCCTCCCGGCTGCGCCCACAGCCTGGTCCCTGCCGACCTGCACCGGCACCAGCATGTCGCAGAGTCCGGCCGGGGACCACAGGACCTTGGCCGGCAGGAGGGAGAAGCCACCCAAGGACACCCTGCGCCACATCAAGTCCAGGGAGAAGAGGAGACGCGTGGACACGCATGGACCTTCCACCGTCTACCTGCAGGTGGTGGGGTCCGGGAGCAGGGAGGCTGGAGCTTCCCTCTATGTCTTCTCTGAATACAACAGGTAAATAATAATATTTGTTGCATTATCAGGCTTTTGGTTTTTTTGTTCACCCCCCTGCTTGCCCAGGTTCTTGTTAAATGTCCTTGAACGGGTTGTCGCCTCCCAATTCCGTGCCCATCTTTCCCGGAACTCCATGTTTGAATCCCTCCAGTCAGGTTTCCACCCCTGCCACAGTACCGAAACAGCTCTCATCAAAGTCACAAATGAAATCCTTTGTGACACTGACAAAGGTAAACTATCCCTCCTCCTCCTTCTCGACCTGCCTGCTGTCTTTGACACGGGTGACCACTCCATCCTCCTCCAACGCTTCTCCACCATCGTCCAGCTGGGCGGGACTGCACTCGCCTGGTTCCATTCTTATCTGTCTAATTGTAGCCAGAGACTCACCTGCAATGGCTTCTCTTCCCGCTCCCGCATCGTTACCTCTGGGATCCTCCAAGTATCTATCCTTGGCCCCCTCCTATTTCTCATCTACATGTTGCCCCTTGGTGACATCATCTGAAAACACAGCATCAGTTTCCACATGTACACTGATGACACCCAGCTCTACCTCACCACCACTTCTCTCGACTCCTCCACGGTCTCTAAATTGTCAGACTGCTTGTCCGACATCCAGTACTGGATGAGCAGAAATTTTCTCCAATTAAATATTAGGAAGACCGAAGCCATTGTTTTCGGTCCCCGCCACAAACTCCGTTCCCTAGCCACTGACTCCATCCCCTCTCCCTAGCGTCTGTCTGAGGCTGAACCAGACTGATCGCAACCTTGGTGTCATATTTGACCCTGAGATGAGCTTCCGACCCCATATCCGCAGCATAACTAAGACCGCCTATTTCCACCTCCGTAACATCGCCCGTCTCCGCCCCTGCCTCAGCTCAGCTGCTGCTGAAACCCTCATCCATGCCTTTGGGAAGGATAAAATATGTAAAGTAATTGATTCAGAGAGTTTGGATAAACTTATAAAGTCAAAACCTGAGCCCCGTACATCAGATTCAGCCGTGCTTCATATCTTCTCAGCTTCATTGTTTTATAATTTGCTACTTCTGAGTGGTTAGAGATTGGTTGGGTTCAGGTTACTCGTGATTTAGAACTAGTGCAGAGAGACAGGTTCTGAATGCAATAGGTGAGCAAGTGAAGTGGGACTCTGACTTACTCAAGGGTATCTTCGTATCAGAATATGGGAAAATAACAGCTTCTATAAGGTATTGTCTCATGACTTAGATACAATTTTATCTGACTGGATTGTAATACTAGGCTGTTCCATATTGTTAGTTATCTATTAGCCATTCTTATCATAGAATAACACAGCACAGAACAGAAGGAAGCCATTCGGCCCATCGTGCTTGTGCTGGCTCTTTGGTAGAGCCCCTTGACATTCAGCGGCATTACCATTGCCGAATCCCCCACCATCAACATCCTGGGGGTCATCATTGACCAGAAACTTAACTGGACCAGCCACATAAATACTGTGGCAATAAGAGCAGGTCAGAGGCTAGGTATTCTGCAGCGAGTGTCTCCCTTCCTGACTCCCCAAAGCCTTTCTACCATCTACAAGGCACAAGTAAGGAGTGTGAAGGAATACTCTCAACTTGCCTGGATGAGTGCAGCTCCAACAACACTCAAGAAGCTCGACACCATCCAGGATTGGCTCCCCATCTACCACCTTAAACATCCACTCCCTCCACCACCGGCGTAACGTGGCTGCAGTGTGTACCATCTACAAGATGCACTGCAGCAACTCGCCAAGACTTCTTTGGCAGCACCTCACAAACCCGTGACCTCTTCCACCTAGAAGGACAAGGGCAGTAGATGCATGGGAACACCACCACCTCCAAGTTCCCCTCCAAGTCACACACCATCCTGACTTAGAAGTATATCACCAATCCTTCATCGTCGCTGGGTGAAAATCCTGGAACTCCCTACCTAACAGCACTGTGGGAGTACCTTCACCACACGGACTGCAGCAGTTCAAGAAGGCGGCTCACCACCACCTTCTCGAGGGCAACTAGGGATGGGCAATAAATGCTGGCCTTGCCAGGGACGTCCACATCCCATAAACGAATTAAAAAAAATGTTTTAAATCCAGCTAGTCCTGGTCTTTCCCCATAGCCCTGCAATTTTTATCCTATTCCCTTTTGAAAGTTACTATTGAATCTGCTTCCACCACCCTTTCAGGCAGCGCATTCCAGAACTCGACAACTCGCTGTGTAAAAAATGTTGCCTCTGGTTCTTTTGCCACTTATCTGAAATCTGTGTCCTCTGGTTACCAATGCTTCTGCCACTGGAAACAGTTTCTCCTTATTATTCTATCAAAACCCTTCATGATTTTGAACAGCTCTATAAAATCTCCCCTTAAACTTCTCTGTTCTAACAACAACAACAACTTGTATTTATATAGCGCCTTTAACGTAGCAAAATGTCCCAAGGCGCTGCACAGGAGTATTATAGGACACAAAATTTGACACCGAGCCACATCAGGATAAATTAGGGCAGGTGACCAAAAGCTTGGTCAAAGAGGTAGGTTTTAAGGAGCATCTTAAAGGAGGAAAGAGAGGTAGCGAGGAGGAGAGGTTTAGGCAGGGAATTCCAGAGCTTGGGGCCTAGGCAATAGAAGGCACGGCCACCAAAGGTTGAGCGATTATAATCAGGGATGCTCAAGAGGGCAGAATTAGAGGAGCACAGATATCTCGGGCGGGGGTGGGGGGGGGGGGCGTTGTGGGGCTGAAGGAGATTACAGAGATAGGGAGGCCATGGAGGCATTTGAAATCAAGGATGAGAATTTTGAAATCGAGGCGCTGCTTAACCAAGAGCCAATGCAGGTCAGCGAGCACAGGGGTGATGGGTGAACGGGACCTGGTGCGAGTTAGGACGCGGGCAGCCGAGTTTTGGATGACCTCAAGTTTACGTAAGGTAGAATGTGGGAGGCCAGTCAGGAGAGCGTTGGAATAGTCAAGTCTAGGGGTAACAAAGGCGAGCTAAGGAGAACAACCCCAGTTTCTCTAGTCTGCCCACATAACTGAAGTCCTTCATTCCTGGTACCATGCTAGTAAATCTCCTCTGCACCCTCCCTAAGACCTTGTGCCCAGGATTGGCCACAATACTCCAGCTGGGGCCTAACCAGTGTTTTATAAAGGTTTAGCATAACTTCCTTGCTTTTGTACTCTATGCCTCTGTTCATAAAGCCAAGGATCCCATATGCCTTTTTAACAGCCTTCTCAACTTATTCCGCATCCTTCAAAGACTTGTGTATGTACTACTCCATGTCTCTCTGTTCCTGCACCCCTTCAAAATTGTTCCATTTAATTTATATCGCCTTTCCTCATTCTTCCTACCAAAATTAATCACTTCACACTTCTCTGCGTTAAATTTCACCAAATCTGTCTTATGTCTTCCTGAAATCTGTTACTATCCTTCTCACTGTTTACTACATTTCAGAGTTTCGTATCATCTGCAGACTTTGAAATTGTGCCCTGTATACCCAAGTCCAGGTCATATATATCAAAGAGAGCAGTGGTCCCAACACCGACGCCTGGGGGACACCATTGCTCACTTCCTCCAATCTGAAAAACAACCGTTCACCACTACTCTCTGCTTTTTGTCCCTTACCCAATTTCTTATCCATGCAGCCACTGCCTCTTTAATCCCATGGGCTTCAATGTTGCTAACAAGTCTACTATGTGGTACTTTATCAAGTTCCTTTTGAAAGTCCATATGCACAACATCAACCACACTACCTTCATCAACCCTCTCTGTTACTTCATCAAAAATCTCAATTAAGTTAGTGAAACACGATTTGCCTTTAACAAATCCGTGCTGGCTTTCATTTATTCACCCACATTTTTCCAAGAGATTAATTTTGCCCCGGGTTAGTGTATCTAAAAGGTTCCCCATCATAGATGTTCGGCTGACTGGTCTATAGTTGCCTGGTTTATCCTTCTCCCCTGTTTTGAACAGGAGTGTAATATTTGCAATCCTCTGGCACCACTCCCATATCTAAGGAGGATTGAAGATTGTGGCCAGAGCCTCCGCAATTTCCACCCTTACTTCCCTCAGCAACCTAGAATGCACCCCATCCAGATCGGGTGACTTTTCTACTGAGTGCTGTCAACCTTTTAAGTACCTCTTTATTTTTATCCTATCCAATTTCTCTACTACCTCCTCCTTTACTGTGATTGTTTAACTGCTGCATACATTTTTAAATATCTTAATTCACCAGGAAGAAATCATTGGGTTAATTTCACTCTGAGTTTTATAATATCTGGTCATGTGATCTCTCTACACCCAAAGTACTTAAAAGCCCCACCCACAGACTCTCTTTATCTCCTCTTTACACTCCTCCGCTCCTCTGTCTGAGTATAGCTTGTAAATTTAAGCCATTTCCTTTTCTTGACTTAGTTGCAGATACTTGAGTGTTCAAAAGCAGTTAGGCTAACGAAACATTGGGAAGACCACAGCTATTGTCTTCAGCCCCGACACGAACTCCATTCCATAACCACCAATTCTGTCCCCCTGGGTGGTCACTGTCTCAGGCTGATCCAGACTGTTTGCAACCTTAGCATCCTATTTAACTCTGAGCTGAACATTTGACCCCATATCCTCTCCATCACCAAGACCACCTTTCACCTCTAATATCGCCCGTCTCCGCCCCTGCCTCAGCTCATCTGCTGCTGAAAACCTGATCCATGCTTTTGTTACCTCCAGACTCGCCTATTCCGATGCTCTCCTGGCCGGCTTCCTATCTTCCACCCTCCATAAACTTAAGTTCATCCAAACCTCTGCTGCCCGTATCCTAACTCGCACCAAGTCCCGTTCACCTATCATCCCCCATGCTCGCTGACGCACATTGGCTCTCGGTAACCGAACGCCTCCATTTAAAAATTCTCATCCTCATATTCAAATCCCTCCATGACCTCACCCCTCCCTATCTCTGTAACCTCCTCCAGCCCTGCAACCCTCCGAGAACTCTACATTCCTCGAACTCTGGCATCTTGTCCATCCCTTACTTCCTTTACTCCACCATTGGCAGCCGTGTCTTCAGCTGCCCAGGCCCTAAGCTCTGGGATTCCCTCTCAAAACCTCTTCACGTCTCCTTCTTTAAGACCCTCCCTAAAACCGACCTCTTCAATCAAACTTTTGGTCATCTGTCCTAATGTCTCCTTCTTGGGCTCGTGTCAATTTTTGTCTGATTATGCTCCTGTGAAGTACCTTGGGAACTTTTACTACGTTAAAGGTGCTATATAAATGTAAGTTGTTGTTGATTTGGATTGAATGGATAGGCCGCTTATGAATTAGCAGTTTTCCTTCATTGCTCTCCCTTAAAATCTTGACGTTTGCAGTTCCTGAGGAGTCTCTGGTACCGTGCATTACCAGAGCATCTGTTTGATGCCTCGTGGAGTAAGGCCACAGGTATTGGACTTCTGAACTTCATTGGTTTGGAATAATGTTGGCTAATGTAAAAACTTGTGACCTAAGGCTGTTCTTGCTAAGTGACACTCGGGTCGTTATGTCATTGGATAATCCTCTACACCCTCGCCTCCCAAGGAGGAGTCCAAGGAACTGGATGTGTTGGAAAGGAGATTGTGCCTCTCGGGTACTTAAAAGGCTGCATATCGCATGCGCTTGGCAAAAGTGCTCTAATAGTAAGTGGCTCAGATTGAAAATATTGCCAGAACAGCCCATGCTCTTGTGAGCTAGAGCACATGTCTCTAAGTAGCTGTACAAAATATTAACAGTGGATCTAGCTCAAAGGTGAGTTGAGATGCAGTGTCCTCTGTTGCTCAGGACATCCTGATCTGAATCTGAAGCCCTGCTGAAGCTTTTCAAGCAAAATCTGCCACCCCTTTCTTACAAGTTAAAGGTCCTCTTTGGAGAGCACTGAGGGGAAAAAACTCTATTTAAAAAAAAAATATATATATATATCCTGGTTTTGGGCTAAAGGCAAGGATCAGGTGTTCGATATGCCAGTCATAGCCTTACTCAGCTTTTCCACCATGCCAGCGTACTTCTTTCAGCTGTTGCTTCCCTCCTCTCCTCCACTGCTCCAATATTTCAATTACTACTTTCCCTCCTGACTTCACAGTGTCAGCCGTGGCTCCCTTGGTAGCACTCTTGCCTCTGAGTCGGAAGGTCGTGGGTTCGAGCCTTACTCCAAGGCTTGAGCACATAATCCAGGCTGACATTTCAGCGCAGTACTGAGGGAGTGCCGCACTGTCGGACGTGCTGTTTGTCAGATGAGACGATAAACCGATGCTTGCCTGCCCTTTCAGCTGGACATAAAAGATCCCATGGCAATATTTCGAAGAAGAGCCGGGGGGAGATTTCCTGACCACTATTTATCCCTCAATCAACATAACTCATTGCGGTGGCATTTCCCTACATTACAACAGTAACTACACTTTTTTAAAAGTACTTAATTGGCTGTAAAGTACTTTGGGACACCCTGCGGTGCTATATAAATGCAAGTTTATTCCTTCTAAGCTCCCACTGCTGATATAAAATTGGAGACAGACCAGCAGAAGAGATACAGAGAGAGGAGATTCAAAATCAATGCGGGAACCCATGACTAAAGTTGGGAGAGAGGAGAGTTGCGGTCGGTATGACACGCCATCATACCGCCTTTGAAATGGACAGCAAGTTCGGGATTTCCGCAATCCTGAACTTGCGATCTGTCAAGTTCTGACATTGAAAATCCTAATTGCTGGCGCGGAGTTGGGCTAATTGCCCAGCAATTGTGCAGGAAAAATTTTATGGCTGGTGCAAACAGACGCAGGAGCCTGTTTGCACAGCGCAAGGGGATACCTTTTGGTATACAGTATATTGCTCACCACAATTAATCCTGACAAATCCAAGTAAATGTGTTGAACTGGCAATTTACTAGACAGAATTTCCATGCCGGGGCTCAACCTAAAACCAAGGTTTAGGGATGGGCAATAAGTGCTGGCATTGCCAGCGACGCCCACATCCCATAACCGAATTTTTAAAAAAAGTACCTCCATGGTTCTGGCTTTTCGTACTATATTTTGACAGCGTTATGGATTGTGGCACTAAAAGCACAGCTAAATCATTTCACTGCTGAGCCCCATACTTTCCTATCGCTTTGGAAGTAATACTGTACTAATAAATCGGCATCACGAACTACGTATCGGATCTGCACTTCTTTATTACAAGAGAAAAAGTGGAAATCGGAGACAAAAAACCCATGCTTCTGCAAGCACACAAAGACGATCTCTAATAGTATTAATCGTTCATTCACCCGGAAATGTACAGGAGATGATTCTGTAGAAAAATCTAAAGAATTTCCCACAATAAAAATGATACCCTCTTGGCTGGTGAGTGAGAGACTGGGGGTGAATGAGAGACCTTCTGCTTGCTGATTGGAGCACCGGCCCACGTGATCCCCAGGTACGCTTGCGCACACGGTGCGGCCCCTGGGATCCATGGGCCACTGCGCTGTGCTCAACTCCGCAGCGTCTGACAGCAACTTCTCGAAGGAGGGTTCCCAGCAGGTAATCCTTAGTTACGCCGCCGACCGCAAAATCCGGGCCATTACTGTGGCTTGAGGAGCACCTGATTGCCTGGGCTCGGAGGCCAAGGTTTGAATATTATAGAAAGAATGTCTACATATTAAATAAATTGACGGCTAGTGGAATGTTATTTTGCCACTGGGTGTCAGTAGTGCACTTGGTAACGATATGATCACGGCCTTGTTTTAAAGCATGCAGAAACAGTTGAAGTGCGGAGCATTGTGATTGCACCAACTGTTTTTCTACTTCAACTTTATTGTAAGACTGAGCCTTGATTCACACTCTAGTGTTGTTTGCAAGGAAAGTGATTGCCTCTTGGGGCAATTGCACCTTTTACATAGGAGGTTTGTCTGAGACAATCAGATAGCAGATTGCATTGAAACTGGTTTGGCCCCTGATGACCGTTCACTGTATATATTGCAGATACCTCTTTAACTGCGGAGAAGGGACACAGCGACTGATGCAGGAACACAAGTAAGGATGTCTCTCTCTGCTGCTCTAATCAAACACTCTCACACATAAATAAGTCTTGTTTGGGAATGAGTGATGTCCTTTTTGTGAAATGTCTTTGTTCTCGTTTACAGGCTAAAGGTTTCTCGTCTTGACAATGTTTTTGTGACGAGGATGAGTTGGTGCCATGTCGGAGGATTATCTGGTAGGAAAATGGAAATTGTATAGGAACTTACTTTGAATTTGAGAGTTTTTTAAAAAAGGAAAGGGATTTATGAAGTATGTGAGTTAGATTTCCAACAACTCTGGCTCTAACAACAGTGAAATGTTTCCTGAATCCTTGTATCAGAAAACTGAAATGTTTATGTGGAATTACCTGAAACACAAGGTCATATGGTGTGTTGATCCTGTAGGTGCCTCGGGATTATACATGAGGGTCCTGTGGCTGCATGGGGAACTTGGGGTAGAGGGATGGGGGGTTTATTGTGTATGGGGCCCATAGGTATTTTATAAAATCGATTTTCAGGCAACTGGTTGCCCTGAGTAGCAGTTTGACACAACTAAGTATCTTGCTTGGCCACTTCAGAGGGCAGCTAAGAGTCAGTCACGTTGGTGTGGGATTGGGGCCACGTATAGGCCAGACCGGGAAAGGACGGCGCGCTTCCTTTCCTAAATCGGCCGAGAAGACTAACTCTGTCCTTTTAAAAATGTGTTCTTTAGGTATGATTCTAACGCTGAAGGACACGGGCGTTCCCAAATGTGTCTTTTCCGGACCTCCTCAGTTCGTAAGTAGAAAGGAGATTGTTGGGTTGCAAGCAAGCAAAGAAGCCGTGGGTGCTGCAGGGCCTCCTGATGCACATCATGCACATAGTTACATTTTCGGTTTGCAGTCTTGTACTGAGGAAGAACTCAAAATAGATTGGCGTGAAGTTTCTGTCGCTCCTGTACTGCACGTCACTCTGCTCATCGACCTGAGAGCAGTGAGAGACGGAAAATAATCAAACTAATGATGTGCCTTCTAGTATCGCTCTTCTGTAACCCCCCCCCACATCCTGTTGGTAATTACTAGCTGCTTCTGAGTGTCTGGAATATAGGATTTGACATTTTGCTGCTCTTTATTTGTCACGTAACCTGTTTTAACTGGTCGCACCATAGACGCTACCTGGCCTCCCGACTGTTTCTTCCCCTGTGCCTACATGGTCGCAGCTGGTGGCATCCTTGGCCTTCTCTATCATTTTACATGCAGCCTCTTGGTGATGTTATCTAGAAGCAGCTTTCACGTGTATGCTGATGACAGCTAGCTCTAGCTTGCTGTTTCCTTCATTGGCCCCAGGCCTGTCCTACCATCTCCAGCTGCCTATCTGACATTAGGACCTGGATGAGTCAAAATATTTTCCAGCTTAATGCCAGTAAAACCGAAGCCATCCTCTTCTGCACCTGAAAACAATTAGATGCCTCTGGCCTCTATTCCATCTGCCTCCCTGGCTACCACCTCAGGTTCAGAACCATGGCTAATTTCTTGACACCCCAGCTCAGCTTCCTCCCCGATGTCTGATCCATAACCAAGACTGATCTTTCATATCCACAACATCACTGCCTCTGTCCTTACCTCCCCGTCTCTTCTGTGCTTCAGGACTTTCCCAAAGCTTTTCTTGCCAGTCTCCCCACCCCCACCATGCATAATAAATTCATTCAGAGCGTCATGGCCCATGTTGTCACCCAACATATGGCCTTCATTCCCATCACTCAAGTCCCAAGCTCCACCGGCGTCCCTTGTCCCACAGTATTAACTTGAAGATGCTTATCCTTACCTGCAAATCCCTCTTAAGGCCTTGCCCCTCTCTAACCCTTTGATTTCCTCCAGCCCAAGTCCCTTCATGCACCCTTCAGTTCTTCGCTGGCCTACTTTCTGTCCCCTGCTTCCTCTGCTCCACCATCAGTGGCTGCTTCTTCATCCACCTTGTCCCTGCCCTCTGGAGCTCGTTCTCTCGCTTAGCATCTCTGCCTGCCCGGCCCACAAAAACCTCCGCTGATACTTTCCTCTTTGACTGTGCTTTTGTCATCTGACTCTCTTCCATTTCCCCCCCCCTAGCTATCCACAGCCCTGTAAGGCGCTGAGACATCTCTTTGTATGTAATGAGTGCTGTGGAAATACAAATTGTCATTTTTATCTTGAATGTAGAACTGGGTTGCTTTGTGCTCCTCCGAGTGAGGAATGATGGATGAAAGGAACCTGGCCCCCACTGCACCAGTGTGATATTTCGACTTTCTACTCTGGTCACTTTTTTTGCGACCTCTGAAAGGGCAATCTTGAGCTGTGGACTGTTAACCCCTCTCCTTGGGAACCGGGGCGCGATATTAACCTAAACAGAAAGACTTGCATTTATATAGCACCTTGTACAACCTCAGGATGTCCCAAAGCGCTTTACAGCCAATTAAGTACTTTTGAAGAGTAGTCATTGTTGTAATGTAGGAAACCTGGCAGCCAATCTGGGCACAGCAAAGTCATACTAACTAGATAATACATTTTTTGTGGTGTTGGTTTGAGGGATAAATATTTGCCAGGATTATGAGATCTCCGCTGCTCCTCTTCGAAGTAATGCCATGGGATCTTTTACGTCTACCTGAGAGGAAAGACGGGGCCTCGGTTTAACGTCTCATCCGAAAGACGGCACCTCCGACAGTGCCGCACTCCCTCAGTCCTGCACTGGAGTGTCGGCCGAGAATTTGTGCTCGGGTCTCTGGTGTGGGCCTTGAAACCACAGCCTTCTGACTCGGAGGTGAGAGCGCTACCCACTGAGCCACAGCTGACACCTAATACAACTCATTTCTTGTAGGGCCCTTAGCATTGTCAGGAGAGACAATTCTCTGCTTTACTAACCGTTTGGTGCAAGAGCTACATTTACCTCAGTGTGTCACTCTGTCCGCAGTTACAAATAGAAGTCTGCCTGGTATATTAAAAAAAAAAATGCTATTTCACTAACAGGATTATTCAAGGTGGATAATTTCCTGTGACAGCAGAGATAGTGCTAACACTCCTGATTATTATTAAAAAAATAAGCAGGGGCTATTGCAGGCCCAAAAGAAGTGGCATTGTAACCCTGCCCAAAATGTAAATGGGGAGACAGGAGCCTGTGTGCATGGTCTGCAGCGGTCCTTTGAGTTGCTGAACAGAGCTGTTTTTTTGGGTGTTAACCTGGTAAATACACTAAATGGAAGTCCTGTTTTAAAAGGGTAAGTTGCCCAAGTACAACAGTTACCCTCAAAGCATGTTAAGCTTTTAATGTTGTAAGTTCCTTGATTGCTGAGTCTGAAATTATGTATGAATCAATTAACATCGTTTTTCATTTCTTTCTTTAAAAGGATAAATACTTGGCTGCCATTAGAACATTCTCTGGGTCACTACAAGGAATAGATTTAGGTAGGACTTGTGGATTTAATGTTTGCATTACCTAGTACGTGAATGAATCTTTTCAACTGATTAGTAAATGCCCTTCTTTCTTACCAGCTGTACGACCTTACACAGACCCAGAATATACTGACGATACTATGGCTGTGCATCAGGTGCCCATATTTGGTAAGTGTTATTTCTCCAGTTCCACCTCCACCCATGTCTGATGTGTAAAGTAAGTCGATTGTTTCCTGCTGGTTTCTTCTGACCTAGATAACCTGGCTTCTCTTTCAAGGAGAAGAGATGGGAATTTACTAGCAGTGCACAGCCAAACTTAACAAACCAACAGCAGTTAGCCTCTAATACAATAGCAAAATACTGCGGATGCTGGAAATCTGAAATAACAACCAGGAAACACTCAGCAGGTCAGGCAGCATCTGAGTTCTGACGAAGTGTCTCAGACCTGAAACGTTAACTCTGGTTTTTCTCTCTCCACGGATGCTGCCTGACCTGCTGAGTGTTTTCTGTTATTACAGCAGTTAGACTCTAATTGACCCCAAAAAGACCCTATTTACAGCCGATCAAAATTTGTGGCCTTAAAAGGACTGGCTAGGGTAAGCACCGCTCCCTTAGCAGCAGAATGGCCTCCTTCTGTGCTAGATTATAGCTGAAGTTCTGAGCACTTACCATTTTGTGGGCCAGAAAGCTAATTCTTGAAATAAGTGTTAAATACTAAAGGTATTTTCAGTTTTATTTACACCAAGTATTTTTCTTCCCCTTCCCGATGTGTTTGAATTTGAAAGAGTGAGGGATTGCTGGCCTAAACTTAGTGCAGTGCCATCTGTCTGCTTTGAGGTCTGTGGTGTTGGCATCTTTTTTAGAGCCTGGTCAACCTCTTTGAGGAAAGTGACATCCAGAGAGGATTACGGCAAGCCCAACAGCATGTTGTATCTAGACTTCCAGAAAGCATTTGACAAAATTCTTTGTGAACGACTATTCGTTGAGCTCAAAGCTGTGAGGACTGAGTAACTCCTGGGTATGGGTAAGCAATTAGTGGAAGTGTAGGCACTGTTAGAAGTTACATCAGGGTGGGGGAGGGGGTACGTACTGAGTGGGGTTTCCCAGAAATTGGTATCGGGAATAGTACTGTTTCTAATTTATATCCATGACTTAGATTCAAACCCAATGTAAATTGACCAAACTTGCAGATGATACCAAACTACGAGGGGCTGTGGAATAGGACGAGGCAGCTCAGGAATGACGGCATGAGTTGGCCAAAACTCTAGGTGGGCAGAGCAGAGGCAGATGAAATTTAGTGCAGACAAGTGTGAAGTACTGCACATAGGAAGGAAGAATGGGCAGCACGCGTATTCCAGTAATGGTATTCACATAGTACGGTTGAAGCTGAAAGAGACCTTGGAGTCTTGGTAGACTCCACGCTCAAAAAAAAAAAGTCCAACCAATGCAGCGATCAACAAAGCTGAGAGAGTGTTGAATTACCTAACTGAAACCGTAGAATACAAGTCGGAGGAAGTTGTGATCAATGTCTCTAGCCAGACCACACCTTGAGTGCTTATTGACTTAAAACATTTGTTTCTTTGGGATTGGATTTGACCTCCTGCGATTCTTGGGAATGAATGTGTTTGTCAGATTTATATGTGCTATCTTGGCCAATAACCTGTATCAAATAAAGGAATTGACACCTTCATTAAAATAGAAGAGAAAAAGATTTTTGTACGATTGCTATGGCATGTTTATTACAAATGGGCAATTTCAACCCCATTGTCTTTTCTGTCTGGCCAATATATTCTATACGCAGGCACTTCTGGGAGGGGAAGGGGAGAGAGCTGGTAGAATAAACCCTGGAAATGGTTCCCGGGGTGGGGCGGGTGCGGCGGGGGAGTGGTGGAGAAGGATCAAATGAATCTCTTTGCAACTGCGGACAGGGTGACACAGTGAGGTAACTGTAGCCAGTGTGAGACTATCCTTGTCTCGTACTGCTCGTCAAACTCAATGTGCTGTCAGGTTGGCGATTTTATTCCTGAGGTTTACTACAGTTTTGATTCAGTGCAACTCCCAAACCACTTCACATTGATCGAAAAGCTACAATATAACCGGCTTATAAAAGTGTCAGCTCACTTTATTGGGGTGGGGGTGGGGCGTACGCAAATGTCCGGTATCAGAAGAGTATCTGGGACTTGGATAAGTGTTCGGTTTTATTGTTCCCTGCATATCACTGGTAGCCAATTGTAAATTATTGTTTGGAACACTTTGGCTGGGAAGGGGGGGGGCGGATGGTTGTAGAGAGATTGTTTAAATAGATCCTTGTGTAAGCTTGTGTTTGCTCTTTAACTGCAGCCAAATTGGACTCCAAGGAAAGCCGAAGGACCAGTAGTCCAGATGGGTCACCTGGCAAAACCAGCCCCAACCGATCCCGTTCACCAAAATCTGAAAAGCGGCAACTGGAGGATTGTGAGGGCCACTTAGAGGAAAACCTGAATGAAAAGCCAGGTAAAAAGCACGGCGGGATCTGTGAATATACCGCATCTCCCTCAGATAGTGTGGATTTTTGTTCTGCTGTGTGCCTTTGCTGGGATGAGATTGGTAGTTATTTGTGAGGGTAGTTGTGAGCTGGAACCTTTGTGTGGTGCAGTATCTGGGGAATTCCATTGATACTCTTCAGTATTTTATCTTGGTTTTTATGAAAAATCGATTGCTGATTTTTTTTTTCCCCCCCAGAGCTGGCTTTTCCTGGCCGCTGCAGGAACCTATCCAGAATCTGATGACATTTGAGGGACGATTCCCTCTGTGCACTGTGTCGTGATACTCTAGTTTTGCGTAAATCTTTTTGCGTTTCTACACACAGTGCAGAAATGTCCTCCCATTGTCTCCAACTACAACAGCTGACGCGGTGTTGTGCATGTAAAGATTTTAATATCGGTCAGTGGTTTTGGGTTAGGATAGCGGAGTCGGGCATTGGAAGGGAGGAGATCCTTCTCCAAGGGGAACTCAGTGCCCCAATGGGGGACGGGCTCTCACTTGGGACAATGCCTACACGTGGGACACCAGCAATGGCGGGTGTTCAGCAGATGAAGGGTTGGGGAGGGAGATGTGATCCAAGTCCGTTTTTGACCTCTTTCGTTTGCATTTGTCTGCCCTTTTTAGAGAGAAGCCCAAAAATATCAACTAGAGACCCTTCCCTGGTGGTGGCTTTTGTCTGCAAGGTAGGCGTTTTCTCCCAGAATGTGGGACTTCAGTTACGTGGAGAAGCTGGGGTTGTTCTCCTTGGAGCAGAGAAGGTTAAGGGGAGATTTAATAGTGGTGTTCCAAAGCATGAAGGGTTTGATAAAGTAAATAAGGCAAAACTATTTCCAGTGGCAGAAGGGTCGGTAACCAGAGGACACAAATTTAAAGTAATTGGCAAAAGAACCGGAGGCGAGATGCAGAGATTTTTTTTTTACGCAGCTGTGATCTGGAACACACTGCCTGAAAGGGCGGTGGAAGCAGATTCAGCAATAATTTTCAAATGGAAATTGGATAAATACTTGAAGGGGAAAAATTTGCAGAGCTATGGGGAAAGGTCAGGGGAGTGGGACATATTGGATGGACCGAATGGCCTCCTGTGCTGTATCATTCTATGATTCTACGAGGATAGAGTTAAGGGCGATGATCAGTTAGAGCACAGACATCCCTGTACCCCGTTATAGTAATTAAACTACGTTCATTTGCAGCTTCATCCCAAGAAAGGGAACTTCCTCGTTATGAAGGCTAAGGAGCTTGGTCTACCAGTGTAAGTAGCAGGGCTTTGATCTTCAGCTTCGTCATTTCTTTAACCTCTGGAGGACCGAAAGAGGATTTTTGCCATCAGAATGAACAATTTAACCAGAGGAGAGATTAAAAACCGCGACTACTGGAAATGTAAAAAAATAAAGTGGAGATGCACAGCAAGTCAGTCAGCATCTGGGAGAGAAAAGACCGCTCACTTTTTGGGTGGGACCCTCCATCTGAAAGAAAGGCTGTGCGTTAATATAGCACCTCATCGCAGCTCGCAGAAACACCTTAAAGTGCTTCGCACACCGTGAGCTCTTCGAAGTGCAGTGACCGTTGCGTCAGCAAATTCATTACCATTCCGATGAAGAGACCCACCTGAAACATTAGTCAGTCCCTCAGGTGCGGTTTACCTCCAGTTTTTATTTAATCTGGCCATACTTTGTTACAATACTGTTCACATTGTGATTCTGTACATTTCCGAACTATACACAATGGTGATCTTTAAAACTAGACAAGAAAATCTAATTATATTTTAGTGTAATAATGTTCAGATATTCCCCAAAGATTAATCATTCTAATGAATTCTCTATTATAAAGACCGTTAGTGCTGATTGTCTGTCTGAAATTCAGACACGATGTAGCACCAAACACTTTATTATTTACTTCTTTGTTTTCCTGTGTGTAAAAGTTTGCTCAGCAATCCCTTCACAGTTCCTTGTGTGACGGGAGCCCGGGTTGGACAATCCACAGGAGCAAGGCTCCGTGCTCGGTGTGCTGAATTTGTCTGAAATTCACGTCACAGTCCTGCTAATGGTCCAGGCCTCTCCCGCACCAGCCCTGGGCCAGTGGCAAGATTCACACCACGCTGTCGAAGGGGGTCATTGCCCGGCTTATAATGTTCTGTGTTCAGATGTCATTATCTTCAGTTATACTGGAGAGGAAAGGGAGACAAAGAGCTGTGCCAACATTTTAGTTTTAAAGTTAAGATTTTAACTCCATTGACCAAAGCCGTATGTTGGCTCCTTTATTTGATGGCGGTGTACACATTTACCCCCCTTTTGTGTTTCAGGGGGACCTCGGCCATCGGTCCAATTGTTGCCGCTTTGAAAGATGGAAATAGCGTAATGTTTGAAGGGAAGGAGGTTTGTCAATACTTCTTCAGACTTTCAAATCTTTATCAAGTCGGATTGGATTCATGACTGTTATTTGCACTGTACGTGTGCAGGGAAACTGCACAGTATCCGACAGTGCAGCAAGTTAAGGAGAGGCCTGTGACACGGAGGGAGTGTGCTGCTGCTAATTGTCATTGCTTCAGGATTTGTTTGCTATTTGCGATGTAGTAAAACCGCTTCAATGGCAAATGAATTTTTTTTTCTAGCTTTTGTGATTGTGTTAAAATTCATGATAAGGGTGTGTGCCTTGATGCAAAGTGTACCGAGTTCAATTCATTCATTCGAATTAGTTTGCTCAGGGGCTGAGATTCTTCTCCTCACTAATTTTAATGCAGAAATAGATGCTGTGTTAAAATGAGTGGAAACAGGAAATCAAGCTTGGTATTCTTCATTGGCACATGTTGGAGGAATCCATCTCTTCAAAAAAAAGATGGTGGGGTGATGGGTGGGAGTGAATAGCTGTCGTATATAGAGTGGTGGGGGGGGGGAAAGCTCCCTCTACAAATCACTTCCACCAACCTCCCTGGCCTTGCAAGCAGGGGAAATTTTATCAATGTTCCCCACTGATCTCAAGCAAGCGCCCTCTGCTTTTTATACAAGTTGTCCAATTGTGTGCCTGCTTAGAGCCAAGATTACTGTAATAAGTTGAACACAGCTCCTTTATAGATACAAACCCGACCCACACACATTTCTATCTAGTCCTGATCATTATAAGGACTGTAACAAGTTCCCACTTTCTCCTTTCCAAACCTGGTGTGTGCAACAGGGTTCTGCTGCATTCCGAAGCTAGAATCGATCCACATTCAAATACTCAATAGACCTTTACTTGACCAGTCGCTCCCCATTGGGTTGCTGTGGATACTCCTAAGACTGTTGCTTCTTGTTTTGAGTGGATGTGAGGTACTTCTGACGCTTGCGCTGTGGTCCCATTAATATATTTTGCAGATCCGGCCTGAAGAAGTGTGCACACCTGCTGACCCAGGGCCCACTTTCCTTGTGTTGGACTGTCCCAGTAAGGAGTTTATTGAGCCCATGTGCAAGAACGAACAACTCAAAAGGTGAGTTATCCACCATATTTTTTTCTAAATTTATTTATTAAGTTTAGACGTTGTGCATTTTGGAGAAGGGAAAAAAAACCTAACGTGGACTCCTGAGATTTCCTCTGCCCTAAGCATTAGGGCATTGAAGCTTTGGGTTTCCAACCCAGATGAGCACCATCTTGAATGAATGCGGTTTTTTTCCTCTGGTCTTTGGGCCTGTCATGTATCCTTCCCAGTCCTTTGCCAATGTCGCCCTGCTCCCTTGATTGCCTCCTTTAGGGGAATTAATTAGTCTCTGAAAAGCTCCTGTTGATGTATCTTCAGTATGATTTGTCTTTTTACTCTTCCAACTTTGTGCTGCCTGGGAGGAAGATGGAACCGTGGTTTATTCAAGCAGTAGTAAATCGAGCAATGTTCTTTAATCTTTCGTCCTCCGATTTTATTAAAACTTATTTTTATTGCAGGTATCAGACTGGAGGGTCTGAAAGCCCCGCCGCATTAGTTGTCCACATGGCGCCTGAGTCGGTTTTGGCAAATAATGTTTATAAATCGTGGATGGAGAGGTAATTGAAATTCTTTGAAGTTTGCTGTGTCGGCATAACTACAGTGTATTAAATTGCTGTATGGGGATGAAGGACTGGTCATTACTCAACACAGAAATAAAAAACAAAGCAAATATTGCCCTGGGTGTCTTCTTGGATTGAGTTTTTTTTCTTTTCCTCTGTAAATTCTCCCTGGTAATGGTCGGAGCAGTTCGGAATCCTAAACTACTGCAATGCACCAATGATACCTTGAAGTTCACTGCCAATATTGTACTGTTCGTTACTTTGTTCGGTAATATGAAGCTCGGCATATATTTCATTATGTTTGTGCAATGTTCTGTTACAATTGATGACTATTATTTCATGCTTTAAAAGAATCCAATAGCCATTGTTTTGAAAGAATATATTGAAGAATAGTGTTTGTTATTTTTGAAATTTTCACGCTAGGCCGTGTTTGTCAATTAGTTACGTAGGCCTTGGGATAACCCTCCAGTAAGTAATATTGGTGCACAAATGCTTGAAGCGTGCGCTTGAAACTCTTTTGTGACGTGTCAGCTTGGCTCAGTCAGTAGTGCTCTGGCTTCTGAGCCAGAAGCTTTTGGATTCAAGCCTGACTTCATGATTTGAGCCTGTAATCTAGGCTGACATCTGGTGCAGTACTGAGTGAGTGCTGCATTGTCAGTGGTGCCGGCTTTCAGGTAAGTGCTGTATTCCTGTTCCAGTGGTTCGGCTGGATGTTAAAAAATCCCACGGCACTATTCAGAGAAGAACAGGAAGTTCTCCCGGCCAGCATTCCTTCCTCAAACGCCACCAAAGTCAGATTAATCTGTCAGTCATTTTGTTGCTGTTTTTGTGCACAGCTAGATCCCACAATGACTGCGTTGTATGACTGGATTTCTAAGGAATTTGTTTAATGTGGCGTGCTTTGGGATGTTTCTGAACGCTCTTACAGTACTGTAGATTTGTGAATTTATTTTTGCTGAACTTGGTGTATTCCTGCTCTAGAAGTCACCTGTTCCCTACTTTTAAGTGTAATTGTACATGCTTGTTTGTCTTGGTCATTTCAACCTCTTGTCCTTCAATCCAACCAAAGGTTCGGGCCTACCACAGAACACCTGATCCTCAATGAGCACAATCAAACAGTCCATAACATACGCAGCCACAAGATCCAGACCCAGTTAAACATGATTCACCCAGAGATCTTCCCCCGGCTGAAAACTTTTCAGACCAAGGTAGCGACGTGACTTAAGGTCTCATAGGGGGCTGGGGAGGGGGGGGGGAGTTTGGAAAAAATGAGCCTTTAATGGCCTAGCTAAGGTCTTTGGGACCAACCGTGAAGTATGTAGATCAGTAAAGGAGGGAGGGTTGGCCAACGCTTACCTACAGGTCCTGTTTTTCCTGTTTCTTTTTGTAGCAGCCATTTTATATCCCGCAATGATTATACTCACTGGAGTATTGGCTGGAATGAGACTCCTTTTCCCTGGTGTTTTCTTCTGCGATTTTGATAAATGCCTCTTTAACCTGGTTAATAGGATATATCTGGGATTGTTTGCCTGGGGCAGCAGTGTAGCTGCTGGTGGACGCGATACAGGGTAAGGCACAAGAAGAGCTGGGTGGTAACAATCGCATGCCCAGGGGATGTGATAGTAATGGAAGGGGGTGGTGGGTCAGAGTGTGTGGTGCTTTATGCAAGGAGGGGGATGTTCTACTATAAAGTGTATAATTGGCAATGGAGGAGCGAACATGAAATTGGAATTACTGGCACACTTTCTGGAGCCTTGCTTCAGTCCACTTGGTGCTTGGCTCAATCTTCACACTTCCCAGAATATTCTTGTTTTTTTTACTATGAATCCTGACGTGTTCTATTGATGATTTACCACAAGCGCTATTGTTACTGAGCTAATCATGACAATCAGGAGAGATTTTTTTTGATGAATTATCAGCAACAAAGCAAAATCTCAGGCTCCCGCTTTTGATCCCACTGCCTCTGAGCTCTTGGACTGAGTAAAAGGGCAACCATAAGGGATTGGAAGCCAATTTAGTGGCCGGTAGCGTAGCTGTGACTGTCAATCTGACTTACTGGTGCATTAAGAATGAAATAAATTCGAATTTGACTGAATTACACTGGTCCGAGCCAGTCAATAATGGTGCTCAACTTTGGTTTCAGGAACAGCCCGCCTCCCTCAATGTGCCAACTGTTCGAGGCGTCTGCCTGCTGAAGTACCAGCTGAGGCCCAAATTTGAATGGCAAAGGTCAGTTCACGTAAGTTAGACATATTATTTATTGCGGTTGTTCTCGGGACAATATAAACCCAACCAGGATCAAAAGCCGATGTGTAGTCTGTCAAAACTCGCAGAGCTCTTCTTTCCTAATTTGTACATTTACTTTAGCGCTTGCCTGTGTAGCATCACTCATTTAGTCACATTTTGATTTGGTTATTTAAAACTATTAAGTTCTTGCATGTTATTACATAGAAAACACAACCAAAACTAGGGGCCATAAATCTAAGATAGTCTCCAATAGGGAATTAATGCCCAGAGTGTGGTGAGAATGTGGAACTCGCTACCACAAGGAGTAGTTGAGGCGAATAGTATAGATGCATTTAAGGGGAAGTTAGATAAGCACATGAGGGAGAAAGGAATAGAAGGATATGGTGATGGGATTAGATGAAGAAGGATGAGCGGAGACTCGTGTGGAGCATGAGCACTGGTAGAGACCAGTTGGGCCGAATGGCCTGTTTTTGTGCTGTGCATTCTATGTAATGTAGTTTTCAGAGCAGAAGGAAGCCATTTGCCCCATCGTGCTGTGCTGGTTCTTTGCTAGGACAACCGCAAACTCACACCATTCCCCTGGTTTATCTCGATCCTGTATCTTCCTCTGCTTCAAAAGACCAAACGCGAGACAATTTGACGTATTAGTTGCAATGATTTTGTTTCACTACTTCTGTACAGGCAAGGTTAATTGCAAACAGTGCATTAACTTGTTTTCAGAATGAGCCAGGTTCAATTTAACAGTGTGTAATTCTGAAATGAATTATGTTTTTACAGCTCTAGTTGGGTTCAACTTAATACAGTATATCAATCATGTTCAGTTTTGAGGATCACATACTACGCTGGGCCTTTTAGTAGTTTAGCCAGTTTCGAGAGCATCAGTATTGCCTCTCCTGTTGCAGTCTTTTGGTTGGCTTTGGTATAATGACAGTTGATCTCTGACCAATTGTCAGTTTAACTGTGTACAGAAACACTTTAGTCTTCATCTAGTTCCATCTCCATTGTTGCAAAATCTTCCATTATCCCCTTTTCTCAGTTCCTTTCCTGAAGTCTAGCTAACACCTTGCAGGTAGGCAGCTGCAGTGTCTTGTAGTTATATTAACGTATGCTGTTACATTGACCACTCCGTCCCATACTTCTACATTTAAACTAAATATTCCCTTGTGTTGTCCTCCCCTTGACTACTTCTAAAAATGAAGTGAAAAACCTTCCCTTTGAGTATGTTATGAGGATTGAAAGGTTCTTTCAGGCAGACTAACCAATCGATCCACCTTTTCCAAGTCAATTAAAACTTGCATAGACACCTCCTGTAAATTTTAGTTTGATTTCGTCCAAGAATTTGGGTACCCTCACTCGTTACTGAACGTGGGCAAAGCAGGCCTCATTGGCCAACTCCTCCAGTCAACAGGTCAATGATTGTTGCACGAATTATACATACATTTTTGTAAATTTTCCTCATCCAATCAGCATCTCGAGACTCCGCATACCTGCACATCAACAAAAGTTGAAAAAGGTACATATTTATAATAAAGTTGTCCCTTCCATCTGTGTCCAAGTATAGACAGAGAAAAGTTCTTGCTTATCAATCCTGTTTTTGGGGTCTAGGTTAGGTGATACCAACACCTTCTATTGAAGTTAACCCATCTTGTCTGATTTTCCACACTCCTTCCTGCAGCTCCCATGTTTTACAAGTATTCCTACATTTTGATCCTAGATATATAGGGAGAAAAGCCATCTTGTTGGATTGCGCCACAATCTTTCTCTCTACATTTCTACTCACTCCTCTCCCTCTCAGCAGTCAGAGCTGGGATGCAAGGTTGTTCATTCTTTTCCATGCAGAAGACTGTTTTCACAGCATGAGTTGGGGGGGGGGGGTTGAATTGTCTCATATCCCTGTACTGTACCCTGACTTGGACTGAGGGGAGATAGTGAGAGGCCAATCGCGTGTAAAAGGGACGGACAAGGAGGCAGCTTAGGTCGGGTAAATGAGGTACGAGGGCATTGGAGCGATCGTAAGTAGATAATGAGGAAGAGGGAGCGAGAAGAAAAGGCGAGAGAGGATGGGGCGCTGTAGACAGTAAAGGGAAGAGACTGCGAGGCTCTGCTGGCAATGTGGGCGTGCGAGGGGATGTAGGATTGGGGATACAGTGTGCTGACCGGGCCTCGTGTATAGGAACGCTCTGTGCCATAGTGGAGCTTTACCATTTCTGCCCTCGAGAGTGAGGCAACCAAAAAATGGGGAAACTAAAGGGTAGCTGCCCCAGAACAAACAGTTCTGCATTGCGATCCCAGTGTCAGCCACACAAGGTTGGATCTTGGGCCTTTGTAAACGCGCAGTGTCCGCGTGCGTTGCGTCCACTTTAAGCAGCTGTCCGGTACGACTAGCCGGCATTCAGCTTTTGAATTTAAACAAACTCCTGGACAAATTTTAAGACCAGCGTCGGCGAATCGCGGAAGGTTGCGAGAAGGAGCCGCGAAGGAAAGATGAAACTGGTCCTCCGCTCGCTGAGTGCTGTTCGAAGCCAGATTGGAGAGAGACGTCGTGCCACCTCCTTTTTGACACTAATTGCGATGTTGTATTTTCCTGAACTTCCTTCTAACAGAGATGCCGTGGTTGCGGCTGACGCTGAGGAGTTTATTAAAGAGGCTACAGAAATCCCAGGCTTCCTGGAGAAAGTTGAAGAATGTAAAAGTGTATTGGCTGCAGACGCTGCTGTTCTATCAGGTAAATCATTGGAACGTCTGGGCTGCCCTTATTCGGTAAAGGCAACGGCTGGTTATAACCCTTCGTCCTTGTTCTGTTAAGCTGCTGTGTTGTTCTTACCCTGGGGTGTACCTGTACCGTGTTGCAATAATCAAATGTATGGTCACCTTCGCTGCTGTAATCAGTCCCCACCTTCAAATTATATAGTCTTGTGTTGTGGCTGCCCCAGTCGCTTCTGGTCTTGGGGGACTGTAATTGCAGCTTTTAACAATGTCATTAAGATGCACTTTCACAAGGGTAAAGATGGCGACTCGACAGTTGCATTTCCATACCGACTGAGCTGATAGGAAAATATTGTGACTTGGCTTTTTCACCGTCCTGGCAGCTGATTTTTCCGAACGGAACTTGTTGTTGTCTGTTCAAATCAGATGATGAATATGATTTTAAAATGTAAAACAGCTGCAGAGGCTGTATTGCGATCTGGAGTTTCTATTGACCAGTATGCACTGAATTTTTATCACTGCTGAATTAATCAGAACATCTCAACTAAACAACAGTCTCGCAACTCCCTTCGCAACATCTGCCATTTATAATCTAAAATAAAAATCAGAAACTGCTGGGAACACTCAGCAGGTCAGGCATCATCTGTGGAGAGCGAAACCGAGTTAACGTTTCAGGTTGATGACCTTTCGATGACTTTTGTTCATTTATGTACTGTAAACCCAAACTCTCAGTATTATGGTGTGGGACCGCAAGTCACCGATATCTTTTTCTTATGGTTTACGATGTCTTCTTTTCTTTCTTCCTTAGTTTTTTTTTGTAACTTAAAAAGAAATACATGTAGTTTGTAACTCTTCACTTTTGCTAGTCAGTGATGGCTGGTAGTAAATTATCCTTGACTTGTATTGCCAGGGAAAGTGGACAAATACCCAGAGGTGGTTTTCCTTGGAACTGGATCTGCCATCCCAATGAAAATCCGAAATGTTAGCTCCATCATTCTAAACATCGAGTAAGTCTCTATTGTAACTGTTATTCAAAAATAATGTTGTAGATTGAGAAGGGAACATTCAGTTTCAATTGGTAAAATTCATAATTTGTACTTTGTGTTCCATGTTTTTTCCTCATTTTGTGACCAAGCTTTTGCTCATCTGCCCTAATATCTCCTTATGTGTCTCGGTGTCAAATTTTGTTTGATAATCGCTCCTGTGAAGCGCCTTGGGACGTTTTACTACGTTAAAGGCGCTATATAAATGCAAGTTGCTGTTAAGTTCACGGATCTCTTTTTTTTTAAAAACACACTAACTGGTCACGTCAGCACCCCTTCCTTGAATTGAAAGCCCAGTGGACTTTTCCTTTTGAGGCAGCTGGAAATTGTAATTCTGTTTCCGGCAATCTGTGGAAAGTTATTTTCTTCTCTCTTTCTGCGCTGTTTTGAGTTGTAGTTAGTTGACCTACTTTCAAAGCTCTGTGCTGGTACTCGCCCCTTCTACTATAATGTGAGTTTGGTGTTCTTTAGTGAGCAACACCCAATAAGGGTTTAATAAAATGGCCGCCATTTCCTTTTACCAAGTCACGTTACTAAGGTAGAAAGTCAGCAAAATTCTCTCAAAGAATGAGACAGGGAAAGCAGATGCAGTAATATTACAAGAATCCTCTGTTCCTAATTAAACCCTTTTTACTGTTATTAGCGCTACACGGTCTATATTATTAGACTGTGGTGAAGGCACCTTTGGACAGCTCTGTCGTCACTATGGTAATGATGTGGATAGGGTCCTCTGTAATTTGTCAGCCATCTTTGTGTCCCACATGCATGCTGATCATCACACAGTGAGTATTTTTATTTCTGATTGCTTCATGTTCAAATTTGGCAAAGTTATTTTTGGCCCATAAACAAAATGCATCTGTTGTAAAAACGGAAAGTCATAACGTGCTTGGATATTAACGCAGCCTGATACTGGTCTGCCTTTCTCTAGATACTTTGGGATGTAGGCAGGGAAGGGTGGCTTTGGAGGTCAGTGGGTACTGCCCATTCTATAGCTTTGCTTCATTCATTGTATAAATACCAGCACTGCCAGAGTGAATAGGGAAAGTGATGAAGGTCATAGGGGGAAAAATTCGGTTGCTTTGCGCCTCCCGTTAGCGCCCTAAGACATTTTGCGGCAGCGCTAAACACTACCGCCACGATGATCGTGTTGTCAGTCGAGCGTGCAACTCGGTAGCGCCCCGGACCTGATATTGAGTGGCGCCCCCTGCCTTACCGCCTGCCGCTAGCAACGACAGGTTGAGGGGAGCGTATTGCAGTCGGGAAGGGACTGGGGGAGCGCTATTTAAAGGTGACTGCTTCCTGCCTTTTTTTGTCGGCGACATTTTTGCACCACGCATTCTGAGAGAGAGAGACTCCTGGAGAGATTCAACGCTGTGTGAAAGAGTGTTGGGTACTGAGCAGCACTTTGCGGGTTCATTTTGATTTGACCTTCCTTGCATCGATTTAGAAGATACTATGGGGGCTGCCCTCTGAGCTCTTTTTCCCTGGGCCTCTCCATTGTTCTTTCCAGCAGATTTGATGTACAGGTTTCTCCAGGCCAAGATTCAAGGCTGCAATGAGCAGGGTGTGGATAGAGAGCAAGATCGACCCTCCCCTTTAAGAACTGGCTGGCGCCAGTGTGTCTGTGTTCCATTGCTGACTGACATCACATGAACTTCGCCAGCGCTCTGGGGTAGCACCTCGCTCCTCGGCGTTGGCGCCTTGAGAGGTGTGTAGCGCCTGATTTAGCGCTCCAATCACCTCCAGCGGCGATAGAAGCCAAGTTTGCAGTCGGGGGCGATAATTAGCGCCAGGCGCTAAACTTTGCGCCCGGCCGATAATTGCGCCCCAAACGGGGCGATACCGAATTTCTCCCCCAACTTTTAAGTGAGCGTGAGGATAGAAGTTTGGAAAAATGTTTTTCCATACAGGATTTTTGGAGCATGCAATATTTTGCTACAGGGAGTAGTTCTTTAAGGGAAAATAGGATAAATATTTGAAGCAGAGGAAGATACAAGGGTATGGGGAGAACACCGGACAGTGGGATTAGTTTTGGATTACTCTAGCATTGACACAATGGGCCGAATGCCCTCCTTCTGTGCTGTAAGCTTCTATGGTTCAATGTATAATATGCCCGCATAAACGGTCAATTGAGTTCTACAATAAAATTTATGTTTGTGGGGAAGGGGCTCCAAAACCTTGGTTTAAAAGCGTTACCAACACTAACAGCATTTCCATGGCCATGAATGGATTTTGCTGCTTAGACAACCACTGACGAGATGCTAACGAATGCAGCCATTAGTATAGCTTCGCTCAGCTTGGTGAGCACAACGAAGAGGCTCTGATCGGTGAACCTCTCAGTAAATCCTTCTGGCTCTCCGCTGAATATACCTGTATTAAACCCCTGCACTGCTTGGATAGAGGCTGAGGGCAGATAATGAGCGTATCTGCTGCTTAAGTATGCATTGTCAGGAGGTGTTTAGAAACTGTATGAATATTGTGTTGCTACAGTAATCAGTGTGTGATTCTCATACTTTCTCTTATTTCCTTTGGTTAACATCTTAATGTATTACAGGGCTTGATAAATATATTGTTGGAGCGAGAAAAGGCTTTGGTAAGTTAAATCTATTTTTAATAAGTCTAAAACAGGTGCCCAATTGAAGATTGTCGCAGCAAGAAAACAGTCACCATTTTTGAAATTACTTATTGGCGCAAGTTTGTTTAAAGTAAAATAAACCACTTTAAAAAAAAAAAAAAAAAATTCTCCATGCAATGTGCTGTTCCTTAGGCAGGGAAGAGGGCAGTGGATCTGTTCCCAGTCCTGTTTCTATGCTGCCCTGGACTTGTCGGGAGTTGTCATGCCCCGTGTTTAATGTAAGAAACTGGAGCTCCGATACACTGCTTGACAGAGCCACGTCCGTCGATTATGTAATGTCTAGCATCAAACAATCCAACATTTCCAAAGGGTCCGCACACCCCATACACTGACTAGTCTGTTCTCTCCACAACTGCTGCTTGACCTGCTGAGTGTTTGATATTTTCTGTTTTTGTTTCGGATTTCCAATATCTGCAGTATTTTTTTTTAAATTAACATAACACTTCTGCTGAGTTAGAAACCTTTTACTTGTGGAGGGGTTGGATCTAAACCAATGTTAAACTACATGCTTGGGACATCTGCTGAGGCTTCTCAAATATTGAGAATCTACAGGGAATTCGTGTCATTAGTTTATGGAGGTCAGTAGAGAGATTAATCTATCAGTTTGCAGAGGGAGATTGGTTATCATAGAATCTTACAGCACAGAAGGAGGCCATTCGGCCCATCGTGCCTGTGCCGGCTCTCTGTAGAGCTATTGAACTCGTCCCACTCCCCTGCTCTTTCCCCATTGCCCTGTAATTTTTTTTTTCCCTTCCAAGTATTCATCCAATTCCCTTTTGAAAGTACTATTGAATCTGCTTCCTTCCACCACCCTATCGGGCAATGCATACAAAATCACGACAACTCGCTGTGTAAAGAAATGTTTCCTGCTGTCGTCTCTGGTTCTTTTGCCAATCACCTTGTATCTGTGTCCGCTGGTTACTGACCCTTCTGCCACTGGAAACAGTTTCTCCTTATTTACTCTATCTAAACCATTCATGATTTTGAACACCTCTATCAAATCTCTGCTTAACCTTCTCTGCGCTAAGGAGAACAACCCCAGTTTCTCCAGTCTCTCCACATAACGGAAGTCCCTCATCCCTGGTACCATTCTAGTAAATCTCCTCTGCACCCTCTCCAAGGCCTTGACATCCTTCCTAAAGTGTGGTGCCCACACACTATTCCAGCTGAGGCCTAACCAGTGTTTTATAATGGTTTAGCATAACTTCCTTGCTTTTCTACTCTACCCCTCTATTAATAAAGCCAAGGATCCCATATACTTTTTTTAACAGCCTTCTCAACTTGTCCTGCCACCTTTAAAGATTTGTGTACATACACCCCCAGGTCTCTATGTTCCTGCACCCCCTTTAGAATTGTACCATTTAGTTTATATTGCCTCTCCTCATTCTTCCTACCAAAATGTATTACTTCACACTTCTGCGTTAAATTTCATCTGCCATGTGTCTGCCCATTTCACCAGTCTGTCTGTGTCTTCCTGAAGTCTGTTACTATCCTCCTCATTGTTTACTACAATTCCGAGTTTCGTATCATTGGCAAACTTTGAAATTATTATATATCAAAAAGAGCAGTGGACCTAATACCGACCCCTGGGGAACACCACTGAATACCTCCCTCCAGTCTGAAAAACAACCGTTCACCACTGCTTTCTGCCCCTTAGCCAATTTCGTATCCACACTGCCACTGTCCCTTTAATCACATGGGCTTTAATTTTGCTTACAAGTCTATGCTATTGTTTAATTCTGACCCCTGTTCGCCAACAGTAAACCTGTTTTTTTTTTTTTCCAGGTTTCCTTGGGTAAGGCCTTTAGCCCAGTTTTACTTGTGGGCCCATCACAGATCATGCATTGGTTGAACCAGTACCATGATCATTGTCAGGAGATCCTCCACCATATCCTGTGAGTCTACACTTGGAAAATAATCCTGTATACCGAACTATATTTTATTTTTTGGGGTGGTGGGGGTGGGCAAGGGGGAAACTGGTGATTGGACAAAATAAGTAAACCTATGATGGTTTCCTGCCTCAAAGAAGGAACCCCAGAGAATATTTGGAAGTTGGTGAAGTGGAGTGTGGAAGTGTTCCGGTAAACCTTCCAATGCTTTGGTCAAGTCCTTCTTGCTTGTGAGAGTTTCTGAAATTTAAGTCATTTCATATGATAAAATAGTTCCCTACATTACAGAAGTGACGACACTTCAAAAGGTACTTAATTGGCTAGGGTTTTTATACATTGCTTGTGTACTATATCCCAGTCACACGTCCTTGATCAATAATAGCCACCGGATGTCTAGACTTCAGTTCCAAGACTACACATTATCAGCTTATGGTAATTGCCCCTTTGTTCCATCTTCCATACACGAGCCATTTGATTAAACATGCTCTTTCCATACAATATGTTCCAATACGAACAAAGGCGTTTGGACAATTAAAGATGTACACATAAGCATTACCCATACGATTCATTACTGACATTGGATAATTATAGAATACATACAGACATTACTCACACGATTAAGGACTAACCAGAACCAAGTTAGACCACTTAGTCTCTGAGGTCCCAATTATGGATGGGGTGAGTTCTTGTTCTTCTTATGACATGTCCATTAATCATCAATTCTTGCATATATTATCATCACACCATGCACTCCCAAGGTTGCTAGCCTTATGGTTCTTGAACAATCTTGTCATTCTTATTGAGTACAGTATTCTACTGCTCAGAAATATACATTCTCTGCCAACATGGCAATTGTACTTTTAACCACTTTTATATCCTGTGCTCATTGAAAGCCTTTGCCAACAATCCGGTTATTCGAGAGATAATTTACTACAACTGTTGTAGTGGTAACTGGATGGGAATGAAATCTTCACTCGCAAGCTTCCAAGAACCTCTGACCTTAATGGGAATTCTGGTTGATTTTAGATGGGCAGGGGTTGCATTGCCGTTATCACTTTACAACACAGTGGGGCGATTTTTCAATTGCCAGCTGCCTGTTTCTCACCCGAAAAACAGCTGATCAGCAGTTGAAAATGGCAGGGGTGGGATTGTGGAGGGGAGGGCACCAGAGTTGCCTCACTGTTGCCCAATGCCTGCCTGATGCCATTCTCGGGCAGGCTTGTAAATGGGCGTACAGATCGCCCACCTGAATATTGGGATCCTTCGCCGGTTTAGGAACCCGATTGCAATTTTCCAGTCCAAATGGGGCACAGTGAAAGCTCGCCCATTTGTACCTTGCTGTGAGCGGCCTAACCTAAAGCAGGCAATAGCCCGGGAATTTTTAGATTATTTTTGTGGGCCCAAGAGCAGCAGGAATGCTCCTCCTGAGCCCACAAAAATAACCCACTGCCAGCCCATTCAAGGACCCCACTGGGATCACTTCTTCACACAAAGGGTAATAGAAATCTGGAAATTGCCTCTCCAAAAGGCTGTGGATACTGAGACAATTGAAATTTTCAAGACTTGAGATCGCTAGATTTTTGTTGGGTAAGGGTATCAAGGGATATGGAGCAAAGTCGGGTAAATGGAGATGAGGTACATGATCGAATTGAATGGGGGAAACAGGCTCGAGGGGCTGAATGGCCTACTCCTGTTCCTATGTTAGCTGAGGAGAGAGTCTTGGTCGTGGCTCTTCTATTACCTGGCTGTGAACGCCACTTAAGTGTCTCCTTTGTGTTTCAGTATTATTCCTGCTCGGCGTCTTGTGGAAGGCGCTGAGGTCACCAAGTTCAACACTCAAGACTTTATTCGATCTTTGTTAAAGAAACTCGAACTGGAAAAGGTAACGGTGCCTTTTAACCTTGTGTGCATGTCGGGTTGGAGTCTCCTGTTTGGTGAAAGGAAATTGTGTGTTTTTCTTTTTAAATTATAATTGGCTGGCACAGCACGTTGGAGCAGAGTGAGGCGTGCAGGTTCCGACTGACTCTCTCCGCCTGCTGAGTTTCTGCTCTAAGCTGTGCTGAAGCGGGGAGGCCTCACCTGGGGTGAAATTGGTTGTCGGCAGTTGCGCAAAATGGGCGATGGTGAACGGGTGCTGGTGAACGGTGCTAGTTTAACACCCCGCCTAATTTTCTTTTCAATTACTTCAATGGGAAAGATAAGTGGGGGTGGGGGGGTGGTATAACAGGCTGCCAATTCGCTACCGCCCATTTTGCACGACCACTGAAGATGAATTTTACCCCCGCTGGGTAAGTGGGAGGTCGTTGCTTCCCCCCCCCCCCTCCCCCACCATGGCTCAAGAAAATTCTCCCCTCCAAAGCCTCCCTCCAACATCATCTTAGCAAAGACCTCAAGAGAAGAAAACTAGGATTAGGGCAAGGATTACTTAAAATGTTCTATTTTTGGTGAAGTTTTTATTTCAGTGCTTATTTAAAGCGAGGACTTTTAGTGTATAGGACCGGCAGGGGTAGAAGCTTGGGGCAACGGTCACTTTGCACTCAGTTGGCTGACGAATGTCGAAGGGAGGTCTGAGGTGATGGGAGAACACAATTTACAAACCTGTTACCTCAAACGCAGCAAGTGCTGGAAAGACCCAGCAGGTCAGTCAGCATCTGTAAATTAAAAAGGCAGGTTATTGATGGGGCAGGTGTGTACCCTTCATCGCAACTGAAGACTAAAAGATAAACCGGCACTTTAGTGAAGGAAAAAAATAAGAGAAAAAGGGGGGAGGGTGAAAATCAACAGAGGGATTCAGTTCTGGGTTAAATGACCCGCAGACTGCTAAATAGAAGGTTGCTGGATGAAATAAAAGATGTCTAGTGAAATGATGCATGTGCAAATAGTGAGACACAGGAGAGGACCATACAACAAAAACCTGATGAGAATAAGAAAACTCGAAAGAGAGCGAGAGAAGCAAGCTGTACATACAGCAGACTTGAAATGAAAGTTAAAACAGACTGTGGGTTTGCCAATTGTGTGAAGAGACTAAAAGCGGGGCCATACTACGGGCTTGGACCTCACCAGCACTCTGCTCCGATAAAGGGTCTTTACCACAACTGTCGCCCTGCCTTTTCTCACCCCCGCAGACCCTCCCCACATCACAAGCACCCACTGCTGTGAAGAAAATGGAGAGCGCAGCTAAGGTCGGAAGTTACTAAGCTCAGTGTGTTCAGACCAGGGGGTATGCAGAATGCCCATCGGAACGATAAGATGCTGTTCCTGGAGCTTGTGTTGAGCTTCATTTGGAACAAGCTACAAGACTGGAGATGGAGATGGAGAGGTCAGAGTGCGGGGGAGGGGAGTTATAGTGGCGACTAACGGGGAGGTCGGGGCTGCACTTGCAGATAGAATGGAGATGTTCGGAGAAGAACGGCTCATCTCATTATGTTTTTCCCTTTTCTTCTCTCCACATGTGACACTTGTTGCTGACAGTTCCAGACATGTGTCGTGCGTCACTGCAGGAACGCCTTCGGCTGTGCTCTCCAACACAGATCAGGCTGGAAAATAGTTTATTCAGGAGATACCATGCCCTGTCCAGCTCTCATTCAGACAGGTCAGTTAATATGTTGATTCCGAACTGCTGGGATTAAGATGAAGTAAAACATTGTTCTAATTCCTCCAGTATTTCAGGATACACAGGAACAGGAGTAGGCCTCTCAGCCCCTCGAATCTGTTCCGTCATTCAGTAAGATCATAACTGATCTGTATCTTCGCTCCATCCACCAGCCTTGGCTACATATCTTTTTACACCCTTGTCCAGCAAAAATCTACTGATCTCAGATTTAAAATTGTTAATTGAGCTCGCCTCTACTGCTTTTTGTTGGAGAGTTCCACACTTTTACCAACCTGTGTATGAAGAAGTGTTTCCAAACTTCCCTCCTGAATGGTCTGGCTCTGATTTTTAAGGTCAGTCCCCTTGACCTAGACTCCCCCACCAGCAGAAAAAGTTTCTCTCGATCTACTCTTATCAACTTTTAACCTTCTGGCGTCTTTTTTCCACTGTGGAAGACGGTTTTCCAGCACTCATTCCAGATAATTATCAGCAAAGGTTGTTTTCAAATTCCCTTTGTGCAGCATGGTGCCTTCTGTCAACTTGTAATGTTTTCTAGGTCTGTGTTTCATTTCTAAAACTCAGTTTGTATCTGCACGCACTGCCTCGGCCACGTAAAGATTTATTTGTACAGTCGCTCCTTGAGCTGGTTCAAGTGTGCCTTATGGTCACCTGGTATTTGTGCCAATACTGATTCACACTGGCAGGAATGCTAACCAGCCCCACTTGAAGCTCATGTGTCTGATTAATGCAATTGTTTTCAAGTGCTCAAGCTACTTAAGGAGGATCTCTTGAGACCGCATGGAGCTGCTCCATTAAACCCCTAATTGGTTCCATGTGCATTTTACAAAATACCGTTTGTAGCTTTTTGTACTTCATCCAGCATCCCAGTCTCTCGTGAGGTTCCTGCCCCAGTGTGGGTCATTCCATGTCGTTCAAATTGAAGGCAGTTGTTTCAGGCAGTGCTTTAGCCAGCTTTCTAGAGAGCTAATAAAACATGTTTGATGAAGCATTTCTAATGGTGGGAATCTTGGCAGAACACCATCAGATATTGATTTACATCTCCATTTAACCAGTGCCACTTTTATTGGAGGTTGGAGAAGTCTGTAGATTTGAAGACCAGTGCTCTTCTCTGTTTGAACAGTGTCTTGTTTGCTGAACAGGGCAGAATGCAAACCTACTGATTCACGAGGCCACACTGGAAGATGGACTGGAGGAAGAGGCTGTCGAAAAAACTCACAGGTGAGGACGGGACTTGGGGAAAGTTGCTTTTTGTTTATTTTGCAAATCCCCCCTGGAAATACTGCCACAAAATTGCTAACCCTATCCATCCCATCCTGGAGGAACTGTAGCTTTTTAAGAGAAGAATATCTTTGCTTTTTTTTTCTGGTAATTGAACAGTATTGATCCAAAAGAGTGGCTGGGACCGCAGAGATTTAATTATGTCGCGGTAGGTATGTGCTAGGTTAAACGGTAAGTAAAATCAATCTTCATTCTACACTGTAGGGGTATAGTGTCGCTCACTACGTTGTGGAGAAGCCATCTGCTGTGCATAAACATGAGGTTGTACATAGGGCAACACGGTGGCATAGTGGTTAGCACTGTTGCCTCACAGCGCCAGGGACCCGGGTTCGAATCCGGCCACGGGTGACTGTCTGTGTGGAGTTTGCACATTCTCCCCGTGTCTGCGTGGGTTTCCTCCGGGTGCTCCGGTTTCCTCCCACAGTCCAAAGATGTGCGGGTTAGGTTGATTTGGCTATGATAAATTGACCCTTAGTGTTAGGGGGGATTAAATACGTGGGGTTACGGGGATAGGGTGGGATATGTGTCGGTGCAGGCTCGATGGGCCGAAATGGCCTCTATCTGCACTGTGGGGATTCTGTGATTCTGTGATAGCTGGTGCCACAATGCTGTCTCTTATACCCTGGAACCTTGCACCAGTCTGTCTGTCTGTCATCAGCGAAAACGTTCTTTGCTCCTCCTTGTCGTAAATGTTTGAGATGGTGTTTCCAGTCTGTCTACATGAATAAGTTAAATTGGTCAGACAGAGTATCAAGCATTTTATTAACTTATTGTCGAAGTTGTGCTTATCTCTTCAGATTTCTCAGTAGAAAGGCTATAAACTTCCAGAAAATATCACGCAGCTAGTAAATTCCCGTGGTATTGTCCATATATATGAAATGCACACAAGATCGCAACAGAGTTGTGAGGGAGAGTGCAGAGACTTGCTCTTCAAAGCCTCCACTGCATTGTAACAGTTGGCATAGCAAAGTTGAATGGGAAATGTTGATGTAGCAATTTACAATAATGAACGTTGACAGAAAAGCATGAGCAAAAAGAGCAACAGGAAGTTAGGTTTTGTAGACAGAAAATGCACGCAGCCTCTTGATTTTTAATATACATAGACACATAGGGCTGGATTTTGTCAATGGGATGCTTTTGGAGGCGGGACTGCTGCTTGCCAGCTTTCAATCCCGCCTCCATCAGCTTCTGGCCAACCAGTGGAATTTTCCCCTGATTGACCTAGTTAAGCCCGCCCAGCGGGCTCAGCAAGCCAATTAAGGGGAAGTCCGTGACGGAGCACGTCAGCGTCTAACGTGCCATCTGTCAAGATTTCTTGAAAGAAGAAAGGTCAGCGTTTGGCAGCTCTGTGAAGCTGTCAAACACTGACATTCTGTGTAGCTTGATGAGACCTTGTGTTCAGGACTCATCAAAGCTTTCAACTTTGCAGAAATCACCTGGCTGTTGGTTCGGAGGATCCAACAGCCAGTCGGTGAAATCTACAATGAAGATGTCGGGACTCCGGATCCACAGCGGCTAAAGGCTGTAGGCAGAAACAAAGGTAAGTGAACAATTTATAACACTTAACACTCACCTTACATACTTGCCACTCCACACTTGCACCCATCACTCACCTCTACATCTCGCTTTCAGACCCCGCAGACCTCCTTCTCGTCTCCTACACCCTGGCGGGGTCCTCCGAGGTTGGGAAGCCTGCACTTCGGAGCTAAAAATAGGGATAATCCTATTTTCTGCCTGTTAACAGGCTTTAATCCCTTTCTCGCCTCGGAGACGGGACCCAGGGCAGGACGGCTTCCCGCCTCCTGGCAAGAGGGCTTGGGGGCGGGTTTGCCAGCCGCCCCCAAATCCTGCAACTTTACCGGCAGTCCCGCCTCCTCGGGGTTGACAAAATCCAGCCCATAGATGCTGTCCTTTACAGAACAAGCATCCATATGATATTTGTCTCCTGACTCAGGTAAGCATGCAGGTGCAGCAGGCGGTTAAGAAGGCAAATGGTATGTTGGTCTTCATAGCGAGAGGGTTTGAGTACAGGAACAAGGATGTCTTGCTGCAGTTGTACAGGGCCTTGGTGAGACCACACCTTGAGTACTGTGTGCAGTTTTGGTCACCTTCTCTGAGGAAGGGTGTTCTTGCCATGGAAGGAGTTCAGCGAAGATTCACAAGGCTGATACCTGGGATGGCAGGAATGACGTATGAAGAGAGATTGGGTCGATTGGGCTTATACTCGCTGGAGTTTAGAAGAATGAGAGGGGATCTCATTGAAACTTATAAAATTCTGACAGGACAGGACAAACTAGATGCAGGAAGGATGTTCCCGATGGTCGGGGAGTCCAGAACCAGGGGTCACAGTCTAAGGATAAGGGGTAAGCCATTTAGGACTGAGATGAGGAGGAATTTCTTCACCCAGAGAGTGGTGAACCTGTGGAATTCTCTGCCACAGAAGGCAGTTGAGGCCAATTCATTAAATAGATTCAAGAAGGAGTTAGATATATTTCTTAAGGCTAAAGGGATCAAGGGATATGGGGAGAAAGCAGGGACAGGGTACTGAATTTGGATGATCAGCCATGATCGCATTGAATGGCGGAGCAGGCTCGAGGGGCCGAATGGCCTACTCCTGCTCCTATCTTCTATGATTCTCAGCATTGATCTGCGTTAGATGAGCTGGAGGCAGAAGCTTTATCATGTTACTGTGGACCCTTATGAGGCAAAACTTTGACCCTGGTTCATTCAGGAACTGGGGTTCCTGGCGGTGTATGTGTCTCTCTCTTCAGATGACCACCTGCTCCCATGTTTCTCCCATGTTCTGATTGAGGATAAGGGCCATGTCAGATGACAGGATGGGGTAGGTCTCCTTTTGCTGGACATGAAGGTTTCTGTATGCATTGGCCTTGTCCCCCTGCTAGTGCAAAAAAATATGAGCATACAGCATGACTGGTAACCTGTCAGCCCTGCATACCATGGTTCTCGGCCATCATGGCAATGAAGCAGGTCTCCTCTCTTTAGCTGTGAGGGGAGGGTTAAAATATTGATTCATCCTATCTTGTATGATGTGCTGTGTAGTCTGGAGTATTTCTAGTATCTGTTTAACATTAAACCACCTTCTGTTCAGGCTCATGTTGCTGCTGATTGAGTCTTTTGAACACTAGGTCCAGCTTAATTCCATCTCTAAGAATAATACACTTCCATTCATTTTTGTTTAATGAGACAATTGAAAACTATTTGCAAATAGGGGCTTGTCTATCTGCTCAAAATCTTACTACTACACATATTCTCAAGAATTGTAATTTTGATTTTGTGTTTTAAGTTAGATGATCTTCGTTCTGGGGAATAAACACAAGTTTCTAATTTTTGCACTCAAATGTTGGCATCAAGCACTCCCATATCAAGTATAACACAATTAATTACAGAGTAAACCTCCCTCTTCTGCTTCAACAATGTGCCTCAATCTCTATGTCTTTGAGGTTACAACGAGTGTTGGTAAAAGAAATGGGTACAGCAGTTCCTGATGGCATTGGGACTGTGCCCCAGTACCAAAAACCCCATCAATGGGCATTCTGAAGGGACAGCTGGGTCCCAGTGCCGGCCAAACCGTGGGAATTTCAGCAACGTGTATGTCTTGATACCAACCAGATTGAATTCTTGGGCAGATTGGCATTAGGTGGGTTCTTACACAGGGCACCATGGGGTAGTATTTTGCAGTGGTCCCATGATGTTGAACCATAGTCATGTAAAGTATAGAGGTGAGTTTTAGAAGGACCCTGAAGCTGCTGATCTAAATAGAAATGTGTTGGTGCACTGAAGGAAGCGTCGAATACAGTTGGTCACTCCTCTTTCTGGAGGCCTGTTGTCTGAGGCTGTGAGCTTTGTACTGGGTTCATTAACAGGAGGCGTGTCTGCAGAAAAGTGGTCACTAGCCTTATTACATGGCATTTGATTGGGCAGGGGGAAGAAAGAGGAGAGAAAGGTCATTTCTAGAAGGATAGAAAAGAGACTATGAGGTCACTTCAAGGTTAGTCGAGCGGTGCTGGGGACATCCCAGTAAAATCAAAATTCTCTTGAAGCGGCTGTTGAGACCTGAACTTTTGAACCAGGAATGAGGGATGGGGCTGTTCAAATAGTGTGGCAGAACCATTCTAAAGGGGATGTTGGGTCCAGAACAACCCTTGATATGGGGGGGTGGGGGGAAGTGATAAGAAGTTCAGATAAAAAGAAATGAAAATAATCTGAGCAGGTACTGAACATCAGCCGAGAAACAATTTGTCTCTTCACATTCTTACACTTGATTGGTGCCATTCAATTCTTTTAGCTCTTGAGGAATATTGCAGAAGATGAGTAATGGACCCTATTATCTAAACCGAAGAAACTGAGGTATCTGCAGGGCTAATTGAACGTGACTTTTGCCCTTCATTTGAACAGGGCTTCCTGTTGCTGTAAAGTTGAGGAGTTGACACGAAAGCATCGGGTTTTTAATGAGATGGGAGATCACCTCGGACATGCTCTCCTAGTTTCAGCTTTCTCGTAGACCTCGAATCATCTTTCTGAAGCTCGTAGTTTCCCTTAATTTGATCTGACTTCCCGTGTGTTTACCCGAGTGGTTCAAACCGCTGGACGAGGCTAGTTGAACTTGCTGCTTTTCGTTCAGTTCACTTGTAATTAAACATTCCCCGCCCAGGCTTTTTGTCTTGTAATTAAGGCATAGTTCATTAAGTTATTCGGTTTCGAGTATGTAATCACAGAATCCCCACAGTGCAGATAGAGGCCATTTCGGCCATCGAGCCTGCACCGACACATATCCCACGTATTTAATCCCCCTAACACTAAGGGTCAATTTATCATAGCCAAATCAACCTAACCCGCACATCTTTGGACTGTGGGAGGAAACCGGAGCACCCGGAGGAAACCCACGCAGACACGGGGAGAATGTGCAAACTCCACACAGACAGTCACCCGTGGCCGGATTCGAACCCGGGTCCCTGGCGCTGTGAGGCAACAGTGCTAACCACTATGCCACCGTAATATTGCAGCCTGGGCATCCCCCCCCTACTCTTCCCACCACCCTATCCAACACACTTGAATATTGATCATTTGTAGGGCAGATGATTTCTCACTCTAATCCACTTAAGACACCGGCACTTTCGCTACCTTGGAGACTTTTTGTGCATGTTGCACTGTTTTGCCAGGACGTTGCCCTACACGTTCCAAATCACTTGCCCCAATATTTGTTAAAGCTACTGTTCTGCCAGCCTCCTGTTTTAACCCTTTGTTTGCTCTCTTTTTGCTTCAGCACCACCTCCCAAGCCATTGATGTGGGTATGAAGATGAATGCCGAATTTATAATGTTAAATCATTTCAGCCAGCGATATGCCAAGATCCCCCTATTCAGCGCTGACTTCAATGAGAAAGTTGGAATAGCTTTTGATCACATGAGGGTATGTCCTGTTTTATGATTATGTTGGGGTGGAATCACCATGGTTACATATAATGTAAAACCCTTTAAGATGCAAATCTACAAAAGTGAAGGGCCAGGTAAAGACCAGCTAGCCCATCAAGCCTGCCCCCCCCCTCCCACCCAATGACAGATACTTCCTACACCCCTGCAGCCATGTAATCTCCTGGGAGAGGTGGAAAAAAGCGCAGGTGCTGCAACTTATTTGTGTTAACTTTTATTTCAACAACTCCATTAAAATTCATGCAGCAGATTTGGTGTCCATGGCAACGGAAACCTGACGGCGTTGCAGTAGAGCCCACATTACTGGTTGGGCCAAGATCCTAGCTTGCTGTAAGACTCTCCAATATAGTGACGTCTTTCTCTTTCTCCCCCCCCCCCCCCCCCTTTTTTTTAATAATGAGGCTTTAATGCTGTATTCCTCACTGACCGCTCAACCGTAACCAAAATAAAAAATTATTTCCCCGCAGGTTCGTTTTGGCGATTTTGGGGTGGTGCCGAAGCTCATCCCGCCCCTGAAAGCCCTCTTTGCGGATGAGATCGAAGAGATGGAGGAGCGCCGCGAGAAGCGAGAGCTTCGGCAGCTGAAAGAAGCCCAGAGTTTTTGGAGTACAAACGGACCTGGGGCCCAGGGACCGTCCTCTGCCGCGAGCGCTGGCGAGGCGCTCGTCAAAAAGAAACGCGAGCTTGAAGAGTCTGATCAAGACGTGGACCACAAAAAAATAAAACTGACTTGAGGTGCTGCTGGAAATGACTGAATTATTTGGACGAGCTGGTGCATTGTCCTGGAGGGCTAGTGTGTGAGAAAGCAAATACACCGTGAAAGTACGTGACAAGAGATTGAACTGATTTTATTTTGTTGTATAGATGAGACTATTGTGTATAGTTTTTGCCAGACGTGAGTGTAGCTTGAAGTAATTCAGGTTACATTTTGGCTTTTATTTGGTACAGCATTTCAGTTATCAATTAGGGCCCCAATTATCCAGAAGCCTCTAGCCCCGACTTGACTCTCTCTTCCTTTGGAGGTTGGTCTCTCCAGGCCTCTCTGCTAACTGCAAATAAAGACACGGGAAACACATCCCATATTTTTCTCACTCCAAATGTGGAGGACATATGATCAAAGTGTTATGGTGAATCTTGGGTTGTGATGCCTGAAGTCAGGTTTTGAAGTGTGCTTTTTTTTTAAAAATAGTACCTTTTTATTTTCCTATCCCCATTTTATTTGTTTTTCCCTCGTTAAGTAGGTCCCCCATAAGTGCTGCTCTCCCTGCCTCCTTCCATTCTCACCCACACACCCCTGCCATTGCTACTCTGAAGTGTCATCTACAAGGTGCAACACAACACTGTATTAATTTGCCATCTGCCTCTTCCTCCCCTTGGAAAATGCCTCAACCTGCACCTTCAGAAATAATTCCAGTTGAGAGTAGGAACTCCCTCATGTTTTGAGAGGAGGGATGGGACTAGAAAATAGTGTGGGGAAAATCCCATGTCTTGCTCCATAACTGAGAGAGGGTGCATCAATCTCCATGAATGGTATTTATTGTAAAGACGAGCAAAAAATTATTTTTAACATCTGTAGAATGGAACACAAGTACAGTCTTCGTGATCTAGGAACATATATGCAGAGGAACATAAGGTTTCACTTTTCTCATTATTGATTGTACGAGATGCATAATTTATTTTGAAACCAGAGTTGAATCTTTAGAATAATAAATGAACTTGTTGCAGATCTTGATGCTGTGGATACTGTGCCAGGATGTTGTACGTCAGTGATACCAGTTATTTTAAAGAAATTATTTCCATGCCAGCATTGCTGCAGAACCTTTGGTGAAATGTGGTCGGAAGCTTGGAATTCTCGCCAGATTCATGAAAGTGCTTGAAAGATTTATTTTAATTCCTCCTCCTTGATCTTTGTTTAAATATTAACAGTCCTGTTGCGTTACTGTTGCAAATTTGTGACGAGTGTTGCTATTGGGACATGTTTTGTTCGAAAGAATTTTAACGAGAGGTTTTATTAAGTTAAACGGTGAATGCCAATTCCAGTAGGAGTCGGTATGGGATGCATTACAGGACTGGAGAATGCGAGGGAGCTGAATTAACAAACATTTGTACCATCAACGTGGCACCCTCACACCTTATGAAATCATCCATAAAGTATGTACATCTGTAAGGGGGCGCTCAAAGTGTATAGTGGGGGGTGGGATAGTTGGCCATAGTGTGTGTACACTGCCCTGAGATCATCTTTTCTTGCCATTATTCAGCCTCCATAAGTGGGAATTTTAACTAGGGGGGAAAATGCTGCATTTTACCAACAAACTGAGTTTACTGCACCTTGTGAGGCCAGTGGTTGCATGCACAGGATGTGATTGCTAAATCTTTAATCTTGAATAATTATTTACACAGATGGCAAAAGAATCTCAAACACCCAAATCCACGCATCTAATACGGCGCCACTCTTTTTCACTGAATTATTCTGGCATGAAAGGATGTTGTTTAATTTAACCTCTGTTTACATACAACTACATCAGCTGGACATGGTTAACACAAGTGTACTCTAAATACAGTGCAACACTTGCAAGGGAAAAGCTATAAACCGTGCCAAAATATTCTGGGCATTAATTCATCTCAAATCGAATAATAATGTAATTAAAATACTTTGTCTTATTGCAAACATTTGGATCAGTAATTTTTAGCACTGACAACCTATTACCTCTGAGCAAAAGTCCCTTACTGGAGCTCGTTATTGATCCTGTTTCCATAAGTACGTTGCTGATACAGTGCCTCATGCCAGTCGTGGAAAATTCTGCATGAATTAGCTTAGTATAAAAGCACATTAAAACCATCCATGCCATATTAAATCTAAAATACCAATAATTAAAAGTGGTCTACAAACCGTGAGTAATGTTGATGTTTAAAAAGATGGTCACTGGAATGTGCGCAAGTAAAAATAGTTCAATGTCTTAGTTGAAAATTCGATGGTAAATTTGAGATTTAAGCGAGTTTCCTGTTGCATTGTGTTTTTTTGGACGGTTGGAGGGTTACTGTTTGAAACTTCTCGAGTGCTGCTATTGGGACATGTTCTGTTCAAAAGAATTTTAACTAGAGGTTTTATTACATTAAACGGTGAGTGCTAATTCCAATAGAAGTCAGTATGGGATACATTACAGAACTGGAGAATGTGAGGGAGCTGAATTATCAAATATTTGTATTATCAATGTGGCACCCGTCACACCCGATGAAGTCATCCATAAATTGTGTACATCTGTAACAAAAAGAAAAACTGTATTGAGGTGACTCTCCTACCTTTTTGGGGAAGGGTCTGTTAAAAGTGCAAATTGGGAACTTGGGAGGGGGCCAGAAATCAGGATTTTCGGTGGCTATACTTTCTGGACAGAAGCCGCTGAATGTCGTAATGTTTCTCGAGCAACTTTCATTATGGTATAAGCAGCACTTATTCTTTAAGCAAAAATGACACAAACAGACAAAAACTATTTAATTGTAATTCTTTGCATTTAATTTTTAAAGGGTGTACTGACGGTAAGCTCCTTTTGTAAATCTATTGCAACGCAGTGACTACAAAACTGTGACTTCTGAGTCGATTTTTTTTTTCAGTGAATATTTCTGTTAAATGAATTAAAAATGTATCCCAAACCATTTTCTGTTTACACCCCTGGCCCTTCGTTTTCCTGAATTACACAGATCTCCTCTGTACAACTTGTGTGATATCTTCACTCTTCCAAACCACAGGTGAGTTAAAAGTAATAACTTAAAGTATTTCCAGTTAAGCACATTTAATGCGATGACGTCTGAGAATGGATGAAAAGGGAAAAAAATACAAATGCTGAAAATCTGAAATAAAAACAGAATTTTGGGAATGCAGAACGGGTCAGCCAGCAACTGAGAGTCTGACTCTTCATCAAAAGTTTCTAGGAAACTGCAATGGAAGATTCTTCTTAATATTTTGCTGTGAATTTCTGATCAGTAACTAATATTGCGGAGATGCCGGTGTTGGACTGGGGTGGACAAAAGTGAGAAGTCGCACAACACCAGGTTATAGTCCAACAGTTTTATTTGAAATCACAAGCTTTCGGAGCAGCTGCTCCTTCGTCAGGTGACTTGTGATTTCAAATAAAACTGTTGGACTATAACCTGGTGTTGTGCGACTTCTCACATATTGTGTTCAACAAGCTATTTGTCGACGAGGGATTTATTGTAAAATTAATTGATGTGGTAAATCTGTAATACTGTATACGGAGTGTGAAATTAGCAAACTTGTTCACTGATTAAAATCGCAAGAAATACAGTACACTGTTCCAGCAACACTGCCATGCAATATCATAACAACTTGTATTTATGTAATGACTTTAACATAGAAAAATGTAGCAAGGCATTTCATAGAGGAAGGAAGGAAGATTGGCAGCAAGGACACTCGCCCAGAGCCAACAGCGTCCTTCATTACCTCTGCATCTTGCGGCCTGATGACATCATTGAGACCCAATTGTAATTTTAACTCTGGCCTGAACGGGGAATCCACCTGGAGTTAAAATCGAGGCCCAAGTCTTTCAGGGATTTGGGAGAGGTGACTGAAGACTTGGTCAAAGATGAGTTAGAAGGGAGGGAAGCAAAGGGTTTCAGAAAGGGATATTTGGAAGGCTGAAGGCTCTGCTACCAAATATGGAATGCATAAAAGGTAAGCATCAGAGGATCTGAAGCCACATGAGCCAACATAAGAATAGAGGGGGTTGCAGAAGTGGGATTAGTGAGGCCATTGAGGAATTTCTGGATGATACATTTTATGTGGTGGATTGGTGGGCTAGCAAGGATGGGGATGATGGTAGAAAACGGGCAGTGAGTTTTGGACAAATACGTTATGGAGCGTGGCCGTTAGGAGGCCAATGAGGGAGTTTGAGAAATTGATTCAAGGTGACGAATGCATGGTTAAGGGATTCAGTGAAGGTGAGGTATGGGGTGGAGGCAAGCAATGTGAAGGTGGAAGTAGTCTTGGAGTGGATCACAGCTCTGGAATAAACATGATACTAAGGTTCCATTCAGCCTGAGTGAGTTGCAAGTAGTGGTTTAAAGCTTTTGTGGGGGTGGGCAAAAATTATGATTTTGAACTTGCTGATCTTCAACTGCAGAAAATGATGCTTTGTCCATGATTTAATGACAGCAGAGATGGTTGTGGGATGAGCAAAGTGGAAACCTTGAGCTGGTGCTGTCAGCATATGGAAACTGCTCCATTATCTACATGCTCCCGCTCAGTATCATCTGTAATGAGGAAGAGGAAAGAGCACATCTGTAATGAGGAAGAGGAAAGAGCACAAAGGGAATTATGGAGGTCACTATGCCAGGATAGGATATGCTGGCCACATTTGGACAGGTAGCAAAGGAACCATACTAAAGAAGAGCTGGACCATGAATGGTAGAGGAGGATGGTGTACTGAAAAGAGGTTGAGGGAGACAAGGAGGGATAAACTAGTGATTACAGTAATTGAGAATATAATTGGTGACTTTGACCAGGGCTGGGCTGGGCTGAACGATACTAAGGGATATGAATGGAATTTGTGGGAGAAGTGGGCATAGAGCTGGGAGGTGAACAGTTCAAGGACCTTGGAGAAGAAAGGGCAGTTGCAGATTTGTGACAATTGAAGATGATGGTGGGCTTTGCGAGAAAGAAACTGATGGAAGGCACTTTTGAAAAGGAGAGACACATTACCAGAACAAAGGAGAGCAAGTGAAAATGTCAAGAATCATGGGAACCAAGAAAGGTAGTCAAGTGGTCAGAAGCTGGGCTGATAAGTGGCAGGTAATGACTATCTCCAACAAGCGAGAGTCTAACCACCACCCATTGACATTCAACGGCATTACCATCGCTGAATTTCCCCACCACCAACATCCTGGGGGTCACCATTGACCAGAAACTTAACTGGACCAGCCACATAAATACTGTAGCTACAAGAGCAGGTCAGAGGCTGGGTATTCTGCAGCGAGTGTCTCACCTGACTCCCCAAAGCCTTTCCACCACTTACAAGGCACAAGTCAGGAGTGTGATGTAATACTCTCCACTTGCCTGAATGAATGCAGCTCCAACAACACTCAAGAAGCTCGACACCATCCAGGGCAAAGCAGCCTGCTTGATTGGCATCCCATCCACCACATTAAACATTCACTCCCTCCGCCACCGGCGTACCGTGGCTGCAGTGTGTACCATCTACACGATGCACTGTAGCAACTTACCAAGGCTTCTTCAGCAGCACTCCCCCAAACCCATGACCTCAACCACCTAGAAGGGCAAGGGCAGCAGGTGCATGGGAACACCATCACCTGCAAGTTACACACCATCCTGACTTGGAAATATATTGCTGTTCATCATTGCTGGGTCAAAATCCTGGAACTCCCTACCTAACAGCACTATGAGAGTGCCTTCACCACAAGGACTGCAGTGGTTTAAGAAGGCGGCTCACCACCACCTTCTCAAGGGCAATTAGGGATGGGTAATAAATGCTGGCCTTGCCAGCAATGCCCACATCCCAGGGACAAATAAAAGATAGGTGGAGGAGCAGAAGTTGGATCTTGTAGAAGAGATTAACTTGCAGAGGACATTGTGTAGTTAGGAAGAAAATCTACAGAGTGATACAGGGCTGTAATAGCTATGGTGAATGAGGGCCTGGGGGTGGGGTGGGGGAGATGATGGCTGAGGCAGTTGTGTGGCTGGTCTCAATTTTCAGGAAGAAACACATGATCTTGCACTTGGTGTGGCAGGATGGGAGGGGTCAGTGGGTTTGAGGAGACATTTTCCTGTGGGCGAGACGGGGGTGGTGAGGAGGCAGTGCATTATTCTGTCACTCCAGGATGATCCTGGAGTAGTAGGATGATTTGGCTGTGAATAGGAAGGCACGATAATGCTTGACATAGTCTAGCCAGATGTGGTTGACGAGGGTAGTCATGTGCCGATGGATTCAAGTCTGTTGTCTTTGGAGTTTAGGATGCAAAGGTGGAATGGCACAGGTGGAAGATGAGATGAAGGAACTGTTCAGGTCATAGTGCCAATGATTATAGTATAATCTCTATTCATCTCCTGTCCCAGCTCATGGACAGAGGAGTTGTACTCATTGGGGTGTAGAAAGGAAGGGGGAATATCCATCTGGTTACTTGCCTTGTGCTGCTCTATTATGCCTCCTCATGATTAGCTTGACAGGAATTGGCAGAGGATATGAGTTCCCCAATAACCATTATAATATGGCCCTTCTACAATTCTTGGGTGACTTCCAAGGGATGTACTTGATTCAGACCTTGCCTTTCAGTGGGTTTTATGGTTGATTTAGCAGTAACATTTAGTTACACTGCAGAGTTGTGCATCTTCTAAAGTGACGGCAAGCAAGAGGTACTTTTTTTTTTAGTTTTGCTTTATATTGCTAAAGTTCAGCTGTAATTCTCGGCTATCCATTAAGAAAAAGCCATTTCTAATATTTTAAAGTATGTTTTCAACATTTCATTACAAGCAACACCTGACTGTTGCAAAATGCTTGACTCATTGGGCTGGATCTTGCTGGAAAAATAACGGCATGTTAATGACGCACACTGTTATTAATGCTCAAATCGGCCATCAAATTCAAGGGATTAAAAGATATGGCGTGAGTTGCGAATCTCCAGAACTTGCTGGTCGATTATGCCAGTCCGCTGTTTGTTTCACACAACCGGCATCTCACCCTTGGCTTCCCCGTTATTTTTAAGAACCTGCTGGATTGTCACATTAATTGCCCATTAAACTGGCCGCATAAAGCTAAGTCTAGTAATTAAGAGCGTAAGTGTCCTTTTAATGATGTGACCATTGTTAATGCAATGCCAATCTGGCCCAGAAAGGGAATAATTTAAAGTGTTCAATCTCTGAAACTGACTAGTGGGGTACCACAGGGATCGGTGCTAGGACCCCAGTTATTCACAATATATATTAATGATCTAGACGAGGGAACTAGATGTAATATCTCCAAGTTTGCAGACGACACAAAGCTGGGTGGGCGTGTGTGCTGTGAGGAGGATGCAGAGAAACGCCATATGATTTGGACAGGTTGGGTGATTGGGCAGATGCATGGCAGATGCAGTATAATGCAAGGTTATCCACTTTGGTGGCAAAAACTGGAAGGCAGATTATTATCTGAATGGCAATAGATTGGGAAAAGGGGAAGTGCAACGAGACCTGGGTGTCCTTGTGCACCAGTCGCTGAAGGTAAGCATGCAGGTGCAGCAGGCGGTTAAGAAGGCAAATGGTATGTTGATCTTCATAGCGAGAGGATTCGAGTACAGGAGCAAGGATGTCTTGCTGCAGTTGTACAGGGCCTTGGTGAGACCACACCTTGAGTATTGTGTGCAGTTTTGGTCGCCTTATCTGAGGAAGGATGTTCTTGCCATGGAGGGACTGAAGCGAAGATTCACCAGACTGATACCTGGGATGGCAGAAATGACGTATGAAGAGAGATTGGGTCTATTGGGCTTGTATTCTCTCGAGTTTAGAAGAATGAGAGGGGATCTCATTGAAACTTATAAAATTCTAACAGGACTAGACAGACTAGATGCAGGAAGGATGTTCCCGATGGCGGGGGAGTCCAGAACCAGGGGTCACAGTCTAAGAATAAGGGGTAAGCCATTTAGGACTGAGATGAGGAGGAATTTCTTCACCCAGAGAGTGGTGAACCTGTGGAATTCTCTACCACAGAAGGCAGTTGAGGCCAATTCATTAAATATATTCAAGAAGGAGTTAGATATATTTCTTAAGGCTAAAGGGATCAAGGGATATGGGGAGAAAGCAGGGACAGGGTACTGAATTTTGATGATCAGCCATGATCTCATTAAATGGCAGAACAGGCTCGAGGGGCCGAATGGCCTACTCCTATCTTCTATTAAAAAAAATTAAAATTAAAAAAAAATCTTACTTCTCCTTTGTCTCTTTTTTTCTCTCTTTTTAATCCAATCTTTTTTTCCCTTTCTTTCTCTTTTGTAACTGATTTGGCTCTTAATTCACCCTCTTTCGCCATCGTTCCTCTCTTTCTTTCTCAATCCTTAAATCTCATTTGGTTCAGGAACTGCACTGTTGGTCCTGACGTTCACTAAGGTCGCAGATGCCCCGTTGCCCTCGTCTTGCCGGTGTTGGCTCGCACTTCCAGCAAATTGCGCCACACCATAATTTCCTGGGATTTTGCGGTGCTCTGCCGCTACCTTCAGCGAAAACTGAGAAGCTAATTATCACGGCTCTGCCCCATTAAAATCAATGGCAATCGCAAATATCCTAAATGAATGGCTACGTTTATCGTTGCTGCCCCTTCGATAGGAGAATAATAGCACTGGTGGGGTGCTTGGTGAACTGGTAACAGCGTGAGTTATGATTTTAACAGTTCATTGTTGCATCGCTATTTGCTTTAAACATTCTGTTTAAAATAACACCAGAGGCACGTGAAAGAAATGTGCGTGCGGTTTTAATTACCAAAACGGATATTGCTAAACTTTCCGCTATGACCTCGTTACAGGTGAAACTGTCTGAGGCGATGCTGCCTTGTTCTATTTCAACACAACCACTTCATTTCTAGATAGTGTCAATAAGTATTTGAAGGATCGTAAATTCTTGAGTTAGCATTTAAAATATCAATTTGAGGACAAAATCTATTATGCTTTTAAAAATACAAAGGGATGCCTGCACAATATATTGGGTCATTAATGTAATCCGTACCTTTTTTGTAATATTCGCTTTGTCTAATTCGGGTTAGCTTCATAAATCAACGAGCTCCACATCGATCAGTATCTTTATTACTTTAATAACAAGTAACTCTTAATAGCAAGTAAAATGCTGTGATGAAGTATGGGTGTCAGAAAAATGTGTTCTATCAATGTTAATGCGATAATGGTACTAAATTGAAGAGACAACACAGATTTCAATTTCAAGGATGACCCTTGTACCCGATTTTACTCCAAATTACATTTAATTTATGATACCAACGGTATCGCCAGAATTGATAGCTGGGTGGGAATCTCATTTATAATGTAGCCGTGATGAAGGATTTAGAAAGGTCTTTCTTTCCCTGACATCCCTGTGGGAATTGCAGTGATGAAGCAATGGCAGGGAGATAGACGGTGACCCTGAACAAATCTGACCCCCCAGTGTCGATACTGTTATAACTAAACGATTAAGTATTGTCAGTGAATTGAAGCACTTGTTGCTAAATGTAACAGATTTATTGATGATTGAAACAAGCTATCTGTTTCGGGTACAATATCTTTAGCTTCGCACTATTTTAACTCTGCCTCAATTGTTTTTTGAATGGTATCTACATGAGAACAATGTAGATTAATAGGTCACATTATGCAATTGATAGATTCATAAGAAAGCCTTGGAAAATAAGAGTCTAAATGTGGTAGAGGAGCAAAGAGATCTGGGGGTACAGATACGTAAATCACTAAAAGTAGCGACACAGGTTAATAAGGCCATAATAAAAGCAAACAAAGCACTGAGGTTCATTTCTAGAGGGATAGAATTGAAAAGCAGAGAAGTTATGTTAAACTTGTATCGAACCTTGGTTAGACCACACTTGGAGTACTGTGCACAGTTCTAGTCTCCATATTATTAAAAAGGTGAGCGAGGCACTGGAGAAGGTACAAAAAAAAATTACTAGAATAATACCTGAACTGAGAGGTTATACCGACCAATCAGGAAAAATTGAACAAGTTGAGGCTTTTTTCTCTAAAGGCTGAGGGGTGACCTGATAGAGGTCTTTAAGATTATGAAAGGGCTCAATAGGGTAGAAAAGATGTTTCCACTTGTGGGGGAGACCAAAACTAGGGGTCATAAATAAAAGATAGCCACTAATAAATCCAATAGGGAATTCCGGAGGAAGTTCTTTACCCAGAGAGTGTTTAGAATGTGAAACTCGTTACCACAAGGGGGAGTTGAGACAAATAGCATAGATGCATTTAAAGGGAAGCTAGATAAACAAATGAGGGAGAAAGGGATAGAGAGTTATGTTGATGGGGTGAGATGAAGAGGGGTGAGAGGAGGCTCGTGTGGAGCATAAACACCAGCGTGGACCAGTTGGGCCGAATGGCCTGTTTCTGTGCTGTATGCAATAATGTCAAGTTATTAGCCTGTTCAAATTGTTCATCTATTTCATTGCATTTTGATGACTAACTTCTCTGATTAACGGTGAAAGCTTTGATAGTGATGGAAAACTAGTTTCTTCAATGTCCTGTGTGGATAAAAGTTAGAAGTAAATTCTTCCACTAAGAATAATGGCTTCTTACGCCTCACCTTTACCATTGCTCCTACATTACTTAGGAAACGGAAAAATCTGCGGATTTCCCCCAGAACAATTTTCAAGATTTCACTATTTTACCAGAAGTACAACTAGGTGAATTAAAAGGCAGACTCGCTGTTTTGGGTTCAGTGTGGTCAGATTCAGCGGACCAGCTTATTCATTCTGCTCGCTTGTTCCAAGGAACTCAGTAATTCTAGATTGATTTAATGATTGGAGCAAACTCCAATGGAAGGTCTGGGATCTGAGAAGTGTGTCAGTGCATTTGCTGTTAGATTTGGCCCCTTGTATTAACCAGTCAGTCTCCTAATAAGTCCCATTCTGCTAATATAGGAAAACAAGTCGAGTAAACATACAAATGTGCTTTCCTTCCAGGTACTCTGTGTAATGTTTAAGACACACACACACACACTCTTACTTCCAACACCCCAAGCCCTCAGTCGATGCTCTCCCTCTCTGTTGGTGCCCTGCTGGTTTCACTCAATCAGCAGCATCAAATGTATTTTTTAAATTAATTTTCACAAGGTTGCTACGCTCTTCCAATTTAAATGAATTTCCAGGATGATCGAACTCCACTTTTATAGAAAAATATATGTGGTGCAACTGATTTCAGTATCATCCTGATTTTTACAGGTAAGTGTGAAATGGCGAGTGCAATTTAAATGTAATGAACAAAAAAAAAATCCCCAGAAACAACAAAGATCAATCCTTGACCAAAGCCGCCCCAACAGCCTTGAATTCAGTCATTCACTGGCAATTGGCTGCGCCACTTCTGTTCCCCCAATAAGCTCGCTGCAGCATATTCACATCACAAAATCAGGAAACGTTGGGGTAATTTTGCCACTGGAGGAGTGGGCTGCACGACGGTCTAACTTGTGATGGTTGTCGCCAATATCGCTGTTGCAGGAAATTCTCGGCCATTGTTCTTTTCCTCTCGGTGGTGAGTTGTCACTGCCACCGTGCCAATTTATGGAAATACATTGAACAACTTGATGTTTCAAAATTAAATTGTTGAAAGTTCCATATTCACAAGACCTATGGGGGGGAAAATTGGGTTGATTTGTGCCTCTCGTTAGCACCCCCGGGGGGTGCCAATGGGGCGTGAATCCCCTAGCGCCCGGGTGCGGCGCCGCTAGCGCCTCCCGCGAAATTCAGTGGGAGGTTAGTGGCAGGCGGTAGCCGGTAGCGCCCTGTGGTGCTGCGCCACCAGCGATGATGTCATCGCCGTGTGCAGCACCCCGCTCACGCCCCAGCCACAAACTTGGGTTGCGCCCCCTGACCTATCGCCGGACAATATGTCCGACAGGGTCAGGGAGGCGTTTTTGCAGCGGCGGCGGCGGCGCTAGTAAAAGTGGCAGCTGTTGGGCGGCCATTTTATTTGGGCCGACTGCCAGTACCTGCCCTCTTCCCCTTTTTTCCTCGGGGTGCCGGCCGCAATCGCTGAGCCCAGCACTCCTCTTGAGTGCCGGGCTGTTTCCACGGCAACCCGCTCCCCGGTGGTCTAGCAGGGCCCTGGTGTGCGCAGCGCTAGGCCCCTCCCCTTTAATCAGGGGAGGGAGACCTGCAATGACGCGGCACTACGTGCCACCGCGATCTTCAGTTGTAGCGCCCCAAGAAGGAGGTGGAATGCTTCCAGTAGTGCCCCACCTCCTGCTTGGGGCGCGACAACTGAATTTCAGGCAGAGGGGTGCTAGCTTTTTCGGGGCACTAAAATTAGCGCCTCGGCGACGTTAGCGCCCCAAAAGAGGCGACACCGAATTTTTCCCCCTCAGTGTCGCCCCTTTTTGGGGTGCTAATGCTGCCGGGACACTAATTTTAGCGCCCTACAAAAGTTAGCACCCCTCGGTCTGAAATTCAGTTGTAGCGCCCATGTAATAGGATCTGTTTCTCCCTGGTCCAGGGTGGAACACCCCCTTGTATCTCCCCCAAGAATTCATGGGGTGCAACTCTTGTAATAATAGAGGAAATTCGGAACAATATCCTCTCAATTCGTTGAGGAAGTTGACGATGACTTAGTTGAATATGTGCATGTCTGCAATTCTGTATGATCCGGGTAGAGCGATGATCCACATTTAAAATGTAGAATGGGCCAACTAGAGCAAGAGCATTTGAAAAAGATATGGGAACTGAGAGAGAACATTCAATTCAAAATGTGAATTCAATCTGACCTAGATATGGGGAGAGGCTTCCATCAAGCCAAATATATTCTGATAGGGTGGAAAACCTTAGATTAATATGGGGAACCTAAACTCTAACTCTTACTATTTATAACATACAATGGTCCCTGTGGTTCTGTTTGCAGGTGGATTGTGTCCATGGAGGACAGTCGGCCAGTGGAATATTTGGGGACTGATAAACATTCTTCTTGATTACTTTTTGAAGAGCAGGTAATATTTATGCAGATGTTCCCCTCAGGAAATGAAATCGGTGGGGTAGAGCCCATGAAAGGGTGCATTTGTTTGCCCTTCCATGTTTCATGTTCTTTACAAGATGTTCCTCTTATTTCTCACTCCCAGGTTCTTCCTTTTTCCTCTCTCGTTTCCTCCAGCTCCTTCCATCCTTTCTTCTCTCTTTTCCCTCCCTTCCTCCTCCTTTGCCCGTTCCTTATTTTCCTTTCCTTCTTTTCCCCTTCCACCTTCCTTCTTTCCTCCCTCCCCTTTCTTCTCTCTCAGCCTATCTTTCCCAGCTCTTAGTACCTTTACCTTTTTCCAGTTACAGTATTTCTCACTTCCAGCCTCTTTCTTTTGGCATCAGGATGGTGTGGGGAGGAGCTGAAAGTCTGGCCAGTAAGTGTTTTTGGGGAGAGAGGGGAGGTGAATATTTGAGTGCCGTGCCTACCGGTTTGGGGGGAGGGGGGTGAATATTTGAGTACAATGCCTATGGGTTTGGGGGGAGGGGGGTGAACATTTGAGTGCCATGCCTATGGGTTTGGGGGGAGGGGTGAATATTTCAGTACAATGTTGACGGGTTTGGGGAGAGGGGGGAAAGATGTTTGCTTTAACAAGATGACCCGGGGGAAAAGCTGGACAGTCAGAGAAAGTGAGTGCGGGGAAAGTTGGCAACAATTGCTCCAAGCCACACAGCACTCCTGCGGTGCGGAAGGCCGGTCTGCTTCGTTCCTGAAACTCCACATGTGAATGCAACCTGCAAACAAGACCGTTGCTATGGGCACGACACGCCGAGCTGCCCAAAGCCCAACGTCTCTCTCGCTCAACTCCAGCTTCAAGATCGCGGGCTGTCCAGCGTCGGCAAGGAAAAGGCAGAGAGAGAGAGAGCGAAGGGAATAGAGGAGCGATGGAGGGCAGCAGCTGTGACCAGAGGTGGGATTTCCTGCAGGACTATGTGCTGAAAGCCATGAAACTGAAGGCTGACCGCTGGCACAAGTGCACGGGCACCGAGGAGCACCGGCTTGTGATCCAGGACTTTCTGGAGAGAAGCGATCAGATGGTGCTGGTGCTGTCCCTCAGCCCGGCCGGCCACCTGGTGCCCACCCTGGACTTTCCAAACCTCAGCAAAAACAAGGCGGTCTTCTTCGTCAAAAGGCACAAAGAGAAACTGACCGCGGACTCCATGAAGACCAGCCTGGTGTTCGGAGACCTAGCTTACTGCCCCCTGGAACACTTCTCAACCCTGGTAGACGAGGTAAGAGTTTCATTTAAAAAGATCGACACGGCTCAACCAAAACATTTTTAGCAGACAACGCCAGGAATGCACCCCAGGTCGCTGGAAATAAAAATGGGCTAACATTTCAGGTGCAGACCACCCTGGTCAGAACAGGAAGGTATGCAAGCCGCTCGACAGGACTGAATGAGTTGCTGGGTTCAATATACTGCAAGCAGAATACTATCTGTCCTGCTGTGTATTCCCACAATCTTCTGCCACTGTTGCAAGTTTCCAGCATTTGCACTTTATCTCTGCTGATTGGAATTTTGGTTTATTTCTAAACTTACCCAATAACGTGTAGCAGTGCAAGCAACCCAGACAGGACCTTTCCTTTTGGTAGATACATCAAAACAGGAATTTTAAGAACTCTTGGTTTCTGCAAGTCATCATAGAGTCATAACGGCACAGAAGGAGGCCATTCGGCCCATCGAGTCCGTGCCGGCTCTCTGTAGAGCAATCCAGTCAGTCCCATTCCCCCGCTCTATCCCCGTAGCCCTGCAAGTTTATTTCCCTCAAGTGCCTATCCAGTCTCCCCTTGAAAACATTGAGTGTCTCCGCTTCCACCACTTCCGTCGGCAGCGAGTTCCAGGTCCTCACCACTTGTTGCGTAAAATTTTTTTTTCTCACATCCCCCCTGTATCTCTTGCCCAAAACCTTAAATCTGTGTCCCCTAGTCCTTGGACCATCAACTAGTGAGAACAGCCTTTCCCCATCTAGCATAGAGTCTCACTAGAACCAGGTTATTAAGAGACAGCTTCAGGTCCACATTGCATTGCACTGCTTTCTTCAATACACTGACCCAGAAGAAGTTTAAAAAGAACATGGGTGTCAATTTAACCATTATCCCATTCATTTAAAATGCACTGTGTCTCAATATTTCCACACTGGGACTTAGATTTTTAAATAACTTTCCACAGTTTACAACGTTAACATGAATTCAGTTAATTGGCATTAAATAGAGGAATACAGAAATACATAAGAGTGTGAAAACTTTGTTCAATTGCAACATTACTGAAATGTGCTGAAATAAAACTGAGGTTAAATAACATCCCCCGAAGTAACTTGGGCAAAGCGTTCCCTTACTCAGGCAGGTGTTATTCAGTGCAGGAGCAGGTCCACTGGCTAATGGTGACTGAATAGCTCAGATTTTGTTTTTATTAAGTGGGATTGAAGGATTGTACTGGTGTTTTGGGGATTGCATTCCACATTTCCGTTCACTCATAATTTGAACCAATGGTTTCTGGTGACGAATTCTGTCAAGTCCTGCTTTTATTACATTGGATTTGGGGATTTTAACTGGTGTTTTGGGGATGTCGTTCAAGAATTATGTTCATTTTCCCATTGAAACCGTAAACACCTGGCAGTCATCACCATGTCATGTGTTGTTGAGTATTTTGGGCTGTTGTTGCTATGGATTACAGTGTACCTCAGTCTCAGCCCTAAACCCGTAATAAGTATGACAAGAGGCTATAAATCAATCTTCAACTACATTGCAGCCAGAGTTAAAGACAAAACAATATTAGTGTCACCTTGAATTTGTATCTGACAAATTGATGTAACCGGTTCTTGTAACTCTATGAACACTGTACCACATAAAATAAAAGTACATTCCATTGATGGAAACTATGATTTTCTGTAACTTTTTAACTCTGTGTCCTGTGGCGAAAGAGATGAATAATTAACCTGGTCTTCCACTCCTTAATACTGTCCAGTGATCCCTGTTGTAAAGCAGAAGTGTTGAAGGTTGAGTGAAGACAGGTTTAAGCTTGGCTATGATACCCTCTACAGTCAAACTTGCTTTCCAGACGGGCACATGCCGACTTGATCCGTGTACAAGAGGATTGGCAGTGGCTATAGACCTGTACACCAGCAGGCGTTTTCAGGAGAGAAAGGAAGAATATTCGGGAGGAAAGGCATTTTACAATCATCCCCGATAGCTTGGGCCAGGAAAATCCCAGGATCAATTTCCCGTCCCTCTCTTATTGACTTGGCTGATCTCGGCTGGGGAGCAGTAAGGGTGCTATGGTTAGCCTCTGTAAAGAGAGGGGAAAATTAATCATGCTTCTTGCTCCTGATTCCTATCCAATATCCTCCGCTGAAAGTCTACCATTTGGTTAGCCTGCTGGCACTCGTGTTTTAGTCTCACACATGAGTAATGTCTCCATGATCAAGGTACCAAGGGGCACCCAGTGTCATGGCAACCATACCCAACCAATCAGTTAATCCTTTCAGGGGAGGAGATGGAGCGAGGACAAAAAAAGGAGGAGGGTGAATTTTTGTTTGATTTTGTTGCTTGGTAAATGTGTCTCTTGAAGGAAGGTCACTTTAACCAGGCTGAAGCATGCACAACATTGCGATAATGTCATGCCATCAGCACTGACAGCTGCTGCTAATGCTTTTTTAAAAAAAAGTTTTAGATTAAATTTAAAACTCAAATTTAAAAATGCCCAAAGTAAAGTATTGCACTGAAAACAGAAAATGCTGGAGATACTCAGCAGGTCAGGCAGCATCTGTGAAGAGAGAAACAGAGTTAACGTTTCAGGTCGATGACCTTTCGTCAGAACTGGAAAAAAGCAGGAAATGGAACCGATTTTTAAGCAAGTGTAGGGGCAGGGAAAGGGGGGGGGGAGGGGATGAAAGAACAAAAGGGAAGGTCTGTGATAGGATAGAAGGCAGGAGAGGTTAAGAGACATTAAGAGATATTCAAGGCAAAAGGAGATGGTAATGGGACAGGTTACGATACAAAGGATGGCTCTAGATGAAGTGTAAATTGCGCTGGCAGAATGAAAGACAGCTGCCATGTGGGAGAGAAGAATAGGCACAAACAAAAAGTGTGGATAAAAAATATATATATAATAGGGGCCGGGGTTATGATCTGAAATTGTTGAACTCTATGTTGAGTCCAGAAGGCTGTAAAGTGCCTAATCGAAAGATGAGGTGCTGTTCCTCGAGCTTACGCTGAGCTTCAGTGGAACAATGCAAGAGGCCGAGGACAGTGAGGTCTGAGTGGGCGTGGAGGGGTGAATTAAAGTGACAGGCGACCGGGAGCTCGGGGTCCCCCTTACGGACTGAACGGAGGTGTTCCGCAAAGCGGTCACCCAATCTGCGTTTGGTCTCCCCAATGTAGAGGAGACCACGTCGTGAGCAGCGAATACAGTATACTAAATTGCAAGAAGTACAAGCAAATTGTTGTTTCACCTGGAAGGGGTGTTTGGGGCCCTGGACAGTGACAAGGGAGGAGGTAAAAGGGCATGTGTTGCATCTCCTGTGCTTGCACGGGAAGGTGCCGGGCGAAGGGGAAGGGGCATTGGGGGCGATAGAGGAGTGGACTAGAGTGTCGCGGAGGGAGCGGTCCCTATGGAATGCTGAAATGGGAGGTGAGGGGAAGATGCGATTGGTGGTGGGATCACGCTGGAGGTAGCGGAAATGGCGGAGGATGATCCGTTGAATGTGGAGGCTGGTGGGGTGAAAGGTGAGGACAAGGGGAACTCTATTGTGGTTCCGGGAGGGAGGGGCAGGGGTGAGGGCAGAAGTGCGGGAGATAGAACGGACACGGTCAAGGGCCGTGTCAACCACTGTAGAGGGGAATCCTTGGTTGAGGAAAAAGGAAGACATGTCGGAAGCACTGGTATGGAAGGTGGCATCGTCAGAGCAGATGCGGCGGAGACGGAGAAACTGGGAGAATGGAATAGAGTCCTTACAGGAGGCGGTGTGTGAGGAAGTGTAGTCCAGGTAGCTGTGGGAGTCAGTGGGCTTGTAGTGAATGTTTGCCAATAACCTATCCCCAGAGATGGAGACGGGAAGGGAAGGGAAGGGAAGAGTCGGAGATGGACCATGTGAAGGTGAGGGAAGGGTGGAAATTGGAAGCAAAGTGAATGAAATTATCTAGTTCAGGGTGAGAGCAGGAAACGGCACCGATACAGTCATCAATGTACCAGAAAAAGAGGTGAGGGAGGGGACCCGAGTAGGACTGGAACAAAGGATGTTCCACATATCCCACAAAAAGGCTGGCATAGCTAGGACCCATGTGGGTTCCCATAGCAACACCTTTGATTTGGAGGAAGTGAGTGGAGTCAAAGGAGAAGTTGTTCAATGTGAGAACAAGTTCAGCCAGACGGAGGAGGGTGGTGGTGGATGGGGACTGGTTGGGCCTCTGTTCAAGGAAGAAGCGGAGCGCCCTCAGGCCATCCTGGTGGGGGATGGAGGTGTGGAGGGATTGTACGTCCATAGTGAAAAGGAGGCGGTTGGGGCCAGGAAACTGGAAACTGTTAAAGTGGCGGAGGGCGTTGGAAGAGTCGCGGATGTAGGTGGGAAGAGACTGGACAAGGGGAGAAAAAATAAAGTCGAGATAGGAAGAGATAAGTTCCGTGGGGCAAGAACAGGCTGAAACGATGGGTCTACCAGGGCAGTCCTGTTTGTGGATCTTGGGAAGGAGGTAGAAGCGGGCTGTGCGGGGTTGGGGAACTATGAGGTTGGCGGCCATGGGGGGAAGATCTCCAGAGGAGATGAGGTCAGTGACAGTCTTGGAAATGGTGGCTTGATGTTCGGTAGTGGGGTCATGGTCCAGGCGGAGGTAGGAGGAGGTGTCGGAGAGTTGGCGTTCAGCTTCCGCTAGGTAGAGGTCGGTTCGCCAAACAACAACAGCACCACCCTTGTCAGCAGGTTTAATGACAATGTTGGGGTTGGATCTGAAAGAATGGAGTTCTGCAAGTTCAGAGGGAGGTAGGTTGGAGTGAGTGAGGGGAGCAGAGAAATGGAGACGGCCGATGTCACGCCAGCAGTTTGCAATGAAAAGATCTAGAGAGGGTAAGAGGCCAAAGGGAAGGGTCCAGGTAGAACGAGAATTCTGAAAGCGGGAGAAAGGGTCAGCCATGTGGGGGGAAGACTCCTGGCCAAAGAAGTGGGCACAGAGATGAAGGCAGCGGAAAAAGAGTTCAGCATCGTGCCAAGCTCGAAATTCATTGAGGTGTGGGCGTAAGGGGATGAAGCTCAGGCCTTTGCTAAGGACTGATCGTTCGGGGTCAGAGAGGGGAAGGTCAGAGGGGATAGTGAAAACGCGGCAGGGGGTGAGATTGGGAGAAGGGATGGGGTCAGAGGAAAGTGAAGGGGAAGAAGGGTGACTGGTTGTAGAGCTACATTGATAAAAAAAATTGGGAGCCAATTGATCAGCTATCTTGTTGGCTGTTGGCTGTATGTGGCCCAGTGATATCTGTACTGGGAGAGAAAGAGGGAGGAGGTAAAAACCTGAGGACTGTGTCAGCATTTCTGCCCTGATATGAAGAAGAGACCAATTCTCCATCCTTTGATTTGCCTCAACAATATGCTGTTGGAGTTTCTTCAGTGTGCATTTTTGAGCTCCATTAAGCTTATTTCTGGCTACTGTGAGATAAATGTGATATTTTACATTTTATTTTAATTTTTGTAATCTGAAAATAAATGTAACTGGAGGAAGAAAGAAACTGGACAAACTAAATTAGATATTGTGTGAACATTATTTCGCAAACTTGAAAGACTTTAAAATGATCCCACCAGTGTGGATGATTTATGACCATCTTTTTAACACAAATGAATGAAGCTACACAATGTACTGAAAGTAATGATCAGTTTATTGTGGGTCTGTCCTTTGAAATGTATTCCATAATATGTTGTAGGCCGTGACACAATAAACATTTGCAATTATTATTTTGATCTTCATTGCAGTTGCGAGAGAGAGCTAGATGATTTACTCTCTCTCTATGAAAATGTTCTTCCTTTGTATCAATACTATTACATAGCTTCTCATAGCTTTCCATTCTGTTCCTCCTAAGTTGTAAATACTGCTTCCTCCCTGCCTGCTCACTGTGTTGAAATCAAGGCTTATTGTACTATTGTTTACACCAACTCATTCTTTCCTCAGACCTCAGAATGATGGAGTTCCTTTTTCTCCCTTAGGCTTCCCTTCCTCCTACATGCTTTTAAAACTCTTAAAAAATGGTATTATTCTACTTTAACTCTTCCATCTATCTTCAGAAAAAGAAGCTGATGATGAGGTCACTTTACTTTCTCTAACGGGTCAATGAATGGATTGTGAATAAAGTTATGCTAACCCATTCGATCATGTGGGCAATACACTGCTTCCAAGAAATTAAATTGTTTGGCCCTAACATCATTGGTTTTATGGTTTTTCACTTGGTCTAGATCCCACTATACAACCATGCATAGCAAGCTTTGCCAGTCTGTCATCCTTTATTCCGCTGGCATATCCCAACTATTTGAGTCATCTTTTGCATTTAATTGTTCCAATCCTCTTTCATATTGCATTGTATCTTTCTAAATCTTTATAAAGCGCAGGTTAGGCCACAACCGGAGTATTGCGTCCAGTTCTGGTCACCACACTTTAGGAAGAATGTGAAGGCCCTTGAGAGGGTGCAGAGGAGATTTACCAGAATGGTTCCGGGGATGGGGGATCTTAGCTACAAGGACAGGTTGGAGAAGCTGGATTTGTTTTCATTAGAGCAAAGGAGGTTGAGGGGTGATTTGATAGAGGTGTACAAGATTATGACGGGTTTGAATAGGCTAGACGGGGAAAGGCTGTACCCACTAGTTGATGGTACAAGGACTAAGGGACACAGATTTAAGGTTTTGGGCAAGAGATACAGGGGGGATGTGAGGACAAACTTTTTTATGCAGCGAGTGGTGAGGATCTGGAACTCGCTGCCGACGGAAGTGGTGGAGGCGGAGACACTCAGTGTTTTCAAGGGGAGACTGGATAGGCACTTGAGGGAAATAAACTTGCAGGGCTACGGGGATAGAGCGGGGGAATGGGACTGACTGGATTGCTCTGCAGAGAGCCGGCACGGACTCGATGGGCCAAATGGCTTCCTTCTGTGCCATTATGACCCTATGACTCTATGTATGTATAATTTCTAAGCCTATGGATCCCACAAAGGTCCAGAATGGTTTTCGAGGAGATCCATTTTTGCCTTCACATTGTTAGCCCATCTTCTGCCCTAAGGCACTGTGTTTCACTACCATGCAATGAAACAGAATCAAATTTTCACATCACCAGCGTTTCACTTGCAAAGAGATGCTCCTTACTTTCCAATTCTTCTTCAAGTTACATCAAGTACTAGCTACCACCTCTTGATATCTTGGGTTAGATTTTTAACTTACCGACCGGGTAATTAAAATCAATTGAAATGAAAATCGGCCGGTTTTTATAATGAGCAGAGGATCTGCAATGGTAGTTTTATGCCCGAGTTGTCAGATGAAAATCTACCCCTTTGTCTTTCAACCTTGATGGTGCTTTGCACTATAGGGCATGACCCTTGACCTGGGTCTCTAAACTTAAGAAAAAACCTTTCTGTACAGCAGGAGCATTACTAATATCCATAGAACAGATTGTGGTACTGAGCCAGACAGACCAGGAAAATCCCAGATTTAATCCCTGGCCTGTGCTGAATTAGCTGATGTTAGGTGAAGCAGGAGTGTGGGGAGAGGGAATACAATTGGTCATAGAGCCACTGGACTAGGGCCACTGAGTTCCAATTATCCTGCAACTCCGAAAAGGAAGAATGTGTGTGCGGCTGTCAGGTGAGGATGGGAATTGGCTCATGTGTGATGCCTCCATAGTTGAATAGCATCGTTGCACTTACTGCCCGGCCTTGCACCTGAAGAAAGGTCGCCTGCCTGAGATGCTGAATGGCTGCTGGAACCTCTGTAACTGTCCCCCTAGAGTGAGCTACTACCTCCAGGAGGAGAGAACATAGGGCCGAAGACAAAATAAAATAAAGTTTGAGTCTGCGAAATTTAGCAGTAGAAGTAAAGGCCTCGAAATTCGTCTCGGGCGGGGCGCAAAACGGGTGGTATCGGATTGGCCGCCCGTTATACACAGCGCCTGATATTCTATTGGAGTCAATGCAACTGAATATCAGGCGCTGTGTATAATGGGCGGCCGATCTGATAACGCCCGTTTTCCGCCACCGTCCGAGACGAATTTCTACCATTGCTGGATTTTGAATTAAACTTGTCAATGTGATGCATGTTACTATATGAAGAGTTCAAAACTAGCAAAAGAACTGGATAGCTGCCAGTTTTGCTTTGAGGCTTGTTGCTTGGTAAATTATGTATTAGGAGGACATTCCCAATGCTAGTTTACTCTGTACGTGATAAGGAGCAAGGGATTTCTTTAACAGAGGAGAGAGGTGGCTACCAGGCTCAATTAAGTACTGTATATAGAGTGAGGTGCTTAGTGACAGGCTATACACTGTAACCAAAATGACTATGTGTGTTTCTTACAACAAAAGGCTTGGTTACCTCCGTTTCCTGTTGCTAAGTAAATGCTTTCATTGAAGCTGCCTCTTTGTGCTGTGATGATTGCTGTGAAGACTTTGGCTGCAGTTATACTGCACTATAGGTCTGAGCCTGGTAGCTGTGGAGTGCAAAGTGCAAACAGCAAGTCCAGAGTTATATTATGGCTGTGAATCACACAATACCCATTATACACCTTTCCATTGGCCCTGAGACAGAAAAAAGGGAGAGCCATTTCCTGCTCTGCCCTCAGTGCTCCTCCTGTTCTGATCACCTGCTGCTCCAGGGGTTCATCACTGCTGTGGGCAGGAATTCTTGCAACAGTTTCTAAATATTTGTGAAACCATTGCAAGAATTCCTGCCCACAGCAGCATTTATTTGCCTGTAGCAGAGCTGAGCAGTGAAGGGGTGGGTAAAAGAGCGCCAGTGGGAACTGAGGGGAGAGAGAAGAGGGCCAGCATGAACTGGGGGAGGAGTGAAGAGTCCCAGGGCGAGCGAGGAGCTGAGGAAGGAAAAGGAGAGTTCCACTGAGAACCTGGGGGGAGAGAGAGGCGAGACTGCCTTTCAGTCACGGTGATAACCATATAAATGAGTTTAAAGCAACTCGTAACTTGCCCATGGCATTACCCATGGTTGGTTGATGAATATAAGTTTTCTTTGTAGAAGATTGCAGATATCAATTACTCTTTATTTTGGCGCTGTGGGGGAGAAATTGAGTTGCGCCCCCTCTGGGGCGCTAACTTCGTAGCGCCCCGGAAAAATTAGCGCCCCCATGGCCGAAATTGAGTTGTAGCGCCCCAAGAGGGAAGCGGGGTGCTACTGGAAGTGCCCCGCCTCCCTCTTGGGGCGCTGCAAGGGAATATCGCGGCGCTACACCGCTGCGCCGCGCCGCAGTATTGCAGGCCTTCCTCCCCTTCTTAAAGGGGAGGGGACTTGCGCAGCGCGACCCGGGGCCCAGCTGGGCCACCGAGGATCGGGCTCATGGAGCGCAGCCGGCACTCTGCGGGGGGGTGGGCCAGGAGGCCGGGGACGGGAGCGGAGGCAGTTGCTGGCAGGCGGCCAGCAACAAGAATGGCTGCCTGGCACCTCACCTTTAAATAGCGCCGCCCCGGCCGCAGGTAGGCCCCCCTAACCCTGTCGGACATAGCATCTGGCGGTAAGTCAGGGGGCGCTACCGAAGATCGTGGAAGGGGCGCGAGCGGGGCGCTGCGCAGGGCGATGACATCATCGCTGGCGGCGCAGCGCCGTGGGGCGCTAACGGTTACCGCCGCCTGCTAACCTCCCGCTGAATATTGCGGGAGGCGTTGGTGGCGCGGCGCCCGGTCGCTAGTTGCTTTGCGCCCCGTTAGTGCCCTCTTAGGGCGCTAACGGGAGGCGCAAAGCAACCAAATTTTTCCCCCTGTATCTTTTCCTAAGGCAATACTTTGTGTAATAGAGATATAAAAAATCAGTGACGAATAAGGACTTGCTGATGGTTTTTCTCAATGTTGAGAATGATTCAAGGAGACAGGCCATTTCTGCCTCCCTTTCTTGCCCACTGCTTGCCACTTCTATTTATTTAATGCTTCTGAGATTTACCCTTCTACTTCCTCCCCTCATGTCTCCAAGATTTCCATTTGCCAGTGCAACACAACTAGGCTGCAGGCGATAGGGATACATCGAGGCCAACCAGGGAATGAAAACTGCACCAGGTCCGAGGCTGGAACGGGTTGGCAAACATCAGGGCCACGGCTAGACCTGGGAGAGGAGTGGGAGCGGGGGCAAAGGGCAGCGGGAATGCCACAGACATTCATTTAAAACACATTAAACGTGTATTATTGAACGCAATCAATAAAACTATCTTTTTGAATCTTCTTACCTGAACCTAGGCAGACAAACTGAGGTGTTTATGTGTTGGCGGATGGGGAGGTTCGACAGCTTCACCTGGTTGTACAGCTGGAACTGCTGGTGTGACAGCGACCTGCCATATCTCATTGCTCAGAGTGTAATGGGAAAGCCTATTAAAGTATTACCCACAGGCAGTAGAGGGAATCGTGACAGCCAAGTATTGACATTTTAAAGTTGCAGATTCTATTGGAAATGCTTACCTATCAATATATTAATACAGATAAGAATCAGGTTTAGCAACAGGCATATCTGCAATAGCCTTCAATTTCGCTGAAAGAAATTAGAGTGCATCCACTCAATATTTGCCACTCTTCCACTATGCAAGTGATGTAATGTTCAGCACACCCGTAGTTCAGGTTTTGATTAGTCCACAGTACTTTCCGTGTATCTATATGCCACATATTGAGTCAGCTTCCTTGAAATAGTTGGTCATCTTTTACTGGATTCCTGGGTTTCTGCTCGTACCAAGAGTGCGCTGTTTAATTTTTTGACCTTGCTCTCCACTGCTAATGGGAATTCCTGATCTCGAGATGGAGCAGCTAGGAGCTAGAGCCAGCAGCGACTGTAACGAGCATACCAAGGAACGTATAGTGCCTCTGTGAATTGAGAGAGGGTAGGGCATTTGGAGCAGGAAAGAATGCCTCCGTAAACTGGGGTGAGGAAGTTAGAGGGGGAAAACGCCTCTGTGAAAGGCAGTGGAGTGACTGTTGCCTTTAGGGAAGTGATAATCTGATTGTTAAATATGAATAGCCCAATTGTACAGCAGTCGCATATGATGTTTGGTGACATGGAATGAGAGGGTGATTTACACTACTCTGAATTGACCAGAGCTATCTGTCATTCTCCCTAGGTGGTCGTGCCGGTTTTGACCAACAGCAGGAATCACAACAGTTGGCCGCAGGTTGTGTCCCAAGATGTCATGCGTCATGTCCACAGCCTGAAGAGCAATATCTTTGTAGTCGTGGGTCAAGTGAAGGGCAAGACTCTGCTGCCTTTGCCAGCAGGAGCAGAGAGAGCTGCAGATGCGTATGAGTTGGGGAAAATGTAAGAACCATATTTTGTAAACTTCTCTTTGTGAGGAAGGGTGAGATTCTCCTTTTAAGGCATTTTTCTCCTCTCTCCTTTCTTAGTTTCCTAATGCTACAAAACATCCACTGGGGACCTTCTCCCGGGCCTCTCCCAAAGCTGATCCAAAAACCATGGGGGGGTGGGGTGCATGAGGCCAGCCCTTGGGTGACTTTCCCTCCTCTCTACTTTGGGGAAGTCTCTGGCTAGAGTCTGCTCATTCTGATCTGGCTGTCAGTGCGATCTCAACATTTGGGACAATTGTTGAGTCTTAAGTCAAAATGTCCCCGGGCACATTATAGTGTCACTTCGATGGAAAATAAAATCAGGCGGGCATTCTTTCCTGCTCCACATGCCCTACCCTCTCTCAATTCACAGAGGCACTCTGCCTCCTTGGCATGCTCATAGAGTCATAGGGTCATAGAGTTATACAGCACAGAAAGAGGCCCTTCGGCCCATCGTGTCTGCGCCAGCCATCAAGCCCTGTCTATTCTAATCCCATTTTCCAGCACTTGGTCCGTAGCCTTGTATGCTATGGCGTTTCAAGTGCTCATCCAAATGCTTTTTGAATGTTGTGAGGGTTCCTGCCTCTACCACCCTTTCAGGCAGTGAGTTCCAGATTCCAACCACCCTCTGGGTGAAAAAGTTTTTCCTCAAATCCCCTCTAAACCTCCTGCCCCTTACCTTGAAACTATGCCCCCTGGTTATTGACCCCTCTACTAAGGGGAAAAGTTCCTTTCTATCTATCCTATCTATGCCCCTCATAATTTTGTACACCTCAATCAGGTCCCCCCTCAGCCTTCTCTGCTCTAAGGAAAACAACCCCAGCCTGTCCAGTCTCTCTTCATAGCTGATGCGCTGCAGCCCAGGTAACATCCTGGTGAATCTCCTCCGCACCCTCTCTAATGCAATCACATCCTTCCTATAGTGTGGCGACCAGAACTGCACACAGTATTCCAGCTGTGGCCTAACTAGTGTTTTGTACAGCTCCATCATAACCTCCCTGCTCTTATATTCTATGCCTCGGCTAATGAAGGCAAGTATCCCATATGCCTTCTTAACCACCTTATCTACCTGTCCTGCTGCCTTCAGGGATCTATGTACATGCACACCAAGGTCCCTCTGATCCTCTGTCCTTCCTAGGGTCCTACCATTCACTGTGTATTCCCTTGCCTTGTTGGTCCTCCCAAAATGTATCACCTCACACTTTTCAGGGTTAAATTCCATTTGCCACTGTTCTGCCCATTTGACCAACCCGTCTATATCATCCTGTAGCCTGAGGCTTCCCTTCTCGCTATTTACCACCCCACCAATTTTTGTGTCATCTGCGAACTTACTGATCATACCTCCTACATTCATATCTAAATCATTAATGTACACTACAAACAGCAAGGGACCCAGCACCGATCCCTGCGGTACACCACTGGACACAGGCTTCCAGTCACAAAAACAACCTTCGACCATCACCCTCTGCCTCCTGCCACTAAGCCAATTTTGGATCCAATGTGCCAAATTGCCCTGGATCCCATGGGCTCTTACCTTCTTGACCAGTCTCCCATGCGGGACTTTGTCAAAAGCCTTACTGAAGTCCATTTGGACTACATCAACTGCACTACCCTCATCCACACACCTAGTCACCCCCTCGAAAAATTCAATCAAATTGGTTAGACATGATCTCCCCCTGACAAAGCCATGCTGACTATCCTTGATTAATTCTTGCCTCTCCAAGTGGAGACTAATTCTGTCCCTCAGAAGTTTTTCCAATAATTTCCCTACCACTGATGTTAGGCTCACTGGCCTGTAATTCCCTGGTTTATCCCTACTACCCTTCTTGAATAATGGTACTACGTTAGCTGTTCTCCAGTCCTCTGGCACCTCCCCACCGCTCCTTACAGTCTGTGAGACGGGCTACCAATTCGCTATGAGCCCATTTGCTGCTTCTGGCGAAGACCAATTTCACCCCCTATAGTTTCATTTAAGAATATACACCACTTTTTGCTTTGATATTTAAATTAGATTCTAATACCACAAAACTTTATCAGGAAGATATTGTTGGTGAGCAAATTATTTTAGTTAACTGCCTCCTGTCTTGGAACACTGCAATAGAATGAGGCAAAGTAGATTTGATTTCTTTTTCGGTGAACTCCACCAGATCATTCACCTTAGCTGCACTAGTTTAGGGAGGCCTTGATCGGAAGCCGAGCAGTCACGGGAAAAACCGCCTGGCCTCTTTTCAACTGCCTTTTTTGTGCCACTTCAGTTCGAGGCCTAGAATAGGTCAATTGTTCATCCTGTGGGCCACTGGAAATGTGTGACCCACTGAGACCAAAGAGAGGAAGAAGGAAAGCAAGATCAGTAGCTAGCATGCCTTAGAACAAAGCTATCTACTCTAAGATATCAGCTGGCGATTTAGGGCAGGATTTTCTGCACTAAATGGAGTGTTTGGGAGTGGGCAGTGGATCAGGGAGCCGTTCTGCGGACTCCCCAATGTCGGTTGCCACTTCCAGGATTTTCCATGCGTTGTGATGGCCAATGTTAGAAAACGTATTTGGGGGGTGTCTTCAAGTGATAGAATAATGATGGGAATAAGTCATCCTGTCAACATCTTAGCAATGCAGTTGCACTTCTAGCTATTTCTCGAATTCAGCATTACTAGGTATGGTGGGTGAGCGGGGGTGGGGGTGAGTATAAATATTAAGGGGCTGCAGAGCCATGTTCAAAATGTTCCCAAAAATAAGTTTCTTCCAGCTGGGAGTTGCTGACCATGATTTTCTACGCCCGCCCACCCCCGCCAAGCCGAATTGGTAGTGTAAATACCACCAGGAGCCTGCAACAAAAATTGTAATGAGCCTGACCCCGGGAAGATTCCCTGGAGTCCGCACTCAGGGAACGAGGCACTCCTGGCTGGCCTCCCACATTCCACCCTACGTAAACTTGAGGTCATCCAAAACTCGGCTGCCCGTGTCCTAACTCGCACCAAGTCCCGTTCACCCATCACCCCTGTGCTCCCTGACCTACATTGGCTCCCGGTTAAGCAGAGCCTCAATTTCAAAATTCTCATCCTTGTTTTCAAATCCCTCCATGACCTCGCCTCTCCCTATCTCTGTAATCTCCTTCAGCCCCACAACCCCCCCGCCCCGAGATATCTGCGCTCCTCTAATTCTGCCCTCTTGAGCATCCCTGCTTATAATCGCTCAACCTTTGGTGGCCGTGCCTTCTGTTGCCTAAGCCCTAAGCGCTGGAATTCCCTCCCTAAACCTCTCCGCCTCTCTACCTCTCTTTCCTCCTTTAAGACGCTCCTTAAAACCTACCTCTTTGACCAAGCTTTTGGTCACCTGCCCTAATTTTTCCTTATGTGGATCGATGTCAAATTTTTTGTCTTAAAATACTCCTGTGCAGCGCCTTGGGACGTTTTACTACGTTAAAGGCGCTATATAAATACAAGTTGTTGTTGTTGTTGAAAGACTACCCCACCAGTAATCTGACTGGATTCCCACCAGATCAGAAAATCCAGGCCTTAGGTTTAAACGTGTGTCAATATTATATGTAATGTATTTCTCCCATCTCCTCGCAGTGGAGACATCCGAGACAAAGGGATTGTACACACTGTTGAATCTGTTATAATCGACTGGAGCCACCAGATCAGTGAGGTGCTAAAGAGAGACTCCTCTGAATCTCTGCTCGAAGGCTGCAATCCCAACCCGAATGTGGAACTGGAGTTCTGGAAAAACAGGTAATAATGCTTCAAAACAACCTGGAGTTGGAGAGGGAGCTGCACCAACAGGGCCCCTTTAGAAATACTGTCACAAAAGGCTACTATTAACATTCATTCTTTCTACCTGTTTCTTTTGCTTTATGTTTTAATTAAAGGGGCATTATCTTTGTAGGGAAGTATTTGGCAATTATTTTCCTTTGTTCACAAAGATAGCACAATCAATTCAAAATACATCATTGTGATGAAATAAAAAAAGATAGAAAGACTTGCATTTATGTAGCGCCTTTCACAACCACCAGACATCCCAAAGTGCATGAAATACTTTTGAAGTGTAGTCATGTTGTAATGTGGGAAACACAGCAGCCAATTTGCACACAGCAAGCTCCCACAAACAGTAATGCAATAATGACCAGATAATCTGTTTTAGTGATGTTGATTGAGGGATTAATATTGGCCAGGACATGAGGGAAAACTCCCCATCTCTTCTTTGAAAAGTGTCAAGCGATCTTTTACGTCCACCTGAGAGAGCAGACGGGACCTCAGGTTTAACGTCTCATCTGAAAGACAGCACAGCATGCCACTGGAGTGTCAGCCTAGATTTTTGTGCTCAAGTCTCCAGAGTGGGACTTGAACCCACACCCTTACTGACAGCCAGTTTAGCCAGTCAGAAGCTGAGCCACACAGGCCGGGAAGGTCCCAGTTTCGATTGCCAGTCTGTGCTGCGTTGATCTCAGCCGGATCAGCAGTTAGGGGCTGTTCAATGGCCTTAGTGCACATTGTTAGGGAAGGTCAGTCAGGGTTTCTGCTCCTGATCGCTCTCCAGTATTCCGAACCGTAGAAGTGTGCGAGGAGATGACGGGGTCATTAGATTTCTGTATTTCTCTGTATTTATTGACTTCCCAGCACTTATTTCTGTTGCTGTACATTAAAATCTGTTCAGCAATCATAGCTTACTTTGGGTAGCTGATTGTATCTTTCCAACAGTTCGTTATTTGTAGGGGAGTGCCACACAGAGAAGGGATTGAAAACCATTGCCATAAAATGCAGTGTATGAATTGCACTTCCATGTAGATAATGATACGATACAAACCTGTGAGTTTGACATAAGAAGGAGATTTCAAGGTAGTTAAATGTAACCTGGACATTGTATTCATTGTAAAATCTGAATAATGTATTAATAAAATTTCACTTGTGTAGGGGAACTGAAATCAAAACCAAAGGTGCACACCAGTTTAATTTACTGTATTTAGTGCGACCATCCATGATATCCCAACCTCATGAATGCCAGCCATTTTTAATATGAATCTGGGATCTAATTACTGAACGTGTTAGCAATGAAAACTTTACATGTTTATGGCATTTTTCTCTCTTTTTCTGGTCTCCCTGTGCCAAATATCGTCAAATAGGCTGCTCCTAAGTCTCTGACACTATCCTTCTGAACTGGCCACTAGGAGGGACGTGCTTAGCCTCTGCTAGGCATCCCTGTACAGTGGCCCGATCAAGAGCTGCAACTTGGTAGTGTAGGGCATTGAACTTGTGTCTCGTGACTGCTGCGTAATGTTAATCCAATTTATTCCTTCCACACAAGATCCATAGCCATTTAAAAAAGAAAAGGCTTTATCAGAAAACATGCTTCCCTTTCACCCTAAGATTTATTGGTCGGTTTGTGCCTGCACTTATCAAATGCTTAGCACTGAGGAAGTTTCTGGAAAGTCCAGAAGGAATCAGGAGAGCCAACCTGCGTCATAATTCGCTAAAGTATTCCTTTCCATCCATGGGGAAGCTCCGAATGTTTTATTTGGTGTCAACTCCTCATGGCCTGTTAGGGTGGTAATGCACCACATCAGGAGTGAGGAGCTGCCTCTTGTTATTTTGTAATGCAGCTCATGCACTTGGCGGAACTTACCATTCTCCGCCATTTTTCTGCTGATTCACATCAGGTGTGTTAATTTCTGCCGTGGAAGCACTTTCCATGAAGAAATGAACAAAATTGAAGATTTGTGGGAAATGAAAATCTCTCTCTCTCTCTTTCTTGAGGTAGATGGGAGTGATGAACTGAGCAGTGAATGTTCCATAAAGGGAAACTCTGTCCTATTCCCATTCTATGTTGGGCGAGCAGTCGGATCAATAAAACGACCTTAGCGCTCCCAGATTAGGGAAGTGTAAGCCAAGGTTACACTCCCTATTGCTATCAAAGTGTGCTTGTGTGGACCTTGTGGGAGGAGAGGACCAGGCTGAAAGTTGAAGCCATCTGCAGTCAAATAGCTGTTGACACTCACTGCCTAGGCTCGAACTTGAAGAACAGCCATATTGGAAACAACTGCGAAATCACACCCCAGCAAAGAGCCAACAGTCATTGGGAAGGAGGCGAGAACATTACTGGGAAAAGGAGTCATGTAAAAAATGGCATTGGACAGTTTCTCTAGAAAACTAACACAAGGAAAAACCTATTGGCAATGATAATGTAAAGTCAATTGTGGGTCTTTGCTACAGTTGCTTGAAACTCCTTGCGTTCGATTGCATGAATTGTGAAGCTAGGTGGGTAGTTTTCGAGTTATCTATTGGGTGCACTAGAGAATGTTTTGCTACTTGCATTGCCACCGCTGTACTGTCAACCAGATGTATTGTTGATACATTGACTAATTTTTTTTTTTTGCTTGATGATTTCACTCTGCCTTAGATGCACCAACCTGGAATGTATTTACAAGCAACTAAGGTCCAGAAAAGTGCAAAAGATGGTGGAGCTGCTGGAGAGGATGGAGAGCAGCTACTTCCCAGTGTTCAAAACCATGTTCAGCGACGTTGTTGCAGGTTAGGCCTCAAACTCCATAGCTAATTAAAGAAATGTCCTCGGAACTCCCTGATGGTGTTGGTGCACTGTAAATTAATCCTATATTTTCAATACGGTGCATACATTATTATATCGACTTGCAGCTTCATTTTTCTGGGTCACTTTATTGTGATGTACATGAAGACAAGCTATGAATCATATGTCGGGTAGATGGTTATTTACAAAAACTGTTTCGGTGATCTAAAAGCAGCATGCTGAAAACACTCGGCAGGTCAGGCAGCATCTGTGGAGAAAGAAGCAGAGTTAACGTTAACCTTTCCTCAGTTCAGTCTTCGACCTGAAACGTTGCCTCTGTTTCTCTCTCCACAGATGCTGCCTGACCTGCTGAGTGTTTCCAGCATTTTCTGTTTTTATTTAAGATTGTCCAAACTCATTTCATATAACACCCTTATAGCCAGCAGAAAGAAAGGACTTTCATGCAATCAGTCAGGGCCAGAAATGAACAGTTTCCACAGATGAAAGGATAGAATAGCACCTGTTTTCCTCATACAAAGAAAGTCTTTTGCTTTTGTTTCAGTGAGATGTTTAATGAATAGTGAATATAACAGCTGCACAATGGCTGAAATGTGCACTCCGGCCAAAAATCTAAACACAGCTACAAGTAGCAAGCTGTGTCCATCACATGGGCTATTAATATGTTCTTGATGCTTTCACTTTCCTACTTTCTTCCAATGTATATTGCTCTCTCTCTTCATCGGCCTCAATGCTCTGGGATTTGCGAGTGTTTTCTCAGTAGGCACAGCGCTACCCCAGACTATGCAATAGTAGCAAAAACTTTCTATTAAAATTAGAAGCCCTATTTTAATGGAGCAACATCACAATTGCTGTGAATGCTGAGATAGCCCTGCCTCCATAGCTTTCTCCTATTTCCCTCTTGCTCTCCAGCAAGGCAAAGCGAAAGAAATGCTGAGATTGCCAGCAGTGTGCATACATGTAGGAGGCCACCTCCCTGGGTGGAAGGGTGGCACATTGTCATGTCCTGTGTTGAACTGCTGAATACTTAAGTGTTGGTAAACTGGATAAGCCAGTGTAACTGACAGTTGTAAAATTGCTAAACTCTCACATGCAATAAAGCCACGTGTCCTTGAGAAGGTTTTGCATTGTCTAATCTGGGTTACTCTTTTACTGTCCGCTGCCAGCTCTGACCGAGGCGAGGGATGTTAATCTGCACTTGAAGCCACTCCAGCGCCATTTCGAGGATATTGAGAATGTGGAGTTCAGTGAGCTGAAGCCCCTGATTAGCTGCCTGATGCACTTGGTTTGCCTGGTCTGGACAAGATCCAAGTACTACAACACTCCGGCACGTATCATTGTCCTTCTCCAGGAGAGCTGCAACCTCCTTATTCAGCAGGTACAGTGTTTGACATGGCTGTGTGAAGTACAGAGAAATCCCATCATCATCTAACCATCCTCTTTGATCCGTGTGGATTTATTTGTTACAACTCTCAGAAATTGAGTACAGGTGATGGCGTGCTTCCCTATTTGTCAGTGTTTTTCTTCCAGCTCCCTCCCCTCCTAAAAGGTGCAATTTGTAGTGGGATACTGATGTCGGCAGCCCTCCAGTATATTGCCTACTTGGCTCAATGCAAATTGTTACTGTTCTCCATCTGCAAGCTCAGGCTGAAATTGTCAGCATGCTATTTGACCATTAGCTAGATCTGTCCTCATCTGATATCCACATATACCTTCACTTTCAAGCAGGGACTCACGAGATAGTTATCAGGACACGAGTATTTTTTTTCCTTCTTAGCTCAAGGACCCTTTTTGGTCTCCGTAACTCAGTATCACACTGGGTAGCACACTAAGCCACTTAGTCATGGGAGGTAACATTTTTCTGTGTAAATAAATGAGCTATGCGTGTTGAGCTCTCTGCTCTTCCCACAGTATACATCTTCCTGACTGAGAAAGTGTTACTCTGTAATTGTCTGCTCGATCACCCTGTAACCAGATCTTTTCAGTCTGTGCCTCCGTGTATAGCCCATGACTTCACTAGTCACTGCCCCCCATTCCCGTTTTACATTCAGCAGGTTATTTAGAGCTAGCACATGTGCTTAACTAGAATGGAGACCAGTGGGAATGTAGATTAACTGGAATGGAGGCTGTAATCTTAACTGTAACAAAACATATTGGCCCAGAAATTCGGCTCCCTGGCTTCCCGTGGGTGCAAGGATCGCGCGCGCACCTACCTACCACACCTGCCATTGACCTCTGGGCCCACGGGGACTTCAGCTCCTGGGCCTCCTGCAGCTGCCGGCGCGCAGTGCTTGCGTGTCCCAGGGGCGTAGTTAGTGCGATGCGTCCCCTGGGATCACGTGGGCCATGGAGAGCCAATGGCAGCAGACCATCTTTCATTCATAGATTTGACAGGAAGACCTGTCAAATCTATGAATTGAAATCGGCCCCAAAACAACACCTAAACTTCAAATAAATTTATTTAAAAACCATCACATTTTTAAAATAACTATAAGTTAAATAAATTAACTACTTTAAACAAAAATTTAAATTTTTGAAAAAATTAAAATACTTTTTAACAGTGCTAAAAATAAACTTACCTTTCTTTAAAGTATCTAAAAAAGATAAACCTGTTGAAATTTTTTTTAATTGTAATTACTTAACCACTTACCTTGTTAAAAACAGGCCTTGCGCCTCCTTTTTAAAAGTGCAGCTTCTTCCATACTTACCTTCCTGGAGAAACCTGAAAAAAAACTTAAGTTCGCTGCGTGCGCGCAGCCTCTCCCGCGCACGCGGTTCACCTCTCAACCCCTCCCTTCATGAGACCGGAAGTTCCGGTTTCCCGTGCATGCGCAGTGCATGCAGGAAACCGGCACTTCAGGAGGCCTTACGGGTGAGTACACACTGCGTACTCACCCGGGAAGTGCCGAATCTTTGGCCCATTGACTTCCAAATCAGTCTGGAGCTAGAAATTCAATCCTACTCTTTAAAATAATTATGAAAGGTACTTTTGTACCTCTTTTCTTTTAAGACCCTTCTTAAAGCAGACCTCTTTGACCAAGCTTTAGTTGCCCCTCCTTCTTTGCCTCCGTGTCAATTGTAGTCTGATTACGCTTCTGTGAAGCACCTTGGGACCTTTTTTTCTATACTAAAGGCGCTATATAAATGCAAGTTATTGTTGTTGGGGGAGAAGGAGAAGGGGGGGCAAATGAACAATCTATTGAACCTGATGGGGCCTTGTGCCCATGTATTGGTCTGCATGTTCAATAAAGGTCAGTCAACAGCAACAACTTGTATTTATATAGCGGTTTTAATGTAGTAAAACATCCCAAGACGCTTCACAGGAGGATTATATGACAAAAAAATTTGCCACCGAGCCACATGAGATATTAGGGCAGGTGACCAAAAGCTTGCTCAAAGAGGTAGGTTTTAAGGAGCATCTTAAAGGAGGAAAGAGACGTGGAGAGGTTTAGGCCGGGAATTCCAGAGCTTGGGGCCTAGGCAACAGAAGGCACGGCCACCAAAGGTTGAGCGATTATAATCAGGGATGCTCAAGAGGGCAGAATTAGAGGAACGCAGATATCTCGGGGGGTTGTGGGGCTCGAGGAGATTACAGAGATAGGAAGGGGCGAGGCCATGGAGGGATTTGAAAACAAGGATGAGAATTTTGAAATCGAGGCATTGCTTAACCGGGAGCCAATGTAGGTCAGTGAGCACAGGGGTGATGGGTGAACGGGACTTGGTGCGAGTTAGGACACGGGCAGCCGAGTTTTGGATGACCTCAAGTTTACGTAGGGTAGAATGTGGGAGGCCAGCCAGGAGAGCATTGAAATAGTCTAGTCTAGAGGTAACAAAGGCATGGCTGAGGGTTTCAGCAGCAGATGAGCTGAGGCAAGGGCGGAGACAGGCGATGTTACGGAGGTGGAAATAGGCGGTTTTGGTTATGCCACGGATATGTGGTCGGAAGCTCATTTCAGGGTCAAATATGACACCAAGGTTGCGAACAGTGTGGTTCAGCCTCAGACAGATGATAGGGAGAGGGATAGAGTTTGTGGCGGGGACCAAAAACATTGGCCCAGAAATTCACCTCTCCGGCTTGCCGCGGGGGTAAGGATCGCGCGCGCAATTACCTACCGCGCCTGCCGTTGTGTTTTGGGCCCACGGGAACTTCAGCTCCTGGTCCTGCTCCAAGTGCCGGTGCGCAGTGCTTGCGTGTCCCAGGGGCGTAGTTAGTGCGATGCGTCCCCTGGGATCACGTGGGCCATGGAGAGCCAATGGCAGCAGACCATCTTTCATTCATAGATTTGACAGGAGACCTGTCAAATCTCTGAATTGAAATCGGCCCCAAAAGAATAGCTAAACTTAAAATAAATTAAAAAAAAACCATCACATTTATAAAATAACTATAGTTAAATAAATTAACCATTTTAAACAAAAATTTAAATTTGTGAAAAAATTAAAATACTTTTTAAAAGGGATAAAAATAAAACTTACCTTTCTTTAAAGTATCTAAAAAAGATAAACCTGTTGAAATTTTTTTTAAATTATTCTTAATTAACCACTTACCTTGTTGAAAACGGGTCTTGCGCCTCCTTTTTAAAAGCGCAGGTTCTTCAATACTTACCCTTGCGTAGAAACCTGAAAAAAAATCTAAGTTTGCTGCGTGCGCGCAGCTTCTACCGCGCACGCGGTTCACCTAGGAACCGCCCCCTTCACCATACTGGAAGTTACGGTTTCCCGCGCATGCGCAGTGCATGCAGGAAACCGGCACTTCGGGACGCATTACGGGTGAGTACGGAAAATTTCTGCTCATCCAGTACTGGATGTTTGACAAGCAGTCTGACAATTTAGAGACCGTGGAGGGGTCGAGAGAAGTGGTGCTGAGGTAGAGCTGGGTGTTGTCAGCGTACATGTGGAAACTGACGCTGTGTTTTCGGATGATGTCGCCAAGGGGCAGCATGTCGATGAGAAATAGGAGGGGGCCAAGGATAGATCCTTGGGGGACACCAGAGGTAACGATGCGGGAGTGGGAAGAGAAGCCATTGCAGGTGATTCTCTGGCTACGATTAGATAGATAAGAATGGAACCTGGTGAGTGCAGTCCCACCCAGTTGGACGATGGTGGAGATGCATTGGAAAAGGATGGAGTGGTCAACCGTGTCATAAGTCAAGAAGAATGAGGAGGGATAGTTTACCTTTGTCACAGTCACAAAGGATGTCATTTGTGACTTTGATGAGAGCCATTTCGATACTGTGGTGGGGCGGAAACCTGATTGGAGGGATTCAAACATGGAGTTGCAGCAAAGCTGGGCACGGATTTGGTCAAATCAAAGTGGAAGTCCTGATGTTAAATGCCTGGTGTTTAAAAAGTGGGTCATGGCCAAATGTATTCCACTTATGAAGATGACCTCTGCTCCAATGGAATATGAATCCTATTATACCATGACTGAGATCTGGAGACTCCTTTTTGAACACCTAGTGGACTTAAATTAAAGCATCACCATCTTGTTTATAGATGTGTAACTGTTTAGTACTTAAAAAAAAAACCCAGATGATCTGGTCATTATCACATTGCTGTTTGTGGGACCTTGCTGTGCGCAAATTGGCGGCCACGTTCCCTACATTACAACAGTGACTACCCTTCAAAAACTACTTAATTGTCTGTAAAGCGCTTTGGGACATCCTGAGGTCATGAAAGGCACTGTGTAAATAAAGTCTTTCTTTCTGTTAAAAAATAAAAATGTCTAAATAATACTTTCAAAAATGTATCCGTGAATAATTTAATCTTTACATAACTTTACCATGTTATCACCTTGTTCTTCAGGTCAGGCAGGCATTCATTATTGGCTGTGAGCCCATAGCTTCATCCAACATTCTGCCAGGGCCCCTGCAGTAGCTCAGTATTCACTGGGTGTTACACTTCCTTCTGATTTTTCCCTTCTCTTTGGCACAAGAAGATGCCTCGGTCTTCAGTGAATGCTGCTGAGATTGGTAACTGAGCCAAGTGGAGATTGAACCAACGGTCTTCACATGTCATGGCATTGAGCATTCGTGCTGCAATGCGCAACATCACCAGAGCCCCCTCCCCATTCAGCCAATGAATCAAATCACTTCAAATTCTAGGAACAACTACAGCACTCTTGAGAGTTCCTCCTGCTTCATCATTGTATCTGTGCCTTTTTTGCGTGGTGCAGGCTCGTGCTTATCTCAACCCAGAAGATATCCTGAAAGCCGAAGTGGAGGAAAGCTTGAGCAAGGTGCGGGGGACTGTTGACATCCTGTGCCTCTTCAAAAAAATTTATGAGGAAAAGCGAGAAAATCTGCGGAGCTATTACAAGAAAGGCGAAAGCGTGAAAGAGTGGGACTTCAATTCTCTCCTGATCTTTGCCCGAACAAACTCCTACCTCAACAGACTTGAGCAGATTGAGGTAGGGATTACAACTATTGCTGATGGCATGCTAAACCCAATATGAAAATGACATTGCAAACATATTTTTCTTTTCAGACGCCACATTTGTGAATTTGGAAGTGATGTCTACGTACATGTGGTACTCCAGGTTATCCATTTTAGGCCCCACTATTTAAATTTGTCATTTCACGTAGGTTGATGATCTTAACCTGGCTCTGATAAATAACGCAGGCAGCAGACTCAAAAACCAATGTCATTTCTTCCCTCTTTCATCCTATTAATTTTTTTTTCTTGCACTTTTGACAGTTATTGAGGCTACAGTTGTACGAGAAGTGAAGAAGCACTGAAGCTTCAATGTTTTGGATGAGGGGACCAAATGTAATATATCCAAGTTTGCTGATGACACAAAGCTGGGTGGGAATGTAAGTTGTGAGGAGGATGCAAAGAGGCTTCAAGGGGATATAGACAGGATAAGTGAGTGGGCAAGAACATGGCAAATGGAATATAATGTGGAGAAATGTGAAATTATCCACTTTGGTAGGAAAAATAGAAAAGCAGAGTATTTTTTAAATGGTGAGAGATTGGGAAATGTTGGCGTTCAGAGGAACCTGGGTGTCCTTGTACACGAATCACTGAAAGTTAACATGCTGGTACAGCAAGCAATTAGGAAAGCAAATGGTATGTTGGCCTTTATTACAAGAGGATTTGAGTATAAGAGTAAAGACGTCTTACTGCAATTATATAGGGCCCTGGTGAGACCACACCTGGAGTATTGTGTACAGTTTTGGTCTCCTTACCTAAGGAAGGATATACTTGCCATAGAGGGAGTGCAGCGAAGGTTCACCAGACTGATTCCTAGGATGGGGGGATTGTCCTATGAGGAGAGATTGAGTAGACTAGGCCTATATTCTCTGGAGTTTAGAAGAATGAGAGGTGATCTTATTGAAACATACAAAATTCTTACAGGGCTTGACAGGGTAGATGCAGGGAGGATGTTTCCCCTGGCTGGGGAGTCTAGAACTAGGGGTCACAGTCTCAGAATAAGGGGTCGGCCATTTAGGACTGAGATGAGGAGAAATTTCTTCACTCAGTGGGTGGTGAATATTTGGAATTCTCTACCCCAGAGGGCTGTGGAGGCTCAGTCATTGAGTATATTCAAGTCAGAGATCGATAGATTTTTGGATATTAAGGGAATCAAGGGATATGGGGATAGTGAAGGAAAGTAGAGATGAGGTAGAAGATCAGCCATGATCTTATTGAATGGCGGAGCAGACTCCTATTCCTTATGTTCTTATGAAGCTCCAAACTTGCCTCTCAGAATTATCGTGTTACAAAGAAATAGATGTCAAGCAGTGACGATGATGCAGTGAGGTATTTACTATAGTGAATGGTTGCAGAACATGAAAAATTTGGAAGCTAACGTTTAGTGGAGTATAAGAAGTCAGGGGATGAGGACATCAGCCCATTCTTTCCACAGACCCATGTGCCTTGTCAATTTATCTGAAATCCTGAAAGTTCTGCAAAATTTCTCCATGACTCCTGAAAGTAATTGAAACTCCAGAACATCAACGTCGTTTTAGAACAACTGTTATTCCAACCCAACTAATTGCATTCCACAGATGTTCCCATGATACCAACAGCAGAGGGACCATTGTCTTCCAGTGAGTGTGTGGTCATCTCCATCTATATTTATCCTGAGAAGCTTTAGTCTTAATAGGAAGATTTTTTCTGCTGAAGTATTCCATAATCAATGTGATAAACAGGGACAACTCTACACTGACAGCTGTAATTCAGTTGCTGCTTGTTACGATTATTCAACGGCAGAGTCGTGGTGCAGTTAATTCCTTTAGACACATTTAGCATTATGGGATAATTCACTAAGAATGTGTATCCCCTACAAACCGATATTATCCATGTCTTTTCTGAAGAATGTAATCAAAATGACATTTACTGCCTGTAATATTCTGTTAGAAAAGGGAAATTCAAAATCTTTGGTCTCACTTGAGGCTTATTCATTTTTATTTATGTCCTCGAGTTCTGCACTTACAGTCCAAGCCATTTTATATTATCCATTCTTTTCAGGTTTTATTTTAAAGGAGCTGAAACATGCCCTCTTTCAATCTTTTTTTTCTCTAAGGAAAATGAGTTGTGAGTCTATCTTCATTATTTAGAGTGCTAAATCTAGCAAACATTCTCACCATTGTTCTCAAAAAGTGGAGGGGTGTTGGTGCCGATGAGTGAAACACTTGCTTCCTGTTTTTGACCCAGTGGTCAGAGTCAAGTGCTCCTAGGTCATGGGTTGAAGTCGAAGTATATTGTTGGGGTAACGTAGAAGATCTTTACTCTAGATCTGACTCAAGCTATATATTTCTTTCATTTGGTAAGAACTTTTGTTCTGTCCCTCTGAATGACGCTGTGCATTAGAGGGCCTCCTCCATTTCTTTATTATGTATGAATCTGGAATTTACCCCTCTGTATGTCATTGTTTTGCCTCATAGAGTCGCCTTTTCTTTTACTAGATGTAGACCTGTATTTTGTCTCTCTGTCTGCAGCATGTAGCACACTGAATCAATCAAATTTAACTGAAAGAGACTTCTTCTACGAGTTTGGGGAGTCCAAAAATGTATCCTGCTAACATGTAATCTGTTTGCCCTTTCAAACTTTAAAGGAAATATATTTTTGTTCATATATCTGTTCCACTCCATATTTGTTTGAGTCACCCAATGTATGGTTCCTCCTAAATCCCACATACACTATCCTCCTCTACTTCTCTAACTCACCAAAGGGTGGAACTACTCGCGTCTCTGAGCTTTCTCCCCTACAATCTACAGGCTTCTAAGACTCAAATTTAGTATCATCTAATTGCTACTTCTTGATTTAACTTATCTTGTATATGAGCATAACAAGCGTGAGAGAAGACCACAAGGCCCATTAAGCCCATCCCATTCAGACAATGTGCAACAACGCCCACTATTGACCTATCCCCTAACCACACAGTCTCCTGGGAGAGGAAAATAAACAGGAAAAAAACTACAATCAATTCAAGTAAAACTCGAGGAAATTCCCCACCAACTTAAAGCGTTTGACCAAGTTCTACATAATAGATTTGTTAGCAAAATTAAAGCCTATGGGATGAAAGGGACAGTGGCAGCATGGATACAAAATTGTCTAATGGGCAGAAAGCAGAAAGTAGTGGTGAACAGTTTTTTTTCTGACTGGAGGTAGGTATACAGTGGTGTTCCCCAGGGTTTGGTGTTCGGACCACTGCTCTTTTTAATATATATTAATGACCTGGACGTGGGTATACAGGGCATAATCTCAAAGTTTGCAGATGATATGAAACTTGGAAATGTAGTAAACAATGAGGAATTTAGTAATAGACTTCAGGAGGACATTGACAGACTGGTAAAATGGGCAGACACATAGCAGATAAAATGTAAGAGAAGTGTGAAGTAATACATTTTGGTAGGAAGAATGAGGAGAGGCAATATAAACTAAATGGTACAATTTTAAAGGGGGTGCAGTAACATAGAGACCTGGGGGTTTATGTTAACAAATGTTTGAAGCTGGCAGGACAAGTTGAGAAGGCTGTTAAAAAAGCATATGGGCTCCTTGGCTTTATAAATAGAAGAATAAAGTACAAAAGCAAGGAAGTTATGCTAAATTTTTATAAAACACTGGTTCAGCCTCACCTAGAGTACTGTGTTCAATTCTGGGCACCACACTTTAGGAAGGATGTCAAGGCCTTGGAGAGGGTGCAGAGGAGATTTACTAGAATAGTACCAGGGTTGAGGAACTTCAGTTATGTGGAGAGACTGGAGAAGATGGGGTTGTTTTCCTTAAAGCAGAAAAGGTTAAGAGAAGATTTGATAGAGATGTTTAAAATCATGAATGGTTCTGATAGAGTAAATAAGGAGAAACTGTTTCCAGTGGCAGAAGGGTCGGTAACCAGAGGACACAGATTGAAGGCGATTGGCAAAAGAACCAGAGGTGCCACGAGGAAACATTTCTTTACACAGCGAGTTGTGATCTGGAATGCGCTGCCTGAAAGGGTAGTGGAAGCAGATTCAATAGTAACTTTCAAAAGAGAATTGAATAAAAACTTGAAGGGAAAACATTCACAGAGCTTTGGGGAAAGAGCAGGAGGAGTGGGATTAATTTAATAGCTCTTTCAAGAGCCGGCACAGGCACGATGGGCCAAATGGCCTCTTTCTGTACTGTATGATTCTATGATTCTATGAACTCCCTAAGGCAGTCAAGTAATTCTCCAGGAGCCTGCAGTTCCCCATAATTCCTCACAATTGCAACTAACTAGCAACTTACCCTTATAACTGGAAATGTCCTCTTCACCCAGGAACCTATCAGGTTCTTTTTAAAGGGTTGAAGGGACTCCATACCCATCACATACCTCAGCAGTTTGTTCCAGAGGGCAATGTCTCTTTATGAAAAGAAATACTTCCAAACTCATTGCCTACATATGGCCTTCTAATCCTACTAACCCTATCCATCTCATACAGCCTGTCCAATTGGACTGAGACCAATCCCTTCAACTGTGATCAACAATTACCCTGCGTTTTTTTTTATCTGTTAACTTTAGCAGGAAGCCCAGCGCGGTATAAATATGCTTGGAGTTTCCTAACTTCAATGCATGACACTATTTGTTCACTTTACAGGACAGTTCACTCATGAGTCCATTCCCCTAATTTGTCGAGATTAGCCTCTAAACTGTTGATCTGGTCTGAATTACTCATCCATTTTCGTGCCATCTGTGAATTTACGAATGTCTTCTCTTCCCCTCCTTTCAACCTTGTTCTACACAATGGACCATTGACCCCTCAGCCAGGTTTCTCGAGAACAATAAGGGAGCATCCAACTTGAAATAAATAGAAAAAAAAGAGTAGAAGTTGAGGAACAAATGCTGCAGGATAGTGTGTTCAGGATTAGCCTAAATTTTGTTGAGAATTGGAAAGGTTCTAGTAAACCAAGGAAAAATATGTTAGCCACATTTTCATAAGGAGAGATATCTTCTCTTCATATCCTCGCACTGGAGGCATCTACTAAGGCCATAATTATAAATCAATTGGAATGCTGCAGTTTTACAAAATTGAGGTGTACAAAATTATGAGGGGCATAGATAGGGTAGATAGAAAGGAACTTTTCCCCTTAGTAGAGGGGTCAATAACCAGGGGGCATAGTTTCAAGGTAAGGGACAGGAGGTTTAGAGGGGATTTGAGGAAAAAAAAATTCACCCAGAGGGTGGTTGGAATCTGGAACTCGCTGCCTGAAAGGGTGGTAGAGGCAGGAACCCTCACAACATTCAAGAAGCATTTAGATGAGCACTTGAAACGCCATAGCATACAAGGCTACGGACCAAGTGCTGGAAAATGGGATTAGAATAGACAGGGCTTGATGGCCGGCGCGGACACGATGGGCCGAAGGGCCTCTTTCTGTGCTGTAAAACTCTAAGGGGGAAAAATTCAGTTGGTTGCGCCTCCCATTAGCCCCTTAAGAGGGCACTAATGGGGCGCAAAACAACTAGCGCCCGGGCGCGGCGATGTTTGCGCCACTCGTGAAATTAACTAGAAATTTTGCGGCGGCGCTAAACAGTACCGCCACGATCTCCTGCGCCGGCAGATCGTGACGTCAGTCGAGTGCGCAACGCCCCGGTAGCGCCCCGGAGCGGATATTGAGTGGCGCCCCCTGCCTTACCGCCTGCCGCTAGCAACGACAGGTTGAGGGGAGCGTTTTGCAGTCAGGAAGGGACTGGGGAGCGCTATTTAAAGGCGACCGCTTCCTGCCTTTTTTTGTTGGCGACATTTTTGAACCACGCATTCTGAGAGAGAGAGAGAGACTTCTGGAGAGATTCAACGCTGTGTGAAGGAGTTTTGGGTACTGAGCAGCACTTTGCAGGTTCATTTTGATTTGCCCTTCCTTGTATCGATTTAGAAGAGACTGTGGGGGCTGCACTCTGAGCTCTTACCCTGGTCCTCTCCATTGTTCTTTCCAGCAGGTTTGAAGTACAGGTCTCTCCAGGCCGAGATTCAAGGCTGCAATGAGCAGGATGTGGATGGAAAGCAAGATCAACCCTCCCCTTTAAGAACTGGCCCGCGCCATTGTGTCTGTGTTCCATTGCTGACTGACATCACATGAGCTTCGCCAGCGCTCTGAGGTAGCACCTCGCTCCTCGGCCTTTGTGCCTTAAGACAGATGTGTAGCGCCTGAATTAGCGCTCCAATCAGCTCCAGGGGCGATAAAAGTCAAGTTTGCAGTCGGAGGCGATAATTAGCGCCAGGCGCTAATCTTTGCGCCCGGCTGATAATTGCGCCCCAAACGGGGCGATACTGAATTTCTCCCCTCTGACTCTATCTATGACTCTATTTAGTAATTATCTGTAAAGGCCGAGGCAGTAATTACTCATTAAATGGCATTTGCCTTTCTATTCATTATTAGGAATTCTTGGTGACAGCACAAGATATATTTAAGCTGGAAAAAATTGAATTTGGAGGGATCCGTGGTAAGACTTTGAGCCAGCAGGTGGTGCAAATGTATGAGGAGTTCCAGGAGATATATAAAGTGTTTACAGACCATACATATGACTGCTTGGATCCTGTTAACCAGGTAGGAGGTTATCTGATTGCTCATTATACAACCAGATTACGAAGGAGTTTGTTTGTATCACTTCATTGTATCTCACTGTACATAGGTGTGGGTAAGGGATCATGGCTTAATGGAGACTAACAAGTTAATTTAGTAGGGCTGGAAAAGCAATTTCAAGTGTGCATGTTAACCTATCTTGCACTTAATGTGTTTCGGTCACACATCAGATACGACATTTCAAAGTATCAATAGTTTTAAAAAAAGATAAAGAAAGCGAGTAATTTGCTCTTGAATGTGATGCCTGGTCCTTCCTCAATCTTAAGAGCTATGCATTTATAGGCAACTGACAATCTCCCTCAAAATTAGACCTCTAATTGACCTCAGTTTGTCTATTTAGACAACTTCCCCACAAAGATGAACTGAAAACTAGCTTTAAAGGGACAGGCCATGAAAAGCATTGCTCCATCTTAGCAGCTGACCATCGCAAGGGTGATCATCTCATATGAACAATAAAAGTTCAACACTTTATTTTCATTACAATCGAATTAAGATTTTTTAATGACACACACCCAGTTAAAATGTTCTAGCTTCCAACGTTCTCTTCTGCAAGTGTGCCAATTGTAGTCTGAGACAGATCATCATGTGTAATATGTGAATCTATTGGCCTGTAAAATGCAAGTACATGTATAAACACATTTTAAATAAATTAAATTGTGACTGAATTTTTAAAAAGTCAATGTTTTTAAACATTGCTATGTGAAATGTGTTAAAATCTTAAACACGTAAAGTTGTATAATGCTTTTAGCTTTGATAGCAGCTAGTTGAATGAACATCAGTACCATAATAGAGAGGAAATCCTGCCACAAAGAGCTCTTCTACAATTCAAATCATTACAAGGATTTTTTTCCCCCCTGTATATTTTTGTTGAATATTTTTCTTTTCAGCTGACTGTCCTGGATAGTGAACCAATTCTACTGGTACCATAACTATTCAGCAGGAATTAATTCAAATATTTGAATCGAAACATTTTGATAATTTGATTGTTTCGAAAAATGAATTTTCTCATTCATAGGAATTTGAAGCAGATTTCTTGAAGTACATGCAGAAAGTTGAGGACATAGATCGACGGCTGGCCACTGTTTTCTGTCAGGCTTTCGATGATGCCTCTGGCTTGGAGCACGCCTTCAAGGTCTGTTGTGGTTGCGATGGCGATGAACCACTCGGTGAGGTAGCACATTGGGGTATAAATTTGTAGCGCAGCACTTCAATGGAACAGAAAATCGGGCGGACTGGAAGACAGGGCTGCCGACTCGCCATTGCCCGTTTATCATAGAATCATAGAATAGTACAGCACAGAAGGAGGCCATTTGGCCCATCGAGTCTACGCCGGCTCTTTCGAAGAGCAATCCAGTCAGTCCCACTGCCCCGCTCTTTCCCCAAACCCCAGCAATTTTTTCTCCTTCAAGTACTTATCTAATTCCCTTTGGAAAGCTACTATTGAATCTGTATCCGCCACCCTATCAAGCAGTGCATTCCAAATCCTAACCACTCGTTGCGCAAAAAAGTTTTTCCTCATGTCGCTGCCACCCAAGACAAATTTAAACCCCATTGATAGTACTTGGTAGCACATCCCATAAACACTTGATCAGGATTCTGGAGAGCCAGTTGAGGGAAAGACCAACTTTAAAGAACCTTCTTGGAACCCTTGTGCCATCCTGACTGCTGTCTTGGCTCAGTTATGTAATACCTGGAACAATGCACCTTGTTTTAGTTGTAATGTCATCCAAGTGATACACTGATGATGACAAGTTATGCCCAAGTATCCTCCCAATCTCATCCCAAACTTAAAATGGCTGTAAACCAGTGGAAATAATTGGGGCCCAAGCAAAGCGCTGAACTCACACCACATATTTCTTCTTTAAGTATTGGTTTGCGTGCAGATTACGCGTGTCTCTGGGTGCAACTGCGGAGGAAACTCGAGGTCTAGATGTTTTATACAGCCTGTAGTGGGGGTCTCTCCAGCATTCACTTACAGGTACAAGTGTTCCATGAGAACAAAGTTACCTATATTAAACCTGCCTGAAAGAGTTTGCAGTGAAGCAGGAGTACCTGCTGCAGCATAACCATCCTGAGGTGACTGTTCCTGAATCAAGCCTGCCCGCAGACATTTCAATACAGTCACCCCGCTTCTTTAAGGTTGGGTTGCTTATCTCTTATTTCTTATCCTGCCACTGCAGCCACCTGGAGTGCTTGTTCACCCTGTGACCAGAAGCTGCACTGTAGAGAAGGGCTCATTCCTGCTCATTGCTGTATTTGTCACAGGGATTTAGACGTATTTCGAGTCATTTGTCACGAAAAGGATTGTCCAGGTAGAATCCATTTATTCTTTCTGTTTGAATGTTTATCTGGTTTCTGAAATGTTTCCTCTCTCACTCTAGTTGCTGGATATGTTTGGTAGCCTCCTCGAGAGGCCTCTCATTGTGGTCGACGCATGTGAAAAATACCCTCACCTTATTGCCATGTACAGCAAGGACCTGGATGATGTTAAGTACATTTATAACATGCACATGCAGAAAGAAGCAGAGTTAGGTATGGATTCATTTGAATAAATTGTTGCTGATAATAAAGCCTGATGGAAAGGAGGGGGGGGCATGGGAATTGCCATCGGAGTAAAGAATTTTAGTTGATAGTACAATTTAAAAAGGATTTTCTCTCTCTATCTCCTCTCTCTCTCTCGGACACATTTTTACATTCATTTTATATTCTCCTTGCCCCTCGCCGGATCTCTCCCCAGGCTGCGTACCATTTCCTACCCAGGTCGGTTCTGCTGCCTGCTCCCAGCCTCCTCCTGTGCAACTGTTGATCAGGCTTCTCTGGAGCTGTGCGACAGTGGCCCTGGATGACTGGCTTTCTCATTTATTCTTCCCTACCGTGCAGAAGCATCCAGCCGCAGCTCAGCATTTCCCACTGGTGGCATCAGCAAGTGTGCAAATTTGGCTTGGGGGGGATTTTTATTTATTTTATTTGTTCATTCACGGGATGTGGGCATCGCTGGCAAGGCCAGCATTTATTGCCCATCCCTAATTGCCCTCGAGAAGATAGTGGTGAGCTGCCTTCTTGAACCGCTGCAGTCCGTGTGGTGAAGATACTCCCACAGGGCTGTTAGGGAGGGAGTCCAAGGATTTTGACCCAGCGACGATGAAGGTACGGCGATTATATTTCCAAGCCAGGATGGTGTGCGACTTGGAGGTGGCGGTGCTCCCAAGCACCTGCTGCCCTTGTCCTTCTGGTGGTAGAGGTCACGGGTTTGGGAGGGGCTGTCGAAGAAGCCTTGGCGAAGTGAGAAGGGATCATGGGTTTAAACACCCTTCACCACACCTTATCTCTGTGTTTGTTCCACTTTAACTCTCCAACTTTGGTGCGTGCGTATGTTATTTTTCAGTGAGGCACAGCATTGTTGTTTTGTTGCGATTCCCTGTGTAATGTTGAGTCAATCTGCAGAAAGCTCTTGCGTCAAATAGCACTGAATTCTGTAACAAGCAGTGCACGAGAGATGATATTTGTTAGGATGTGGGTATTCATCTAAACAGAGAAGGACATGTGAAAAGAAAATCTGGCACAATATTCGCTTTTATCTCAGTAAATCAATGCTGCAAATGGTGATGGTTTCCAATATAAAAGCTTCAGGAGCCTTGGTCCAGATTGCAGCAGAAAGATTATTCCTGAGCCAAAGCTGAGTGGGCTGCACACCCACACTGTCCTAATAATCTCAGGAATATAACTCTTTTTCTAGACTCTGCTGGTAACTAGCAATGGACATTTGCAATTGCCAGACCTGTGTGTTGTCCTGTTATCAGAGTCTGTTATGCTATCAGGTACAGGGGTGGTTATTAGATAGGTTAGTGTCAGACCTACTCTTGTACTGCTGTGCACTTACGTTGTGTTCTGTCATTATACATTTAGAGATCTGTATTTTTGGCTATTGCTTATAAACAAACTGTATTTTACTGTTACTGGCCCATTCTAAGTCATTTGTACAATTAACACTTTGCGTACTGAAAGGTCCTTTTGCACAACTTAGCATCAGCAAAGAATGCTTTCTGTTTTAGTTTATAAAGCTAAATATTATTGTGATCGCGGCCGACCTCCCTCCCGATTGCCGGGGACCGTTCCCAAGGGTCCCCGGTTGCGGCCTCCTGCCACTGGTTTTCCCGCCCAGGCTATCCATTTGGCTGGCTGCCGGACGGGAAACGGAAGAAAAAAAAATGACAATGAGGACGTGCCGTTAAGTTCAGCAGGAACTCCGGGTCCCCGGCCTTGCTGGGTTCTTCGGCCGTTTTTGGCCTCCCCTGCACCCTCCCCATAAATATTGGGGCCCATGGATTTACTTCGGCCCTTCTGTTCAGGATCCCCGGCCTGGCAGCCTCCCCATCATTGTAAGCTCCCCATGTGGGGAAACGTGGTTGCAAATCCTTGTGTAACACGCCTATCTTAGTGTGTTGGTTCATCAATGCTTTGCTTTGACAAAAGTATCAAAGTTGAATGTTCCAAAAGAGATATGAGTCTCGAAATTACTGCTAACAATGTCAGCAGATTACACCTTTTGCACTCAAAAGGCATTCCTCTGGGTGTTATTGTAACCGAGGTGTTAACATGTTTAAAATAAATGTATTAAAAGAAAAAGAAAAAGAAAATTGATGTCAAAGTGCTAACATTAAACGTTGCTCTGTTAGGATTGACTTGCAGAACCTTTTATTTATTAAAGGCTATGTGCTGGATTTTGATACTGGGGCGGGTTGGGGTCGTGTTATCCACCCGACTGCAATTGGATGTGGGAGATTGATGCAATTTTCACCTAATTGGACAATTGAGTTCCAGCATGTGGGAACCCATGAACCAATTAGTGTTTTCAGTCTGAAAGTCGCCTTTGATGATGTCATCATTGCTGCTGCATTGAAGGTCTTCAAAGACTGCCTGGCCTTTGCTGTGAGAGGACCTGCAAAATGAGCAGCAGCAGCCCTAAGTCTGCTCCCAGATATTTTTACACCACCACTCCCAGATATGTCTCCTCTCCATCCATATATACAGCCAGCCAGATGTGCTCCCTGCCAGGTTTCACAATCGTGGTTCAGAACAGGCGTGCTTCACGTAGAACAAGGGTTAAAATCACACAGGCCTTTCAAAATGGCATTATAGAGGCAATTTAGTGCTTGTTAAGGGCCTTAACAGCCTATCCCGCCTCTTAGAGGCGGGATGGAGTCGGGACCAGCAGACACGATGTAATGAAAATTGCGTGGAGGCGGGATGGAGGCGGACTTGTGCCCGCCCGCCAGTTTTCGCAATTTTAACCCCCCACACGCCTCCAAACCCACCTCCACGGGTCAATGAAAATCCAGCCCTATGTGTTCGACCAAATTGTCAAGGATCCAGTCCAGTGCTTGCTGGGCCTACCCACTGCAGAGTTTGGACACTGCACTTCACATTAAGCAGCTAATATAGCTCTCAGTAATGACCGCAAAAAAATGCCACCCCCCTCATTGTGGTAGATTGTGACCTTCCAACAAAATGTGTCTGAAGCACATAGGAGGCATTTCCCAATCGGAATGAGTGACGTTCAGCTTCTATCTAGAACTGGCGAGATAACTAACAGTGACTAATAGTGGATATGATTCCCATCATCGAATCCTTGGCCCCATTTGAACCGTTGTGACTAAGAACAAATGGTCCCCAAACCCAGCACACCCAATACCATGCCAAGAAACCCTAACATGAGCCTTCTGTTTTGTGAAATATATGTGAATCTTAAAAACAAATTCTGGTCGCCACTTCTCAGCCTATGTTCTTCAGGTGGTGTTTGAAAATGATGGATCTGTCGCACACACCAGTCCTTCCTCCACCTCTTCACCTCTCTCCTCCTTTAAGACCCTCCTTAAAACCCACCTCTTTGACCAGGCTTGTGACCATCTCTCAATATTTGGCTTAACGCCCATTTCTGATTATGCCGTCTGTCAAGTGTTTTGGGACTTTTTCTACCTTAAAAGCGCTAATGTATGCAACTTGTTCTTTTTCTTCCTCTTCCATCATTGAAGTACTTTTACCAATCTATAAATAATTTAGTACTGTATGGATGCTTTTTGTGTAAATTTAAACTCGGTTATCAAAGTCAACTAAGGGTATATTAACCAGATTTATTTTTTACTTTGGGGAAGAAAATGTTCCATTAATTTACTGCGATCTATATTACAGGATGTGTTCAGTTTGAAGAGTTATCTGTCATTGACAGTAAAGAAAATGTTTCAAATTTTCCATTTTGTCTCTTCAAAGAGCATAAACTGCCTTAAGAATCTTTGGTGGGTGACCTTTGCCCTTATCACAAAGATCAGAGAGTGTAGATGGTGGAAGCCCACCCTTCCACGCTTCCCCATCCTAGCCTTTAACTGGCTCGTGGATGAGTTTTAGCCTCCTTTAGTTAACTATTCGAAAATGTTTCCAGTTACCGTGCCCTTTGGCGTATAACTTGCATCATTTTACATTGAGAGACGAACCTGTAACCTACATGCGCAATATTAATGTGTGTAAATTGCATGCAGCAGTTTTTTTAGGAAACTGCACCGTTCGGGAACTGGGCAAAGGTGTGTGCTATTTGTAAACACAGCTTTTGCTTTTCTGCGGAGCATTATATGAGAAAATTCACAGTAGTTACATTCTCTCCCCTTCCCTTCTGCCTAACACAGAGAGCAAATGTGGAAAAAAAAAAACCTCTTCCACTGATTTTGTTTAAATACGATTAAACATTCCATTATTGTAAGCTGCCTGGAACTGGACACACTCTTGAATATTAATTTTAAATTATTTCAAATCCGATGAGTCATTCTAAAACCTAGTCCTTCAGCCATTTAGTGCTTGAATATATCACACAGTGCAGGAGAGCCAGTGCAATGCCAGCAAACCCGCTGAATGCACCACTCTATGTAGGTGCTTGGGAGTGAATAACATCATTAAATCCTATAATAAAGGCTGCAATCTGTACTTTAAAAAAAATATAGATAAATTAAGCCATGTCCTTATTTCAATCTCTTGAGGAAGGGACAGGAAGGAAGAAGAGTTTAAAAAAAATAGATCAAATGCAGAATTTAACCACAATGCCTCTCGTCCATTGTGCGGAGATGCTTCAAGCTGGAGTGGTTGAAATGCATCACTAATTTTTGCAGCCTCCTTCTTCTCCCTTTTAATTTATGTTCACAAAGAGAAGAGAGAGAGGCTAGTGGCATTCCACTGTGTAAAGTCCGGCTATTTTTTGCAGTTGTTTTAAACCTTTCTTTGTAACCGAGCACTACAAGATGAGCTGATGTCCTCAATATGCCCCCCGACAACATTTCCAATAATTCTGTGCATGTGTTTTGATTTGACAGTTAAACAAGAATGATTTGAAAGTATTTTTTGAGAACCCTTTCCCTTTGTTCAAACCAAAGGGACAGATGCTACTTTGATTCAAAAACATGTCTTGAGAAAAAAGTAACAGCAACATGAAATAATTGTTGCGTCGGGGGGTGAATGTTTGTGCATTGGACACTGCCCCAAGCGTCTTCATGTGCAGTTGTTTTAAAGTCACTGTTTGTGACAGTTCCTTTATTGCCAGTAGCTTCCCTAATGGCTGAAGGGAGGTTCGTGGATTGGAACCAGCTCAACCTGCACAGAGGAAAGTTGGACTACTTCAGCCCTGCAGCTTGCCTGTGGCCATCTCTTTTAACCATCTTCCCCGTCAACTGCACACGGCAGCTGAGCTGACACTCCCAATTTTTTTTTATCCCAGTGTAACCCCTGCTGCGTTTATCCTACGTGAAACCTCCCAGCTCTGCCCACCACACGTAGAAAGGCCATAGCATAAAAAGAATGTTCTCACAATGCACTATTGATGTACATAGCCATATCTAAAGAATTTGCTTTCATCTTTTCTTCCAGTACTGTTAGACTGTGTAAAAAAGACTGATTATTCTCTTTGCTGAATAGGAACCTGTTTTCTGTTTTGTAGGATGCCCACCTGTGAACAAGAACATGCCGGTGGTAGGGGGCGGGTTGCGCTGGGCTCAGGAATTAAGGGAGCGGATTCGGGTGCCATTTAATAACATCAGACAAGTCACACACCCGTATGTATCCAGCGTAGTACAATGGACATCGTTTTGAAAAAGTGTTGAGTCTTTTCTTCTGTACCTGACCAAATGTCAATTTCACCCTTCAAAGAATAGCTGGCTCAGAAAAGTTCCTGGCTTTGGCAGGATTCGAGAGCCAAATTAACATCAGTGGATAAACTCCACGGGGCTTTGATTATTGTATCAATTCAGCCATCTTGTCAGGGCTGCACAAGCGATGCTGGGTAACATCTTGGAGCACCAATGCAGAGCATTGTGGAGTGGTGCGACATGGCCTCATGGCCCTGAGGTTTCCCCAACACCTTTGTTGCAGAGCTTCCAGTTTTGACCATTTTGTCCAATGTGGCTATGTGCTGACTGGAGATCAGATGCTTTCCCCACAGGGAAGGATAGTTGGAGGGAGAATCATCCCTGGATTGCTCTGGCACACCTAACATGGTTGGTGTCTTGGTCGAGGCCTGGCAGCTTGCCTGCTTGCTGTCTTGGCCATGCAGGGTGTGTTTTGCTGGGAGACCTAACTGAGGAAAGGAGATAAATAAGCAAACAATCTTTTCCTTCAAACCTTCTGTTCTGTACCGGACTCTAAACTGTGCACTATTATATAAACAGGAAGTGTATTCATCTGCCTTGTGACAATCCTAAATCTTGTATATTTACAGGGGCATCGGTCCTCTCATGCCTGTGTTTTATACTTCAACAATCAGCGTGGCTCAGTTGGTAGCGATGTTGTGGGTGGAAGCCCCACTCCATGACTTGTGCAAAGAATTCTCACGTAACTGATGAGTGCAGCCCCGTGACAGTGCTGCCCTTCCAGTGAAACGTTGAATCAACTTCCTGCCTGTCTGTCTGCTCAGATGGACAGGAATCCCATGGTACTATTCAAAAAAGAGGAGCGAGTTCTCTTGGTGTTGTGCCCAACATTTTTCCCTTAACCAGCACCACCAAAGCTAGGTTAAGTGGTCTTCATCACAGTGTCTCAGATCGTGGTGGAAACAGAAACCATGATAGATTTTAAAAGGAAATGGATAAATATTTTAAGAGGAAAAAAATAAAAGGGCATGGGGTACAGAACTAAATGGATAGCTCTTTGAGAGAGCCAGTACAGGCATGATGAGCTGTGCGGCCTACCTTGTGCTGTTTCTGAGCAGTGTGATGCCGCTCTATATAAATGTTAAACTCTTCCTTCCCTTCCCTCTTCCCAGTGGCAACCTGGAATCATACATCATGTCAATTGGGAGTTCTACCCACAGTTCTATCCCTTATTGAATGTGCCCTGAATAGGGGATTTTCCACAGGATATCTGCACCTAATCTACTCTGGCCTGTGATTCGAAGATATAAAATACAGAATAAGAGAGGATTGACTGGCAGCAGTCTGCGCACTTACATCTCCCTCCAGATCATTTCGGGCTCTCTTGCATCTTATGCTCGTTTGAAGTGTATATTTTGCAGTGAGTCTGTGATTGCAGGCCAAAAAGTTGTACAATTTGAAATAACCGAAATGTTTTGTAAATGTTGTTGCCTTTGTTCGGCACCAATAACATGAATGTGAATTTCCACAGGTGTATGGATTCCTCTGAAGGTAAAAGAATGATTCAGAAGTATGAGGAGATGATGGAACTCCTGGACAAGTAAGTAACAGACTCCGCTCATTATCAGACAGTTCTCAAGAAGCATATTTTCATGCACTGAAATAGCTTAGGGACATCTGAGCTGTAGAGATGAAAATTTATATAAATTGATGAATTGGTTGTGGTTAATCTCCAACTGGATCCCTTAAATAGTTGCTCTACTTCTGCACAATTATGTTTTATAGTTAGAGAGATGTTTTACAAGTCTGATTGTTCCTTGACACTGCAAAGGTGGTGATTGTTGGCTGATGGGAATGGGTTTCTTCATGGTCAACAGTGCTATTCATCCGTAGGCGTATCAGAGTCTTCAACAACAAAATCTTTTGTAAGTTGTGCTTGTGAAAATATTTATTCTCTGAGCCATCCGTGTTTTATTGTGAGGGACTTTCTGTCGGTTATGGTACGAGCATATGACAAGAAAGGCGGAAAAGACCATCAAGTCTGCCCTATTTAGACATGGTGCAAACATGCTGGGCTGGATTTTGATACTAGGGGCGGGCTGGGGTCGTGAATCCCACTTTTTGGGTTGTAGACCCGCCTCCATCGACTTGTGGCCAACCCATTGTATTTTCCCTTGATTGACCTTGTTGAGCCCGCCCAGTGAGCTCAGCAGGCAACAGGTGACGTCACAGATTGACATTTCATCTGTCAAGAGCTTTTGACAGATGAAATATCAGCGTTTGACAGCTCTGTGAAGCTGTCAAACACTGACAATTTGTCTTCTAACTTGAGTCCTTCCTCTCAGGCTGAGTTAGAAATCATTCCAGCACAGAAAACAGAGGCTGAAACTTTTGACAGCACCACGGCCTTTCTGCTTTCTGTGCCGGTGAGATTTCTGACTCCCGAGAACTGAAGGGCTGACACCTGCAGGAGGAAGTTAAGGTAAGTAAAACTTTTCCCCACACTTTACACTTACCTTACACACTTACCTCTACACACATGCACTCATCACTCACCTGCCCACCGGACATATCGACCCCTCCAACCCCTGCAGACCCACGGTCCGCCTCGCTAACTTGGCGTGGTAGCCACCTGTCGGGAAGCCCACATTTCAGCCTTCAAAATAGGGATTAGGCAAAAAACTGCCTGTTAACTACCTGTTAACAGGCAGTTAATTGTCACTAATCCCCTTCCCGCCTTGGGGAGGCGGGTCCCAGCACAGGTCGGGTACCCGCCGCCAGCGAAACTGGCATGGAGGCAGGTTGGGGGCGGGATGGGGTCGGGACCCCCGAATCTGCAACTTTAACCCCCCACACGCCTCCAAACCTGACTCCACAGGTCAATGAAAATCCAGCCCGCTATGTTTCAGCTATGAAGAGAGACTGGACAGGCTGGGGTTGTTTTCCTTAGAGCAGAGAAGGCTGAGGGGGGACCTGATTGAGTTGTACAAAATTATGAGGGGCATAGATAGGGTAGATAGAAAGGAACTTTTCCTCTTAGTAGAGGGGTCAATAACCAGGGGGCATAGTTTCAAGGTAAGGGGCAGGAGGTTTAGAGGGGATTTGAGGAAAAACTTTTTCACCCAGAGGGTGGTTGGAATCTGGAACTCACTGCCTGAAAGGGTGGTAGAGGCAGGAACCCTCACAACATTGAAGAAGCATTTAGATGAGCACTTGAAACACCATAGCATACAAGGCTACGGACCAAGTGCTGGAAAATGGGATTAGAATAGATCGGGCTTGATGGTCGGTGCAGACACGATGGGCCGAAGGGCCACTTTCTGTGCTGTATAACTCTATGACTCTATGACTATGCATCCCCAACCACTCAATCTCCTGGAAAAGCCAACAGGATAAACTGTTAACAAATGCCTTGGTCTATAACATGGTTGAATTATCTCTAATGTTCACTGTACAGTTTCTCTGGTACTGTCAGTGGCTACAACATTCAGCTTCGACTTGATCTGCTCGCTGTCCTTGTGATGCTACTCAACTAACAGTGATTAAAGAAGTGGCTATGGTCTACAGTGCTCAACAGCTTAATAGCCTCAACACCATACAGAGTGCTCAGCCCATTTTATACACTGACAAGCAGTTCTTTTTGAGCCACAGCCAGAGAAATGAGAAGTGCCATGGAGTCCTGTTATATACAGTAGATCAATACTGGCAGAAAGGTTGCTTACAACGAGAGTTGTCATAGAGTCAGAGTCATAGGGGAAAAATTCGGTTGATTTGCGCCTTCATTGCAAGAGGATTTGAGTACAGGAGCAAGGATGTCTTACTACAGTTATACAGGGCTTTGGTGAGACCACACCTGGAGTCCTGTGTGCAGTTTTGGTCTCCTTACCTAAGAAAGGATATACTTGCCATAGAGGGAGTGCAGCTAAGGTTCACCAGACTGATTCCTGGGATGGCAGGACAGTCGTATGAGGAGAGATTGGGTCGACTAAGTCTGCATTCACTAGAGTTTAGAAGAATGAGAGGGGATCTCATTGAAACGTATAAAATTCTGACAGGGCTAGACAGACTGCTCCTATTTTTCTATGTTTCTATATTTCTAAATCCTGGTTCAGCAGTAAATGTAAAGGTGTGAATTTGGGATAGGAAAAAAATGAAATATGGTCTGATTGGGTTCTGGGACACGAGCTGGATGGGCTGAAAGGCCATTTTTGTCCGACAAACTTATATTTGCAACATCTCCGTGTAACTAAACTCAAGCTAGATTTAGGAAATTACTCTAAAACTGCTCAAGTCCTTCTCCTTTCATTTTAAAAAAATGGTTTGTTCCGTCAAACTCAATTAACTTGCATTACAATAGTTACGCTGATATAAGTATCTTAAATATCTCTCATGCTCTTACCATTGTTATGTACCATGAAAAACCATACAAACTAGGATATAAGTACTTGATTAAAAATATATTTTCACAGAAAATAATCACGTTTAACAGCTTGGACTTCTGACTCAGTTGAACCTACACATTTATTAAACACCATGCATAAATTACCACTTGGCTCTTTCAGTTTCATTCCATTAAATATACAAGTTTGCCTTTAAAGCTTCATGCTTGGATCTCTATATCTTAGCCTTAATTTTCCAAGTCCCAGCCGATGGCGAGGTATCTTACTATCAGCCGAGACTCTGAAAACCAACTCGATTACATTGTATTGTATGGAGAATAACATCTTGTTGAGTTATTGATGTTGTGCTTGTTGGATAGTATAACTGGAGTCACATTGCATTTCTGTGTACACGCACCATACTTTCCGCGGCTACAGTGAAGAAACCTTTCCTTCATCACAAGTCAACCCCTTTATGACCAAAAGTGAAAGAACAATAAAAGAAGAATCAAACCTAACCAGACAATTGTTGTTCATTGAAATGTATAAAATTCTGACAGGGCTAGACAGACTGGATGTTTCCCCTGGCTGGGGGTGTCTAGAACGAGGGGTCACAGTCTCAGGATACAGGGTAGGACATTTAAGACTGAGATGAGGAGAAATTTCTTCACTCAGAGGGTGGTGAACCTGTGGAATTCTCTACCACAGAAGGCTGTGGAGGCCAAGTCACTGAATATATTTAAGAAGGAGATGGATAGATTTCTAGACACAAAAGGCATCAAGGGGTATGGGGAGAGAGCGGGAATATGGTATTGAGATAAAGGATCAGCCATGATCATATTGAATGGCGGAGCAGGCTCGAAGGGCCAAATGGCCTAATCCTGCTCCTATTTTTCTATGTTTCTATGTTTCTCCCGTTAGGGCGCTAACGGGGCGCAAAGCAACTAGCGCCTGGGCGCGGTGCCGCCAATGCCTCCCGCGATATTCAGCGGGAGGTTAGCGGCGGCGGTTACCGTTAGCACCCCGTGGCGCTGCACCTCGGCGATGATGTAATTGCCGTGCGCAGCGCCCCGCTTGCGCTCCCGGCCGCGATCTTCGGCAGCGCCCCCTGACTTACCGCCGGACGCTATGTCCGACAGGTTCAGGGGGACCTACCTGCGGCCGGGGCGGCGCAAATTAAAGGGGAGGTGCCAGGCGGCCATTTCTGTTGCTGGCCGCCTGCCAGCACCTGCCCCCGTTGCTGTCTCCAGCCTTCTGTGCCGTCCTCCCGCGGAGTGCCGGCTGTGCTCCGTGAGCCTGGCACTTCTCTTGACTGGCGGGCTCTTTTGCCGGCACTCCGATCCCTGGTGGCCCAGCTGGGCCCCGGGTTGCGCTGCGCAAGGCCCCTCCCCTTTAATAAGGGGAGGAAGGCCTGCAGTACCGCGGCGCTGCAGCACGTAATGCCGTGATATTCACCCGCCTCCCTCTTGGGGTGCTACCAGTGAATTTCGGACGCGGGGGCGCTAATTTTTTCGGGGCGCTTAAAGTAGTGAAGTTAGCGCCCCAAAGGGGGCGCGACCCAATTTTTTCCCCCATAGAGTCATAACAGCACAGAAGGAGGCCATTTGGCCCATCGAGTCCGTGCCGGCTCTCTGTAGAACAATCCAGTCAGTCCCATTCCCCTGCTCTATCCCCGTAGCCCTGCAAGTTTATTTCCCTCAAGTGCCTATCCAGTCTCCCTTTGAAAACATTGAGTGTCTCCGCTTCCACCACTTCCGTTGGCAGCGAATTCCAGGTCATCACCACTTGCTGCGTAAAAAAGTTTTTCCTCACAGCCCCCCGTATCTCTTGCCCAAAACCTTAAATCTGTGTCCCCTAGTCCTTGTACCATCAACTAGTGGGAACAGCCTTTCCCCGTCTAGCCTATCCAAACCCGTCATAATCTTGTACACCTCTATCAAATCACCCCAATGTATGTAACGAGGTTTGAAATTCTTTTCATTCAGAGATTGATCAACAAAGGGAATGGGCTTCCTAGGAGGGTAGTGGAGGCAAACATCGTGGGATTATTTAAGAAACAAGTAGATTCGATGATGGCGGGACTGTAGGTTTTTCTAGATGGATGAGCTAAGATGGGTCACATAGCTTTCTTCATCTGTATCTACCTTATAATGAGACATTTACGTACAGGAAGCAGGACATGAGGAAAATTTGTATCTGGAAAGCATTTGCAATCCGCAAGAATTTAAATCAATCCCAGTTGTGTAAAAGTGTGTCTGACTTGCAATCCAGGCTGCATTTAAGAGCTGATTTCATTGTGTTGGCTGTTCTGTTATTTTGTGAACATTAGGGGGCTCTCTGAAACCACAGTGCTTTCTCACTCCCCTTTTGTCTAATGCCCTTTTCCATGGTTTTTATTGAACATTATTTTGTTTGCCAGTCAGGCATTTTCTGGTATTCTGCAGTGCTGATGAGATGAAAATAATCAAGTGACCATTGAATGTTTTGTTGGCAAATGATGTATTCTGAACTTACTGCTTTTACTCAGCCATGTGTCATCCCCTTACAAATGATGCAGTCGCTTTTTACAGCAGCTGATTGTATAATTCTAAGGAAAGGTAATTGTATTACATTTTAAATAACAAATTCTAAAAGTCTGCAATGCATCAAAAGAATTAACCTAATTTAAAATCTAATTCTAGTCAATTAGATGGCACTTGCATAGAAAGCATCATGCATGCACAATCCAGGCTGTACTTGATGAATAACAATAGATTTACATTCACTTAAATGAGCTACTGCAAATGTATTCTGTGGAACTAATAGTTTAACTCTTTCATCAACAAAAACCCGTATCTTGGTTTAAATTGCTTTCAGAAGCTAGGTATTCTGCGGCGAGTGTCTCACCTCCTGACTCCCCAAAGTCTTTCTACCATCTACAAGGCACAAGTAAGGAGTGCGATTGAATACTCTCCACTTGCCTGGATGAGTGCAGCTCCAACAACACTCAAGAAGCTCGACACCATGCAGGACAAAGCGGCCCGCTTGATTGGCACCCCATCCACCACCTTAAACATTCACTCCCTCCACCACTGGCGTACCGTGGCTGCAGTGTGTACCATCTACAAGATGCACTGCAGCAACTCGCCAAGGCTTCTTCAGCAGCACCTCCCAAACCCGCGACCTCTTCCACCTAGAAGGACAAGGACAGTCGGAGCATGGGAACACCACCACCTCCAAGTTCCCCTCCAAGTCACACACCATCCTAACTTAGAAGTATATCGCCGTTCCTTCATCATCGCTGGGTCAAAATCCTGGAACTCCGAACGGCACTGTGGGAGTACCTGCACAACACGGACTGCAGCGGTTGAAGAAGGCGGCTCACCACCACCTTCTCAAGGGCAATTAGGGATGGGCAATAAATGCTGGCCTTGCCAGCGACGCCCACATCCCATAAAAACAAATAAAAAAAATTAAAAAATTGGTTAAGTCACTATTTTGCTTCATTCAGTGCAATCTTAACCCTTAGTTCTGATGGTGGATGTGCACACAAAATCCCATAACCTGTCTTTTCTCTTTACAGATCCTGACTGGCCTGCTGTGCATGTCCAACATTTATTGTTTTTATTTCAGATTTCCACCATTTGCAGTTTTGCCCTCTTATTTTACAATTATAATCCTGTTGGATCAACCTACTCAGTCCCTTCCCCCCATCCCCCCTCCCCTGCCACATATTATGGATTTCCTCTTCGAAAATAAATGTTTCTACTTTTCCGTATTGCAAGGCAAACTCTTCCTGTTGCTGAGAGGACAGGTGGGAGGATCATTCCCAGATCCCTGTATTCTCATATGTACATATGAAAAAGAAGGACAGGAAAAGACCAGCAGGTCCATCAAGTCCCATACTGTCGTGGTACAACTTAGGCACACCACCAGCCCCATCCGTACCCCCGCTCCAAGTCACTACCAACACCACCAACAACCAGCCAAGCAACCATCTGTGAGTGACAGAAAAACATCAGGCCAATTAAGAGGAAAAACATTTTCTAGGAAATTCTTTTCTGACCCGCCAAAGCAATCAAAGAGGTTACAGGAAACCACAGTGAGTGTGAGACACATCCGCAATAAATCACCTGCCTTCTATGTATACTGATATTGGCCAAGTCAGGAACTCGTCCAGCTTCCTTTTCAATGCTTGCAGCGAATCCATACTCACTACACGAGCCGATAACTTGTTCTCTGGGCTTACGGTTACAATTCTACCTGGTGCAAACAAGCTTGGCACTCCACCTACATGCATGACACCACGTTTATCTATATTAAATACTTGCATTGGAGGCAGTTCAGAGAAGGTTCACGAGGTTGATTCCGGAGATGAAGGGGTTGTCTTATGAAGAAAGGTTGAGCAGGTTTGGCCTCTATTCATTGGAGTTTAGAAGAATGAGAGGGGATCTTATTGAAACATATAAGATTCTGAAGGGGCTTGACAGGGTAGATGCACAGAGGATGTTTCCCCTCGTGGGGGAAACTAGAACTAGGGGGCAGAATAAGGGGGCACCCATTTAAAACAGAAATGAGGAGTAGTCTCTTCTCTCAGAGGGTTGTGAATCTTTGGAATTCCCTTCCCCAGAGAGCTGTGGAGGCTGGGTCATTGAATATATTTAAGGTGGAGATAGACAGATTTTTGAACGATAAGGGAGTCAAGGGTTATGGGGAGTGGGCAGGGAAGTGGAGTTGAGGCCAAGATCAGATCAGCCATGATCTTATTGAATGGCGGAGCAGGCTTGAGGGGCCAAATGACCTACTCCTGCTCCTACGTCTTATGTTCTTAAATGACATCTGCCACACATAGCCCCATTGCCCCATCGAATCTAGATGTGCTTGTAATCTGTTTTCCTCATCTCAGGTCCTAACACCCGCACAAATCTTTGTATCGTCCACGGATTTACGGACAATTGCCTCGATGCCTTCATCCAGATCATTCATATCGATAATGAAGGACAACACCGACCTTTGGGGGTCTCCATGAGTAACTGGTCCTTACGCAGAACCACTGCCATTAATGACAACCTTCTGCCTATGAGAATGAAACCAATTCCTTATCCAACTCAAAATCTGTCCGCTAATCCCACAGGACTCTATCGTATTAAGTAATCTATTGTCAGAGATTATTTTGAAAATCAAAGTATACAGTGTCAAGAGAGCTTCCTATATCCACCACCAATGTGGTAACTTCCCCCTCCCCCCCCCCCAAAAAATGGAACCAGGTTGGTTAGACATGATCTGCGATTCCAGAAGCCTCATTGGCTGGGCGTACCTGACTCATCGATTAGTCCCTCTCTGCGTTCGTTTCTCTTTCCCCTATTTTCTGTGGGTCATTTCCGAGCCTCTGCTTAACAAGTCCTTACAGTTGTGATCAGGGATTTAACAGACTGTGCATCCATGGTTCTGTGTACAGGAATTGCAATGTGCTGGACCACCAGCACTGTGGTGATTCTGATCAGAGTTTCAGCCATTAACCTCGGTAGTATGGGCTAAAACACCGATTTTGATGGAGGGAAGTTTTTTGCGTAGATCTTGATGTTGCCCCGCGATGTTCACAGCCCTGCCTGTCGGCTTCCTGAAAGAAATACAAACTGCAGCAGATGTTTCAATGTGTACAATCCTTACACTTCAGCTCAAGCATATTTCTCTTGGAGCTAAATTTCTTTGTGCTTGTGATTTTATGATTTTCTGTGGAGAAAATGGACGAGATCATGTGGGTTATGAAGGTGTAGATCTAAGCGATCAGTGTGGATAATTTCCTCTGGTCAATGTGCGTAACAACAGTGTAAACAAATGCAGGAAGATTTCCTCGAGTTGATATTTCGGGCGGAATCATGGACACGCTTACAGTTTTGCTGGAAATGGTGACGAGAGCAAAATTCTCCTGCATTTATTTAGGATGTCACTACACACAACAAACAGAGGAAATCATTGCCACTGATTACACCCACGTGTGGTGCACTTAATGAAGTAAAAACAATTTCAATGGGTTCACAACAAAGGAAACCATTGCAATGTAATGAGAGACTTCATCTGATTAAATGATCCAGAGTTGTTGGAATAGCTAAGTGCCATATACTTGATGCTATGGATAGACTTGTGAAACCAAACTGTAGGTTTGTACTGGTGACAGTGTTATGGAACAAATATCCATCAGCTTATTTGCATGGACAAGTAAAGAGAATCATTGACTGTTAGAGCAATGCATGTTAGCTCGGTTAAAGCTAACTGGCTCATTTTCAGTGCTTCTTAAGCTGCTGTACTAATACTGAATCTGTTGAGTAGCTTAAGAAATTCTTCTTCCCACATGTGCTTACTCTCACTTTGAAATCTCTTCAATTTTTGTAGATACGAGGCAAAGCTGTATTTAGACTGGTCCGAGACTGTAGCTGAAAAATCTCAATATAATCTCACTCAACCGCTCCTCAAACGAGACCCAGAAACAAGACTGATCTCCGTGAACTTTGATCCTCAGGCAAGTTATGAAGCGGAAGTCACTTGTTGTGGTTGGGGTGCCATTGAGTCGGGGTGGTTACGTGCCAAGTACTTTTCTATGTTCTGTTCCCCTCTCTTTATTCCTGGTGTGTTACAAAACTCAAACAATAATACATCTGCTGCAGCCTCGCTGAGGTGCTATATTGTAGGAAATGGTGATCAGAGGGAACAAGATGGGTCAACACTCTGTCCGTTCCCTTCAGGGAGCTGAGTCTGAATCTAGGCCAGATCGACAGACAAAAGTCTCTTCTCTGTGTTGTATGCAAGAGTCTTGTATGAAACAAATTTGGCCAATTTCAACCCAGTTCCCAATGAGTATTAGCCCGCATCACAACACTGCCTACTAATTGGCACAAATGAGCAATCTATCTTCGATCTGGGAAATGGGAATTTTATACTGGTACTGTGGGAGGTACCCTTCTGAGTTTTGAATTGAGGCATTTTTGGGGGGAGAGAACAGAGGGAGCTTTACTCTCAACTTGACCTGAGCTGTACCAGAGCTGGATTTCCTGCTGTTACCAACTGCTTAAGATGGAAAGTATTGCAGTTCCTACCACTGACTCTCTCTCCTCTATGAGTACAAAAATGTACCAAGTCATAAAACCAGAGAGCCACGTATTAGGGAGGAGAGGGATGCTGTTTCTCTGTGACTCTGATTGATTGTTGTGTAGTTGTTACCTTTGGAGCTTGCACTTCAGTAATGGATCCAATGTGACTTTGGGCAAGATTTCTCAGGCTATTGGGGACGAAAGTCAAAAAAAAGTTAAACAATTTGCCTGTTTGGCCTTGACTCTCCTTAGTTTGTTTTGTGGAAATTTCCAGAGGGATCTGATTCAAAGCTAATAACTGTACAGTGGCACAGGTGGAGATTTAAAAAATATGAACCTGACCTAAACAAGCAGTCTCGGTGGGATGGACTCAGTTCTCTCATTGCTGATCCTTACTCGAGTCTCACCTAGCTACAGGTCTAAATAGCAGCACTGCTAGAATATCATGAAGAAACCTCAAAGACTGCTGTGAAAATAAAGTGATGCGAATACAGAATAATTGGTAGCTGTAAGTGTACTACAGATGAGGGCTTCAGATAAGCTCAGGACTTTTCGTCTGAATCTCAAGATTAGATTGCATCTTTGAAATTACTCTTATTACGATGTATTCTTTACTTCTGCCCCAGAAGTCTCCCCACATGATTCACTCTCCCGTTATCAGTCAGAGTGTAAGAGTGCCCAGGGTCTGGGGTTGGCTCATCTTTTGGAGCAATGGGCTGGATTTGAATTAAATCGCATTTGAGTGGGGCAGAATCATGATTAAATGCTGCACCCAACTCTCAGTCTATTTTTCATTTGTTGCAAATCTTGGGCCGTGCCATTTATGTCCTTCACATACGTCTCTCTCTCTCTCCATCTTTTCTCCCTGTCTATCTCCTCATTCTCTCACTCTCTTTCTCTCTCGTTGCTTCTCTTTCTGCCCACCTTCACATCTCTCCCTCTTTCTCACGGCTCTCTTACTTTCCTTTTTTATTTCTCTCTCCTATTTGTCTCTGCATTTGTGGATGTAAAGAGACAACAGCATCAAGACTTGGGCCAGCTTGCAGCAGCAACATAAGGACTCAGGTGGAGACATGGGTAGGGGCAGCACTAGGTCTCGGGCGGGCAGGGAGAGGCCTCAATATTGCGACTCGGGGAGCAGATGAGTTGGAGGCACCAGCATAGGTACAAAGGCAGGAGCATTCACCAACTGGCCCGCGGGCTTAATCCTGCCTGGTTCACCATTTTATCTGACCTACGGACCTCTGCCTAACTGATACCTCCTGCGCAGTGCCCCAGGTAAGCGAGGAGATGTGAGCAGCATTAATAGAAATTGCTCACCGTTGGGTGGGGGGGAAACACCAGGAAAAACAACTCATCTGCTGGTGGGATTGTGGGAATGAAAAAAAACACACATCAGACAAGCAGCACAGCCAGCTGTCTTAGTAGGAACGCAGCGAGCTTACACATGGCTCCCCCTCCTAGCGCGATGCTGTCCTCCTCCTGCCTCAGGAATCCGCCGTACTGCAGGACTACTGGGACTGAGAGCCACATGTCATCTTGCTAAGTAAGCCCGTCCTGCTGTTCGATTCTGTTTTTGAAATTCCCATGACTGAGCCAACAGATGTTGCTTCTGCCCGTGTGTTCATGGGGGCTGAACGCTCTTTTATTATTGTGCTCACCTCACTTAGCTGTGGCACTGTGCTGGAGGGTTCACTTGGGCAAAGCACTGCTACCTGGATAACATTGAGCAGGGAATGTTGACGTCCTGGGTGACTGGCATTTCAAATTTCTCCTCACTCCTGAACAAAAGAAGCCTGAACTGTACTTATCACTTATCACCTCCCAAAAACTCACCACTGAATTCGTGGGTGTAAACCTAAGTTCTGCTATTATGCGACACAGTGCTGCACTCTACCACCCTCTGGATACTGTTTCAGTTCCGTGTGGGTCTTCTGTTTTTGTGCCAACAGCTTGTGTCAGTGCGGGACAATTGTTTGTCGGTGTCTGTGATGTGTGACAACTGTCCCAAATGAGGACTGACAATTTCTAATATAACTGCAGCAACCTGCAGGGAATTATGAGCAGGTTTAATCTCCATTATAGGTTAGAGCTTGAAGCTGTGCCAGACTAATGTCAAAGTAGTATTATTTTGCATTGATTTAAAACTATATGGTCTTCATCAACATGCTCCTATTTCAAATTGAACTCTCCAGGAAGAAAACTGAGAGAAAAATAAATATTTGCCAGTCATGTGCATTATCTTTCTCTTCCATCTCGGCTGTTCTGTGCAATTTACAGCTGGTCTCGGTGTTACGAGAGGTTAGATACTTAGAGGCACGTCATACAGTAAAGATTCCCGATACCGCGGCTGAAATCTACGCCTCGAAAGAATCCTACCGACAATATGTGGCTACCTTGGAGCTGACCGCTAACTGGTACAACAAGGTCCTAAAGTCTGTCCTGGGGGTGGAGTTTCCTCTCATAGCGGGGCAAGTACAACAGATTGACTCCAAAATAAAGGAGGCAGAAGAGTCACTGAACTGGAAGAATGAAGGTAATAAATTAATTTGCACTTAACTTAAAATGTAGAGTGGATGTCATGAAAGGACCGCTGTTGTGAATGAACCACAAGCTCCGCAGAATCGAACGTGCTGTTGCACTGGGAAAATATTGGCCCGCAATTTGCGATCGGGATGTCGGCGAACTGGCAGCGTTTGCCGTCATTCCGCCTTTGAAACTGACCGCAACTTCGGGATTTGGCGCAGGCGCATACAGAAATCCCAGGGTTGCGGTCTGTCATTGACAGCTCCGAAACAGGCTGCGCTGTGCCCGCCCCCACCCACCAACAGAGCCGGCAATCTGTGTAATCACCAAAATCATTGAAACTGACGAAAGCTTCGGCACTTCCGCAGTAATTACGGCTGTTAAATTCCCCACTAAAAGTTAGACCCAAAGGGATTCGGTGTAACTGGGGTTTTAACAATGTATTGACTGCTAAACAAATGTTAAGGACCTGGAAAACTCATTTTAATTTTGTGCAGTGTGAAATTTGTCCATTTTAATAAAAATTACATTTTTAAAGAAACTTCGAAAAAAAAAATGTTTTACATTTTTTTTTTAAGTTTGTCCATCTTTATTTCAGGTTTGCCTTTTCCCCCATGTGAGAGCCCCAATCTTTGATTTGCTTTCTCTAACATTTTTAAAAAGTTAGAATTTTGAGAGCTTACTCACTTCCTTGTTCACTGTCTGTGAGAATTCTGGCTTTTGATTGGCTGCTTAGACAGCCTGTTGACGTCAAAGCAGCTCGCACAAGGGAATCCCCATTAACTTCCGTTAATTTGAATTGAAGGTCGGAAAACCTGAAGTTCTCGACACAGGGATCGCGAGATCCTTGTGTGAAGCTTACTTCGGGGCCAACGGCGAACGACTTTGCTTCGCCGCTGACTGCAAATTCTGGGCCATTACTTTATAAATATGTTTGAAATTTCAAATGCTGTACCCTTAAAAAAGATGATTTGTTGCTGTTGGGGAAGGAAGGGTTGAGAATTTTTAAGAAGCTTTTAACTTCTCCCAGGAAGGAGAACTTCCAGGAGAATAGTTTGATTAAGCGGGAAACCTTACGGAATGCCAAGCTTTTCGGGGAGTTTCTAGTGTCGGGTTTTATGAGCAGTTGTTTATGAGCAGGACTAAATTCTTGTCTTTCTTGCACCGTTTCCTCTGACAGTATTAGGGCCCCAGTCACAAGGTTTCTGCTGCTCTGTTGAAAAGTCGTTCACTTTACATTTCTTCCAAGAGCTGACATTTTCCTTTTCAAACCTCTAATAAGCTTGCGTTGTTTATTCAGTGTACTGAGATGGCATTCCTTTAAGATTAACAACCACTTCAGTGAAATTGATCAGAAACTCACCGGAGCTTGACTGTAGCATGTTAAGACATTAACAATGAATTATAATAACAGGGGAAAAAATCCTAGTGGTGTGGAATAGTAATTAACAAGCTAATAGAAGAAAATCTAGATAAATTGAGGCTTATCACTGAACAAACCTAATAAATAATAACGTGTCAGAATCTCCCTCTGCTTAATACATTCTTGTTACTATTTTGTAAGGCATCTGGGATTATATACAAACAGTCCGGGATATGGTCCGTGACTTGGAGTGCCGAATGCAGAAAGCAAAAGACAATGTGGGTGCAATGCTGAATATTATGAAGACGTGGGTATCTCCTGTTTTTGAAAGGAAGGAAGGGAAAAAGGATGCCCTCCTCAATCTGGATGACCGGAATGAAAGGCTTGAGAAACGCTACACTTTTATTCAGCAAACGGGCGAAAAAATCCACTCATTGGTGAAGGTAGGGTGAGATCAGAACTATGAGGGAGCATTCAATGGAATGCAGAACCTTCCAGCCAAGGCGCTGGACTGTTTAGTCTTATTTTATGTCTTGCTGTTAATATTTTACTGACTCCCTCACACCATTCTTTACAAAAAAATATAATGCCAAGTAAATGCCCACGAGATGGTAGGTAAAGTGTTTGGCGTTAGAACCCCACCGTACAGTCTGAATAATCTGAATACTGAATAAAATTAAAATTTGCTTAGGTAATATCTTCATACAGTAAAACATAATCCAGAACCAATCAAAACTGTTTCCTTTTTTAAAAAGTGCCTGGTATGATTAAGTTATCAATTTTGGGTCCTTCCAGTTTTTTGTTCTGATTCTACTGTCCTCCCCATCCCACTTGGTCTGATTAAGTTTCTGCTCAGTTACTAGCTGGCTGATGCTGAGTGAAGATCTACTCCTCTTTCTGCTCATATCTAGCATTCAAAATTGCCCCAGAATTCGCTTGAGAATCATCTTAAAGGAACCGAGGATCGTGCCGAAATGTTCGCCATCCAGTAAGTGGCTAGAAATCTGTAGGGAGATCAGGAGAGAGGAGAGCCTAAAGAAAAGGTGGAAGAGATAAAAAGAGGAAACGCAGCACCAGAGAACTACAGCGACCAGCATACCTCAGATAGGTTGGCAGACGTGTACTCTCCCGAAAGGCATATCCCACTTACTTATGTCCAGAGAACTTAGGTGCAGATTGGTAACAGCCAAGGCAAAGCCACTGCCCTCAAGTATGCACAGCCTTACCAGTGATGCCCACATCCCAAGAATGAATTAAAAAAACGGAGAGAAGAATCCCCACATTTAATGACAAATTTGGCACTTAATCCCATTAATGAGGCTGGCTGGCTGACTAATCATCAAAAGTGCCCTGGAATACCGATTCTTCGATCTTCAGGCTTGACATCTTGGAGCCACTCAACCCCAAAGGTCCTCAAACAAAGCCTTCTGACCAACTAAGTGGAAACAGGAAAGTAGCTAGAAAAACATTTAGAAGTAGCCTCAGAACGCTGCTACGAACCTAACTGTGAAAGGCTCTTTAAATGTATTTCTGTAACCAGCTACGGGCGCCCATTGTACCTGGATGGGTAGGTGACTGAACCCCATATCGATGTAAACACTGGGAAATTGTGTGGAAATCTAAATTTTATCGCTGGGTCTAACTATCATATAATTAACTGAAAACTGATGGTCATTACTGGTGCCAGTACAAAACCTGTCCAAAAAATTAAATGGGTGCTAAATGGGAGAAAATCTTATATAGAATGTACAGCACAAAAACAGGCCATTCGGCCCAACTGGTCTATGCTGGTGTTTCTGCTCCACACGAGCCTTCTCACACCTTACTTTATCTTACCCTATCAACATATCCTTCTGTTCCTTTCTCCCTCATGTACTCAACCCTTACATGCATCGACGCTATTCATTTCAACCACTCCATGTGGTAGTGAGTTCCACATTCTCACCACCTGGCACAATGGATCTCTTGCCCATTTTTCTGATCGATCATGCCCATTAATAACTGATAATCTCGTGATAACTGAAGCGAATGCTCTCCTGGCCTGAGATTGTAGATCTGCTTTTGTTGTGTTTGGGCCTTCAGCAATTATAAAGTTCAACAGATCATTAAAAATGATGCATCACACAGAAGATTCTCGAGATTAGATTTTCCTCCAGGATGGTCCACTGCTGGAGGATGAGGGTTGGGACTTCCGACTGCTGGCCCGACCCTGCTGTGAACCTGATCCAGATACCTGGGGTCAGGGCTGTTTGAGCGTGCATGGCGAGCTCCCAGTGGGATACCAGCCACTGGGAGTGAGGAAGAAGGCAGGGGTGCTTCAGCAGGAAAGGACGAGCATTGTTTAAAGGAGGCAGAAGCGCCCCGAAGATCTGTTGACAAGTTTAATGTTGGGCTAAGCTGAGACTTAAAAAAGGGAAGATTTTGAACCAGAGGAGAGGGAAGTCCTGCAGATTCCGACAGCTGAACTGCTGAGGAATCTGCAGGAATACCAGCCTATATTTTCTTACTGAGCTGGTTGTTCTGTACAATGAAAGTATATACTTAGCATAACAACATTACATCCAGCAATGGCAATGGATTCCGAAATGGATTAAACTGTATACTTTTAAGAACATAAGAAATAGGAGCAGGAGTAGGCCATTTGGCCCTTCGAGCCTGCTCTGCCATTCAATAAGATCATGGCTGATCTTCTACCTCAACTCCACTTTCCTGAACTATCCCCATATCCCTTGATTCCCTTAATATCTAAAAATCTATCAATCTCTGTCTTGAATATATTCAACGAGTGAGCCTCCACAGCTCTCTGGGGGAGAGAATTCCAAAGATTCACCACCCTCTGAGTGAAGAAATCTCTCCTCATCTCAGTCCTAAATGGCCGACCCCTTATTCTGAGACTGTTACCCCTAGTTCCATACTCCCCAGCCAGGAGAAACATCCTCCCTGCATCTACCCTGTCAAGCCCTGTAAGAATTTTGTATGTTTCAATGAGATCACCTCTCATTCTTCTAAACTCCAGAGAATATAGGCCTAGTCTACTCAATCTGTCCTCATAGGACAATCCCCCCATCCCAGGAATCAGTCTGGTGAACTTTTGTTGCACTCTCTCTATGGCAAGTATATCCTTCCTTAGGTAAGGGGACCAAAACTGTACACAATACTCCAGGTGTGGCCTCACCAGGGCCCTATATAATTGCAGCAAGACGTCTCCACTCTTATACTCAAATCCTCTTGTAATAAAGGCCAGGATTATTATTGCCAGGATTAATACATTTTGTTGGTTATTTCATTTTTGAAAGAAGGATTTTAGGATATTTCAAATTGTACTAACAGATTTACTCCTATTAAATGCATGAAGTAATACAATTTGCCTTATTATTTATGACAAATATTACAACATTTTTATAATTCACCAGGAAAATCTGAGTCTGTTCCAAGCAGATGAAACTTCGAATGTCTGGAAGGCATATGTTGACTATGTTGATGAAATGGTCATTGACGGTTTCTTCAATGCTATTGAATCTTCTCTGAATTACCTTACAGACAATGCTGGTAAGAATAACCTATTTAAGTAACAAAACCCTTCTCAGTCACATACAAAGAATGGTCAATTTGTTTAGTTTTTAAAAGCATAGGTTCCATTATTGTCTTTGTTAGTCCCTTCTTTTCTACTTCTCTTTTCCTTCCCTACTCTTCCAAAGATATTGGCCCAGAACTTGCTGGAGTGGGGCATCTCGTGGCGTGTCCTGTTTGTTAGATTTTTTTCCCCCTCACCCTTCAGCTTGAAAAATGTTTGCACCGCAAAATGTTGGAAGTGCGAGTTGGTAACGGAGCAGTGAGGTCAATGGGACATCTGGGACATTGGTGAACAAAGGGACCAACAGGCTATCGCCTAAACCAATGAGATTTAAGGATAGAGAAAGAAACAGAAGAATGACAGAGAAGGAAGCAGGGTGAATTAGAGTCAAATTAGGTACAGTAAGAGAAATAAAGAGATGGAAAGATTGGATTAAGAGAGAGAGAAAAAATAAACAAAGGAAAAGTAAGAAAAAATAATAAAATATATAATTAAAAATTTTAAAAACCTCTAAGAACAATTTACTACCTGTAGGAGTGAGACGCTACAATTTCAATTGTTCCCATTCTGGGCCGAAGATGTTGTGTGGCATAAATCTCACAATTAAAAGGGTCCTTACATCGTTCAGTACTAGCCCTAACTTTCTGCGCCGTGTTTAATTCATTTTAACAGAGTAAATGCGGCAATTTCTTGAAACTTACGTGGCGGTTGACGACGAGATGCCGTTTTCATGAGGCTAATGGCGGAGCGGCGCAAATCGTCCAGCAGCTTGTGGCGATTCGCAACTCACGGAGTATCTCTTCTTCGCAAATTGCTGGGTTATTTACACACTAATAGTGGCATGCACATTAAAGTCACCGTTATTTTGGCAACAAATTCTGGCCCATTGTTTCATGCTGGGAGATGTTTCCACAGGAGCTGACATTCCCTCTGGTACCTCGCCCAACCAGCCATTGTTCATGTGTATCACAGATAGAGAGTGTTTGTCCTCATACTGCTTGTAACTAGTGAAGCCTAACAGATTCCAGGTGACTCACTTAGCCAAGGATTATTTTCCTGATCTGCAAACATGCTTCCCCACTCTCCTTGTAGGAGTTGCCTTAGGCAACATTGTCTGGATTTTGATACGCTGCTGATTGATTCATGTTATTTTTAATGAATATACCAGGCATAAATTATTTCTTAGTTGGATTGTTCCGTTGCAGACATATTCAAGTTATCACTGATAAAGTAGTTTTTGTACTAGTTGGATTTGGAGAAGCGTCCAGTTACTACTTCTCATGCAGGCTGCACAAGGATTATTTGAGAGAACCTTTATCAAGCTGTCATGGTAGCTTTGAGATCCAGCAGGGTGTACAGGGTCCCTAAAAGTGTCAGCCATGGCTCAGTTGGTAGCATTCTCGCCTCTGAGTCAGAAGTTTGTGGGTTCAAGTCCCACTGCAATGATTTGAGCACAAAAATCTAGGCTGACACTCCAGTGCAGTGCTGAGGGAGTGCTGCACTGTCGGAGGTGCTGTCTTTCGGATGAGACGTTAAACCGGGACCCTGTCTGCTCTCTCAAGTGGACATAAAAGATCCCATGGCACTATTTTGAAGAAGAGCAGGGGAGTTATCCCCGGTGTCCTGGCCAATATTTATCGCTCAATCAACATCACTAAAACAGATTATCTGGTCATTATCACATTGCTGTTTGTGGGACCTTGCTGTGCGCAAATTGGCTGCTGCGTTTCCTACATTACAACAGTGACTACACTCCAAAAGTAGTACTTTGGCTGTAAAGCGCTTTGAGACATCCGGTGGTCGTGAAAGGCGCTATATAAATGTAAGTCTTTCTTTCTTTCTTTACTTCACCAGTACTTCATTGGCTGTAAAGCGCTTTGGGATGTCCTGAGGTCATGAAAGGCGCTATAGAAATGCAAGTCTTTCAGTCTAAAAGGAGCTTCTATTTACTGAGCTGGCTGCATATTCACTGATCAGGTTATAAGTGCGAACTGAGTAAGGGAACTCTACCATCCAGGGAAAAGGCTCAGCACTTTCAGAAATAAATCCACACAACTACACATGGGGAGAGAAGATGAACTCCAGAGATCCTTAAAATCCAAATGGTTTCTTATTGGGCTCACTGGGTGAATCTTGCACACACTAACTACCTAGATCCATTCAGTCATGGCACAGATTCCTTCCATAGCTAAGAAACAGACTTGAACCACGATAGATTACTTCATAAATGCGCACAACTCACTAGCCCTTGTTTGGACAGGACAAACACCTTTCACCAATCCTAGGTAGTTGTTTTTGGAAACAACTTTTCAGTTAAACCCATTACCAAACTAAAATTTGGCAAATTGAGTAGTAACACTTATCTCTTTATGGAATTGTCCCAGGAATAATCAGAGCCCATTTTACTTGAACGGTTGCCAACGTGGGGCAAGTTCTCTTCAAGGTCATCTAAAAGATAATTTACCGGAGCAGTTTATATGCTTTTAAGAAATATTATCTTCACCCGACAGCTGAAGACGTTGAGTACTCCAAGGTGCCAGAAAGATGTAGGTCCTCCAAAAGTTTTTGTAGCCCTTGTACACTCCTGCTTATGCATGGAAAAGTATTTGATTACATACTGTGGGTATGTCCTTTCTTACTCTATAAAGGAAATACAACCTCAATGCTCAAAGCTCTCTTTTAGCCTCTCTCGTGTTTCCCTTTCCAACTTGGAGCTGTTTTACTATAGCTATTTCAATATCCTTGCTGTTACTTGGGATTTTACTGTTGTCTTCTCTGGTCAAAGAACAGAGGCCATACTTTAGAACAAGGCCTTGTACAGACAAAAGTCAGAGAAGCTCAACTAGCACATGTGGACTGAATTTTCTAAATGTACAGTGTTGCTAGGTAACTTTTTTTTCCCGCCATGGAATGATTGAAGTGCCAAAGAATGAGGAAGGTCATGCTTCTGTTAGGCAATTCGACATTTTGTGATTAGATTTTTTGTTAATGGCTCCTTGCACTCATGATCCTCAAGCTTGCCCTGAATTGTGGGCAGACATCAGTACTGGTGCATTGCTTAGTCTGGTATTGAATTGGTGCACTTGGGACAATGAACATGTGGGATGACCTTTAGCCCATATGAGGCTACCCTTGAGCTTTCACAGATGGGATGTTCGAAAAGTCTGCTCGTATTCCTTGTGAACTGACGTCTTAAGCTGCCTATTTTTACTGGTGAATCCCCATTCTCATATCAGGCTCCCTCTATTATTCTCCTTTTGTTTTGTTTAGAGCCTAAAGCTGGATTTGCACCACTGTTTGAAGCCCAGTTAGACTTAGTCTCCCCAGACTTGGTCTTCCACCCATCTCTTGAGATAGACACCAGTGACGGCTTCTACGACCTGGTAGATGGACTGATCAACGATGTTTTCAGGATTTCGTCCTTGGTGCCCAGGTTGGCAGAACACAGCAACTTCCCTCACTATCAGGTAAGCTTCTGCACTGAGTATGAGCCCAATATCAGACTGTTAGAGACCAATTCTAACCTAACTCGCCGGGCGGGAAACCCAGGGGATCGGGTATAACGCTAGTTTTACACCCTGCCCAATATTACTCTCCATTGGGCGGGGTATAAAACCCACATTGCACCCAGTCTCGTCCGCTTCCCGATGGGCGGGTTAGGCTGAAATTGCCCCCCTTAGTGTCTTTAAATCATGCGGTGTCTAAAAGCAACAGATTCAAGCGATGGAAAATATAATTTTCCTCTTGCCCCTCTCCGATCAGGAAATAAAACTAGAAGAGGGGAACATTAAATAATCTAAGAAGGTGTGATTATTTTTGTGTATTTTAGATAGATGGGTATTGTCTGTAACATTTAATATGCTCCTTTCTTTTTGAGAATGCAGTATAGTAGTGACCGTGTCAAAAATAGGAAGTGAAGTAACTTAAACCAGCCTTGATTAGATGCTAGAGGTGAAGATCAACTCTTTCCCCCTTAGTGTAGTCAGAAGCAGTTGTGATGATATCTCTGTGATAGACTAAAAATCCATAACTTGGGGATGGTGACTTTCATAGCTGCCTTGTTTAACTGCTGCATTTGCTGTAAGTATTTTGCGTTGGTCGTTCCTTGTGTGTTATTTGTTTGCTGATTCTGAAGACTTTGCTCTCAGGCTGATATGGAAGACATGGCTGACCTGGCAGACATGCGTCAACATCTGATGGACAGCATTCAACACGTGATGGCAAAATGCTGCGATTATCGAAACTCCTTTGACCAGTATGCTTATCTGTGGGTTGACGACCGAAAGGAGTTTATGCGTCAGTTCCTTCTGTACGGGCACGTTCTCACGGCTGAAGAGATTGAGGCTCATGCAGAAGATGGTGTTCCAGAAAGCCCCCCGACCCTCCAGCAGTATAAGGAACAGGTGGACTCCTATGAAAAGATCTATGATGAGGTGAACCATCTGGAGCCCATCAACATATTTGACAGCTGGATGCGAATTGATGCCAGGCCATTCAAGTCTGCCTTGCTGAACATCATCAAGAAGTGGAGCCTTGTGTTCAAACAGCACCTGATCGACCATGTAACTAACAGGTAAGACTCATCTTACTCCTGGTAAAAGCTCTTGAGAATAGGTATAAATAGGCATGCAGCAGGCTTTGAAATCAAACTGACCAATGCATTTTAAAGAATATCTTCTAGGCGTTTAATTCTATTGAAGATGAGGATTGGAAACCTGAACACCCAATTTGTACAAGTTCTCTCTATTCATAAGTTATTTTGGTTTAAAATTCACATGAATTAATTTACATAGGATTACATAGGATATACGGCACAGAAACAGGCCATTCGGCCCAACCAGTCCATGCTGGCGTTTATGCTCCACACGAGCCTCCTCCCGTCTTTCCCCCTCTAACTCTATCAGCGTAACCCTCTATTCCCTTCCCTCATATGTTTGTCCAGCCTCCCCTTAAATGCATCTATACTATTCGCTTCAACCACTCCAATGAATAGCGAGTTCCACATTCTCACCACCCTTTGGGTAAAGAAGTTTCTTCTGAATTCCCTATTGGATTTCTTGGTGACTATCTTATATTGATGGCCTCTAGTTATGCTCTTCCCCACAAGTGGAAACATTCTCTCTGTATCCACTCTATCAACATTTTTCATAATTTTAAAGACCTCTATTAGGTCACCCCTCAACCTTTTTTCAAGAGGAAAGAGACCCAGCCTGTTCATCCTTTCCTGATATGTATACCATCGCATTTCTGGTATCATCCTTGTAAATCTTCTCTGCACCCTCTCCAGTGCCTCTATATCCTTTTTATAATACGGCAACCAGAATTGTACGCAGTACTCCAAGTGTGGTCTAACCAAGATTCGATACAGGTTCAGCATAACTTCCCTATTTTTCAATTCTATCAGTTTACACAGTTCTCCATGTTATTTTATATGTTTTGTATAAAATGTCTACCAAATGTTATTCTTCCAAAGGTGCTGTAGTTGAAATTATCATCAATGCATAGAACCTGGTAACCAACAGTTAAATGAAAATGTCTGTTAAGGGAATTTAACATCCAGAAATAATAAACAGATAGCATCCCACACAAATATCATGTATTATAATAAACTTTATGTCGTATGAAACTGAAGACCTGAATCAATGAAACTTTTACAGCAAAGCCATTCACTTGAAATTAACCTGCTTTATTTGAATGTTGTGAACTAATTTTAGGCTTGTCTTGCAGTATAATAAATTGAATGAAATATTTAACACAAAGAATTAAAAGATAAGCGGGGATCCAACACCCTGATAAGGGTATACTATAGAGCATCAAATAATGGAAGGGAATTGAGGGAAGAAATACATAGGCAAATCTACAAGGTGAGTAGCAGGCACAGAATAATAATCGTGGGAGATTTCAACTACTCCCAAATAAACTGGTAGCAAGAAGTAGTGAAAGGAGAAAAGCGAATTGAGTTTTTACAGCATTTGCAGGACTCCTTTCTCACTCCGTGCGTAAGAAGTCCAATACAAAAAGAATCACTGCTGGATCTTGTAATGGGTAATGAACCAGAACAGATAGGAGAAGTAAGAGTAGGAAAGCATCTCAGTAGTAGTGATCGCAACACAGTAAGGTTCAAGATTAGGATCGAGAGTGACATAACAACAACAACTTGCATTTATATAGTGCCATTAACGTAGTAAAATGACCCAAGGTGCTTCACAGGGCCATTATCAAACAAAATTTGTCACCGAGCCACTTAAGGGAATATTAGGGGAGATGACCAAAAGCTTAGTCAAAGCGGTAGGGTTTAAGGAGCGTTTTAAAGGAGGAGAGAGAGGTAGAGAGGCAGAGAAGTTTAGGGAGGTAATTCCAGAGCTTAGGGCCTCGGCAGCTGAGGGCACGGCCGTCAATGGTGGAGTGATTAAAATCGGGGATGCGCAAGAGGCCAGAATTGGAGGAGCGCAGAGATCTCGGAGGGTTGTAGTGCTGGAGGAAGTTATGGAGATAGGGAGGGGTGAGGCCATGGAGGGATTTGAAAACAAGGGTGCAAATTTTAATATTGAGGCGTTGCTTAATCGGAAGCCAATGTAGGTCAGCGAGCACAGGGGTGATGGGTGAAGATGACTTGGTACGAGTTAGGATATAGGCAGCAGAGTTTTGGATGATCTTACGTTTATGGAGGACATAAGTAGGACAAAGACTGAGGTAATAGATCGGAAAAGAGAAAATTATGAGGAAATAAGGGTGGAACTAAAGAAGGTAAACTAGGAGAAAATCTTGAAAAACAAAGAGACAGAAAAACAATGGGAAATCTTTAAAAGGGTAATCAATAGGGTTCAAGAGAAATGTATTCTACTAAAAGCCAAAAACAAGCAAACTAATTCTGGGGCACCATGGATGAATAAAGAACTAAAGGGATAATTGAATCTAAACAAAAAGACATATAAGGAGTGCTTAGATATTAAAGGACAACAGGGAATATGAAGAACTTAGGAGAGAAGTTTAAAAAATCCATCAGGAAGACAAAGAGAAATTAGGAAATCAAATTATCAAGGTATATAAAAAGAAATACTCGTGGAGACTCATGTGGAGTATAAACACCAGCACAGACTAGTTGGGCCAAGTGACCTGTTTCTGTGCTGTATATTCTATGTAATTCTATGTAAAGTTCAGTGCATCTATTCTTTTTGCTCATGTTGATGGGATAAATTGATGCATTTTTTTTTGTGTTGGCCACATGTTCACATTTCTCTTCAACTCCTTTCCTCTTGCTCCATGCAGTCTGGCTGATCTCAAAGCGTTTATCAAAGTAGCAGAAGGAGGTTTTTGTCACAAGGTTGAAGAAGGCGATTTCAATGGCCTGCTTGGTGTAATGGGTCACCTTATGGCTGTGAAGGAGAGACAGGTTACAACTGATGAGATGTTTGAGCCTCTTAAGCAAACAATAGAACTTCTGAAGACCTATGAGCAGGAATTACCCGAAGAAGTACACAAGCAGCTGGAGGTCAGTAGACTATTGGTGTATTCCTTTAATCACCCTAACCTGCAAGTGGGGCTGCTGGTAATTCCTATACTACTAAAAGAACCCAAATGATCACTGGACTTGAATTAAGAATCGGTTTGAACTGATACAAATCCTGTGATTTAAAATTTTTTGCGTACATACGTGAAATGATCTCTAATAATATTTCCAGACTTGTTCCTAATTTTAGAGAACCCCATCAAAAAAGATCTCTTTCTGTCATAATGGCCCAGAAATTGATCTCGCTCTGTTCCCGCGGGGGTAAGCCTTCCCCGCGATGTCTCACCTCGCTTATGCTTTTTCAGATCCAGCTCGCACGAACTTGATGTTCCAGACATCAGCTGTGCTGGGCTTGCGTATCCCAGCGGCGTAGTGAATTCGTGCGAGCTGTGGGATCACGTGACTCAGTTAGAGCCAATGGCAGCACACCATCTTCCATTCATAAGTCTCACAGCATGGCTGTGAAATCTATGAATCTTACACCCCCCCAAAATAACAGCTAAACCTCAATTAAATTAAAAAAAAACCATCACATTAATAAAATAAGTATAGTTAATTAAATTAACCATTTTAAATAAAAAATTAAATTTTTGAAAAAATTTAAAATCTTTTAAAAAGTTATAAAAATAAACTTACCTGTCTTTAAAGTCTCTAAAAAAAGATATACCTGTAAAAAAAAATTCAAAAAAATACTTAATTCACTACTTACCTTCTTAAAAGCGGGTCTTACTCCTCCTTTTTACATTTCCAAAATCTTCCCTACTTACCTGCGCGTCCAAAGCATGAAGTGCACAGCGTGCGCGCAGCCTGTAGCGCGCACGCGATGCACCCAGGCCCCGCCCCCTTTTCAGAAGAGCAATTGCCGGTTTTCAGCGCATGCGCAGGGCATGCAGAAAACCGGCAATTGGAGTGGGAATACGCGAGAGTACGCATCCCGGGATCAATTTTCGGCCCAATGAGTTTAAACAATGAACTCCATTTACAATATGCATGCTGTAAAAGCTCATGCTGGGTTTTTTTTTTTGTCATCCGCCTAATATATGGGAACTCTACCATTGCTACAGTATAGCATACAGCATTCGTGTGTCTTATTTTGGTGCATTGTGAAATTTTACTTGGAGCTGGTGTACTTGGTCACAGATTTTGTGCCTTCCGACACGGAGTGCTTGGCCAACTCCCCGGGCTGCAACAGGCGCAAGACGGTGTGGATCTCCCGGGAGCTGATGGCCGAGCACTTGCTGTAATGGGCCAGGCGGGAAGCCTCACCCGCGATGCGCTTGAAAATATTGTTCACAAAGGAGTTCATGATGCTCATGTGAGAGCTACATTTCTTGTATGGTTGGTGCATCTGTATCTATTTGAAGTGGTAAAGAAATACCTTGTGATTGTAAATCACCCATCCAGCTTGCCCTCCTTTCAAATACTGGCTTCTGTTTTTTTGGTGGGCACGCCCCTTACCTGCTTATACGATATATACAATTCGGTGCCAGATTGATAGCATGCAGAGCATATTCGGGAGTTAACATAGAGATATACATTAGCAATACAGATCAGACGTGAGTTAATTTTTCACCCTTGTATATAGGAACATAATGCGGAGATGCCGGTGTTGGACTGGGGTGGACAAAATTGAGAGGTCGCACAACACCAGGTTATAGTCCAACAGTTTTATTTGAAATCACAAGCTTTCGGAGCTATCGATTGCTCCTTCCTCAGGTGAAGTAAATTAGATACAGAATCGCCAAAGCATATATAGATAGAGAACAAAGCATGTGTACCTTACAATTGCAGACCACTAAATTAAATCATCCTGACTATCTGCCGAGGTGTGATAAAGTTAATTAAGTCAGCCAGGAAGGTACCACATCAAAGGCATAGCAAGATACAACTGAGACAATGAGGTGTAGTCGCAGGGGTTCTAACGTGTCAAAAGCTGCCGTCTGTATGTAAAACGAAAAGCTTTAAAATTTTTACTTTTTTACTGGGAAAATTTTTACTTTTTTACTGGGAATCACATCTGTGAACAAGCTAACGACGACTCGAGTCCGGATCACGTCATGTATCGTGACATAAACCCAAGATCCCGATTGAGACCGTCTTCATGAGTGCGGAACTTGGCTATCAGTTTCTGCTCGATGATTTTGCGTTGTCGTGTGTTTCTAAGGTTGCCTTGGAGAACGCTTACCCGCAGATCCGAGGCTGAATGTCCTTGACTGCTGAAGTGTTCCCCGACTGGGAGGTAACAATCCTGCCTGGCGATTGTTGCGCGGTGCTCGTTCATACGTTGTCTCAGTGTCTGCATGGTCTCGCCGATGTACCATGCCGCGGTGCATTCTTTCCTGCAACGTATGAGGTAGACAACGTTGGCCGAGTCACATGAGTATGTACCATGTACCTGGTACATACTCATGTGACTCGGCCAACGTTGTCTACCTCATACGTTGCAGGAAAGAATGCACCGCGGCATGGTACATCGGCGAGACCATGCAGACACTGAGACAACGTATGAACGAGCACCGCGCAACAATCGCCAGGCAGGATTGTTACCTCCCAGTCGGGGAACACTTCAGCAGTCAAGGACATTCAGCCTCGGATCTGCGGGTAAGCGTTCTCCAAGGCAACCTTAGAAACACACGACAACGCAAAATCATCGAGCAGAAACTGATAGCCAAGTTCCGCACTCATGAAGACGGTCTCAATCGGGATCTTGGGTTTATGTCACGATACATGACGTGATCCGGACTCGAGTCGTCGTTAGCTTGTTCACAGATGTGATTCCCAGTAAAAAAGTAAAAATTTTCCCAGTAAAAAAGTAAAAATTTTAAAGCTTTTCGTTTTACATACAGACGGCAGCTTTTGACACGTTAGAACCCCTGCGACTACACCTCATTGTCTCAGTTGTATCTTGCTATGCCTTTGATGTGGTACCTTCCTGGCTGACTTAATTAACTTTATCACACCTCGGCAGATAGTCAGGATGATTTAATTTAGTGGTCTGCAATTGTAAGGTACACATGCTTTGTTTTCTATCTATATATGCTTTGGCGATTCTGTATCTAATTTACTTCACCTGAGGAAGGAGCAATCGATAGCTCCGAAAGCTTGTGATTTCAAATAAAACTGTTGGACTATAACCTGGTGTTGTGCGACCTCTCAATTTTATAGGAACATAGCCATTGCTCCATGTTCTGGATTCTCCCATCAGAGGAAATTGTTATTCTGTATCTACCCTATCGAATCTCTTTATCATTTTAAAGACCTCGATTAGATCTCCCCTCAACCTTTCAAACTGCAGGAAATTCAAGCCAAGCTTATGCAACCTGTCCACATAATTTAATCCATTAAGCCCCTTAATGTGGTGTGGGGTGCATTTAGATTGTTATATTTTTATTATGTCACCAGTTATTGATAATGGGAGTAAGCGCCGAACATTTATTCGATGGATTAAGCTATGCAGGCTGGCTGCACCCTGTCCTTTTACTTCAAGAACCTAGATTCTAGCCCATATTGATGGAATTTAAGTCTTTTCTATCTTCTGGCTGCAAGGATTTGTGAAATGAGTTTAAATAATCTCAACCCAATGGCCCCAAAATGCAATTTAGCAAAAAATGACGCTAAGGTGGTAATCTCACTCAAAGGAGTGAGGAAGAGAGCTAATCAGACTGAGACTGGGGTTCAGGCCATTGTTTCACAGAGTAAGGGGTACTTCACTCCGAATAGGCTTGTGCTATCCCTGACTTATGAATACCTAATGCTAAGTGACGCACTAAAGTAGAACATGGTTCCATTCCCCAGCAATGACATGCCTTGCCTTCACCAAACACTTAAAAAAATATAACAACTTATGCAACATACGTAGCCAAAATTGTAAATGGCCGTTACCTCATATTATGCAGCAAATATAATTTATTTCATGTAAATAAGGACAAGATCTGGCTTAACTCCTTTCCTGTGAGTCACGAGTAATAGGAAAAATAAAATTCAAAAAATTTTATTGCAATTTTATTGCATTGGTGCTTAGCGCCAGTGAGAGAGTGCTGTAAGTAGAGCAACTCAAATCTAATAAATCCTCTGCTGAGGGAGAAATAAATGCCATTCTGGACCCAAAGGCCACCACTGAAATATATTCTTTCATTCAGATATTTAACAAAGTAAAACAGAATTGGAATGTATTCATTCTCAGGATATGGGTGTCACTAGCAAGGCCAGCATTTATTGCCCATCCCTAGTTGGCCTTGAGAAGGTGGTGGTGGGCCGCCTTCTTGAACCGCTGCAGTCCGTGTGATAAAGGTGCTCCCACAGCGCTGTTAGGTAGGGAGTTCCAGGATTTTGACCCAGCGACGATGAAGGAACGGGCGATATATGTCCAAATCAGGTGAGTGACTTGGAGGGGAACTTGGAGGTGATGGTGTTCCCATGCACCTGCTGCCCTTGTCCTTCTATTTAATGAAGGTTGTGGGTTTGCGAGGTGCTGTCGAAGTAGAATCCTGCAGGCAAAGATGATGGAATGATATTAATTCCACTTGTGAAGGAACCAGGTATAACCTTTTACCATTACTTTCCACCCATCACTTCTGCAGTCTCCTTCACTCATGGAATAAACATGGTTCACACAACTGTACACTGTGTAAACTGAATGTATTTTATTTCTCGAGACCATTGCAACATCAGCAGCTGGTAAATGCCTCTCCTTGCTGGATGAGGCGACAAATGAATACTGCCTGGACTTGCATGGACCCTGTCTTGCTAACCGTAATTTTTTTGACAGTGTGTGCAGATCAAGAAAAGTCATCTGCCTGAGCCAATGTTTATTAAAAATATTGCTTTTATTAAAGTACTCCTGGAAAATGTACATGCATTACTTGATAAACTATGATAAAACTGTATAGAGTATGAGAGAGGCAGGTGGATAAACGTTATCACGTTTGATTCAGTCATTTATTTATAATCCAGAAAGATACATTGCTGTTAACTGGAAGAATTTCAGAATATTGCATCTTGGTGGCTTTTACATAGCCTTGACTATAGTTGGAAAATAAAAAATGACAAACCCCATCTTCTAGTTGAATCAGATACCAATGGAAGCAACATTGCAGTCTCCATACTGAGGGGGAAAACCATAGAACAGGAGTAAGGTCTTACAAACTGGAACCTGAGGTGATGAAAAGACTTGGATGGCAGGCTCCATATCAGTGGTTAACCGCTCAAGATCAATCTACTTTTGCACTAACCATTAAAAATCAAATCATATTTATCATTGCATGTCACTGAAAAGCTTTTGAAGCTGACAACAAAGCAGTGATGTTAAAAGCTTGAAGAAGTTAGTGAATGAGAATTTACTCACTCTTCCAGATGGATTCAACAAGGAGAGTCATGAGTGATCCTACTTATCTCAGTTCTGGGATAATTAACTGCACTTCAAGAAAAGTCCTTCATTTTGGGACATGGTGCAGTTCCTTCTCATGCTCATTAGGGCAGAGAGGAATGGTTTGTGGAATCTTAAATAGAAACAAGAGTAGATCATTTGACCAAATGTTCCTTCTCCAACATTTTTGTTAGCTATGACAGTTTTAATCCCAAATCCCTACCTTTTCTCCATATCCCTTAATACTCTTACTTCCCAGGTAAGTATCTTAAACACCTCAATTGATTTTGCATCAATGGCCTTCTGAGGCAATTTGTTCAACAATTTCTCAACTCTGTGTGTGGCCCCTCTCTTCAGCTTGATATGATGGCACTTATAATTCTTTATCTCATTTCCTTTGACAGACTAAGCTGTGCTCACCAGCACTCAATTTACCTTGCTGACATGTGGAACTGCATGACACAGCACTAAATTCCTACATGGAAATCATCCACTTGTAAGAAGCAACAATTCTTTCAGTCATGTGTGAAGTGATATGCGTTAGTGTGAGCTGAGACAGCTGTACCAAAGGAGGAATCTTTAGCTTCTCAGTGCAACAAAGTGCAATTGATCAGTGTGATTTACAAGTTTCATCGGAACAGAACTTTTAACTACTATAAAGCTAAAAATGATGGAACACGTTAGCACAAACTGGTAGCGCCTAAAATGACAGAGAGAGAGAGATAAGGAATATGTTCCGAATGAATCATTACTCCGATTGACACTTTGAAAAGCCATTTATTTGCCGGCTGAGGAATATGCAGATCTCTCACTAACATGAGAAGAGTTAAGGATGAGGAAAGGCCAATTGATCCACCAAGCTTATCCCTCTAACATTTAACTGTATTTTGAACTCCCTAAAGTACTAGCATCTACAACATAGACCTGGATTTTGTGATCAGTGGTGAGTGAACGGCGCTCGCCGTTCATTCCTCTTACAGCTGCCCACAGACTTTCAGTGGGCTTTTGCGCGGCAACTTACAGTAGCTCAAGAGCCATTTCAGCGCAGCGGAGTGCCCTCTGCAGAGGATCTGGGATCTGTGTGAACAGGGAAAGCAACAGCATGTCTCTTCAACCAATCAGATTGAAGAGTCCTTACTGAGACATAGGGCTGAATTTTGCCGGCGCTCAGAGGGCAGGTTTGGAGGCGGGTCCACTGTCAAAATCGAAATGATTGACAGCGGGTTGGGAACCTGCTCCGAACCCGCCTCCATGTAAGTTTTCAAAGTGTCGGGGCTGCGATTTCAGAACAGACCCGACACCAAGCGGCGGGGGAGACATTTAAGATACTTAACTATTTGTTAAGTGCTTGTTTACTATTATTTTGCCAGCCTTTTTCTATTTTACCACATTTTTAACGAAGTTCACATCATTCAAAGATCACGTCAGGTAAGTAGGTCGGGTTCTCTATGTCTCCCCATTGCTGTGAATAGGTGACAGCTGCAAAAGTGGTATAAAAGCTACCATTTCACAGCTGGTCACTTTCCAATGTCAGGAGCTTGAGCCTTCAGGACTTGGAAGACACTTTTGAGCTGTATGCAGTTTGGAAGTGTTTGGAGTAAACTCTCTATCCACTGTCACCTCCTTGGAGCAAGCTCTCTTACCATTGGCAGATCGCTTCTGTTATCTCAACTTCAGCTGCCATCTATTCCAGCAACATTGGTGCCCTTGAAAAAATCTCACCTTGGTCCTCTGAATCCGTCCACGATCAGCCCCAACACCAACATCACCAACAACAATACCAACCTTCTCCGCAATCACCTGATGCTGCGCAGGACACAGGGCATCAGCACCCGACCACATTGCTGCCCAGGAGGCCAGCGATGGCATCACCATGGCCAGATTTACTTCACTTGACACTGTACACCCTGGCTGCCACATGATGCGCCAGGTTAACACCACCCCACACCATTCATCATAAAGCATTCCTACAATGCCCAAGCCATTCCTTTCACACTCATCATCATTGCGGGGTTACCGTTATGTCTCACCATTCACTGCAACTCACTAAGACACTTCCAAAGGTGAGCACAGATCTGTATAATAAGGCAAAGTGTTGAAAATAAAGATTTCAATATTTGACAACACATTAACAGAAAATTTACATGAACATTGCATAGAACACCCAAGTGCCTACCCTTGTGTGTTGTTAGTTGGTATGATTGCACTAGGATGAGGGTGAGTATGAGGGGTGGCTAGCGAGATGGGGATGTGATAATGTAGATAGAGAGGGATGAGTGGAGGTGCAAGGTAAGTTGGTGTGAGTAAGGATGTGCAGGAGTATGGTAGGGAGGGCAGAGTGATGGGGATGTGATGAGTGGCACAGCAGGATGAGGTTGAGTGTGGCTTTGCAGTAACGTTTCATGACCTACTGAGATCATTGAAAGGTTTGCGCCACCGCAGCCTGGTCCTCCTGACGACATCCCTGCTTTTGCCCTCCTATGCAATGTGCAACCAGGCTGCGTTGGTGTCCTGGAGAGGTCTTTTCCGCCCTTGAAATGGAAGAGAACCTCCCTGTGTGTTGTGACTCCCTCCATAAGCATATGGAGGGAGTCATCGGAGAGCCTGGGTGCAGCCGTGCACCTTTGTGTAGTGCCTGTCAGTGTTTGCAGCACCTCAATGCTGCAGAACACTGACAGCACAACTGTCAAAATGAATGCGGCCATGGTCCCTCAAATTACGTCATCAGACCCGCTTCCTTTTAATTGGCCGGGAACCCCGCAGGGCGGGCTTAACAAGCCCTATTAACAAAACATCCTTTTTACAGAGTGGCTGCAGCCGGGAGCGGGACCAGAACTCGCCAACCACCTATCCTGCCGAGATCCCGCCTCCGCTGGCGAAATCGCGGCCATGCAGTCTAAACCAGGAAGTTTAAGTTAGAATATTTAATTCAATGTAAAACCATGTACAGAAAGCAAAATAAAGAGAGGCAAAGAAGGACGGGATTAAAGAGAGAGCATTAAAAGAGACAGAAAGAAAAAATTTAAAAAAATGTAATTCTATGTTTAACTTTATTTAAATCTCCAACAATAATTAAACACTGAAGGAACGAGACTCCACACTTGTAAAAATAAATTTTCAGTGTCAGAGAGGTTGTTTGGTAGTAATTAAGACTTACCACGCTGTTAAAAATTCACTTACACTTGAATGGACCAGCCCTAAATTTTTCTGGCAAGTTTAGTGGGTATCTAGTGGGTAAGTATTGCAACTTCATCCACTTTATGTATTTTAATGCCTAATCTATCAGTGAGGACTGGTGTAGCGAAGCTTGTGGAGGAGCAGGGCAAATCGGACCGCAGCTACCTGATTTCCGTGTTTAACTGGGCCATGTGCGGACGCGGGAAATTGCTGTCTGATTTACTCCTTAATAATGGCGAACACTGATAGCCTCACTGTACCACAATTGTCTGTCCAATTATTCAAAAAATTCTGATCTATGAGTAAAAAAAAACAATCTCTACGGTTTCTATTTCAAATTTACTTTCCACTAATTTTAAATTGACGTACTGTGGTCCTAAATGTGTGGTGTGCTCCAAAGCAATATTCTGGGGTTATCTGTATCATTTAATACAGCTCTTTGTGGCCCCCTGCCCCATGTCAGTGCAGTACTCTGGTGCTGCAGCTCCTACATTGTGCAGTGCTGTCTGCGTTAACGTATACATCTTGCTGCTTGTGTGTGTAGGAACTGCCAGAGAAGTGGAACAACATTAAGAAGCTCGCAATAACAACAAAGCAGCAGGTGGCTCCCCTACAGGCCAATGAAGTGACAATCCTTCGCAAGAAATGTGCAAGCTTCGATGTGGAGCAACACAAATTCCGAGAGCGGTTTCGCAAAGAAGCACCATTCAGGTAAGGGGTAGCCCCTGCTAATGAGTCAGGAGCTATTGGTCTGAGACCAGCTTCTAGACAACTCGAACTCGGTTTCCATTGTTTGGTTCCTGCTTGGCTGGAACTTACATAGGAATTAGGAGCAGGAGTAGGCCACTCGGCCCCTCGAGCCTGCTCCGCCATTCAATAAGATCATGGCTGGTCTGATTACTCCACATTCCCGCCTACCCCCGATAACCTTTCACCCCCTTGCTTATCAAGAATCTATCTACCTCTGCCTTCAAAATATTCAAATACTCTGCTTCCACTGCCCTCTGAGAAGAGAGTTCCAAAGACTCACGACCCTCTGTGAGAAAAAATTTCTCCTCATCTCTGTCTTAAATGGGCGACCCCTTATTTTTAAACGGTGACTTTCACCGTCCTGTTTTAAGGGGAGAGCTCTGTGCATGCCTGGATAGTGTGTGTGTACCCCATATGCTAGAAATTTAAATGGGAGATTCCACTGATCTGAACATTTTAATTAAGCTATGTTAGGTTTGCAAAGTGCCCAGAGCGTCAATGAGCACTTTGAAAACCAGATTTTACACCACACTGCAATTACATTTCAACAGTGTCAAACCCCAAAAGGTGCGAAATTGCTTCCTCGAAGTGGGTCTTGCTGCACTTCACTACAGAGAGACACTGGGTGCTGACTGGACGTACATTGCCAATGTAGCGTTGATGTTAAGTTGAAATTGCTTCACACTGATGCTGAACTGGCAGTGTTAATGCATCCCAAACTAGCCTCGTACACCTTATAAAGAGCTGGTTAGAAGGAATGACAGAGAAGCTTTCTGATCAGAATCGCAACAGGTTGATTGAACAGCTATGAATTCCAATGCCTTCGACATAAGCTCCTCAATAGTGCATTCAGTGATGCTGTTTCCCTTAATGGCTCACTTAGACCAGTGTACTCGAATGAAAATGTAGTCTATTGCAGCCTAATGAAAAGTAAACCAGTCTCAATTTCATGCCCTGTAAAACCATTGATATTTCATAAAAGTCTAACATTTCTGCACCACTGCCTCTCTGTACTATTTATACAGATCATTTATATGAATGGATTTCTTATTGCTACGATAATGGATATATTGGGGGTCATGCTAACTTCGGGCAATATCAGATCATCCGCTTGTTATACAGCTCTCCCGATTTTAATTTCCATTGAAGTCAATAGTATTGAAAATCGGGAGAGATGTATAATGGGTGCCTGATCTGATAGTGTCAGTTTTACACCATCACCCGAAACCAAACTGTTTTATAAATACTTGCTGCTGATTTGGCCATTGTTTAATGGTCCAGGTTCGAGTGACAGTTACAATTTGGATCAATCAACTTGCTCTCAAGGTCCTTCTTTTTCCTTCTTGTATTTTATAGATGTTTTTTGAGCTAAATATGAAGTAAATCCCTGAGAAACTGACTGAGGGGGAGGGGGGTGGTGTGGCATTGTCAATTCATTCACGATAAACCGAAAATGAATGTAGTTTACAATAGCAAATGGAAGTCAGATCATCTAATTGGGTGACCGCTTTGCGGAACACCTCCGTTCAGTCCGTAAGCGTGACCCCGAGTTTTTGGTCGCCTGTCACTTTAATTCTCCGCTCCACTCCCACTCTGACCTCTCCATCCTCGGCCTTTTACACTGTTCCAACAAAGCTCAACGTAAGCTCAAGGAACACCACCTCATCTTTCGATTAGGCACTTTACAGCCTTCTGGACTCAACATCGAGTTCAACAATTTCAGACCATAACCTCTGCCCCTATTTTTTCACATGACAGCTGTTGATGATTCTTCCATTCCCATTTATACCTCTTCTAGACTCACCTTTTGTTTCTTTACTTGTCCCATTACCATTCCCTTTTGCCTTGAGGCGTGTCTATTCGCAACACCAAAGTTTTGATTGGTCCCATTGAATGACAAGACCTGATTACTGAATGATCCCCTTGAAGGACAAGACACACTGAACAATTTCTCTGGACTGTGTAATCAGTTACTTTGCAAAGTGTAATTCTGACTGCCTACTCCAGACAAAGCAGAGCTCACTTGGAACAGACAGGGCTCACCCTCACTGGTTCTTCCACCCCCCAAACAAGTTCCTGCCCCCACCGCTCAAGTTCCTGACCTCCCCCCAAGTTTCTGACATTCTTCCCCTGCTCAAGTGCCTGACCTCCCCAGTCTCGGCCACCAAATTCCTGACCAACCCCCCCGCCCAAGTTTCTGACATCCCGCCCCCCCCCCCACCCCCCGGGTTCCTGACCTTCTCCCCCCGTCCAAGTTCCTGACCTTAACCACCCCCCACCCCTCACCCCCAGGTTCCAGACTTTCTCCCCCTGCCCAAGTTCCTCCCCCCGTGAGTTTCTGACCTCTCCCCAAGAAGTTCCTGACCTTCCCCCAGCCGCCCCCCCCCCCCCCCCCCCGCCATAGATGGGGCATTGTGCGTGGGTCACGGATTGTTAACAGGTTTATTGGGTATGAAGTGAATAGTGACAGCTTCACGAGAAATCAACCAAGTCTAGGGGGAGGAGAGAGAGAACATGGTGCAGGTGTAAAGCGGGTGGGGTTGGAAGAATGTGATCTATCTTGCCATCTGGATCACGTTCTCGCTTTCATCCTGCCCCTTTAGACCTGGATCACGTTCTTCCCCCATCCCCACTGTGCCCTCCGTGCTCTTTACCCCCCCCCCACCCAGAGTTCCTGACCTTCTCTCCCAGAGTTCCTGACCGCCTCCCTCTTTCTCCCCCCTCCAATTCCTTCGCACTCTCCCCTCTGATCCCCTCTCTCTCTCCCCCTCTGATCCCCTCTCTCTCCCATCTCTCTCTCTCCCCTCTCTCTCTCCCCCTCCGATCCCCTCTCTCTCCCCTCCGATCTCCTCTCTCTCCCCACCGATCTCCTCTCTCTCCCCTCTCTCTCTTCCCTCGGATCCTCTCTCTCTCCCCTCCGATCCCCTCTCTCTCTCCCCTCCAATCTCCTCTCTCTCCCCTCACTCTCTCCCCTCCGATCTCCTCTCTCTCCCCTCTCTCTTTTCCCTCGGATCCTCTCTCTCTCTCCCCTCCAATCCCCTCTCTCTCTCCCCTCCGATCTCCTCTCTCTCCCCTCTCTCTCTTCCCTCGGATCCTCTCTCTCTCCCCTCCGATCCCCTCTCTCTCTCCCCTCCAATCTCCTCTCTCTCCCCTCACTCTCTCCCCTCCGATCTCCTCTCTCTCCCCTCTCTCTTTTCCCTCGGATCCTCTCTCTCTCCCCTCCAATCCCCTCTCTCTCTCCCCTCCGATCCCCTCTCTCTCTCTCCTCCGATCACCTCTCTCTCCACCCTCTGATCCCCTCTTTCTCTATCCCCTCCGATCCCCTCACTCTCTCTAAAGGCCGCAAAAATGTTTGTGTAGATCATTACAGCGAGGCTCCTTTAGTATAGTCATTGATTGTTGAAAATAACACAAAAGCCCTAGTAGCAGGCTCAGGCTTGAGCAGCAATTGCAGCATCTCCAGACTCAGCAACGTGGATCAGCCCCACTTCCGGCTTCCTCATATATCGTACTGCGCATGCGCGACTGGATCGAATGCACATGTGCAGTAACAAACAGGCGCGCACCCACAGAGGGAGTCAGAAAACGCCGTGCAATAATCACTTTGTTTGCCTTGCACCATCATCCCTTTTGTCATTTAATCACTCCTGCCTTCCACCCTATCACAGACCTTCCCTTTTGTTCTTTCCTTCCCTCCCCCCTTTCCCAGCCCCTGCACTTGCTTAAAATCTGTTACATCTCTAACTTTTTCCAGTTCTGACAAAAGGTCATCGACCTGAAATGTTAACTCTGTTTCTCGCTCCACAGATGCTGCCTGACCTGCTGAGTATCTCCAGCATTTTCTGTTTTTATTTCAGATTTCCAGCATCTGCAGTATTTTGCTTTTGTATCACCCAATTGTCCTCTTGTTTACCCTATACAAGCTGTTACACTGGTTTAACATTTCAGTTGTTTCACACAAATCTTGTTATGTGAAAAGTACAATGTGTGGCTGATAGTTGCAACTCATGGTTCTGCAGGAGTAAACATATTTTGTTTATACATTTCTTTTCAATTCTGATTCAAGTCTGTTGTGTACACTTTCAAATTATAGGGTGGGAGCATCTAAATGTCAGGCTGGTGATGCATGACTGCCTACTGGCATTCAATTAAAAAAAAAAATGAGTTTTAGTTTTATTTTTCTCTCTCATTCCAAACTGCTCTCTGTAGCCCTGAAATTATGCTGTGCAAAGATTTGCTCACAAACACTTTAAACATTCATTTGCAGTTCCCTTGTCTACTAGTTTAATGCTTTAAGTCCTGGGCTAATATCTCTGCTAAAATAATGCACAAAGGAATTGCATATGAACATATCAAGCATTTGTATTGCCACTTGATTGGCACCCCATCCACCACCTTAAACATTCACTCCCTCCACCACCGGCGCACCGTAGCTGCAGTGTGTACCATCTATAAGATGCACTGCAGTAACTCTCCAAGGCTTCTTCAGCATCACCTCCCAAACACATGGGGCTCAATTTTCACCGGCCTGTGGAGGCGGGTTTGGAGGCGGGAGTGGTGCGAAAATAGCAGATTCGGGGGTCTCGAACCCATCCCGCCCCCCAACCCGACTCCATGCCAGTTTCCCAGGAGGCGGGTACCCAACCTGTGCTGGGACCCGCCTCCCCAAGGCGGGAAGGGGATTAGTGCCAATAAACTGCCTGTTAACAGGTAGTTAACAGGCAGTTTTGTGCCTAATCCCTATTTTTAGGCCTGAAGTGTGGGCTTCCCGACAGGTCCGAACCACGCCAATTTAGCGAGGCGGACCGTCGGTCTGGAGGGCTTGGAGGGGTCGAGATGTCTGGTGTACAGGTGAGTGATGGGTGCATGAATGCAGAGGTAAGTGTGTTTGGTGTGTGTAAAGTGTTTTAAGAACTTTTACTTACCTTAACTTTGTCCTGCAGGCTAGCTTCCTTAAGGTGTCGGGAATCCCTCACATCCACGGCACAGAAAGCAGAATGGTCGCGGAGCTTTCAAAAGCTGCAGTCTCTGCTTTCTGTGCTGGATTGATTTCTAACTGAGTCTAAGTACAGGGACTCAAGTTAGAAATCATATTGTCAGTGTTTGACAGCTTCACAGAGCTGTCAAACACTGAAATTTCATCTGTCAAAAGCTCTTGACAGATGAAATTTCAATGGCTGATGTCACCTGTATCCAAGGGACCCTTGATTGGCCTGCTAAGCCCGCTGGGCAGGCTTAACAAGGTCAATCAAGGGAAAATGCAGTGGGTTGGCCACAAGTCGATGGAGGCGGGACTACAACCCAAAAAGTGGGAGTCCCGCCTCCATCACGTCCCCATTGACAAATCCAGCCCATGACCTCTACAACCTAGAAGGACAAGGGCAGCAGGCGCATGGGAACACCACCACCTCCAAGTTCCCCTCCAAGTTACACACACCTCTGACGAAAGGTCATCGACCTGAAATGTTAACTCTGTTTCTCTCTCCACAGATGCTGCCTGACCTGCTGAGTATTTCCAGCATTTTCCATTTTTATTTCAGATTTCCAGCATCCGCAGTATTTTGCTTTTGTATTAAGCATTTGTATGGTGATCACACTGCATAATTGCAAAGCCTATGTGTCCCATTCCTCAACTACTTACAATATATCCAATTTTGCTGATGATACAAAGCTAGGTAGGAAAGTAAGCTGTGAATAGGATGCAAAGAGGCTGCAAAGGGATATAGGCAGGTTAAGTAAGTGGGCAAGAGCGTGGCAGATGGAATATAAAGTGGAGAAATATGAAGTTATGTACTTTGGCAGGAAAAATAGAAAAGCAGAATATTTTTTAAACGGTGAGAGATTGGGAAATGTTGGTGTTCAGAGGGACCTGGGTGTCCTTGTACACAAAACACAGCAAGTTAACATGCAGGTACAGCAAGCAATTGGGAAAGCAAATGGTATGTTGGCCTTTATTACAAAGGGATTGGAGTACAAGAGTAAAGAAGTTTTCCTGCAATTATGGTGAGTATAATAATTGTGGCTTGGTGGTCTGTTTCTTTTAGTGCGCTGTCCCTTTAAATTTCCGCGCATGGGCGCTATTTACAACGGAGAAGCCGGAGAGCGGCCTGCGCGGGACCTTTCCCATTACTGTACGGCCGCTTAGAGGGAACATTGCACCTGGAGTATTGTGTACAGTTTTGGTCTCCTTACCTAATGAAGGATATACTTGCCATAGAGGGAGTGCAACGAAGGTTCACCAGACTGATTCCTGGAATGAGGGGATTGTCCTATGAGGAGAGATTGAGTAGACTAGGCCTCTATTCCCTTGAGTTTAGAAGAATGAGAGGTGATCTCATTGAAACATATAAATTTCTTTAGGGGCTTGACAGGGTAGATGCTGGGAGGATGTTTCCTCTGGTTGGGGAGTCTAGAACCAGGGGTCACAGTCTCAGAATAAGGGGTCTGCCACGTGGACTGAGATGAGGAGAAATTTCTTCACTGAAAGGGTTGTGAATCTTTGGAATTCTCTATCCCAGAGGGCTATGGAGGCTCAGTCATTGAGTATATTCAAGATAGAGAGCGATAGATTTTTGGATACTAAGAGAATCAAGGGATACAGGGATAGGGCGGGAAAGTGGTGATGAGGTAGAAGATCAGCCATGATCTTATTGAATGGCGGAGCAGGCTTGAAGGGCCAAATGGCCAACTCCTGCTCCTATTTCTTATGTTCTTGTGTTCCTTCTTGATCTCCCTTTCTTTTACTTTCTGTATCTTTGCTGTACATAGTTACTGGTCGCATCAGAAAAGGAATGTATTAATGACCAAGGATTCTGGTAAGACTGGCATTTCCCACTGTGACAGGAAAGCTTTCTGTGATCCTTGTTTCTTTATTATTTTTGCACTTGTTTGTGATCAGGCAAGTATTTGTAACATTAGTCGGTTTCCTGTGGTGTAGTCTTCAGGTGAAGCAAGATTAGATCGCAGGCAGATTGGAGTAGTATGTGGACTTGATTTGGACTTGAATGTAGGAAGTATGATTAAGAAGTTTGCAGATGATACAAAAATTGGCCGTGAAGAAGAAAGCTGTAGACTGCAGGCAGATATCAATGGACTGGTCAGGTGGGCAGAACAGTGGCAAATGGAATTCAATCCAGAGAAGTGTGAGGTAATGCATTTGGGGAGGGCTAACAAGGCAAGGGAATACACAATAAATGATAGGACACTGAGAAGTGCAGAGGATCAGAGGGACCTTGGAGTGCATGTCCACAGATCCCTGAAGGTAGCAGGACAGGTAGGTTAAGAAGGCATACGGGATACTTGCCTTTATTAGCCGAGGCATAAAATATAAGGTGTATCTAATTTACTTCACCTGAGGAAGGAGCAAATCGATAGCTCCGAAAGCTTGTGATTTCAAATAAAACTGTTGGACTATAACCTGGTGTTGTGCGACCTCTCAATTTTGTCCACCCCAGTCCAACACCGGCATCTCCGCATCATAAAATATAAGAGCAGGGAGGTTATGCTTGAACTGTATAAAACACCAGTTAGGCCACAGCTAGAATACTGCGTGCAGCTCTGATCACCACATTACAGGAAGGATGTGATTGCACTAGAGGGGGTGCAGAGGAGATTTACGAGGATGTTGCCTGGGCTGGGGAATTTTAGCTATGAGGAAAGATTGGATAGGCTGCGGTTGTTTTCTTTGGAACAGAGGAGGCTGAGGGGAGATTTAATTGAGGTGTATAAAATTATGAGGGGCCTAGATAGTAAATAGGAAGTACCTATTTCCCTTAGCAGAGGGGTCGATAACCAGGGGGCATAGATTTAAAGTAATTGGTAGGAGATTTAGAGGAGAAATGCCACAGTGTGTCGAGTTTACATATGCAGTCTCCAATAGAAGTGTGGATTTAGGAATTTATAATGAAAAATTGACAGGAATTGCATGCTGACCTAAGATTTTTTAATACTTAGGTGGTGTAGCAGTTTCCAATGTGGACCGATTCATTACACTTAAAAAAAAAACTGTGATGGAGCATACTGAGTAGATAATTTTTATTTCTGTGTCCTTGTGGCTTTCTTTTCAGTGCAGTTTATCAAAAATAATGAGACCCAAATCCCAGATCAACTTTTTCTTTGATAAAACTGAATCAAGGTTATAGAGCCATAAAAATTCAAAGCACAGAAGAAGGCCATGCAGTCCATTGTGTCTGCTGGCTGTTGGTAGAGCAATCAAAATCCACTCTTCTGCTCTCTCTCTATAACCCTGTATCTTCCTCTGCTTCAAATGCTATCCACTTTTCCCTTGAAAGATTCAATTGTCTCTGCTTCAGCTATTCCCTATGGCAAAGCATTCCATGCTCCAGCAATTTTCTGCATGAAGACACTTCCCTTAAGCTCGCTCCTCCACTCTTAGTGACATTTTTAAACTGTTGACCTCTCGTCATTGACTTCCCAACCAGAGGAAATATTTGCCCTATAAAAACCCTTCCTAATTTAAAAACAATCTGAATTAACAAAATGAAGCAGGTAGATACAGCGAGAGGAGATTTAAATTAATTAAACTAGTTCTTCAGACTGGCAAAAGGAGGGAAGTGGTGTTCCACAGGGATTGGTGCTGGGACCACTGGTGTTCGCCATTTATATTAACGATTTGCACTCGGGAATCGCAAGTACACTTTCTAAATTTGCGGACAACACCAAATTAGGCTGTGCAGTTAATACAAAGGAAGAAGGCGACAAAATGCAAGAAGACATTAATAAACCTGGAGAATGGGCATTTAATTGGCAAATGAATTTCAATATAGATAAGTGTGAGGTGGCGCATTTTGACAGGAAGGCCACATACTGTTTGGATAATGAGGGGGGAATTTTCCCAGCCCTGGGGAGGCGGGTATGGAGGCGGGACTGGCGGGAAAATGGCAGAAACTGGGAGTGGGTACCGACCCCGCTCCCAACCCGCCTCCGTGCCATCTTCCCGGGAAGCGGGACCCCGAGTCGCGCAGGGACCCGTCTCCTCAAGGCGGGAAGGGGATTAGAGCCAATTAACTGCCTGTTAACAGGTAGTTAACAGGCAGTTTTGAGGCTTTTCCCCATTTTACGCCTGCAATTGCGGGCTTCCCGACGGCTGCGAACCTCGCCAGGGTCAGCGAGGCGAGCAGCAGGGTCTGCGGGGGTGAGAGGGGTCGAAATGTCAGCTGTAGAGGTGAGTGTATGGGTGCAAGTGTGGACAGGTAAGTATGAGAGGTGAGTGTAAAGTGTTGGAAAAGGTTTCCTTACCTTTGCTTCTTTCGGCAGGCTTCAACCGTTGAGGATCCAGAGGTGCCTCATCTCAACAGCAGAGATGACAGAATGGCTGCTGCATTCTCAGATGCAGCAGCCATCTGCTTTCTGCTGAGGAGAGAGGTCTTGGTGAGCCTGTGTGCAAGGGCTCACCTTAGAACAGAGATTGTCAGTGTTTGACATCTTCTCAAAGCTGTCAAATGCTGACAATTCATCTGTCAAAAATTTTTCGACAGATGAAACATCATACGCTGACGTCCTCTGTCACCGGCTTTTCCTTAATTGGCCGGTAAGCCCGCAGGGCAGTCTTAACAAGGCCAATCAAGGGAAAATAACGTGGGTTGGTCAGACGTTGCTGGGGGCGTGACTGAAACCTGGAAACCAGAAGTCCCGCCTCCAGCACGTCTCCATTGAGAAAATCCAGTCCAGAGAGTCTAAATGGGGTAGAGGAGCAAAGGAATCTAGGGGTACAGATATACAAATCACTAAAAGTAGTGATGACGATTATTAAGGCCATAAGAAAAGCAAACCAAGCACTGGGGTTCATTTCTAGAGGGGAATAATTGAAAAGCAGGGAAGTTATGTTGAACTTGTATAGAACCTTGGTTCAACCACACTTGAAGTACTGTGCAAAGTTCTGGTCTCCATATTGTAAAAAGGATGTAGAGGCATTAGAGAAGGTGCAAATAAGGTTCACAAGGATGATATCAGAACTGAAAGGTTATAAGTATTAGGAAAGATTCAACAGGCTGGGGCTCTTTTCTCTAGAAAAGAGAAGGCTGAGGGGTGACCTGGTAGAGGACTTCAAAATAATGAGTGGGTTTGATAGGGTAGATGTGGAAAAAATGTTTCCACTTGTGGGGGAGACCAAAACTAGAGGTCATAAATATAAGATAGTCACTAATAAATCCAATAAGGAATTCAGGAGAAACGCATTTACCCAAAGAGTGGTGAGAATGTGGAACGCACTCCCACAGGGAGTAATTAAGGCAAATAGCAAAGATGCACTTAAGGGAAGCTAGATAAGCTTATGAGGGAGAAAGGAATAGAAGGGTATGTTGATGGGGTTAGATGAAGAGGGGTGGGAGGAGGCTCGTGTGGAGCATAAACACCGGCACAGACCAGTTGGACTGAATGGCCTGTTTCTGTGCTGTAGACTCAATGTAACTCGCTATAAATACTTCAGAGCCTTCACAGCTCCAGTGAAAATAATCCCAGTATCACAAGTCTCTTCTTCATATCTATAGTTTCTCATTTATTGATCATGCTGGTGAATCTATGCTGTATTAACTCTGTGGGGGGAAAATTCGGTTGGTTAGCACCTCCCGTTAGCGTCTCCGGTGCGCTAGCAACTTAGCGCCCGAGCGCGGCGATTTTAGCGCTGCTCGTGAAATTGACCTGTTGTTTTGCGCTGGCGCTAAACAATACCACCACAATCTTCTGCGCCCGCAGATCATGACGTCATGCAAGCGTGCAACACCCCGGTAGCGCCTTGGACCGGAAATTGAGTCGCGCCCCCTGCCTTAGCACCTGCCACTAGGAACGACAGGTAGAGGGGAACGTTTTCAAGTTGGGAAGGGGCTGGGGGAGCGCAATTTAAAGGCGGGCGTTTCCTGCTTTTTCTTGTCGGCAAAATTTTTGGTACACGCAGGGTGAGGGGGAGAGAGATGTCTGGAGAGATTTAACGCTGTCCTAAGGAGTTTTGGTCCTCAGCACCACTTTGGAGGTTCCTAAGCGCCGAGCTCTTTCCCTGAGCCTCTCCATTAGTGCTTCCAACACAATTGCTTTAGAGGTCTCTCCAGGCGAGATTCAAGGCTGCAATGAGCAGGGAGTGGCTGGCCAGCAAGATGGCCCCTCCCCTTTAAGAACTGGATGGCGCCAGTCTGTCTGTGTTCCATTGCTAACTGACATTGCCTGAGCTTCGGTAGCATTCTGAGGTAGCGCCTCGCTCCCCGACGTTAGCGCCTTAAAAGAGCGCTTGATTTAGCACTCAAATCATCTCCAGGGGTGATAGAGGCGAATTTTGCAGTTGCAGGCGATAATTAGCGCCGGGCGCTAAACTTTCCGCCCGACCGATATTAGCGCCCCAAAATGGGCTGATACCGAATTTTTCCCCCTGTGGCTTTAATGGTCATTCTTGAGCTGCAATTGTAGTATATAAGAACATAAGACATAGGAGCAGGAGTAGGTCATTTGGCCCCTCGAGCCTGCTCTGCCATTCAATAAGATCATGGCTGATCTGATCTTGGCCTCAACTCCACTTCCCTGCCCGCTCCCTATAACCCTTGACTCCTTTATCGTTCAAAAATCTGTCTGTCTCCATCTTAAATATATTCAATGACCCAGCCTCCACAGCTCTCTGGGGAAGAGAATTCCAAAGATTCGCGACCCTCTGAGAGAAGAAATTCCTCCTCATTTCCGATTTAAATGGGTGCCCCCTTATTCTGAAATTAGTTCTAGATTCCCCCACGAGGGGAAATATATGTATATGTATCAAAGTAAAGAAAAGCTGCAGTGCTTTATAATATAGTATTGTACTTTGTCTTACTACGTTGATTCATTGTCGTATTTTATTAGGTTTGACAGTATACAACCTTACCAGATGTTGGATATTGCCCACTGCCAGGTCAGCCAAATGGAAGCTACCATGGCCACCATTAATGAGTCTGCCAGTGTATTTGAGGTCAATGTACCAGACTACAAACAATTAAAACATTGCAGAAAGGAAGTATGTCTTCTGAAAGAACTCTGGGATATGATTGTTCTGGTAGATTCCAGTATGAATGACTGGAAAACTACAAAGTGGAGGGAAATCAATGTTGAAAACATGGATCTGGAATGTAAGAAGTTTGCCAAAGATATTCGTGCCTTGGATAAGGAAATAAGGGCATGGGATGCTTTCACTGGATTGGACAACACAGTGAAGAACATTTTGACTTCATTAAGGGCCGTGGCTGAACTTCAGAACCCAGCTATCCGGGCTAGACATTGGTATCAACTAATGCAGGCTACAAATGTAACATTTACAATGGATGATAGCACAACTCTAGCTGACCTTTTGAAACTGAACCTGCACAACTTTGAAGATGAGGTTCGTGGAATTGTTGACAAAGCTGTGAAAGAAATGGGCATGGAAAAAGTATTGAAAGAACTGGACACAACCTGGAGCACCATGGAATTTAAGTATGAACATCACTCACGCACTTCTGTTCCATTGCTCAGATCCGATGAGGAGCTTATTGAGACCCTGGAGGACAATCAAGTCCAGCTGCAGAACCTGATGACTTCCAAGTATATTGCCTTTTTTTTGGAAGAAGTATCTAGCTGGCAGAAGAAGCTGTCCGTAGCTGACTCTGTAATTTCAATTTGGTTCGAGGTGCAGCGCACATGGTCGCATCTTGAAAGCATCTTCATTGGGTCTGAGGACATTCGGTCTCAATTGCCTGAGGTATAAAACATTTTTCAAGAAAAATTTAATTTTCACTTTTAAGTATAACTTATTTTTGTATTTGAAGTTGTGATTCGAAGTCAAAAGTGCAGGTCTCAATTGCTGAGCCGAGGCAAAAGACTAGGAACTGTGGAGAAACAAAGGGATTTGGGTGTCCATGTGCACAAATCACTAAAAGCCAGTGCGCAGGTACAAAAAGTAATCAAAAAGGCTAATGGAATGTTGGGCTTTATCTCAAGGAGGCTGGAATACAAACGAGAGGAAATTGTGCTTCAGTTGTACAAAGCCTTGCTCAGACCCCATCTGGAGTACTGCATTCAGTTTTGGGCGCCACACCTCAGGCAGGCTATATTGGCCCTGGATTGGGTACAGCGCAGATTCACCAGAATGATACCAGGGCTTAAAGGGCTAAAAGGTTAAACTGTGAGGATAGGTTGCATAGACTGGGCTTGTATTCCCTTGAGTTTTGATGGTTTTGAGGGGTGATCTGATTGAGGTGTTTAAAATGATAAAAAGGATTTGATAGGGTAAATACAGAAAATCTATTTCCTCTGGTGGGGGAACCCAGAACAAGCGGGAGCAATTTTAAGTCAGAGCTAGACTATTCAGGAGCAAAATCAGGAAGCAAGCTTTCACACAAAGAGTAACAGAAACCTAGAACTCTTTATCCCAAAAGGCTATGGGTGCTGGGTCAATTGAAATGTTCAAGACGGAGATTGACAGGTATTTATTAGGTAAGGCTATCAAGGAATATAGCTCAAAGGCAGGTAAATGGAGTTAAGGTGTAGACCAGCCATGAGTTAATTGAATTGTGGCAAAAGCTCAAGAGATTGAATGGCCTACTCCTATTCCTCTGTTCCTAAATGTTTGAAAGGTACTTTGAAGTTATCGATTGGTGGAAGAATTTCACTTTTGTTTTGCTTTTTTGAAATTGTTTTGTGCGTGTTCTATGATCCAACGACAAGTACAAATGATTTCGAAAATTTACTGTTGTCCTGTGTGCTATTTAGGATTCCAAGCGCTTTGATGGAATTGATACAGATTTTAAGGAGCTGGCTTGGGATGTTGAGAGAACTCCAAATGTAGTGGAAGCCACAAACAAACCTGGGTTGTGCGAAAAGCTTGAAGACATCCAGATCAGGTAGCTCATATCTTTTTAATTTATTTTGATTGGGTGAACTAAAAAAGGATCGAGGGATACAATGAGAAAGTGGGCTGGTTTGGTTGATCGATCAAAGAGGCCTTGTTGGGCCTACTGGCCTTTGCCTACCCCTTAAAGTTCTTGGGACTGAAAACCTGCTGTAGCTGCATTCTGGTCTTGGGGCTGAGATGTTCCCACCCAGGAGCTCTGGCACTGTGCTCACCAAGGTTGGAGGGGCCGGAGGAGGTCCCTTCGCAGAATTAAACTGTTAGGTGGTGCAGCAGCACGAGTATAATTAGGAATTTGCAAATGTTGTCAGCATGACATAATGTGACTTGTTGTGTAAGTGTATTCTCCTTGTGTGCACAGATAGCTCTGAGAGAAGTTAGCATACTGGGCCTAATGATAAGTGTCCTGGTTTCATTGGCATTTGACTATACCTGATGGCAAAAATGTGGGTCTTTGCGAAAACTGAGGGAACATCCCAACTAGACCAGCAGAGATTAGATGGTAAATTTTACAAGGCTGGGGCCTTTCAAGGAGCCAGTGCATATTGGAAAATTGACGTTCCAATATGATTTGACTGTGTGCAAGGCCCACCGGCCTTCGAAAACCCCTCGATGTATATTCACCACTTGACTGCCAGGGGATGATTTAGATTTCCAATACACAGTCCTGAAGAATGTACATCTTATTTGAATATTGGCAAATAAACCAGCCTGGACCAGTACAATATCTAAAATTGCAGCACAAGAAAAGTCTGCAACAAATATGTTGGTTAGATTTACTGTCCATTAACTATAAATTGGTCAAATCACAAGTGTGACTTTTCAGAAGCTGTTGTCTCTTTTTTTCCCCTGCACAGACTGGCTCTCTGCGAAAAAGCACTGGCCGAATACCTCGACACTAAAAGACTGGCGTTCCCCAGGTTCTATTTTATTTCCTCTGCTGATTTGCTGGATATTCTGTCCAATGGGACCAACCCTCATCTGGTGAGTGACATACTGGTGTTAGAATATCACAAAAGGCTAGAAATGACTGTTGGTAATATTATTGTACAAACCCCTCAAATTCTTCTCTCTACTATTTTAATGGATGCATTAACCCATTAAAAATAAAGGGTTAACAGAGCTGACAATGACTTCCAGGTATAAATCATTTGAAAAACACGTCACACTGTTGTGTTAACTTGCCTTGAGTGCAACTTAGTAAGGAGCCTGGATTATGATCAGATATCCATTTGGCCAATAGTTTGCTTCTAACAATTGTGGGTGTCACAGGGGTTAGCATAGTTCAGTTGGTCGCGCTCTCTTTCTGAAGAAGGTTGCGGGTGCAGTATTGAGGGACTGCAGCGCTGAGGTGCTGTCCTTCAGATGAGATATTATGCTAAGGCCCCATCGGCCTGTTACGGTGGTTTGAAAGGGTGGTAAAGGTGTCATTGCGCTATCCAAGAAAGACCTGGCGATCTCCTGGTATGCTGGCCAACGTTCCTCCTTTAGCCACAACCATCAAATGCAGATTAACTGGCCATTCATCTCGTTGCTGCTTGTGTGATCTTCCTGTGTGAAAAATGGCTGTTGCCCTTGCTACATAACAATCACTGCATTCTAAGTAATTCATTTTATGTGAAGCACTTTTGGAGCTTCTTAGAAATGTGATCAGGTGTTGTATAAATGCCAATCCTCCTTTCAATATAATTTATGATGCATAGTAAAATGTCAAGCTTCAATAGAGAAGCTCATCACCCATGATCCCTTTGATATCCTTTTGTATTTTTCTCTATTCCTTAAGACTTTTGCTATGGAATGAGAGTAGGAATTCTGGGGGGACTGACTTCAAGGAGCTTTAAAGCTCAATGGCAGCAAAGAGCTGATTTAATATGTGTGGAGATACCATCATTAAGTTGAGGGAGGGGTGAAGGAGAACAAATTTCAGCAACAATTTAAATTGCAACTGCCTCCACTAATTCAGTTCCGTTGCAATCAGTAATTCTCCAGAACAGTGTACCCTATTTACTCCTCCCAGAGGATCAGCATTCCTGGTTTAAACAGATATATTGTTTAAAAATACGAACGCAAAAGGATGTTGCAGTTATTTATAATTATGTTATAACGATTCAATCTTTAAGGGGGACTGAAGGTATGGCTCCATCTCTAATCAAAGTTTAAATATATTTTTTGACAATAACGAGCCAGATAAACAAAATCCCATTAATCGTTACTGTCAAACAAACACATATCCTGGCGTATTGTTTCATCCAGTGACATGGACTGTGAAAAATGATGAAAGCTATATTGTCTCAGTCTTAAAATGAGTTGATACAGGCTGACAAGTTAATAATCCGTAATAGAGTTGCATGACATCTGCAATCACTTAGTAAGAGAAAGGAGAGATTCATTTTAAAGAGGTTTCCCAGGTTCGTGAGCCACAGAGAGCATGAAACAAAAAGATGATGAATTCTCTTATTGTCCTCTGTCAGACCTCCAGCGACAGGAGCACGTGCATACCAAGGCTGTGCGCACTCAGTGCCACAGTATGCTTATCGAGTAGGGCACTTACCTATTGTTACTTAAGTTTCCTTCTCCTTACTGCAAGGCACCGAATCTGTAAATCAATCTGTTTGGGCTTTATTACAGCGTCAGAGTATTTTAATATTTATTGTCCGAGCAGATGGCAGAGCAGATTGGAGCTGCAATTATGGGACTACGGAGAGCTTGATACAGTTTAGATTTCCTCTTATCCGCCAAGTTTGCGCTGGTTGAACAGAGGTCAAGTGAACTTCTCAAGGGAGGTGCACTTCCTCATTCTATTCAAACTTATAGCTTGACATGAGAGAACTAAGCTGGTAGAAGTTCAACCCAACGTTTGTAGACCCTTCTGTGGAAATTGTGGGGAGTAGCTAAGATGGATACACACATCATGATGGAGCCCACCTGTTAGAAAAGACAGTTACACTCCCTCATTGAATTGTGAGAACAGGTTTTTAGGTCACAAAGCCATAAGCTATGTGTAGATTTATTTCAGCAAATGTCCATAAACCTCAGTGGAAAGAGGAGCAGCAATGTTGAGAAGGTTTTGTTTCAGCTTTCTTATATTTGCTACTGGATGATTAACGAGGCCATACGCCCTGTAAAAGAAAATGGAGTGCAGTAACTTGTCCTTCTCAACGGGGAATGCTGTTGGCTTTTTAAGGTCTGCATTGTATCCAAGCTTAAATAGCTGATCAATGGGCTGGATTTTAAGGAGGAGGGCGGGTTGGGTGAGGGGGCTCCGAGGCGGTCAGGAAACCCTGGAGGCCGGGTTTCCCGCAGGCCCTGCCGACTTTAATGGCAGGGCCTGATTTGCATGCGAGGCCTCGGTTTCCCACCCGCAGCCAGCCAGATTGAGAGGCTGGCTGGCTGCGGGCGGGTAGGCCTGTGGCACTAGGCCGCACAGAGGAGGTAGGGAGGGATTGGGGATCGGGCCGTGCCGGTAAAAGGATTGTGGGGGTAGGGGGGCTGTCAGGCAGATGATCGGGGGTGGGGAGAAAGGATCGGGGCCGGCCTCAGCATCATCGGTGGGGTGGGGGAGTAGGGGGTGCGGCTGGGGGTGATTGGAGGCCTGGGGGGCGGGGTGATCGGAGGCCTCGTAAGGGGGTCTCCAATCGCAGGGGGTGGGTTAGGCAGGGACCCTGGATCCTGGAGGTAGGTATAAAGACTGGTTCCAGCAGTCCCCGCCTTGCTGTAACTGCCGGGTTTTCGAATTGTGTAAAACCATCCACATGCAATTAAAAACAAAATAGAGGTTAAAAAAGAGGCTTCCAGCATCATTATAATATTTAAATTGATGTCCTGCCTCCTGGGAGCAGGTTGGCTGCCCTGCCACCCCCCCCGCCCCCCCCCCCCCCCTCCGTTAAAATCGGAAGTGGGTGGGTTGGAGGCAGGTTGAGGTTGGGAATCCTATTTTTAACAATTTAACTACCCCCACGCCCCCAACCCACCCGTTCTTTTAGGTTAAAATTCCCCCCAATGTGTTAGTTTGATAATCATTTCCCAGAGGAAACTTTTTCCAAAGCGTAACCGCCATGTTTATGTGGGAGGACAAATGAATACAAATTGGGTAGACTGGCTCTGCCCGATCTCTGCCTCCGCCATGAATACTTTCAGCTCACAGTGTTTGAAAGGGCCACAGGAGGCTCTTTTGCAGTATTGATAAGGATATAATAGAACAGATACTACTTAATCAATCGATTTTAGTGTAAAGTTAGCTTGGTTAGACACACCGCTACAATAAGGGACTTGTGGTACATTACTCAACAGGTAGATTAGAGACTTGTAACAGTAATATACCCATTAAAATCATCGTTATTATGGACAGGGGCTCACAAGGAAAATATTTGAGGACCTCCTCCTTTGTGCAGATTGGGACAGAAATGTTAATAAGAAACAACTTGCAAGTTATAAAGCACCTTTCACATCCTCAGGATGCGAACACTGAGATATGAAAATTAAGAAAGGGACTTTAATGTGCAGCAGGGAAATTCAAAATTGAACACGAGAATCAAAAGTGACTTGTCAAGTTCAGGACATTTGCTCAAGAAAGCTGACCAGCGCTCTGAATCATGTGTGCCCATAAATCATTAAATCTGTAGGTTCAGCGTCACTTGTCCAAACTATTTGACAACATGGCGAGCATGAAATTCCAGACTGAGGCGGACAATAAGCCGACTAAAGTAGCCTTAGGGATGTACAGCAAGGAGGATGAGTACGTGAACTTCAAAGAGCCATGTGACTGCAGTGGGCAGGTAGGAAAATCATGTCTTGTGTGTCTGGGGGTGACGGTATTCAAATGGCCACGTTTATGAATGGGAATGATCGAACGTTGGAAGCATGCGCTCCAGTAAATCACATGTTACACTACAGCAAAAATGGGGTTGCATGGAGTATTGGAACAGCTGCATTTTGCTTTGACTGAAGTATTTCCTCTATTTGCCTCTCTTTTGTACTGTGACGCAAAGAATGCATCAGAGACTGATTTAATATTGCTCCTAGATGCGACTAAAACTGTTTGATTTGTTAAAGATAGTATCCCGACCACATACACGTATGTTTTTTTTAAAAAAAGCACCATTACCTTTTTATGTTCTTGTCCATGAGCAGGAGGTGGCTGCACTCTTTGTGTTGTGTCATGCCTCCTGCAGTTCCAGCTGTATTTTGCAGGGTTTTTAATCCCATGCCAATGATCGGATTTTCAGTCGTTTCACTTTTCAATTATTCCAGTCTCCGAGCTCTCGCCAACTCTGCTGCACGTCTCCAAACCTGGAAAAGCTTAAGTTGCAGCTTTGTGGCTTGAAACCAAGTTTGTGCAAAGGGAGACATGGGTTAGTTAGACACTACACCCACAGCCATTGGGAAGAAAGTGAGGTTTATTTGATTCCATGGGTGGTATGCCTCTTACCCTGAAGTATTTAGCACATGGAAAAGTTGAGCTCGGCAAATTTCTCCTTTCATCGTCTGCTATTCTCACCGGCTATTTCTCTCGGGTTTTATATTCGCTTTTATGTTTTAGGTCATTTACCTGACGGTTTACAAGATTGTGGCCTTATTTGCATCGTATTGGCGGACACTTTACTGACTTTCTCTCCTAGGTTGAGGCCTGGCTAAATCAGGTGCTTGATTCCATGAGAGACACAGTGAGACATGAAATGACTGAAGGTGTGGTGGCCTATGAGGAGAAACCAAGAGATCAGTGGCTTTTTGATTACCCAGCCCAGGTAAGCCAGAACGAGCAAGCTCTGGGTGTGATCTTTACCACTGCTGACATTTTACCTCCTGATTGCATTTTAATCATTGTAAAATATTTCCATTCAGCTACCAACAGTTTAGCTCTGAGACAACTATTGATAAATATATCAGGTAGATTTTGGCCACGATTTTCCTTACCGTGGCGGGTTGTGGCCCCGCTCCTGTCTCCATCCCGGCCTCCGACATGACTTTCCCCTGATTGGGCTTGTTAAGCTCCGCCCATCAAGTTTCCCAGCCAATTGAAGGAAGTGGGTCTGATGACGTCATTTGATGACGCGTCATCAGCCGGTTTCCTTAAAGGGACCATGGCCAAATTTACTTTGCCATTTGTACTGTCAGTGTTCTACAGCATTGAGGTGCTCCAAACACTGACGAGCACTGCACAGAAGTGCAGGGCTGCACCCAGGCTTTCCTATGACTCCCTCTATATGCTTATGGAGGGAGTCACAGCATGCAGGGAGGTTCTCTTCCCTTCCCATGGGCGGAAGAGACCTCCCCAGGAGACCACGCAGTCTGGTTGCACATTGCAGAGGAGGGCACAAGCAGGGTTGTGGACAGAAGGACCAGGCTGCAGTGGCGCAAACCTTTCAATGATCTCAGTAGATCACAAAACGTTAGTACAAAGCCACACTCAACCTCATCCTGCTGTGCCTCTCATCACAGCCCCATCACTCTGCCTTCCCTACCCTACTCCTGCACATCCTTACTCACACCAACTTACCTTGCACCTTCACCCATCCCTCTCTATCTACATTATCACGTCCCCATCTCACTAGCCACCCCTGACACTCACCCTCATCCTAGTCCAATCATACCAACTAACACACAAGGGTAGCCACTTGTGTGTTTTAGCCAATGTTCATGTGAAATTTCTGTGAAATCTTTATTTTTCAACACTTTGCGTTCTTGGACAGATTTGTGTGCACCTTTGGAAGTGGTTTAGTGAGTTGCAGTGAATGGTGAGACATAACAGTACCCCCCGCAATGGTGATGAGTGTGAAAGGAATGGCTTGGACATTGTAGGGATGCTTTATGGTTTTGGTGTGGGGTGGTGCCAACCTGGTGCATCATGTGGTAGCCAGGGTGTACAGTGTCAAGTGAAGTAAATGTGGCCATGGTGAGGCCATGCCTGGTGTCCCAGGCAGCAGTGTGGTCGGGTGCTGATGCCCTGTGTCCTGTGCAGCACCAGCTGATTGCGGAGAAGGTTGGTGTTGATGTTGGTGCTGCTGGTGTTGGGGCTGATCGTGGTGGGATTCTGAGGACCAAGGTGAGAAAGTATAAAGGGCACCCACGCTGATGGAATAGATGGCAGGTGAACTTGAGATGACAGAAGCGATCTGTCAATGGTGAGAGAGGTTGTTCCAATGAGGTGACACTGGATAGAGAGTTTGCTCCAAACACTTGCAACCTGCATAAAGCTCAATCTGTCTTCCAAATGCAGTAAGCAACAGCTTCTGTGGTTGGAAAATGAACAGCTGTGAGATGTGAGGTTTTAAAGCACATTTCACGCTGTCAAGTAATGAGATGATTCCATGAACATTCAACTCCTGCCCAGCTTAACAGACGTGATCCCTGCACAGCAAGCACATTTCACGCTGTCAAGTAATGAGATGATTCCATGGACATTCAACTCCTGCCCAGCTTAACAGACGTGATCCCTGCACAGCGAGGACCCCGTGTTCGAGCTGGTAAATTCTAAAGGTGAGCTCAAAATTGTTGTTAATCCTCTGTTAACAGGGTCATAATGACCTGAATTGCCTCCCCCGCTGCTGCGTGTCGGGTCTGCTCAGCGCTGACAGACCCAACATTTGGTAAAGGCACGTGGTGACGGGTTGACAGTGGGGTCCCGACCCGCTGAGAAAAGAAACACTTTCCCACCCGACCCGCCACTGACCCCCCCCCCCCAGAAAATCCAGCCCTTTGTCTTTATCGCCTGGGCATATAACATTGTCTGGGCATAGAGAAGAAGTTCGGGTAGAGAGAATCACATGCCGATTAACAGAGCTCACTCGATTATCCTTCCATTAAATTAAATTGATGGAAATCAGATTGTCTCTGTTAAATGCACATGATTTTCGCCACCCACTTTTACATAAGAACATAAGAATTAGGAGCAGGAGTAGGCCATACAGCCCTTCAATAAGATCATGGCTGATCTTCGACCTCAACTCCACTTTCCCGCCCGATCCCCATATCCCTTGATTCCCCATGAGTCCAAAAATCTATCTCTCTCAGCCTTGAATATACTGAATGACTGAGCATCCACAGCCCTCTGGGGTAGAGAATTCCAAAGATTCACAACCCTCTGAGTGAAGAAATTCCTCCTCATCTCAGTCTTAAATGGCCGGCCCCTTATCCTCAGACTCTGACCCCTAGTTCTAGACTCTCCAGCCAGGGGAAACAACCTCTCAGCATCTACCCTGTCAATCCCCTCAGAATCTTATATGTTTCAATGAGATAAACTCTCAGTCTTCTAAACTCCAGCGAGTATAGGCCCATTCTACTCAATGTCTCCTCATAGGACAACCCTCTCATCCCAGGGATCAATCTAGTGAACCTTTGTTGCACCCCCTCTAAGGCAAGTATGTCCTTCCTCAGATAAGGAGACCAAAACTGTGCACAGTACTCCAGGTGTGGTCTCACCAAAGCCCTGTACAATTGTAGTAAGACTTCCTTACTCTTGTACTCCAACCCCCTTGCAATAAAGGCCAACATGCCATTTGCCTTCCTAATTGCTTACTGTATCTGCTTGCTAACTTTCTGTTTTTCCTGTACGTGGACACCTAAATCTCTCTGAACACCAACATTTAATAGTTTCTCACCATTTAAAAAATATTCTGTTTTACTATTCTTCCTCCCAAAGTGAATAACCTCATATTTCCCCACATTATACTCCATCTGCCACCTTATTTCCCACTCACTTAACCTGTTTATATCCCTTTGCAGCCTCTTTATGTCCTCCTCACAGCTTACTTTGCCACCTAGCTTTGTATCGTCAACAAACATGGATACATTGCACTCGGTCCCTTCATCTAAGTCATTAATATAGATTGTAAATAGCTGAGGCCCAAGCACTGATCCTTGTGGCACCCCACTCGTTACAGCCTGCCAACTGGAAAATGACCCGTTTATCCCTACTCTCTGTTTTCTGTCCGTTAACCAATCCTCTATCAATGCTAATATGTTACTCCCAACCCCATAAGCCCTTATCTTACGTAAAAACCTTTTATGTGGCACCTTATCGAATGCCTTTGGGAAATCCAAATATACTATCCACTGGTTCCCCTTTATTTCCCCTGCTAGTTACACCCTCAAAAAACTCTAATAAATTTGTTAAACACGATTTCCCTTTCATAAAACCATGTTGACTCTGCCTAATCATATTGTGATTTTCTAAGTGCCCTGTTACCACTTCCTTACTCTGCCCAAGTGATGTTTTACACCCAGGAAGTAGGACAGGAATCTATCGCACAGTGTCTAATGGATTAAGAAATCACTTTTTTCAGAAATCACCATAGCTGAATAGCATTTTTGGGGTAAAGTTTACTTCATTATTAATCTTAATCTGGGTAATGGGCCCTACTAGCCTAGTATTGGTTCCCGCTTAAAGCTGTATAAACGTTTATATCGTTTATTGCTTCTTTTTTAACGGAAGACCACTTGAGACAATCTATAACAACATAAAAAGAACTAATCTGTATATTAACATTGCCGGGATAGTCCACTTAAAGCTGTCCCTCACTTTCTTGAACCAGGTAGCACTCACGTGTACCCAGATTTGGTGGACTACAGAGGTTGGCATTTCCTTTGCCAGACTGGAGGAAGGGTATGAAAATGCCATGAAGGACTATTATAAAAAACAGGTGAACCAGCTGAACACGCTCATTACCATGCTAATTGGCCAACTTTCGAAGGGCGAGCGGCAGAAGATCATGACCATCTGCACCATTGATGTCCACGCCCGCGATGTCGTCGCAAAGATAATTGCTCAGAAGGTTGGTGGCACTGACTGACAACAAAGTATTGACCCAACTCATTCAATCTCACTTCACGTTTCATCATAATATTTTTCACTTCCTTTGTACAGAGTATTTGTAGCCTATCCCTCTTTTCCTGTAATTATGAGCATTTATAGACAACCCCTTAACATATCAATGGATCAATTCAGCAGAAACAGCGAGAACTGGACTGACATCAGTGGGGGTAATTTTAACTACGGTTGATATTTGATCAGGCGTCCGTTGTGCACCTCTTGCGATTTTCATTTCCATTCACTTCTCTGGAAACGAAAGTCAGTGGGGATGTATGATGGGTGGCCAATCCGACATCGGCCGTTTAACACAATTGTCCAAAGTCAAAATTACCCTCAGTGAGCATGCGAGAAGGAGTTTGTAAGCCAGCAGGAAGTGCCGAATGCTGCTGTTTGTGACATTATTTTAAACCTTAATAAATTGGTTGTGATTCGTTTCCTTGTTTCACAATTAGGAAAGCAAATGGTATGTTGGCCTTTATTACAAGAGGATTTGAGTATAAGAGTAAAGACGTCTTACTACAATTATATAGGGCCCTGGTGAGACCACACCTGGAGTATTGCGTAGAGTTTTGGTCCTCTTACCTTAGGAAGGATATACTTGCCATAGAGGGAGTGCAACGAAGGTTCACCAGACTGGTTCCTAGGATGGGGGGATTGTCCTATGAGGACAGATTGAGTAGTCTAGGCTTATATTCTCTAGAGTTTAGAAGAATGAGAGGTGATCTCATTGAAACATACAACATTCTTACAGGACTTGACAGGGTAGATGCAGGGAGGATGTTTCCCCTGGCTGGGGAAGTCTAGAACCAGGGGTCACAGTCTCAGGATAAGGGGTCGGCCATTTAGGACTGAGATGAGGAGAAATTTCTTCACTCAGAGGGTGATGAATCTTTGGAATTCTCTACCCCAGAGAGCTGTGGAGGATCAGTCGTTGAGTATATTCAAGACAGAGATCGATAGATTTTTGGATATTAAGGGAATGAAGGGATATGAGGATAGTGCAGGAAAGTGGAGATGAGGTAGAAGATCAGCCATGATCTTATTGAATGGCGGAGCAGGCTCGAAGGGCCAAATGGCCAACTCCTGCTCCTATTCCTTATGTTCTAATTCTCTTACATTGAATCCTAAAACAAATTCAAAAATAAGAGCAATATCATTTTATTTGCTTCTTTTTGACGGCCTGATCTGACACCTCAACATCTAAGAGGGCAGCAAACGGCCACCACCAGTGCACCCTGTAGCTGGCTGCCAGACAGCCTGAAGAACTGTTAACACATGTCTACCCCCAACACTTTACCCTCCCTTTTGCTGGGAGATGCCACACCCTGTCGGTGGAACCTACCGACCGATCGGGAATTGACTGCTTCGAACCAGTCACAATTTTCTTTTGTACGCTATTGTTTACAAGGCTAGAAAAGATTTTGTTCACACTGGAGGTGTGTTTTTGTTCTGAGTGCATTGCCCTCTTTGTGGAGTCAATGAACAGTGCATGTTTCTTTTCACAGGTTGAGAACTCTCAGGCCTTTGTCTGGCTCTCTCAGCTTCGCCATCGCTGGGATGATGAAAAGAAACACTGTTTTGCCAACATTTGTGATGCCCAGTTTTTGTATTGCTATGAGTATTTGGGCAACACCCCTCGATTGGTAATTACACCACTGACAGACAGGTATGTTATTATAGGCTTACAGTTTAGTGCGTCAAGTCATGATTGTTTTATTTCCTTGGATATTGAACAGACATATCGGCCAAGGGATTGGTTGATGCCAAATCCAATATGGCGTGTGTGTGTACATTCTGTGCCAGAAGTGCTCCGCCCGCCTTATTGGTAAAGGCTGAAGTATAGGCGTCCAGGGCCTGCACCTGAAACAGGTGTTAGGGCCTTTGCATATGCACATAGAGGGCCTGATAACTGTTTTAGGACCCTTTCCGGAATTGGGCTGCTCTGAACGCAACCTGTGCCGGGCCTGCTGCGTTCAAGATAACCAAGTTTACATGCAGCTTAACAGGCCACCAAATAGGTAAGTTTAAAAACTAAATTACTTGAATACGGAGCCGGGAGGAGATGAAGTGCTTCCCCCGGCCCCACAGCAGTCCTGAAGACCTTTGCCGCCCCTCGCCTGGCCCCCTTCCGATCGAATCCCTCCTCCTGATTGACTCCCCCCCCAACTCGATCGTTTCCCCCCTTCTCGATCGCCCCTCCCTCTCGATTGCTCCCCCACCCACCCCCTGGGACATACCTGTAGGCCGCTGCTGGTGATGCAGTGGCCTGAATTTTACATCCGATTCGCCGGCAAGGTGCCTGGGGACCCGCAGCAGGTGTCCGCAGCTCGCCGGTCTGGTTTAAACGAGGCCCTAAATCGAGAGCGCCTTGGGCCTACCCGCCCCATTGATTCTTTCAAAACTATTGTTTCTGGAGCTCAGGAAATCTATTGAACTTTGGTCACCAATTATCTTGGATTCTTTTGGCATTTCCCCGCTACGTGAAAGGCGGCTTCGAAAGCAAGCCAGATTGCTGCTATTCGGGATATATATTTTGTAGGTCCCTCAGCTAAGCCTGCAGGGTGGAGGCTGCCTCCTGCAAGGTTTCTTCTGGTATCGCACTTGGTTGAATGCCAGGAGATCCATAAGTGACTCCACACTTGATTCCTGGCCTTCTCTACAGGGCCACTGCTGCACAATGCACCTGATAAAGTGTGGAGCCGAATATGTGTCTCTCTCTGCCCAACTGCGACTCAGCTGAGAATATCGTTTTACTTTCAGGCAGAAATTGATTCTGATTATGCGGTTTATTTGCTAATTTTTTTGGGCATCTTCTCTTTGTGCACCTGATATTCTGAGTGGATTTCTTAGACTGTCACAGTATGTGCTGGCTTTGGATTCCTTGCGTAACATCTGTATTTACTTATCATACTGACAATGCATTAATTTAATGTCAACTTGTTAGTATTGCCTGTGCCGTTCAATAAGATGATACCATCTGTAACTCAATAAAGTGATGCCAGAGGTGCCTAGAAACTAATTTAAGTGAAGGAATTAAATTATTGTACGTTATGATTTATTTCCTTGCTATGTTAGACTGCATGCCTCGAAGTATATCCCGTGTGAAAGCGGATATATTTTTTATCTTTTTCATATTTCTTCGCTTCCAAGAGTGTGCCCAGTGTTTCTGAACAATGATTAGCTGCAGCTTCTTATGTGAAATGGAAATCAGATTAGATTCCCAAAATTCGGAGCTACCTTTTTTGTAAAATATAAAACGTGTGTGACTGTTTTAGGTTGGACAGCCTGTGATTTACAGTCAGATGCCCATTCGGCCCACCTAGCTTATCCATCTAAAAAAAATAACTTGCAGCCTCCCAACTATAACATCATCGAACTATATCTTGAATGAATCTGAAAGTTTTTTTTACCTCCACTGCCCTACCTGTAAGACCATTCTGAGTGCTCATCGCTCTTTGCATAAAGAGGTTCTTTCACCAGTTTTAACCCATTTTAACCTTGTTGAAAGCCTTGATTTTGAGACTGAACATTTACCTGTCTACTCTGCAGTGAGTTAAGAGTGTTGGAAAGAGTTTGTTTTGTTGCTTTTGTGGTTTGCCCCGTTCTCACAGCCAGTGCGTGTTTTTATTTCATTGACTGGTTTCAGATGTTACATCACGTTGACCCAGTCTCTGCACCTGACGATGAGCGGAGCCCCTGCTGGGCCTGCAGGAACAGGAAAGACCGAAACCACGAAGGACTTGGGCCGAGCACTGGGAATCATGGTCTATGTATTCAACTGCTCTGAGCAGATGGATTACAAGGTATCATCTCTCCACTGTAGTGTCACAGAAACTCTCACACATTTGTAAAACTGTTATCCCATGGTTAGTAAGTTTATCTATAGTGGGATTCATTGACCTGTTATTTACACCAGTTTATCGTTATTGCATTGATTAGTATTGAAATGCTCCATGTTAATTTTGCATAGTGCGAGTCAATTCAAGGAACAAAATTTTAGAGTGACTTTAGGAACGCCTGTTAACACTTAAGTGTGTTATTAGAAGCATAGAAGATAGGAGCAGGAGTAGGCCATTCGGCCCCTCGAGCCTGCTCCGCCATTTAATGAGATCATGGCTGATCATCCAAATTCAGTACCCTGTCCCTGCTTTCTCCCCATATCCCTTGATCCCTTTAGCCTTAAGAAATATATCTATCTCCTTCTTGAATATATTTAATGAATTGGCCTCAACTGCCTTCTGTGGTAGAGAATTCCACAGGTTCACCACTCTCTGGGTGAAGAAATTCCTCCTCATCTCAGTCCTAAATGGCTTACCCCTTATCCTTATACTGTGACCTCTGGTTCTGGACTCCCCCGCCATCGGGAACATCCTTCCTGCATCTAGTCTGTCTAGTCCTGTTAGAATTTTATAAGTTTCAATGAGATCCCCTCTCATTCTTCTAAACTCTAGCGAATATAAGCCTAATCGACCCAATCTCTCTTCATACGTCATTCCTGCCATCCCAGGTATCAGTCTGGTAAATCTTCGCTGCACTCTCTCCATGGCAAGAACATCCTTCCTCAGATAAGGCGACCAAAACTGCACACAATACTCAAGGTGTGGTCTCACCAAGGCCCTGTACAACTGCAGCAAGACATCCTTGCTCCTGTACTCGAATCCTCTCGCTATGAAGGCCAACATACCATTTGCCTTCTTAACCGCCTGCTGCACCTGCATGCTTACCTTCAGCGACTGGTGCACAGATTAGGTTAGGTTGATTAGGTTTCCGAAGTGGTTTTTCATCCTTGTTTTCAAATCCCTCCATGGCCTCGCCCCTCCCTATCTCTGTAATCCCCTCCAGCTCTCGAACCCCCCCGAGATCTCTGCGCTCCTCTAATTCTGGCCTCTTGAGCATCCCTGATTTTAATCGCTCCACCATTGCCTAGGCCCTAAGCTCTGGAATTCCCTCCCTAAACCTCTCTGCCTCTCTACCTCTCTTTCCTCCTTTAAGATGCTCCTTAAAACCTACTTCTTCTGCCGTAATTTCTCCTTACGTGGCTCGGTGGCAAACTTTGTTTTATAACACTCCTGTGAAGCGCCTTGGGAGGTTTCCTACATTAAAGGCCCTATATAAATACAAGTTGTTGTTGTTGTTGTTGATGTATCTACTGAACTGTCATATGAATGGGAGCCTGCTTCTCTCAACACGGAGACTTCAAGTGGGTACATGTAGGCAGTTTTTCTTTGTGGGAAATGTAAAAGCCTATATATATCAGGATATATGTCAGTCATGTGTCTTATAAAACTCATCATAGAAATTTGCGGCACAGAAGGAGGCCATTCGACCCATCGTGTCTGTGCCAGCCGAAAAAGAGCCCTCCAGCCGAATCCCACTTTCCAGCTTTTGGTCCATAGCCTTGCAGTTTGCCTCACTTCAAGTGCATATCCAAGTGCTTTTTAAATGCGATGAGGGTTTCTGCCTCTACCATCCTTTCAGGCAGTGAGTTCCAGACCCCCACCACCCTCTGGGTGAAAGAAGTTCTCCTCAACTCCCCTCTAATCCTTCTACCAATTACTTTAAATCAATGCCCCCCCCCGGGTTATTGACCTCTCTGCTAAGGGAAATAGGTCCTTCCTATCCACTCTATCTAGGCTCCTCATAATTTTATACACTTCAATTAAGTCTCCCCTCAGCCTCCTCTGTTCCAAAGAAAACAACTCCAGCCTGTCCAATCTTTCCTCATAGCTAAAATTCACCAGTCCTGGGAACATCCTCGTGAATCTCCTTTGTACCCTCTCTAGTGCAATCACATCTTGCCTGTAATGTGGTGACCAGAACTGTACACAGTACTCTAGCTGTGGCCTAACTAGTGTTTTATACAGTTCAAGCATAACCTCCCTGCTCTTATATTATATGCCTTGGCTAATAAAGGAAAGTATCCCGTATGCCTTCTTAACCACCTTATCTACCTGTCCTGCTACCTTCAGGGATCTGTGGATATGCACTCCAAGGTTCCTCTGTTCCTCTACGGTTCTCAGTATCCTACCATTTATTGTGTATTCCCTTGCCTTGTTAGCCCTCCCCAAATGCATTACCTCACACTTCTTATTGAATTCCATTTGCCACTGTTCTGCCCACCTGACCAGTCCATTGATATCTTTCTGAAGTCTACAGCTTTCTTCCTCACCATCAACCGCACGGCCAATTTTTGTATCATCTGCAAACTTCTTAATCATGCCCCTTACATTGAAGTCTAAATCATTGATGTATACCACAAAAAGCAAGAGACCTAGTCTGAGCCCTGCGGAACCCCACTGGAAACAACTTTCCAGTCACAAAAACATCTGTCGACCATTACCCTTTGCTTCCTGCCACTGAGCCAATTTTGGATCTAACTTGCCACTTTCCCTTGGATCCCATGGGCTTTTACTTTTCTGACCAGTCTGCCATGTGGGACCTTGTCAAAGGCTTTGCTGAAATCTCTGTATCAAACGCACTAATCCTCATCAAATCTCCTTGTTACCTCCTCAAAAAATTCAATCAAGTTAGTCAGACGTGACCTTCCCTTAACAAATCCGTGCTGACTGTCATTGATTTCTAAATGATGACTAATACTGTCCCTCAGAATTCTTCCAACAATTTGCCCACCACTGAGGTTAGGCTGACTGGCCTGTAATTACTCGGTCTATTCCTTTCTCCCTTTTTAAACAACGGTACAACGTTAGCAGTCCTCCAGTCCTCTGGCACCACACCTGTAGCCAGAGAGGATTGAAAAATGATGGTCAGAGCCGCCACTATTTCCTCCATTGCTTCTCTTAACAGCCTGGGATACATTTCATTCGGGCCTGGTGATTTATCTACTTTCAAAGATGCTAATCCCCTCAATACTTCCTCTCTCACTATGTTTATCTCATCTCATATTTCACACTCCACCTCCTTAACTACAATGTCTGCATTGTCCCTCTCTTTTGTGAAGACAGATGCAAAGTATTCATTAAGAACCATACCCATGTCTTCCGCCTCCACACACAAGCTTTCTTTTTGGTCCCTAATAGGCCCTACTCGTCCTTTAGTTATCCACTTGCTCTTTATGTATTTATAAAACATCTTTGGGTTTTCCTTGATTTCATAGCCAAATCAACCTAACCCGCACATTTTTGGACTGTGGGAGGAAACCGGAGCACCCGGAGGAAACCCACGCAGACACGGGGAGAATGTGCAAACTCCACACAGACAGTCACCCGAGGTCAGATTCGAACCCGGGTCTCTGGCGCTGTGAGGCACCAGTGCTAACCACTATGCCACCGTGTTGCTTTCCTAATTTCCTTTTTAATTTCACCCTTGCACTTTCGATACTTCTCTAGGCTTCCTGCAGTATTGAGCTCTCAGTATGTCACATAAGCTTCCCTTTTTTTGCTTTATCCTACCCTGTATGCCCCTTGACATCCAAAAGGCTCTAGATTTCAGAGTCCCACCCTTTTTCTTTGTGGGAACATATTTGCTCTGAGCCCTCACTATCTCCTCCTTGAATGCCTCCCACTGCTCTGACACTGATTTACCTTCAAGTAGCTGTTTCCAGTCCACTTTTGCTAAATCACATCTCAGCTTAGTAAAATTGGCCTTTCCCCAATCGAGAACTTTTACTCCTGGTCTATCTTTGTCCTTTTCCATAACTACGCTAAATCTAACTGAATTATGATCACTACCACCAAAATGCTCTCCCACTGATGCTCCTTCCACCTGCTCAGCTTCATTCTCTAAAACTAAGTCCAGAACCGCCCCCTCTCTTGTTGGGCTTGCTACGTATTGGCTAAAAAAGTTCTCCTGAATGCATTTGGAGAATTCTGCGCCCTCTATATCTTTTACACTGATTCTATCCCAGTTAATGTTAGGTTCGTTGAAATCCCCTACTATTACTGCCCTATTGTTTTTGCACTTCTCAGAAATTTGCCTGCATATTTGCTCTTCTATCTCCCTCTGACTATTTGGGGGTCTATAGTACACTCCCAGCAGTGCAATTGCCCCTTTTTTGTTCTTTAGTTCAACCCATATGACCTCATTTGATGATCCTTCTAACATATCATCCCTCCTCACAGCTGTAATTGTTTCTTTAGCCAATATTGCGACCCCCTCTTTTATCCCCCTCTCTATCTCATCTGAAAGCCCTGTAACCAGGAATGTTGAGCTACCATGCCTGCCCTTCTTTCAGCCATGTTTCAGTAATAGCTATGATATCATACTTCCACATGTCTATCTGTGCCCTCAGCTCATCTGCCTTATTCACTAGACTCCTTGCATTGAAGTATATACCATTAAGCACTGCCAAACCCCTTTGTTGTCTATTTTCTAGCCTTTGTTTCCTCTGCCTTCCAAACTCACCTACTAATTTACTGCCTTCCATTTGCAGCTTTGCTTCTCTCCCTTCTGAATCTATGCTCAGGTTCCCATCCCCCTGCCAAGCTAGTTTAAACTCTCCCTCATGTAGTAAGCATGGATGTATAAATCACATCAGTCGAGTTACACCTGTAATCTTTATATCACGTCTAAGTGCCGAAGGATCACTTTGACTGGCATATAAATCACACTGCTAGATTCTAAGCTCGTATGAAGGTGAGGTTTACACACAGGATTTACGGTACTTAAATGCAATGATCCAGATTGTGTATGAGGCTTGGGGGCAGCAGCACAATTAAGAAAAACCACTTGGGAAACCAAATCAGTTAGCATAATGACATGCATCAGATCGGTTTAATCTAGTATGCCTGGCAGAAGGGGGAATCCAGGACAATCTTACAGAAACATAATTTTGCAATGTCAACAATGAAATTTTCCTCACAATATCATTTAATGTGAACGTTGCAATGCCACAAAGTATTGGGGAATAAATCATTGTTCTAAAGGTCATAGTGATTCTGTCTCTGCAGTTTTATATTGCTCCTGATGATCCAAGACATGAAACGTACCCTTCTTTACTGAGTGTATGTGCCCTGGTATTTTGATCTTCAGGTTTTCTTTTCTTCCCTTGCGCGACAGATCTCCCCAAGCCACACACCAACTGAGGCCAGTGACCCGCTCCCAACCATCCACCTTTCCGGCACTTGAGATGCTCAGTGATGATTCTTCCCATTCCCACGTCCCTCCCATTCCAGTCCCTGGTGGAAAAGAAAAAGAAAGACTTGCATTTATCTAGCGCCTTTCACGACCTCTGGACGTCCCAAAGCACTTTACAGCCAATTAAGTATTTTTGGAGTGTAGGAAACGCGGCAGCCAATTTGGGCACAGCAAGCTCCCACAAACAGCAATGTGATAATGACCAGACCATCTGTTTTTAGTGATGCTGATTGAGGGATAAATATTGGCCAGGACACCGGGGATAACTCCCCTGCTCTTCTTCGAAATAGTGCCATGGGATCTTTTACGTCCACCTGAGAGAACACCTGGTGGGATCGTGACTGGCCTTTACTGGAACCTCCCTACAGGGGCACAGCTGCAATTGACAAATCAGTGAATCCGGGGATTGCTGTGGTGTTGTGTATTGGAGCTCCAGAACGCTATGCCACCCTGAATCCAAGATCTTTAAAGCGCGATCCTGAGTCAATAATGATCTGTTCGAAAAGTGCACCTCACTTATACACTCAGGACTGACCCCCATCCTCTACGCCAGTGCAGTATGGGAACTCTGACCTGGGCACTAACTCAGCCCTTGCATGACTCTCTGTACTGCTATGTAGCTGTAGCAAGGAGGCCTATGTGCTGTTTGACTTTAAGGAATTGCATACACTGTTCTCCACTAGACTGCTAGAAATCAAAGGTGTACCCGACTCCCTCCACCCCTCAAAGTATGAATAGAGAATTTGTTACAAAACAAATCACTTAGCTCTGTGGCTCTGGCCATAACTGCCAGCCACACTATTGCAGGATACTGAGAGGGACTTTTTACATGCATTGTATTGCTCTTGGTCGAAATTGAGCCAAGTTTGTGGTCTTGCAAATAGAACAATTCAGGCTACAAATTGGTGATGTTACTGCTACAATTCCTAACCGTGTACACCAATTATTTAAAACCCTTTCCAGTCTGAGCTGGCTAAAACTGTTCCAAAATTCCCACTGTGATACATACTTGTAAGGTATAATATGCCTTGATAATGGCCCAGTGAAGAGGATGTACTCTCTCAAATCAAGTTGTTTGGAAATCTAATCTTCCTTTGTTAAATGACATAAAGACAGGTGTTTTATGCTGGAATGCTTCAGCCTATTTGAAGTGTGTCTCTAAAATGTAATTTTGACTGAATCATGCAACTTGATAGCTTCTCTGGGTTGTACAGTTAAGTGCCAGTCAAGTAACTAACTCGTAGTTAAGCAAAAACGTTCCACATTCAAGTGATTCATTGAAGAGTGAAAGCACTGACTTCCATGCAGATTTCCAATTCAGGTCCTCCTGTCTCGCTGCATCTGTCCAAAATAATTATATGGCTTACATCATATACTTAAAGCTTCAGATCTATTTTGACAACCCAATAGCCATTTTCATAATATCTGTGCTATCTCTTGGCATAATCTATCAGTCGGGTCAGGTCCTGTGTAGTGAACAGACTGTTGTGAATAATGAACTTGTTAAATCAGAATTTAAGGAGCACTGTCGTCATGGCAATATGAGTCTTGCAATACACCAGATCTTAGAAAGTAAGCTGTTTAATAACAGTTTGGGGACACGTAATGTATGACATTCCTGTGCTTGTGATTATAACAGGCATTTGGCAATTTATTTTAAACTGGTTCATTTCTCTGCTAAATTGGCATACAAAAGAATTTTATGTGAACATATTAAATGTTTGTACGTTACTGTCACGCAGCATAATTTCTAAGCTACGGTTTATACTCTGAGGAGGATATGAAGATGCAGTTAGCAGCATAGTTATGTCATTGTGTTGACCCATTGCGACAGTGCTCCAAATGTATTTTTGTTTAAATCTTGGTTTCAGTTTAAAAAAAAAATACATAAAATACAAAACCTGTATTGCTGTAGCACAAGCATTCCCCACAGCCAACACAAGAGTGAAGAAGAAGCATTTTTGAAAACTGCTCAAGGACCTGCGCTACTTGAAAACTGTCCACTTAGCTAATAGTATCCTCTTTAATGTACCTTGTTCCTTATTCTAAATTGAACCCAAATTATAGTCCAGGTTAAAATGTTGGTATCAGGAGATTTACTGGGGTGGGAAGTTTCTTATTTGTACATTAGTTGACATTAAACCTCTAGCATTCTAACACTTCTTGCCACCAGCTGTTAAGTATGTAACATAGTGAGTGAAACTACGAAATTATGAGCAGAACCATATGTAGCAGATACAGTGATGTAATTGTGAAAAAAAGAAAGACTTGCATTTACATAGCGCCTTTCACAACCTCAGGACTTCCCAAAGCGCTTTACAGCCAATGAAGTACTTTTGGAGTGTAGTCACTGTTGTAATGTTAGGAAACGCGCAGCCAGTTTGCGCACAGCAAGCTCCCACAAACAGCAGTGTGATAATGACCAGAAAACCTGTTTTAATGAGGTTGGTTGAGGGATGAATATTGGCCAGGACACTAGGAGAACTCCCCTGCTCTTCTTCGAAATAGTGCCGTGTGATTTTTTTACGTCGACCTGAGAGAGCAGACGGGGCCTCGGTTTAATATCTCATCTGAAAGACGGCACTTCCGACAGTGCAGCACTCCCTCAGTACTGCACTGAGGTGTCAGCCTAGATTTTGAGTCTATGGAGAAGGGCTAGAACCCACAATCTTCTGACGCAGAGGCGCGAGTGCTACCACTGAGCCGCGACTGACACCGTAATTGTCGTTAACTAAACTAAGTTTATTGGTGGGAGGAACCAGGTGATGCGTTGGGTTAAATTAGCGCTTTTACAACTTCAGCGGATACATTTTTTTGGACTGCTAAGGGTGCACAGGGAAATCAGTTTGAAGTGATCATTATCCCAAAGCTCAAAACGTTCTCCATTCAGATTTAGTACATGCAACAAACAAGCAAACAAGATGTTCGATGAAAAGAAGAGATTAAATAATAATAAGAACTTGCATAGATCTGGTGACCTTCATCCTTGTGACATGTCAAAGCCACAAGATAGATGTCCAGGTAATCTGCTTTGGTTGTGTTTGTTGAGGGATATATGTTGGCCAGGATACCAAGAGAATTCCCTGCTCTTCTTCGAGTAGTATCATGGAATCCTTCATGTTCATCTGAACAGACAGGTGAGATCTTGGTTTAATGTCTCATCCAAAAGGTGGCACCTGTGACAATGCAGCAGTCCCTCAATATTGCACTGCTGTGCAGGCCTAGATTATGTGCAGAAATAATGGGGTGGAACTTGAAACTCATTCTTCTGCCTTAGAAGTGAGACCACAAAGTCAAATTGATGTTTCAATGAAACAGTGCCTGCTTTGAGTAAACCTCTTATTTGATTTAGAAAACAGTATCAAAGGGAAATTGTAAATTTAGTTACTGGAGCCTTTGGACATGACTGGACCTTTACATTTACATCACAGTAAATCTAATTACATTTTCCTAATCATAGAATCCTAGAATGATACAACACAGAAGGAGGCCATTCGGCTCATCGTTCCTGTGCCGGCTCTTTGGTAGAGCTATCCAACTAGTTCCAATTCCTTTGCTCTTTTCCCAGAGCCCTGCAAATTTTTTCCCTTCAAGTATTTATCCAATTCCCGTTTGAAAGTTACTATTGAATCTGCTTCCACCACCCTTTTAGGCAGTGCATTCCAGATCACAACAACCCGCTGCGTAAAAAATGTTTCCTCATGTCGTCTCTGGTTCTTTTGCCAATCACCTTAAATCTGTGCCCTCTCATTATCAACCCTTCTGCCACTGGAAACAGTTTCTCTTTATTCACCTCTATCAAATCTCCTCTTTACCTTCTCTGCTCTAAGGAGAACAACCCCAGCTTCTCCAGTCTCTCCACATAACTGAAGTCCCTCATCACCAGTACCATTCTAGTAAATCTCTTTTGCACCCTCTCTGAGGCCTTGACATCCTTCCTGAAGTGTGGTGCCCAGAATTGAACACAATACTCTAGCTGAGGCTCAACCAGTGTTTTCTAATGGTTTAGCATAACTTCCTTGCTTTTGTACTCTATGCCTTTATTAATAAAGCCAAGGATCCCGTATGCTTTTTAACAGCCTTCTCAACTTGTCCTGCCACCTTCAAAGATTTATGTACATAAATCCCCTGGTCTCTCTGTTCCTGCACCCCCTTTACAATTGTACCCTTTAGTTTATATTGCCTCTCCTCATTCTTCCTACCAAAGTGTATCGTTTGATAGTGTTGATTCTTTTGTTTTTTTCTCTCCTACAGTCCTGTGGCAATATCTACAAGGGCCTGGCGCAGACTGGTGCCTGGGGTTGTTTTGATGAGTTCAACAGGATCTCCGTTGAGGTGCTCTCTGTGGTAGCTGTGCAGGTGAGTCGAGGCTTTTCGTTTCATAGAATCATAGAATGATACAGCACAGAAGGAGGCCATTCGGCCCATCGTGCCTGTGCCGGTTCTTTGAGAGAGTTATTCAATTCATCCCACTGCCCTGCCCCTTCCCTGTAGCCCTGCAAATACTTCCCCTTCAAGTATTTCTCCAATTCTCTTTTGAAAGTTATTATTGAATCTGCTTCCACCGCCCTTTCAGGCAGTGCATTCCAGATCATAATTTTGTGTATCCCTGGCCCACTCCTCCATTTGAGCCTGACCACAATGATATGGAGTAGTCAAGGACACCAGTTACCGTTGATTTGTTTCCAGGTGGTACCAACATAGTGTAATCTGTGTACAAACATTACAGCCATAAAAATGCTTCTAGCTCACTGTGTAGGTGCCCGACTCTGCAGAACGTGGGCTGAATATGTACATGCTGCTGCACCCTGGGTCTTAGCAACCTGTAGCAAAGTGACAATAGTGCCCTGTGCTGTAAGATAGAGTTACAGCACAGGGTCAAGGCATCCAGTGTGTACTGAGCATATTTCCACTATCCTAAATTCATTTTCTATAATGCCTCGTGAGTATATTTTTTGCAACATGACACATTTATATTGATAACGCAATGCCAAGCTCCCTCAGTGAAAGTAGTCAATTTCTCATGAGCTTTCCGCTTATTCAGGGGAGAAGTGGAAAGACGTATTTCTTTCATTCTCACTCTCTTGCCTGAGGGAACCTTCAAAGCAGAATGTATGGACATTTTCTGCTTTATCTAACTTAGTTAGGGGTGCCATTATGAATCTGCCTTCATTAGAGATGCTTAGATCTTTTGGTGTAATGCGCTTTGGTCCTGATCTGTTTGGACAAATTAGTTGTACTCCTGCAGGACCATAAGCGGAATTATCTGACACAAGGGCCTTGATATTAAACCTCTCCTTGCCCAGTGAGAATGGTGCATGGGAGAGGGGGTTAAGATCAGGCTGGGTCCACATATCAGCCTGAGGTCATACCGTTCCCGCCCCGGCGACATCTTATCTTCACCAGCTTTGAAGTCGGCCGAGGCTCCCGCTGCAGACAAGCGAGGACCTAAAGCATCATCGGTGCCCCAGTGTGATTTTTCATAATGAATTTGGGGGGGGGGGGGGGGGGGTGGGGTGGCGGGGGGGGGAAGGCCTGCCGGTGTCAAACACGTCATTAAAAGCCTGGCGGGAGGCGCAGACTGGCCAGAAGAGGCCACGGTAAGTTTTTAAAAAAAACTTTGCTGCGAAATCCTCGTGGGTCAGGAGGAGCAAGAGTGCTCCCCGTTAAGGCCCCGCCAGCAGTCCTTGGGCCTCTGCAGCCCTGGCAATGCCTCTCTATCTCGGCGCTGCCATAGGCTGCCAGAATCCTTGCCCAGCGCTAACTTTATGCCAGGCCCGTTTCCTTTGGGTCCCCACCATCCTCAGGCTCCCGACCTGATTTTCACTCCCTCCCGCCAGTCCTGACATTAACCCGACTGGTTTCAGGAGGGAGACTGTCCTGCGTTATTTAAATGTGGCCCCGGAGTTAAAATGCACTGGCCCTCACACTGAGATCCCAGTGGGCGTTTCCCTCCCACCAGTCCTGAACATGCCCTAGGATTCCCAATCTTCCTGCTTTCGGCGGGAGTCTACCGGAATGGACGATTGGTCTCCCAGGTGCTGCTGCTGGCCACTCGGGAGAAACGGTCCTTGTACGCATGGTTCATGCATGCGCAGTAGCCTGGCTGTCGTGGCTTGCAACCAAACTGTGTTGTCTGGGCCCTGCTGGTCATCCCGCTATTCAGGAACACCACTTCCTTACCGGTTGTGAGGATGGCGGCTTCAGGGCCAATGAAAACCCCATGAGTCCTGAGAGAGCATCTGGGGGAGGGAGAGGGAGGGAGAGAGAAACACAAACTGGGAGAGAGAGAGAGAGAAACACAAACTGGGAGAGGGAGAGAGAGAGAAACACAAACTGGGAGAGGGAGAGATAGAGAGAAACAAACTGGGAGAGGGAGAGATAGAGAGAAACAAACTGGGAGAGGGAGAGAGAGAAACACAAACTGGGAGAGGGAGAGATAGAGAGAAACAAACTGGGAGAGGGAGAGAGAGAAACACAAACTGGGAGAGGGAGAGATAGAGAGAAACAAACTGGGAGAGGGAGAGAGAGAGAAACAAACTGGGAGAGGGAGAGAGAGAGAAACAAACTGGGAGAGGGAGAGATAGAGAGAAACAAACTGGGAGAGGGAGAGAGAGAAACAAACTGGGGGAGGGAGGGAGAGAGAAACACAAACTGGGAGAGGGAGAGAGAGAGAAACAAACTGGGAGAGGGAGAGAGAGAGAGAAACTGGGGGAGGGAGAGAGAGAGAAACAAACTGGGGGAGGGAGGGAGCGAGAAACAAACTGGGAGAGGGAGAGAGAGAGAGAAACTGGGGGAGGGAGAGAGAGAGAAACAAACTGGGGGAGGGAGGGAGCGAGAAACAAACTGGGAGAGGGAGAGAGAGAAACAAACTGGGAGAGGGAGAGAGAAACAAACTGGGGGAGGGAGGGAGAGAGCAACACAAACTGGGGAGGGAAGGAGGGAGAGAGAAACAAACTGGGGGAGGGAGAGAGAAACAAACTGGGGGAGGGAGAGAGAGAGAAACACAAACTGGAGGGAGAGAGAGAGAAACACAAACTAGAGGGAGGGAGAGTTCATGTTGGCCTGTGATGTGGGCTGTTGTATAATAGGTTTTATGACGGTAGACAGGCAGCTTTGGTGCTGCACCCTGGGGACTGAGCCTCACCTCCCTGAAGCTGGGCTCCAGTGGTGGCGTGTGGGCGTCAATGAATTGAATTTGATTTGGATTTGATTTAATTTCTTATATCTTGCTGTGTATTGTAAAATGTTATAAAATTGTACAAAAACTAAAGTTAGAAGTTACTTATATCGATGATGCTGAATCAGTGGTATTTACATGATGTTTCTCATCGCAGTCGATACTGTAGAAATATCACAGAAGTAGTTTTTATTTAAACATTACTTATCCTTAAATCTTTCTATCTATTCATTTGTGTTCTTTCTTTGATTTATAAATTGTCTCACTAAAACAAAAAAGTCAAATATTTTACTCGGGGCTTAGTGATATTGAGACACTCAACTTGCATTAACATTTGCAAACAGTGGGAAAATGTCACATGATCAAATGCCATGCAATTAAGCATCACATGAGCGGTGTCGTGCTCGAATGCCATGTCATCAAATGTCACATGATCAAATCTCCAGGAATGCGTCAAACCAGAGTTGGCAACCCTAACGGGCTTTCAATTAAAATCGAGGCCTAGGTTTCTGAAGTGGCCGATTTGTAGGGTTCATGTACTTCCAAAACTTCACACAATTGATTTATGTGTTTGTGCTACTCACGTGATGTGGGAAGCCTTGAGCTAAATGGCACGGTTGTCACATATGCTGCATTTTCATGGGCTCTGGGAATCCTTAAACAGAACACACCATCGCCGGCCATCAGTCCAAGTGAATCTATTGGAGTTTGTCCCCACTGTTTACTTAACATTGCTATCTGTGACAGAAGTAAAATCTGAAAATAAAAATATAAGTCACCGGCACCTGTCGCACCTCCAGCGCGCCCGATGGAAGCATGCATTTCCGGACCGTCCCCCTTGCTGGCAGTAGCCCCCGGGTAAGTCCCGAAGGGTAGTGGAGGACAGTAGGAGGGGTGACTGATCGCAGTTGGCATTGGCCGTGGGAAGTTCTGTGGAGCCTCCTACCTCCATAGCAGTTAAAAAATAATTTAATTTACCTTTTCGGTGGCAGCTGCTGGATAGGCCAAAACCACATCCGGTTAACCTGGTCTGAGGCCAGGGAAGCCCAGTTTCTGGTAAGGATCCTTAAACAGGCGTTAGGCACCTCATTAACATATGCAAGGGACCTAATGTCTGTATTAGGTGGCGGCCACAGATGCATGAAAAATGGTTTAACCCAATTTTTGATCTCAGACTTTTTCCAGGTGTCCTAGTGCTGCAGAACATCGCTCCCTGAAATTGGTCCTTTTTGTGTCCATTTTACACCTGTAAAATGGGCACGGCGAGTACCAATTTGAACCTCCATATGTATATAAAGGATGACTTTCTCTGGTTGGTAGTTCTCGTTGCAGAAGCTGAGGTACAATTTCATGGGCATTGGCATTATCGATGCGGTGATGGGAGTGCCTCAATTAGATCTCATCAGCATTTTGGCAAAGCTGTTGGAAGTAGAGACTTGAATTGTAATCGTGCCACTTTGTATCTAAAGACTATCTTCCACCCATATTGCTGGTAGACCTTTACTTCTGATGGAGGGTGATAAAAACCTTTTAACTTGGGGCGCTGTTACTGGCTGTTGAAATTGTTGGAAGAATTCTCTGATTAGAGTTTCATCCAGACTAACATTGAGGACAAAGTATCTTGTTTCATGCCAAAAGAGCTAGTTTGTTCATTAAAGGATTAAATTAACTTGTTAAAATGGAAGCCTAGCAATGTTTGGAAACAGCACCCAAAGGACACCTCGCACAAAAAGGATTTCAAATCCATTTCTGCACAACGGTGTCCTGCAGCTTTTAAAAGTCAATTCTGTTGAGTCATAACTTTTGGAACAGTCAATATCTCATTTGTTACTGTTCGGAGATAGTAAAACAGCAGACGGCAGGACACTTACTGGAGCAGGCTGAATAAGAAAGAATGGCATCAGTAACAATGCCATCACTGGCTCGCTGGATCTTATATTTGTTTATGATTACCAGCTAGTAACTGGAGATCCATTACCCTTCAAGTCTGGGCTTGTTTTTTTAGAAGCCAGCATCAGTGTAACTATGACAACCTTTACCCAGGTTATGAGTTCTGTACATTGCCTTAATCTGTCTGTTTGTGCTTCCTTCTCCAGAGTAGGAGTCCATTTCTTTCTGCCTAATTAATCAAAGAAAGCTCTAATGCAGACTGCGCACTCACACTTTTAATGATGTGGAAGCAGGATGAAATATGGTTCTGTATAATCTGTGCTAGTAGTAGTGAGGTGGGGGAGGGTATGAAACAGGAAATCAGAGGTGCATGCAAAAAAGGCGCAGCAGTTATCATGGGTGACTTTAATATGCATATATATTGGGCTACTCAAACTGGAAGCAATACGGTGGAGGAGGATTTCCTGGAGTGTTTAAGGGATGGTTTCCTAAACCAATATGTTGAGGAACCAACTAGAGGGGAGGCCATCCTGGACTGGGTGTTGTGTAATGAGGAAGGACTAATCAGCAATCTTGTGGTGCGAGGCCCCTTGGGGAAGAGTGACCATAGTATGGTGGAGTTCTACATTAGGATGGAGAAGGAAACAGTTAATTCAGAGACCATGGTCCAGAACTTAAATAAGGGCAACTTTGAGGGTATGAGGCGTGAATTGGCGAGGTTAGATTGGCAAGCGATATTTAAGGGGTTATCAGTGGAAGGGCAATGGCAGACATTTAGAGATCGCATGGATGAACTACAGCAATTGTACATCCCTGTCTGGCGTAAAAATAAAAAAGGGAAGGTGGCTCAACCATGGCTAACAAGGGAAATCAGGGATAGTATTAAAAGCAAGGAAGTGGCATACAAATTGGCCAGAAGTAGCAGCAAACCCGGGGACTGGGAGAACTTTAAAACTCAGCAGAGGAGGACGAAGGGTTTGATTAGGGCAGGGAAAATAAAATATGAAAGGAAGCTTGCGGAGAACATTAAAACGGACTGCAAAAGCTTCTATAAATATGTAAAAAGAAAGAGGTTAGTAAAAACAAACGTAGGTCCCCTGCAGTCAGAAACAGGGGAAGTCATAATGGGGAACAAAGAAATGGCAGATCAATTGAACAAGTACTTTGGTTCGGTGTTTACTGTGGAGGACACAAACAACCTTCCGGAAATAAAAGAGATCAAAGGATCTGGTAAGAGGGAGGAGCTGAGGGAAATCCTTATCAGTCGGGAAAAGGTGTTGGGGAAATTGATGGGACTGAAGGCTGATAAATCCCCAGGGCCTGATGGTCTGCATCCCAGAGTACTTAAGGAAGTGGCCTTGGAAATAGTGGATGCATTGACGATAATTTTCCAACATTCCTTAGACTCTGGATCAGTTCCGAAGGAGTGGAGGGTGGCTAATGTAACCCCTCTTTTTAAAAAAGGAGGGAGGGAGAAAGCAGGGAATTATAGACCGGTCAGCCTGACATCGGTGGTGGGTAAAATGATGGAATCAATTATTAAAGATGTCATAACAGACCATTTGGAAAGTGGCGACATGATAGGTCCAAGTCAGCATGGATTTGTGAAAGGGAAATCATGCTTGACAAATCTTCTGGAATTATTTGAGGATGTTTCCAATAGGGTGGACGGGGGGGAACCAGTAGATGTGGTGTATTTGGACTTTCAGAAGGCCTTCGACAAGGTCCCACACAAGAGATTGGTGTGCAAAGTTAAAGCACATGGGATTGGGGGTAATGTGTTGACGTGGATTGAGAACTGGTTGGCACACAGGAAACAAAGAGTAGGAGTAAATGGGTACTTTTCAGAATGGCAGGCAGTGACCAGCGGGGTACCGCAGGGTTCGGTGCTGGGGCCCCAGCTGTTTACATTATATATTAATGATTTGGACGAAGGGATTAATTGTAATATCTCCAAATTTGCGGATGACACTAAATTGGGAGGCAGTGTGAACAATGAGGAGGATGCTAGGAGGCTACAGAGTGACTTTGACAGGTTGGGTGAATGGGCAAATGTATGGCAGATGAAGTACAATGTGGATAAATGTGAGGTTATCCACTTTGGTGGTAAAAATAGGGAGGCAGACTATTACCTGAATGGTGGCAGATTAGGGAAAGGGGAGGTGCAACGAGACCTGGGCGTCATGGTACATCAGTCACTGAAGGTGGGAAGGCAAGTGCAGCAGGCAGTCAAGAAAGCAAATGGCATGATGGCCTTCATAGCAAGGGGATTTGAGTACAGGAGTAGGGAGGTGATGCTACAGTTGTACAGGGCCTTGGTGAGGCCACACCTGGAGTATTGTGTGCAGTTTTGGTCTCCTAACTTGAGGAAGGACATTCTTGCTATTGAGGGAGTGCAACGAAGGTTCACTAGATTGATTCCTGGGATGTCCAGACTGACATATCAAGAAAGACTGGATCAACTGAACTTGTATCCTCTGGAGTTCAGAAGAATGAGGGGGGATCTTATAGAGACATTTAAAATCCTGACTGGTTTAGACAAATTAGATGCGGGCAGAATGTTTCCAATGTTAGGGAAAACTAAAACCAGGGGTCACAGTCTAAGGATAAAGGGGAAGCCATTTAAGACTGAGATGAGGAGGAATTTCTTCACCCAGAGAGTGGTGAATCTGTGGAATTCACTACCACAGAAGGTTGTTGAGGCCAGTTCGCTAAATATATTCAAAAGGGAGTTAGATATAATACTCACAACTAGGGGGATCAAGGGGTATGGCGAGAAAGCAGGAATGGGGTACTGAGGTAGCATGTTCAGCCATGAACGCATTAAATGGCGGTGCAGGCTCGAAGGACCGAATGGTCTACTCCTGCACCTATTTTCTATGTTTCTATGTTTCTATGTGCTCAATACTGGTGGAATAGAGATTCTCCCATTAAAATCTGTACATGGTACTGGTGGAATAGGGGTTCTCGATTTAAAATCTGTACACAAAACTGTCAGAATAGAGGTTATCCCTTCATAAAAGGTAGAAATAGCAGAGGCATTGGTCACAATCTTTCAATCCTCATTGGATGCCGGAGGACTGGAGGGTTGCTAATGTTATACTACTATTCAAGAAAGGGGAGAGGGGAAGTTATTGGAAACCATTATCAGGGACAAAATAAACTTTCATTTGGAAAGGCATGGGTTAATCAAGGATTTGTTAAAGGCAAATCGTGTCTGACTAACTTGATTGAATTCTTTGATGAGGTAACAGAGAAGGTTGATCAAGGTAGTGCAGTAGATGTTGTATATATGGACTTTCAGAAGGCATTTGACAAAGTGCCACACAGGAGGCTTATTCAGAAGATGGTAGCCCATGGAATTAAGGGGAAAGTGGTAGTATGGATACAAAATTGGCTCAGTGACAGGAAGCAAAGAGTGTGGTGATGGATGTTTTTCAGACTGGGAGGTGGTTTGCAGTGGTGTTCCTCAGGGTCAGTTTTGGGTCCATTACTCTTTTCAATTTTTATAAACGACCTAGACTTGGGTGTAGGGAGCAGCATTATGAAGTTTACAGATGATACAAAACTTGGCAAAGCATAAGATAGTGATGAGGATAGTTATAGGCTTCAGGATGACATAGACAGGATGGTGAAATGGGCAGAAGCACGGCAGATGGAGTACAATGCAGAGAAGTGTGAAGTGATACACTTTGGGAGAACTAATATGGAAAGACAGTAGACAGTATACTGACTATAAATGGCACAATTTTGGAAAGTGTAGATGAGCAGAGAGACCTTGGTGTTCATATACACAAATCCTTAAAGGTGGCAGGGCAAGCTGATAGGGTGGTTAAAAAAAGCATACGGGTTACTTGAGTTTATAAATAGAGGAATAGAATAGAAAAGAGATCATGCTCGAACTTTATAAATCAATTGTTAGACCTCAGCTGGAGTATTGTGGACAATTCTGGGCACCACATTTCAGGAACGATGTAAAAGCCTTAGAAAGGGTACAGAGGAGGTTTACCAGGATGTTACCAGGGAGGAGGGACTTCAGTTATAAGGAGAGGTTGGAAAAGTTAGGACTATTCTCCTTGGAACAGAAAACATTAAGAGCTGACCTAATTGAGGTTTTCAAGATGACGAGAGATTTTGATAGGGCAGATAGAGAAAAATTATTACCCTGCCACAGCACTGAAACGGCTCTTAACAAAGTCACAAATGACAAACTATATGACTGTGACCATGGTACACTATCCCTCCATCCTTCTCGATCTGCCTGCAACCTTTGACACGGTTGGCCACACCATCCTCCTCCAATGCCTCTCCTCCGTTGTCCAGCTGGGCGGGACTGCCCTTGCCTGGTTCCATTCCTATCTGTCCAATCATAGCCAGAGAATCTCCTGCAATGGTTTCTCTTCCTGCTCCCACAATGTTACCTCTGGAGACCCCCGGGATCTATCCTTGACTCCCTTCTCTTTCTCAGCTACATGCTGCCCCTCAGCGACATCATCCAAAAACAAATCAGGTTCCACATGTACGCTGACGGCCCCCAACTCTACCTCACCACCACCTTCGGCCCCTCCACTGCTTCTGATTTGTCACACTGTTTGTCCAACATCCAGTATTGGATGAGCAGAAATTTCCTCCAATTAAATATTGTCTTTGGTCCATGCTACAAACTCCATTCTCAAGCCACCGACTCCATACTCCTGGCAACTGTCTGAGGCAGAACCGGACTGTTCGCAACCTTGCCGTCCTATGTGACTCTAAGCTGAGCTTCTGACCCCAGATCCTCTCCATCACCAAGACTGCCTACTTTCACCTCTGTAATATCGCCTGTCTCTACCCCTGCCTCAGCCCATCGGCTGTTCAAACCCTCATTCATGCCTTTGTTACCTCCAGACTCAACTATTCCTATGCTCTCTTAGCTAGTCTCCCTCATTCCCCCCTCTGTAAGCTTCTGCTCATCCAAAACTCTGCTGCTCATATCGTAACTTGCACCAAGTCCCGTTCACCCATTACCCCTGTGCTCGCTGACCTACATTGACTCCCGGTCCGACAATGCCTTAAATTCAAAATTCTCATCCTTATGTTCAAATCCCTCCATGGCCTCACCCCTCCCTATCTCTGTAACCTTCTCCAGCCCGACAACCCGCCAAGATCTCTACGCTGCTCCAATTCTGGCCTCTTGTACAAGGGGAGAGAATTTCTCTGTTGTTCACTGCCACTTCCCTCTCCTAAAAACAGCTAGTATTGCAACTTCTATAAGCTTTTAGGTCCTACATCTTAAGCAATCTAGTTTCAGGTTCTGCGTCGTAGTAAATGGTGATGGTAACATGACGCTTCAAATATGAAGAAACTGAAAGAAAAACTTAGGGGGTGAAATTGGGTGCAATTGCGCCTCTCGTTAGCACCCCCGGGGGGCACTAACGGGGCGCAAATGGCTTTGCGACTGGGCGCGGGCACTGACATCGACTCCCGTCATATTCGGCGGGAGTTTTGTGGCGGTGCTACGGCGTTGCACCCTGATCTCCTTCGCCCGGAGATCGTGACATCATCGCCATGCGCATCTCCCCGGAAGCGCCCCGGACCCGAAATTGACTTCTGCCCCCTGCAGCAGCGCCGGTCGAAAACACCGACAGCAGCAGAAGGCGGGCATCGGGTGGCCGGCCGCTTTGGGGGCGATGATTAAAGGCGAGGTGGCCGAGGTAAGTGGGGAAAAAAACTTACCTTTCCTGTTCTAGTTTTTTTCGCGGGTTCCTGCCCGCGATCGATCAGCCCGGCACTCTGCTGGGTGGTCCAGGTAGGTACTTTTTAAATTGCAGAGCCTGCAGCGATGGCTCTTCCCCTTAAGGGAGGGAAGGAGTCTTTGAATATGGCGGCGCTGCACGGCCCAGTGTGCAGCGCTGCTGAAGTCTCCGCCCCGCTCCCCGACATTGGCCCTAAGAAGGAAGTGGAGTGCTTGATTTAGCGCTCCACTTCCCTCTTGGAGGCGCTAAAACTCAATTTTGTGGTTGCCGGCGCTAATTAGCACCGGGCGCCAAAGTTAGCGCCCAGGCGGTGTTAGCGCCCCAAAATGGTTGGTACCAAATTTTTTCTCCTTAAATTTTACACAATAAAGAATGCTCCTCTGTGAGTTTAAAACAGGAGTCCAGTCTTAGTGTTAAGGTGATGAATGCGTTCTAATTGCCTCTGAACCTCACTGAGAGGTGCCGGTTGTCCTCATCTTATTAAGAGCTACTTCATTATGCTTAGACACGGCTGTTTATTGTAAATATTGATACATGGTTCCAAGTGCTTGTGATTATCCTGGCATGATAACTTGTGTTGATAACTACACATGGTAAAATGTTCAGTGAAAGGATGCCTGGAGACTCTTAATCGAAAGCAGCATTGCCATCTTGCTTTTGGCCAGGGATGCTTTTTGCCCACCAGTGTTCCAATTCTGTTCAGCCTCATTGATAGATACTATCATTTTGACTATCAAGGTTGAAGATTGGGAAAGAAGATGAGGCAAATCAGAGTGGGAAAGAGGAACAGGAGCCTTAGAATCCTCAAGTTGATGGAAAACAGTCGGAGGACGATCATTTTAAATTTATTGAGCTGTAGATGACGATGAGTTGTGCTGAAAGAATGAAAATTGTGAGGCCAGGCGTCTGTAAGTTGTATCTGGCCCTCTGCCTTTTGCCAGTGTATCTGGTTTAATATTGAGCACAGGGGCGCAAGGCTCTGAGAATTTGATTCCTCTGCTTGCAGTTTCGTTGAGCTACTTTTTGTGCTGAACCACAGGAAGTTAACTGAGATTGAGCAGCAAGGGTTTGAAACGGGGCAGAATGGAGAGGGAATCAGGCAGAAGGAAAGCTATTAGTGCTGTAGAGAATGGGGGAGCAGACACAGATGGAAGCAAACAGAATTCCAGAGAGATCACAGCGCCGCTGAAAGTAGGCACGAGTAAGAGGGAATGGTTGGGAAGAGTGGGATGGTGAGAAAAGCATGAGAAGCACAAGCAAATCAGGGAGGAATGGATCAGGAGAGGACCTCGGAGAACAGAAGTGAAGCAGGGGGAACAGCAAAACAGGAATTAATTGAGAAGAAACTGGTGTTAGGACTGGTGGAAAGCAGAGAGGATTTCATCCAATCAAGTCCTCATTGTTTTGGGTACTTCAAGAACTTTGACTAAGAATTAGAGTTCTGATTACTGAAGTACGAAAAAGGAAGATGGTGGGACAGCATCAAGATTTGAAATGCATGCTGTAATTCAAGGCCGTATCTGTAAGATCGCTGCTGATTTTGCAGTGTGGCTCAACTGATTTACAGAGCCAAAGCTGTTACAGATAACAGAATGACTGAGATGTCAATTTATTGTCAGCACTGTCGTCTCAATGATGTTCAGGAATGATTTCCTCGGCCCTATATTTGACATTGAATTGAATGGTGTATACTAAATCAAAGCGGTATCTAGCAGCAGTGCTGACTGTGCATTAAGAGTTTCTGATTTACATTGGCAGCCGATTTATTACAGTCACTGTTATGAATTACTGTACAATATCGAATTCAAATGGAGCTGCTCTGACATTATAGAAAACGAAGCCCTCCCTCGATCGAAATCCAACTCAACACTTTGAAGAAAATGCGCAAGTGTTTGGATGTGCTACGTGAGCTGTTTGCTGGTACAATACTTACTAAAAGCAACGGTGTCACCACCCAGCACCGTGATGCTGCAGTTCAGCCCTGCAGCTGACAGGATGCACAAATTCCAGTGTGCACTTTCTTCATATGAAACGTGTTGTTTGCATGGTAAAGGGATTTGCTCTTCACTTTACCATGTTTGAACAATGAGGTCAGTGCAATGATGCTCATAACCGGCACTAAACATTATTGAAACCACACTGACAATGGCTTGTGCTGCAGCACATACAGTGCCCCCTGCAACACGAACCCACTCCAGCATTCAGCATGGCCGCATTGAAGCGGGGCTGTTGGAGCAGGCTATTTCTGTGTGATCGAGGAAGTCATCCTGTCTGTAAACTCCCTAATATGGCAACACCGTCCCTTTAGTGAATTGGCGGAGCAGGGATTTGGATCCGATATAAATGCAAGCTCCTCTTCTAATATTCCAGTTTCTGATAATCAGCATGGTTTCTGGGATGGCCGTTTCACTGGTCATCTTCTCGCCTATGTTCTGCACAGCTGAAACTCTGAGCATGTTTTGGTGGAACGTTGCCAAAGCCTTTGACAGAGTCCGCCACCATTCACTCCCAAACAAGTTACCAATATGGCTTTCCACTGCGCCAACATAAATTTCCTTTTAAATTGCTTCTGACTGGTTTTCTGTCAGCGCAGGGAGTTCCTCGGGATCCTGCTCCACTCTCCCACTCTGATTTGCCTCATCTTCTGCCCTGGTCCGCAATCTCAGTGGTGCCTCACGCTATGGATATTGGTCATTCAGCTGGATTTCTCAACTGAAAATAAATATTTAAGATTCTTCGCTTGGAAGCAAAGAGCGCAGAGAGGCAGACACTGCGTGCGTGTGTGTTGGTGGGGGGTTGGTGTTGGTGGGGGAGAGTGAGCAACACCCTGTTGGGAAGGTTGGTACAGTGACTGTAATGGAGGGAAGGGAAAGAGAGCGAGACCGTGTTGAGCAGGGTGTGAGCAGAAAGAAGGATAGGTAGTGTGAGATCCTGATAAAGGAGGAGAGGAAAGATCCTGTTTCAGGGGTGGAGAAAAAGAAAGAGAGACCCTATTCAGACAAGCAGGAGAGGGAAGCAAGATGCACCCTGTTGAGTGAGGGGGTTGGGGTAGAGAGGAAAAGAGACCCTATTGTTGGGTAGGGTGCATCTCTGCTGACAACAGAAGGGATGATTGCTGATGGTAATTAGTGTGCTCACTTGATAAAACAGATTATTCGCTGATTCACCATAAATAAGAACATGGGATAGCCAAGCAGAGTATGTGTGAGCTTTTTTCAATATATAGGTCATTGTTCATGTGTTCATACCTCGGGAGCCTACTGTCAACAAGGGCAGACGTCGATGACGAAGTCCAACACCGCCTTCAGTGTGCCAGTGCAGCCTGCGGTCGCCTGAGGAAGAGGGTGTTTGAAGACCAGGACCTCAAACCCAGCACCAAGCTCATGGTCTACAGAGCAGCAGTGATACCCGCCCTGCTGTATGCTTCAGAGACATGGACCATGTGCAGCAGGCACCTCAAAGCACTGGAGAGGTACCACCAACGCTGCCTCCGCAAGATCCTGCAAATCCATTGGCAGGATAGGCGCACCAACGTCAGTGTTCTCGCTCAGGCCAACATCCCCAGCATCGAAGCTTTGACCACGCTCGATCAGCTCCGATGGACGGGCCACATCGTCCGCATGCCCGATACGAGACTCCCAAAACAAGCGCTCTACTCGGAGCTCCGACACGGCAAGAGAGCCCCAGGTGGGCAGAGGAAACACTTCAAGGACACCCTCAAAACCTCCTTGAAAAAGTGCAACATCCCCACTGACACCTGGGAATCTCTGGCCCAAGACCGCACAAAGTGGAGGAGAAGCATCCGGTAAGGCGCCGAACACCTCGAGTCTCTTCGCCGGGAGCAAGCGGAAGCCAAGCGCAAACAGCGTAAGGAGCGCACGTCAACCCAAGCACCCCACTCACCTGCCCCTTCAACCACTGTCTGCCCCACCTGTGACAGAGACTGTAGGTCCTGCATTGGACTCATCAGTCACCTGAGAACTCATGTTTAATGTGGAAGCAAGTCATCCTCGATTCTGAGGGACTGCCTGAAAGATATGTAACTGTTCATGTGATATACTGGTACAGGAAACTCTTTATTAACCGGCACCGACGGGACCGGCGTGGTGCCGGTTAATCAAACAGTCCGGATAATGGAGAGTTATATCTCCCAACGTACGAGAGCCCCGTACACATTGACATGCGCCTGCATTCGGAGCTCCGTCTCCCCGGGGACCGCCAGCTGACCATCTGTCGTGTCCGCTGCCTACCCGGTCTGCACATTCCCCTCCCAATCTACACGCTCCGATACAAGGCAAATGCCTCGGGGTTTTTTTTTAAAGTTATTTTTAGAGGAGAGATGAAGGAAAACCCTGTACATTGATTATCCATACTTAGAATTTTTTGCAATGAAATGGTGCGCTTTAATGTTTTGAAGAATGTAGACTGCTCTTATCTGTGGTGTTTGAGAGCTTCTTGGCTAGAGCGCCTCTTAAACCTTCAGTTTGTGCCTTGTATCCTTTTGTCAAGTTTAGTTGGAAACAGAACAGTACTCCCACTGCTCCGAAAAGTCCAGCAGCTGACATAGAATGGACTGCCTAGACTGCGGCCTGACCAGTTCCAAAGGCAGCATGTCATACACCTATTACATCGCCACTCCATATGATCTGGTGGAAGGAGGCAAGACTGGCTTGATTACTGAATCAGTACCTAATTATTTTAAACTCTGAATTAGTCTTTAATGTTTAAATTTAAAGAATACTGTCCTCATTAACAGTTCAGTTGAAGTATGCAGCTTCTTTTTAAAATCCAGCCCAAACCTACTTCATAGTTGGGTGTCTCATTAGCAAATGCTAGTTATTTCATTGCATACTACTGAAGTAAGATGGCTTATTGGATCTAGATAATTAACATGTATTACACGTTTTCATTGTGGGATGATAACAGTTGACTGAATAACATTGGGAATGACCTTGTGATTTGGGATAAGGCCCATTGTTGGACAATGAAACAATACAAGAGAACTTTGAAATCTATCCCGCAGGCAATTCTGTGCTATGCCTGATGTAGAAGTGCTTAATATTAATTCTGAGTATATTAATATCATTCAGCACTAACATCTCAATAAATGAAGGTGCAAAAGGATATTCTCTTGTATTTTATACCCCATTTATAGTTTCAAAAAGAATTGGTGTATCTTAAAAACTCAATGTTGATCAGAATGGCTTCTGGGCCACTCTTTCCATCTTGTGAAAAATGGTTCTCACCTCCGTGGGATTGGGATTGAGGACCTGATAGATACAGCGATCATGTATTCAGTGTTATAATCTGGGAGGTGACCAATTTGATTATGTTTATTGCTCATGTAGTATGGAGTGGCATTTAAACTGTGTATGTCGTGAGTAAATTTTGTGCTCATTATGATCATCCCATCTCCCGATTGAGCGCTCCAATGGCGGGGAGACAAACTAACAGAGGGATAGAAATCAGCAAAATGCAATTCAGACTTTCCAAGTACTGTCATCACAAGATGTTCGAGAGAGCAATGATTTTTTTTTTAAAGTAAAAGGAAGCATGAAATGGCAACTCCTGCACATTTGGTTGAAAACTTGCTTCAGGAGAATATCCTGTGGTTACCACAAGCTAATTACAGACGAGGCCCATCTTAATTAATTCACCCAGAGAGATCCTAATGTCCGCCATTCTAGCATCCAAATGTTTCTTAAATAATTCCAAAGTTTTTGTCTCCTCTACTCTATCTGGAAGTTTATGTCACAAATAACAACAGAAAACGCTGGAAAAACTCAGCAGGCCAGGCAGCATCCGTGGAGAGAGAAAGAGAGTTGACGTTTCAGGTCGATGACCTTTCATCAGAACTGGGAAGAGCTGGAAATCAAATAGATTTAAGGCCAGGGTAAAGCTGGGAAAAGGGGGAGGGGATAAAGGAACAAAGGAGGAGATGAAGAGACATTAAGAGACATTAAGAGATATGCAAGGCTAGAGGTGGTGTTAATGTGACAGATTAAGGCTGAATGAAGTGTGAAATCTACTGGCAGAATGAAGGACAGCTGCCAGCTTCTAGGAGGAAAAAAAAGGTGGGGGGGACAAATAAAAGGGTGGATAAAATAAAATATAAATGTGATTGGAGCTGAGGTTATGATCTAAAATTGTTGAACTCGATATTGAGTCCAGAGGGCTGTAGCGTGCCTAAACGAAAGATGAGGTGCTGTTCCTCGAGCTTACGCTGAGCTTCCGTGGAACAGTGTATTAGGCCGAGGACGGTGAGGTCAGAGTGGGAGTGAAGCGGTGAATTAAAGTGACAGGCCACCGGGAGCTCGGGGTCCCCCTTACGGACTGAACGGAGGTGTTCCGCAAAGCGGTCACCCAATCTGCGTTTGGTCTCCCCATGTTATGTCACATGTCGATCACTCGGCGTGTGATGAAGAATTTCCGGTATCTTTCTCTAGTTTGAACCTGTTTGACTCCCATAGTTTCATTGAATGTAATATTCCAGGTTAACTTTTTCTATATCCTTAACAAAACAATCCCCTTTCAGACACCTCCTTTCTAGGCTGAAAAGCCCAAGTTTCTCCAGTCTGTCCTCATAACTCAGACCTGTGACATTGGGAATTCGCTTTGTGGCTCTTCTATGTGAAACCTCCCGTGTTTGAATGTATCTCTTGTTTCTTGCCAATCAGAACTAGACGCAGTATTCAAGGTGTGGTCTGACTGGAGCACAATACAGTGTGATCACTATCTACAGTTTGATCACTTATATCCTGCCATTCTGACTGTGTCGTTCAGCATCCTTTAATCTTGGTAGATTGCTGCTCTGGATTGGTTAGAATGTTGTGCGTCGAGTCAACTCGGAGTCCTTGGTCTCTTTCAGCTTCATCTTAGCTATTTCAGCAGCATTAGTACAGTATGTGTGTCATCAGATTATCTTCATGTGTGTAGCACTTGGGCACTTGCCTGCATTAAATTTCATCTGCCATTGTTTGGCCCACTCACACATCTTGTCCAACTCATTCTGTAATTTCTGGGCTGCCCCTCCTAGTTTGGTATCATTTGTAAATTTGACCATTTTGTTTTGAGTTTCTGAATCCAGGGCATTGGTGCAAATTAGAAACAGTAGTGATACCAGCACTGATCCCTGAAGGACCCCGCTCATAATTTCACCCCAATCTGACTTAGCTCCCCCAGTAAATACTTGTTTCCTAGTCTTCAGTCAATTTATTATCCACCCCCAGCTTTTACGTTAATGCCCACAGCTTTGAGTATAGTTAATAGCCTTTTACGAACATACGAATTAGGAGCAGGCCCTTCGAGCCTGCTCCGCCATTCAATAAGATCATGGCTGATCTGATTACTCCACATTCCCGCCTACCCCCGATAACCTTTCACCCCCTTGCTTATCAAGAATCTATCTACCTCTGCCTTAAAAATATTCAAAGACTCTGCTTCCACCGTCCTCTGAGGAAGAGAGTTCCAAAGACTCACGACCCTCTGTGAGAAAAAAATTCTCCTCATCTCTGTCTTAAATGGGCGACCCCTTATTTTTAAACAGGGACCCCTAGTTCTAGATTCTCCCACAAGAGGAAACATCCTCTTCACATCCACCCTGTCAAGACCCCTCAGGATCTTATGTTTCAATCAAGTCACCTCTTACTCTTCTAAACTCCAGCAGATACAAGCCTAGCCTGTCCAACCTTTCCTCATAAGACAACCCGCCCATTCCAGGTATTAGTCTAGTAAACCTTCTCTGAACTGCTTCCAACGCATTTACATCCTTCCTTAAATAAGGAGACCAATACTGTACACAGTACTCCAGATGTGATCTCACCAATGCCCTGCATAACTGAAGCATAACCTCCTTATTTTTGTATTCAATTCCCCTCGCAATAAACGATAACATTCTATTAGCTTTCCTAATTACTTGCTGTACCTGCATACTAACCTTTTGCGATTCATGCACTCGGACACCCAGATCCCTCTGCATCTCAGAGCTCTGCAACCTTGTTTTTTTTGAAGTCAAGGTCCACCATATCATGGGGTTTACCACAGTCCACTGGAGTTCATAGAATCATTGAAGGATACAGCACAGAAGGAGGCCATTCGGCCCATTGTGCCTGTGCCTGTTGAAAGAGCTATCCCACTCCCCTGCCATTTCTCCATAGCTCTGCAAATTTTTCCCCTTCAAGTATTTATCCAATTCCCTTTTGAAAGTTACTATTGAATCTGCTTCTACCAACCTTTCAGGTCGTGCATTCCAGACCAGAACAACTCACTGCTTTGTTACTTGTTCAAAAGCGCCAGGAAGGTTCGTCAGACTGAAGCTCCCCTTTCAGAATCTGTGTTGACTGCCGTTTACTAAATTGTTATTGTACATGATGATGCTGAAGTTTACTCCTTATCATTGATTGCATTATTTTAAATGAAGTGGACGTATGATTGCACTTGATTGTAATACAGGACAATAGGAAAGATTAATAAAGTCTGTACTATTTGTTCAAGCTATAAAATTGAGACAATCAAAACTCTCAGATTGCGGGGCTATTGGAGGTCCTCCTTGCAGATTATAGCAGCTCTGCTCCATGCCTTCAGCCATGTTCTGTTGCCTCCCAAGTTCTGATGAGGCGCTATTTAAGTCTGCCACCAGAGGGAGCCATCCACCGATGGATACGCTTAGCAAACACGGGCCTAAGTAGCTTTTTCTCAGTTTGTATCCTCTTGACACTGACAATTATAAGTTGGAGCAGACCCAACGTCTGTTTAAATCGAACCCTAATTGTCCGAGAGCACGCCTTGTACACCCAGCCCCACAGTGTGCGCACCATCCTGACTTGGACATATAGCGCCATTCCTTCATTATCACTGGGTCAATGTCCTGGAATTCCCTACCTAACACAATTGTGGGAGCACCATGACTGCAAAGACTGCAGCAGTCCAAGGCAAAGGCCCACCACCACCTTCTCAGGGCAGCTAGGGATGGGCAATAAATGCAGCCTTGCCAGCGATGCCCAAATCCTGAGAACAAATTAAAAAAAAAACCTTTCCATTGGCCTATAAATTCTTCTTGTTCTTCTCTGCTGTCTCAATTGGTAACATTCTTGCCTCTGCGTTAAAGGTGTGCATGTTAGAGCTTCACGTTAGGACTTTATAACAGGTTACCATCTGCTTGTTCTTCTGGTCCAGACAAATATTTAAGATCCCCAATGGGACTATTTGAAGAGATCAGGAGTACTCCTGATGTTCTGGCCAATCTGTCCTCCTCAAACCATGTCAACAAAAATGGCCCCGAAATCCGCAGACTGTGATATTTACGCTGGTATTGCGTCCACTTTTGCCTTCCAGTCTGATCCCACTTTGCGGGAAGTGGGAACGCAGCCCGCCGGCCCCATGCCACTGTGGGTGCATCTACGGTGTTTGTCTGTCCTATGTGGCTAGAAAATCCCCTACCTGCCCCCTTGGGGGGAGATACTCAGGCCCACTCCTCGAGACCCCAACCATCTCCCTTCAGCCCCCTGTGTAAGGGTTTGATCCAGTTTCTAAGTAAAAAAAAATCAGACCTTTCTTCAAAGGTACAGCCCCTCCCCCTTGCTTAGGCTTCCCCCCCCCCGCTCCCTGGTGGGGCCCACTTGCACTCAATCTGGAGGCCAGAATGTCTCATCTCACTCAGCGAACAGGCCTACAGTTCTACTCCAGGTCCTGACTGAGACAGGGAAATGGTAACTCTAAATGTAGGGAGTCTCCACCCCCCAGGACTGTGCCTTGACATTATTAGCTTTGTAAGGGATGGGCGGAGAGTCTGCCCTTAATAAGCCCAACTCTAAAACTCCGTAAACAACAGATTTTGACACATCCTGGCACTGCCGTTTTTCAGTGGATTCTGCTGAGGAAAATTCAACACCAAAGATTTCAGTCTCAATCCTTCTTATTGTGCGTAACATGGGTGGACAATCTTCCTGTAGCAGCCATGTTACGGACAATAAACAGTAAGGACAGCTATTGCACTTCAAAGTAATTCTTGATATAGGAAGTGCTTTGAGATATTTATGAGAGACATGATAAGGCACTGTTTAAATCCAAGCCTTTTTCCATTTCATATGCCTGATCTCTATGACTGCACTTTATGGGTTGTCAGCATAGGAAGTGGCAGGAAGTATAAGAGCCCATCTTTTCGACATGCTGTTGTTGTCATAGCACAGAGGAACTGTACATTTATCACATCCCCACCCCCCCAAAATGTTGGGCTGCTCATCATTGTTGAACCACCGACAAGGCACGATGTAGCACTGATGCAGTTTCACAAACTTGCTCTCGGGTGAAGACCAGAATTGGAAGAGATTTGTCACATCACTGCTGCTGTTCCCACAGGTGAAATCCATTCAGGATGCAATCCGAGACAAAAAGAAGCGCTTCAACTTCATGGGCGAAGAGATCAATCTGACTCTGTCCGTTGGGATCTTCATCACAATGAACCCTGGGTATGCAGGGCGTACAGAACTACCCGAGAACCTGAAAGCCCTGTTCAGGTGAGTGGAGCACCCGTGACCAGCAGTACCGCCGGGGTCAGTAGGAGTGCTAGGCCCATTGCCGTTGAATTGGGATCATCAAGCGAGCCTGGAATTGTCTCACGCCATCTAAGGCAGAGTGGCATCGAGTGTGGCACAAATATACTGACCATCCCGCTGGCTGATGGATACTCGGAGGCTGTAGTAAAAGGCATTTTAAAATAATCATAGAATTTTACAGCACAGAAATGGCCACATTGACCGTATATATAAACATGTGCACATATATAAAATGTTTTTTTCTGAACGACAGCATTCCTGAATAAGGAAATTAATTCCCAAGCCATTGCCAACATGATGCCCCAAAATGCGCGAGAACAGCTCTGTTTGACTTTCCCTCGGATTTTCCCTGCGGAAGGGCTCTGCCTCTCCATGGCAACTACTGTCACAGCTGAAGTCAGGGTCACCTCATATATTGCCCCTCTGAATGTCATCCATTTTAAAGATTTTAAAGTTTTTGTGGAAGTGCTCGATTTTATACTCACCCACATTCTTCACCCCTATGCTTGGTTAGAAAGGGGGAGGGGGAGAGAATTTATAATAACAATGAGACGCTAACTTTAAAAAGACATGATCAGGAGATTTATAATTGGCATTTCCTGAAAGAAACTAATCGCTACTTGAATGGTATAAAATGTGACTGCAGATCAAAATGAATAGCTATTTTTCAATAGGGCCATGTTTTTGAAGAGTTTAGACAGCACAGCCATCACACATAAGAACATAAGAAATAGGAGCAGGAGTAGGCCAAATGGCCCCTCGAGCTAGCTCCGCCATTCAATAAGATCATGGCTGATCTGATCCTAACCGCCAATCTACTATCACAGAACCATCTCCTGAACCTAACAGAATTGGACACACAAAATAGGAGCAGGATCAGGCTACACGGCCCCTGGGCCCGCTCCGCTACCCACAGGGCCATGACCGATCCGAACCTAGACTCATGTCCAAATTCCTGCCCGCTCCCCGTAACCCTTAATTCCCTTTACTTCCAGGAAACTGTCTATTTCTGTTTTAAATTTATGTAATGATGTAGCTTCTACAGCTTTTTGGGGCAGCATATTCCATGGACCTACCACCCTCTGAGTGAAGTAGTTCCTTCTCATCTCAGTTTTGAAAGAGCAGCCCCTTATTCTAAGACTATGCCCCCTAGTTCTAGTTTCACCCATCATCGGAAACATACTCCCCGCATCCACCCGATCCAACCCCTTCACAATCTTATATGTTTCAATAAGATCGCCTCTCATTCTTCTGAACTCCAATGAGTAGAGTCCCAATCTACCCAACCTCTCCTCATATGTCCATCCCCTCATCCTGGGATTAACCGAGTGAACCTTCTTTGTACTGACTCGAGAGCAAGTATGTCTTTTCTTAAGTATGGACATCAAAACACAGATGTCTATGCGAAGACTGCAGTCTTTAAACTCATCCAAGACCTCATCATTCCAGGCCCATGTTGAATATGTCTCTCTGAGCGGGCAATAGTTTTGGCCATGGTTTCTCCCAGTGCTGTTTAAGATAAGCTGTGCCATGTATATTTAACTAATTAACCACTGGCTCACCCACTATATTCCTGGGTTCATAAGAATGTTATTTTCATAATTTAAACGTTCTAATCCGTCCTGATTTTCTTTGAGGCTTACTTTCAGTAATTGATTTTAACAAATTGTAACTTCACAGAAACACGTGGAATATGAAAGACCAGCAAAATAACAACATTTTGCCAAATGATTCTAAACAGCATTTTTTAAATGATCTACTCCTGTATTCTATCTATAGCCAATATTTGTCTCTTTGGACTTTGAATTCAAAGAATCTGAAGCAATCTTGCAACATGCAGTGTGTCATTCTGAATAACACCGGTGACTATTGGGGGACACAGGATGCCTATGGGGAAAACAACTTGCGTATGTCAAATCCATGTTGTGGGGGATTTCAAAACGCCAGGCAAATTATGCACAAAAGCCTTCAAGCTTTAAGTTGCTGTATATTTGTAACTAGAGAGAATGAGAACTAGGCTTTGGAAGTATGAGGAGAGCCAGGGAAAAGGGAATTGGAAGCGCTAAAGAACCTTTAAACTTGACATAAGAAACATAGAACTATCTTAAGCTCACATCGTTTTGAAGCGTCAAAGGTTTGTTAGCACCTCAAGTATCAGCAACTTGCAGTGCTGACCTGCAATACTGATCTCCGGCATGGACTCGATGGGCCGAAGGGCCTTCTTCTGTGCTGTTATGACTCTATGACTGATATACATTTTATGTCTCCTCCGGGATTTAATAAGGAGAGGGGTGCTTACACCCACTGACTGTTTTCCAGACCCTGTGCTATGGTGGTCCCGGACTTTGAACTGATCTGTGAAATCATGTTGGTCGCAGAAGGGTTCATTGAGGCGAGGTTATTAGCCAGGAAGTTCATCACCCTGTACCAGCTTTGCAAGGAACTGCTTTCAAAACAGGTAAGATGACATGCATTCGGTGGATTTACACAACAGGGAAACTCTTTGGATGTTTTCTGGCGTTCAATGAATCATGTCGTGAAATTAATAATCATTTTTATTTTAAAGGAATTTGTGAATATTTACTGCCTGCTTCAGTGAGCTTTCAGAAGGTGAAGTGTGGTTTGAGTGCATTTATAGGGGGAAGGAAGATCAGTTTTAAGAATATTTGCCATGCATCTCACTGGCAATCAGAATATAAGGAATACCATAACAGACTTTCACTGTTCCTCACGCTGAGCAGTCTGATCACAGCAGTGCGAGAGCGGGAAGGGCTCAAGTAAAGAGGACAAATTGTCCCCCACTCTTGCGCGGCTTAGAAATAGGACAGTACATGATATACACCCCCCTGAGCCACTGTAACCTGTACCATGGTTTGAGCTGAGTTAGTTTGATGTTCGGAGATCTTTACCAAGGTTCATCATCTCTCTCGAAACCCATATCTCATTTTCCATTGATTTAGTTTGTTTGGATGCAGTTTCCCTCATCCCCACTTACTACAGAAATCTTTCAAGACTTGGCACAGAATACAGCTGAATAATATAAGGTGTAAATTAGATCTGAGCATCAAGTAGTCACTTAATGTATGTTTTTAATTTATTTCAAGGCTGTATAACTTGTAGAGCCCATAGGAGCCTCTTAATAGGAACATGTGTGGTTAGAAGCTTTACCTTTATACAAGTATAATTGAAGTATGCACACTGATCTTCAGGGGCAGGAACGTGTCTTGACATTGCACAAGTCCTAGTCATTAGCACATTGCTGCCATGCAAAAGTTGTAGTTAATTGGTTTGAAGGAATCAGTATCAACTTTAGTTAGGCTGTGCGCCTAAACTAAAGCTCTCGTAATGACAGAGAATTTTCACAAAGAAATGATTTTTTTTTAAATCAATAAATACTTTAAAGCGCGCATCCATTCTCATCGAATAGCCTCAGCCATTCCTTTGAAGCAAATGCAGTGTGTGCCAATTGTACAGATGAGGTTTTAGCTTGCCCATACACTCCTTGATCCTGCTTTAATTGCTAGAATGTGATTGACTCCTCACTCATACTCTCGCAAAATAATAAGGTGCAGGACCACCAAGAGGCTTACGCTAATGAAAGCAGGTATTGATTCCCCCCCCCGCCCACCACCACCCGCCCTCCCCAACCCCCCGCACACCGAAGAAATCAGTGAACGCACTTTTACATTTATCATTATTGATTTTAGTTTCACTGAAGTCGTGCCACTTAAAAAAAATTCCTGAAAGCAAATGTAAACCTTTATTGATGAAATCAACAATTCAAAAGTCAAGCTTGGTGTTAAGTGTAATAGAATTACTGTGTAGAAAGGAAAGCCATGATTAAAGGGGCGTTGACGCAATGAATTTATTGGTTGAAAGATTATAAATGCTTCACCGCAATTGTTGTAGACTGCTGGGGTGAAATTGTGCTGTGTGATATCCGTAGCAAACCCATTAATGAGTTTAGATGGAGTTCATCTCGCTGCTGTTTTAATAAGGCATTAACCCATTTAATATAAACACTTCAAATAAATTGGTGAATCCCTTTGCTAAACTAATGGACAAAGACATTTCATACAAATGCAACAGTTACTGATGTCACACGGTGTGATTTCAACCCATGCAAGCCTCCTGCCATCTCTTCAGTAACCATTTTACAACGTCTGCAAATAGTCTGGTCTTCGTTCATAAGCTTCCACAAGAACTTTGGATTGATTGAACTGTTTCAAAGGAACTTTTTTAATCAAATTGGAAGTCTAGACAATGCTATTGCTATTGACAACCATTTAAGCTGGTCTGTGCTGTTGCAGAATTTGCGACCAGCCCATCCTCCCCAGCAGGACAATAGCTGCCACTTATACGCGTCTTTAGCAACCTGTGAACGTTTTTACTGATGCGTGCCTTGTTTAGCTCAGTAATTGTCTTTCGCTAGGATCACTATGACTGGGGACTTCGCGCTATCAAATCTGTGCTGGTTGTAGCTGGTTCACTGAAGAGAGGCGACCCTGACCGCCCTGAAGACCAGGTCCTGATGCGAGCCCTTCGAGACTTCAACATTCCAAAGATAGTCACCGATGACATGCCTATTTTCATGGGTCTGATTTGTGATCTCTTCCCTGCATTGGATGTTCCCAGGAAGAGAGACCTTCAGTTTGAAGGCCATGTGAAGCAGTCTATCCTGGACCTTAAATTGCAGGCCGAGGACAATTTTATCTTGAAAGTAAGTACCAGATTGCTTGGATTCTATTTTACCCTTAAGGTTATCTTTCATCATTTTCAGATGAAATTAATGCTTGAAAATTCATTAATCAGAGAGGAATGAATGATTTCATGAGTTAGCATATTATTTTTTCACCTTTGGGACTTGTCTTTGAAAGCAGGCCCAGACTGATGAGATGACGATCTCCTCTATGGCTGGCTATGATGGGCCTGCATGTGTAATAAATGTTTTTTTTCCTTATTTACGTACAAAAATAATGAGCAAAGACCGTCGGCCCCATCCAATTAGCAGTGCGACTTCATACACTGTTCATCCATCCCTAAGCGTCCTGTCTGCTAGGAGAGGCAGAAATGTGTTTAGTAATATGACGGATGTTGGTGCTGGGGAATTGAACTCTTCCCCATCTCGGGCACCATGTAACAGCATCAAGTGCAGCCCGATGCAGAGTAAAGCTCCGCATAATCTGCCCCAACAATGTGCCTAAGCCCTAAGCCTTAGAAGAGCACTCTCTACTGGACCCCAGCAACATTTTTTCCATTTCTCACGTCATTCGACAGCCTTTCTATGTGAGATTGTTGATTAGCGCTGAACTAAGGGAGCGGTTTTGCGCTGAATGCACACAGGGGCCAAGATAGTTAGAGAGTAAACCTGCTGAGTAGGAGGGTGAGCCAGCAAAGCAGGTGTTGTTGGGATAGTGTCAGCCATTTTATTCCCACCTTCAGATACAGCAAAAATGGGACAACAGACACTCCTGTTGGCAAAATGTTATATTTATCTCAGTTGGGTATTGATGGAGAATTCCCCCACTCAGGGCAAACAATGTGAGTTCAAGACCTATATTCTGAGACTCACAATAATAAAGGTCCTTTATTTTCAGTTTTTGCTGGTATTTCTTGATAAATCCCACAAGTTGCAAATCACTCCTAATTAATTTCCACTTGAAAACCACCCAATTTGCCAATCCTTGTGTGATTTCCCAAAATTCCATTCTTCTTGTGAGTATACATATGGAAGAAAGTAGTAGGTTGACACCAAGGATACACTGTTCCAATGAAGCTCAATGCAAACTCAAGGGTCAGCACCTCAGCTTTCTACTCGGCGCTGTGCAGCCCTCAGACCTTAATATTGACTTTAACAACTTCAGTCCTTAACGATAGTTTCCATTTTCTCTCCGGCAGTAGGTGCTGTCAATGTCAGATGGGTGTGTACTGGCGTTTCTGGGAATGGGGGAGAGGAGCGGGTCCATGCAAGGCGTGAGGACCCCCAACTCTCCCCCCCCCCCACCCCGCCCCCGGCCAATGCAACCGGCTCTACCTTGACAGGTTTTCATACTTCCCCTTCTACTTACCTATCCCCTCTTAAACACCAACACTGTGTCCTGTATGCCTTTTATTTCTCATTATTCACCCTTTTGCCTCCTGCAAATATCACATCTGCCCGTTAACCATATCTTGATCCCCGCCAGAGCAGTTTACTATGTCTTTTCCTCTGTGTGCGTGGTATCTCTGTGCGTGTTTGTGTTGGTTTCCCCCCCACCCTCCTCCGGTCCCTTGTTCTGTTCCTTCTTAACTGCTGTACATCTGTAATATTTCTCCATTCTGAGAACGGTTTTATACCCGAAAGTCAACTACCTTGTGTTTTCTTGACAGTTGCTGCCTGACCAGCTGAATATCTCCAGCGTTTTCTAGTTTTTGGTTCAGCTATCCAGTATTTTCAGTATTTTGCTTTATTTATTTTTTTCTGTTGCGTCCTGGCTGCTTGTAGCTCAGTTCAGTTCAAAGCCGTTGGTGCTGTAACATCATTGGTTTTGATCGCCAGTCTTCCATTGCAGGAAACTTTAAATTCCTCTTCCTCCTACTTGGAGGGAGAAGGCCGACCACCAAATTTTCCAGGAACTTGGGATGGACATTAAAGAAAAAGGGTTTTGCCAGCACACCCAGATCCCAAGAACACATTTAACAAAAGATTAGTGGTGGCTTTCCAGATGTTTAAAATAAACGCCATTGCTTATAATGAGGAGAGGAATTTCAGACAGAAGTGTTCATGTGTTATTGTCCCGTGGTGTCATTTTAGTGAATGAGTGTGCAGGAAGTTTGGCCCAGATTCTCCTCCCTTTTCTGCCGGTTTTGAGGAACATGCGAGTGGGAAATGTGATGGGAAAAGCCGTTCCACCGGCTCCCTGGCCTTTGCCATTGCGTTCGGATTTTTCTTCTGGAAGCCATGGCGGATGCTGAATATGTTTGCCCGTATTTGGACAGTAGCAACATTTATTTATACAGCACCTTTAACGTAGAAACATAATCAAAAAATGGTGCCAAACCAAAGAGGGAGTTATCATGTTGGATGATCAAAAGCTTGGTCAAAGAGGCAGGAGAGGGAGGTGGAGCAGTGGAAAGGCTTTAGGGAGGGAATTCCAGAGTGTGGGGCCTAGGCTGCTGAAGTCACGGCCGCCAATGGTGGGGCGAAGGGAGAGGCAATCTATTAGAAGCCAGAGTGAGAAGAACGGAGAGTTCTGGGGGCGTCGCATGGCTGGAAGAGGCTGCAGAGATAGGGAGGGTGAGGCCATGAAGGGATTTAAACACAGGGAGGAGAATCTTAGGCACCGGGGAACCAGGAGCCAATGTAACTCAGCACGGGTAAGGGGGACGGGTGAGTGGGACTTGATATGGGTTATTCAAATGGTAGGTTAATGACATCAATACATCATCTGATGTATTTCCCTTCATTAATGGCTTTGCAATGCTGGATGTCAGGAACGCCTTTCACTCCTAGCATTCAGCATTGTTAAGGCGGTGGATGGGGATTCAAAAATTGAAGGGCCTAGTATAATAGTGATTGATTGCACTATGCAAATTAGGAGTTCTGAAATAAGTTTTATTTTACAACAAAAGAATTTCTTCTCTGCAGCCTGGACCACCAGTCATGTTATTATGGCATGCACCACAGCTAACCTGCTCCGATACAGGCATCGCTCCCTGCACCCAGTTTGCAGGCTCACACTATCTAACTTCTACCCCATTGGTTTTTATATTTTCCATAAATTGGTGAAATGTTGAAAGAAACCCAGTCCTTTTCAGAAATATCAACATTTCATAGAATGAAAAAAAACAAAGTTAATCCTGGAAACCTGAATAAAACAAAAACCGAGGAAATGTCAGATATACACAACAGTGAAAGCCTATCATCAGTCGCTCTTGAAGTACTGACTAATCTTTCTCTTTCAGATGCTGTGCGTTGCCTGTTTTCATTTCATTAATGCTTTATCTTGTTCTATCTTTGTGGATGTTGGTTCAAGCCCCACTCCAGGGCTTGAACACACAACTTACGCTGACGCTTCAGTACAATACTGAGGAGGTGCTGCATTATTTGAGGTACAGTCTTTTGGAGAAGACATTAAATTGAGCCTCCGCCTACCTGTTCTAGTGGTTCAAGTGGATGCTCAAGATCCCATGGCACAATTGAAAGGGGAGCACGGAGTTCTCCTGGTGTCTTGGGAAGCATTCATCCCTAACTTAACATCATCACCACAAACAAATTAATTGGCCATTTATCTTATTTGCTCTTTGTGCAAATTGGCTGCTGCATTAGTCCGCATAACAACACTGACTGTACTCCAACATAATTAATTGGTTATGAAGTGCCATGGAATGTGCTGAGGACATGATAAAGTGTTCTAGATATGCAAGTTCTCTTTTTCTTTACTGATGCTCAGTCGATAGCCTGAGTGTATCTCCGAGATGGAAGTTATACTGTACTTGGCACAAATTCAAACTGATGTGAGAAGGATTTCTGGAATGGACCTTCTACCATGTGGCTTTAGTATGCTTTTTTAAAATTCGTTTATGGGATGTGGGCGCGCTGGCAAGGCCAGCATTTATTGCCCATCCCTAATTGCCCTTGAGAAGGTGGTGGTGAGCCGCCTTCTTGAACCGCTGCAGTCCGTGTGGTGAAGGTACTCCCACAGTGCTGTTAGGGAGGGAGTTCCAGGATTTTGACCCAGCAACGATGAAGGATCAGCGATATACTTCCAAGTCAGGATGGTGTGGGACTTGAAGGGGAACTTGGGAGATGGTGGTGTTCCCATGCGCCTGCAGCCCTTGTCCTTCTAGGTGGAAGAGGTCGCGGGTTTGGGAGGTGCTGCCGAAGAAGACTTGGCGAGTTGCTGCAGTGCATCTTGTAGATGGTACACACTGCAGCCATGGTACGCCGGTGGTGGAGGCAGTGAATGTTTAAGGTGGTGGATGGGGTGCCAATCAAACGGGCTGCTTTGTCCTGGATGGTGTCGAGCTTGTTGAGTGTTTTTGGAGCTGCTCTCATCCAGTCAAGTGGAGAGTATTCCATCACACTCCTTAATTGTGCCTTGTAGATGGTGGAAAGGCTTTGGGGAGTCAGGAGGTGAGACACTCGCCGTAGAATACCTAGCCTCTGACCTGCTCTTGTTGCCACAGTATTTATGTGGCTGGTCCAGTTAAGTTTCTGGTCAATGGTGACCCCCAGGATGTTGATGGTGGGGGATTCGGCGATGGTAATGCTGTTGAATGTCAAGGGGAGGTGGTTAGACTCTCGGCTGTTGGAGATAATCATTGCCTGGCACTTCTGTGGTGCGAATGTTAACTGCCACTTATCAGCCCAAGCCTGAATGTCGTCCAGGTCTTGTTGCATGCGGGCATGGACTGCTTCATTATCTGAGGAGTTATGGATGGTGCTGAACACTGTGCAGTCACCAGTGAACATCCCCATTTCTGACCTTATGTTGGAGGGAAGGTCATTGATGAAGCAGCTGAAGATGGTTGGGCCTAGGACACTGCCCTGAGGAACTCCTGCAGTGATGTCCTGGGGCTCTGATGATTGACCTTCAATCACCACAACCATCTTCCTTTGTGCTAGTTATGACTCCAGCCAGTGGAGTGTTTTCCCCCTGATTCCCATTGACTTCAGTTTTACTAGGGCTCCTTGATGCCACACTCGGTCAAATGCTGCCTTGTTGTCAAGGCCAGTCACTCTCACCTCACCTCTGGAATTCAGCTCCTTTTGGATGAGAGATTAAATTGAGTCCCTGCCTGCCTGCTCAGGTGGACATAAAAGATCCCATGGCACTACATTCCTCCCTCAGCTAACCTCTGTGGAAAAACAGAGTAACTGGTCATTCATTCATTTGCTGCTTTGGGATCTTCCTGTGTGCAAATTAACTGCTGCTGTCCAACAAAAGCTTTATATTTATCATTTTTTTTTTACACAAGCAAGTTGTTGTGATCTGGAATGCACTGCCTGAAAGGGTGGTGGAAGCAGAATCAATAACTTTCAAAAGGGAATTGGAGAAATACTTGAAGGGAAAAAAGCAGGGGGATGGGACGAATTGGATAGCTCCATGAAAGAGCTGAATGGCCTCCTTCTGTGCTGCATCATTCTATGCTTCTAAAAGAGACAGGACTGTAAAAGTAATGCATTGGCTGTAAAGCACTTTGAGACATCCTGAGGATGTGATAGGATGTTCAATAAATCCAGGATTTTTCTCTCTTGGCTCATAATTGGTGTTCACGTTCTTGCAGGTTGTTCAGTTGGAAGAAATGCTTGAAGTGAGACACTCTGTGTTTGTTGTGGGCAATGCTGGCACTGGCAAGACTCAGGTCCTGAAATCCTTGTACAAGACTTACCAGAACATGAAACGACGACCAGCCTGGGCTGATCTTAATCCCAAGGCTGTCACAAATGATGAACTCTTTGGAATCATCAACCCAGCAACCAGAGATTGGAAAGATGGTATGTAACAGCCACATAAAATGGTTCTCATGACAGATTTTATCCATTATTGCCACTGCAGCTGAGGACACATCTCAGAAGAAATTAGAATTAAGCCACGTGTCGGTTTGATTTGTTGAATGAATGAACAGCAAGTATTTGGACACCTCAGCATTCAACGTGGTCCAATGTTCTTGCATTCTAGGCAAGCCTATGTTTGACAACTTAGTTGCTATGTTCATGACCTTGGTTGACCCCAATAACTACTATTGCATATCTTGAGTGTCAATGTCAGATCATCGCACAGTAAAATAGCTGCATGCATTCATTATCTAAGTTTACATGTGAAAACAGCTACTTAGGCAAGGTACTGGAGGGCTGCTGTCATTCATAGAACCAACCCCCCCCCCCCAGTGTAGGTTACCACGTTCGTTAGAGGAGGGGAGAGCGGCAAGAGTAAAATTGCTGTAAGGAGAAAGAATGGCTGTGATTCAATTCCCGAGGCCCCTGATGTTCTCTGAGCTCCTTGTACCCCCCTCCCTAGTCTGTATATCAAACACAAACGGCTTCTTTTTGTGTTAAATTCTTAGGGCTCTTCTCATCTATCATGCGTGAACTGGCAAACATAACCCACGATGGCGCCAAGTGGATTGTGCTGGATGGCGACATTGATCCTATGTGGATTGAATCTCTTAACACTGTCATGGATGATAATAAGGTAAGTAGACATCTCTACCCAGAACTGAGCCAGTAAACACTAACCTTTGCAGAATGAACACTGGAAGAAGAAACAATTAACAATAGGTTTTCTTTTTTTTTTTAAAAAAGGCTGCGTCATATTTAACTGAAACCTTCCTGATCTCAGAGGTTTGATGTAATAGTTTGTCTGCTAAATCATGAAGGGCTATTAGTGGATTGCTCCAGCATGAGATTTTCTGGGAGAGTTACTAACAAAAGCGTAGTGCTGTCCTGAAGGAGAATTAAGAAAAAAATTCTTTTCAAAATCCCTAATCAGAGTCACCACTTTGGTGAGGAGTGCGCTGTTCTGGCAATGCTGAGGCGCTGAAGTGTGACCTCTCAATGTTTGGCCCAATGCTTCCAGCTCCCGAGCTGCCACGTTACACATTGTAATCAATACGGCATCTGTCAGACGCACTCAGTCACTGACAGCTTCGAAATGCATCTTTGTATTCCCGTGTAAATATGTTTTTCTGCTGATTTTCAGTATTAAAACAAACTCGCCTTCGACATTGTGGCTTGTATGAAGTTTCAACCACTACCTTCAGTTCAAACATTGTGAAGCATTTTTTTTTAAATGCTCCTTTTGAATGAAAGTTTTATTTCAAATGTTCCTTAGAGCACATTCCACCATTGCTGCAATGTCATAGAGTAAATGCCATGAAAGTTCTAATTGTTAGTGTTTCTTTTCTAAAAAGAAACAACACTTTGCCCTAAATCCCTGTTATGTTGGGATGAAAGTTTGTACATTTCTAAACAAAAGGCAGTGGTGGCATGAAGCTTTCACGTGTACATTGATGGCATTCAACTCTACATATCCTCCCCAATTAATGTCAAGACCTTTTTTACACACACCAGCTATCTGTCTGTCATTAAGATTTCCATGAGCCATAATTTCCTACAGCTAAATCGTAGAATAATTAATGATACAGTACAGAAAGAGGCCATTTGGCCCATCATGTCTGTGCTGCCACTTTGCAAGAGCTATTTAATTAGTCCCATTCCTCTGCCCTTTCCCCATAGCACTGCAGATTTTCCCCTTCAAGTATTTATCCAATTCCTTTTAAAAGTTACTATTGAATCTGCTTCCACCACCCTTTCAAGCAGCGCATTCCAGATCACAACAACTCGCTGCGTAAAAAAAAACTCCTGTTCTCGCCTCTGGTTCTTTTGCCAATTACCTTAAATCTGTGTCCTCTGGTTACCGACTGTTCTGCCACTGGAAACAGTTTCTCCTTATTTAGTCTATCAAAACTGTTCATGATCTTGAACACCTCTATTAAATCTCCCATAAACCCTCTCTGCTTTAAGGAGGACAAACCCGGCTTCCCTAGCCTCTCCATGTGACAGAAGTCCCGCATTCCTGCTACCATTCTAGTAAATCCCCTCTGCACCCTCTCTAAGGCCTTGAAATCCTTCCTAAAGTGTGGTGCCCAGAACTGGACACAATACTCCAGCTGGGGCCTAACCAGTGTTTTAAAAAATTTAGCATAACTTCCTTGCTTTTGTACTCTATGGGCTGGATTTTCATTGACCCGTGGAGGTGGGTTTGGAGGCATGTGGGGGGTTAAAATTGCGAAAACTGGCGGGCGGGCCACAAGCCCGCCTCCATCCCGCCTCCACGCAATTTTCATTAAATCGTGTCTGCTGGTCCCGACTCTGTCCCGCCTCTAAGAGGTGGGATAGGCTGTTAAGGCCCTTAACAAGCACTAAATTGCCTCTATAATGCCATTTTGAAAGGCCTTTGTGATTTTAACCCTTTTTCCTACGTGTTCTGAACCACGAATGTGAAACCTGGCGGGAGCACATTTGGCTGGCTGGCATACATATCTGGATGGATGGATGAGGAGGAGACATATCTGGGAGTAGTGGTGCAAAAATATCTGGGAGCAGACTTAGGGCTGCTGCTGCTCATTTTGCATCCAGGTTCTCTCACAGCAAAGGCCAGGCAGTCTTTGCAGACCTTCCATGCAGCAGCAATGATGACATCATCAGAGGTGACTTTCAGACTGAAAACACTCATTGGTTCATGGGTTCCCACATGCTGGAACTCAATTGCCCAATTAGGTGAAAATTGCATCAATCTCCCACATCCAATTGCAGTCAGGTGGATGACACGACCCCAACCCGCCCCAGTATCAAAATCCAGCCCTATCCCTCTATTGCTAAAGCCAAGGATCCCATATACCTTTTGAACAGCCTTCTCAACTTGTCCTGCCACCTTCAATGATTTGTGTACCTACACCCTCAGGTCTCTCTGTTCCTGCACTCCCTTTAAAATTGTACCATTTATTTGAAATTGCCTCTCCTCATTCTTGCTACCAAAATGCATCACTTCACACTTCTCTGTGTTAAATTTCATCTGCCATGTGTCTGCCCATTTCACCAGTCTGTCTGTGTCCTCCTGAAGTCTGTTACTATCCTCCTCACTGTTTACTACATTTCTGAGTTTCGTGCAAACTTTGAAATTATGTATACCCAAGTCCAGGTCATTAATATGTATCAAACAGAGCAGTGGTCCTAATACCGACCCCATGGGGACACCACTGTATACTTCCCTCCAGTCTGAAAAACAATTGTTCACCACTACTCTCTGCTTTCTGTCCCTTAGCCAGTTTTGTATCCACACAGCCACTGCCCCTTTAATCCCATGGGCTTCAGTTTTGATAACAAGTCTATTATGTGGCACTTTCTCAAATGCCCTTTGAAAGTCCATATACAAAAGACAAAGGCACTACCTTCATCAACCCTCTCCATTACTTCATCAAAGAACTCAATCAAGTTGGTCAAACAAAATTTGCCATTAACAAATCCGCGCTGGCTGTCATTTATTAACCCAGATTTTTCCAAGTGACAATTAATTTTGTCTTGGATTATTGCCTCTAAAAGTTTGCTCACCACAGACTTTAGGCTGACTGGCTTGTAGTTTCCGGGTTTATCCCCCTCCCCTTTTTTTGAACAGGGGTGTAACATTTCCAATCCTCCAGTCCTCTGGCACCGCTCCCATATCTAAGGAGGATTAGAAGATTGTGGCCATAGCTTCTGCTATCTTCACCCTTCCTTGCCTCATCAACCTAGGATGCATTCCATGCAGACCGGGTGACTTTTCTTCATTGAGCCCTGCCAACCTTTTAAGTTCCTCCTCTTTATCTATTTTTATCCTATCCAATTTCTCTACTACCTCCTCCTTTACTGTGACATTGGCAGCATCCTCTTCTTCAGTAAATACAGATGTAAAGGACTCATTTAGTGTCTCAGCCATGCCCCCTGCCTCTACTTTGACTTCCATTTTACTATTTACATGTTGATAAAAGACTTTTGAATTCCCTTTTATGTTAGCCGCTAATCTATTCTCATACACTCTTTGCCCCTCTTATTTCCTTTTTCAGTTCTCAGAATGTCAGAAAAATCAAAGCTGTGCTGTTTGACTCCCACCAGCACTGAGATGTCACAATGAACTCCTCCAGCAGCATGTTCCTGCTGTGCTGACACCAGCCTAACCCTCACTCTGCTTCCTCCACCCACCATCAGTCGCTGCCCTTGTCCTTGGGAACTCCTTCTCTGAACACCTCTCCCTGCTTTTCCTAAGTCTCCTTCAACCCTTCTCTCTGGTCATGCTTTTGCCCGTCTCCTGGCCTTTCCATCCCCCTACTCCCTTCGACTCACATCTATTTTTCTCATCAGCTCTCTGAGATGTCTTTTACTTGATGCTTTTCAGGAGTTTTATCAGCCTGCAGAGATTGAACACCCCGAAACAATATGGCAGTTTTCCTTCTGACTTCGCTATCTTTCTGTTGTAGGTTTTGACTCTGGCCAGTAATGAGCGGATCCCTCTCAACCCCACCATGAGGCTTCTGTTTGAAATTAGTCACCTTCGGACCGCAACCCCAGCCACTGTCTCTAGAGCAGGTCTGTATGGAACTGGAAGCTAGTATTGTGGTATGAAATCCTATCTGGTGAGAACAGGGTTAACTCTTGAAGACTGTATTCATCAGTGCATGTTCTTCTCATGGGGGCTGCAGATGAGTTCAGTTGTTGGTTGGTGGTTTCTTCCTGTTTAGAAGCAGATATAACCATGCCTTAGATCTACCTGGTCTTTCCTATGGCATGACCACATCGCATTTCAGTTTTTTCCAACAACTGGCTGGAAAAACAGCCTTTAAAAAAGTTGTCAATGCTCTTGGAGGGGGATATATGGACTTGTGGTATCAATCGGTCTGTCGCATTCCCCAGTAGAAACATAGAAACATAGAAACTAGGAGCAGGAGTAGGCCATTCGGCCCGTCGAGCCTGCTCCACCATTCAATACGATCATGGCTGATCATCCAAATCCAGCACCCTGTCCCTGCCCCCTCACACAGAATCCCCATCGAGCCTGCACCGACACATATCCCACCCTATCCCCGTAACCCCACGTATTTAATTCCCCCTAACATATCCCATCCTATCCCCGTAACCCCACATATTTAATCCCCCCCTAACACTAAGGGTCAATTTATCATAGCCAAATCAACCTAACCCGCACATTTTTGGATTGTGGGAGGAAACCGGAGCACCCGGAGGAAACCCACGCAGACACGGGGAGAATGTGCAAACTCCACACAGACAGTCACCCGAGGCCAGATTCGAACCCGGGTCCCTGGCGCTGTGAGGCACCAGTGCTAACCACTATGCCACCGTGTTGCCCTAGTTTAATAGATGAGAAAAAGTTGAAAGCGCACATGTTCAAATCCAAGGATTCCAAGTCAAATGGTGGCAGTTCTTCCTCACGCTCCTTTGTGGAGGTATAGAGCAGTTTCACCGAGTCCAAGCTGCATGGCTAAATAGAATCATAGAATAGTACAGCACATCGAGTCTGCGCCGGCTCTTTCGAAGAGCAATCCAGTCAGTCCCATTCCCCCGTTCTTTCCCCATATCCCTGCAATTTTTCTCCTTCAAGTATTGATCCAATTCCCTTTTGAAGGCTACTATTGAATCTGTATCCACCACCCTATCAGGCAGTGCATTCCAAATCCTAACCACTCGTTGCGGAAAAAAGTTTTTTCTCATGTCGCTTTTATATAAATATATAAATACATATTTTATATAAATACCATCACCATTTCAATATGTGCTCTTTGAACCCAAGTTTGGCTTTGGAGGTCCTGAATTTCAGCGCTTCTAATGCTGATTCCAAAACCCAAATAAAACCTGAGGGCTTCACTCTATGAGTAACTTTTTGAGCGCTGGTGCGTGATGTCAACATAAAATGTTTGAAAACAGTCACAAGAATTCTCTCCTTGATTTATTTTCAAAATATTGCAAATGAAGCTTTTCTGTAGTTTCTATCTTCATGTGTTTCCAATTCATAATGTTCGGTAGTAGAGATAAGTAGAAAATGTGAACTGCAGTAGATGTTTTGAAGAAAGTTGCAGTTGGTTACTGAGTGAATACCTCGTGAACCTCATGATGGGGGACTTTCTTCGGAACATAGGAACAGGAGTGGTCTTAGAATCTGCTCTGCCATTTTTGTTAGCTATGCTAGCTCTATCTTTTTAAATCCCAGTTCCCTGCCTTTTCTCCCTATCGCTTAATACCCCTTCTTTGGCACAAAGCAGTTCTGAGACAGACACAGAAACTTTCAACAGATGCAAAATACTGCAGATGCTGGAAATCTGAAATAAAAACAGAAAATGATGGCAATACTCAGCAGGTCAGGCAGCATCTGTGGAGAGAGAAACAGAGTTTCAGATCAATGATCTTTCACCTTTCGTCTGATGTAAGGTTATCGACTGAAAGGTTGGGCTGGATTTTCCGAGGGGTCAGTGGGCGAGATCGGTGGCGGGTTGGGTGGGAAAGTGTTGTTTTTCCCCAGCGGGTTGGGACCCCGCTGTGAATCCGCTACCACAAGCCTTCCCTAATGTCGGGTCTGTCAGCGCTGAGCAGACCCGACACGCAGTGGTGGGGAACCCAATTCAGGTCATTATGACCTTGTTCAGAGATGATTAAGAATACATTTGAGCTCACCTTTTGATTTTACGTGCTCGCCCACGGGGTCCTCACTGCTCAGGGATCACGTCTGTCAAGCTGAGGCGGGAGTTCAGTGGCCATTGAATCAGCTGTTCAGTTGACATCTTCAGATGTAAAGTAAAAGCTCCCACCTTACAGAGATATCTTCCCTCAGCCACAAACTCTTCCTCACTGCATTTCCACAACAGATTCACCATGCTGCAAGTCTTTACACAAGTCACCATCCAGCCTGACCTCATTACCTCTCTCACCATTGACAGATCGCTTCTGTCATCTCTACTTCACCTGCCATCTATTCCATCAGCATGGGTGCCCTTTATACTCTCTCACCTTGGTCCTCAGAATCCCACCACGATCAGCCCCATCACCAGCAGCACCAGGCACACCAGCAGCACCAACAACAACACCAACCTTCTCTGCAATCACCTGATGCTGCACAGGACAGAGGACATCATCACCTGAGTACATTGCTGCCCGGGAGGCCAGGGCTGGCCTCACCATGGCCAGATTTACTTCACTTGATGCTGCACACCCTGGCTGCCACAGGATGTGTCAGGTTAGCACCAACCCACACCAACAACATAAAACATCCCTACAATGTCCAAGCCATTCCTTTCACACTCATGACCATTGCAGGGAGTACCGTTATGTCTCACCATTCACTGCAGCTCACTAAGCCACTTCCAAAGGTGCACACAGATCTGTCCAAGAACGGAAAGTGTTGAAAATAAAGGTTTCAATGTTTGACAGCACATTAATAGAAACTTTACATGAACTGGGCAGGCTTAACAAGCCCAATCAAGGGAAATTCATTTCAGAGGCCGGGATGGAGACAGCAGCGGGGTTGGGACCCGCCACCGACGTCCCCCATCACGGACCCGCCGAGGTCAACTAAATCGCGGCTGTTAACTCTGTTTCTCTCTTCACAGAAACTATCACTATTCACCATGTAATGCTAGGTATAAAAGCTCACCCATCCATCAATGAGACAGTGAAGTAATAGCTGAGCAGCTTAATTTCTTAAAATAATTTGGATCGCCACATCCAGTCTTTAATCGGAAGAAGGAATTGAATGGGAATGAGTGTTTTAAGATATCCGGTTGGCCTCTTCAGAAGAGGTAGTGCAGTGACCAAACTAACCCACTAGAGGGCACCCATAAACTCCATTGCAAGAGACAAGTGCTGGGTGCAATAGCCGGAGGACTTGGAAAGACGATCAAAGCACCACACTGATGGTGCAGAGCCTGTGAGATCACCGTGCAGATAGGAACTTGTTGTTCATGGGTGGAGAGAGAACTTGTAGAGAGAAGTTTGCCTTCTCATGTTTTTCTTCTGTCTCCTTTCCCAGTTCCTCTCAAATTCCATGTCACCATAGCAACAATTTTCAGAAAAGTGACACTGTCCAGTATAAAAGTGGGCCATTTAAAACTCTGGTCCGGCGCTCTATACAACCTGGTGCCACGTATGGTACGAGCTAGTTTTGTACATCTTACAGCCTATTTTCTCCAATATCAATGCAGTATTCCTCGGGATACATTCATACATTGGGAAATAATGAATAAATCAGCTCTTATATTTTTTTTTAAGGAATCTTGTACATTAACCCCGCTGACCTCGGTTGGAACCCACCGGTTAGCAGCTGGATTGACAAGCGAGAGGTCCAGTCCGAGAAAGCAAACCTGACCATCTTGTTTGAGAAATACCTGCCTTTGTGCCTGGACACTCTCAGGGCAAGGTAAGTAAGATAAAGGGGTAAGAGGTTGGGTAGGGAGCGTCGGAGGGTTCACAGTATTCTGAATTGACCTGGAAAGCAGGACGGGAGGACGAGGAAAGCCGAAACTGTAAATCGTTCGGCAAGTGAATGTGACTTATTGCTCCGCTGTTGTTGCAGAGCGAAAACTGCTTAATATGCTAAAGTGGCACAGTGCGTTTGAATTCTCTGCCCAATCTGTAATAGTGATTTTTACATTACTGTGCTACAGAATGGGCAGAGAACAAGAGATCACTGTTCATGTGCTACCTTGAGCACCAGCAACTGGATTGAATTTTTTGAATGGTACAAGGACCATGGAAATCCGTCTGATAATGCCATTTTGAATATGCAGTCACATTGTGCGTGTACATTCCCAGTTAATTCCAGAAATTAACGTGGCGTCCCAATAACACTGTAGTATTGAGGGAAATGTAGCATTAATTGGTTCAGTTTCTTTGTTGTAGTGCTGGACCGACCTCAATGTGCTCCAGGCTCACAGCTCTTAAGCATTTTTGCCCTTTCGAGAAAAATCAGAAGTCGAAAAAAAAAACCCAGATTTTTTTTCCTCGTCCTCGATGGGTTCTTCAGCCCTCGCATAGGAAAGGATTTTTCTTCTTCTTATTGAACTGATTTCCACAGGTTTAAGAAGATCATCCCAGTCCCGGAGCAGAGCATGGTCCAGATGCTTTGCTACTTACTGGAGTGTTTGTTGACAAAGGAACATACCCCTGCAGACTGTCACAAGGAACTCTACGAACTCTATTTCATTTTCGCCGCGATCTGGGCCTTTGGCGGTGCAATGTTTCAGGACCAGGTGAGAACATGCTTCTGAATCGGAAATTCACTGAGTTTTATTACTTCTGATGAATGTTACAGATGTTTGCAACTTGAACAAATGAAATAAAGTAAGCAGTAATGAAATGGCAGTTATCGCCCTGGGTTCTGAAATACCTCTGCTGGTTTACAAGAGATTTTGCGATTCTACATTTTGTAAAAAAAAAAAATCTCTCTCCCCTGTGTGGAGAAGATAAAAGGGGCAGCCCTCTTAAGTCTGTGACAAAAAGCGTAGAAATGAATAACTCCGGAACGGATTTCCAACCTTTTACCTATAGTGATGGATCTGCACCTCAGGCCAGCTGCTTTCCTTTTGAAATTTGGGCTTGTAGTTAAATCAAAAGCAGAAAGGCAGAAGGTGTCATCTGGAACTCCAGTGAAAGAGCTCTTCGAAGATTTGTGGTTGGTGCGCTTAAAATAAATCCAGAAACAAGTATTAAAAAATAACAAACAACTTTGTTCTGTAAGCTGTTCAGCACGAGTATCAGAAACGGCTTTTTGCTAAAGCCCATCATGTCACTGTCTCCACAGTCTCTTTGTTTTCTTAAGTCCAAGTGCGTATGCCAGATATAGGTAAGTACGAGACAACTTTTCCCCTCTGACTCCCTCCCACGTGAAATATTGCTCCGAAACCGAAAAGGTCTGTGACTCTCAAAAAAGATGAAGGTCAAGGTTACGAAGGTTCTGTCCACCAGAATTCTCACCCTCATGTCGTGAGGCATTGACAACTTAATTTCCCCATTCCTATCTGCTGTTGTTCTGCTCCTCCAACATTGCGGTTCTTAAATAGTAACTCTCCCTCCTGACTTCAGTTCTGGCTTCTGATGCCATTTAAAAAAAAAAATCTTCTCTACTTGTATCTACCCTGTTGGACTGTCTCTAAATTTACATAATAGTATTACATAGATTTACAGCACAGAAACAGGCCATTCGGCCCAACAGGTCCATGCTGGTATTTATGCTCCACATGAGCCTCTTCATCGAACCCCATCAACATATTCTTCTATTCCTTTCTCCCTCATGTGTTTATCTAGCTTCCTCTTAAATGCATCGATGCTATTTGCCTCAACCACTCCCTGTGGGAGCGAGTTCCACGTTCTAACCACTCTCTGGGTAAAGGAGTTTCTCCTGAGTTGCCTATTGGATTTATTAGTGACTATTTAAAACACTATCGGTCGGAACAATCCAACCGACTAGCGCATTTTTCGAGTATTTAAGTGGCTCGTCCACTGGATAAAGTCCTAGCGAGTAATCACAGCCAAGGGGGCCGGCAAAATCAGGGTTTTAAGCGGACTGGGTCGATTTTGCGACGGCCAAGGACGAATCCGCCAAGCATGGAAGCCCCACATAGAAACATAGAAGCATAGAAGATAGGAGCAGGAGTAGGCCATTCGGCCCCTCGAGCCTGCTCCGCCATTTAATGAGATCATGGCTGATCATCCAAATTCAGTACCCTGTCCCTGCTTTCTCTCCATATCCCTTGATTCCTTTAGCCTTAAGAAATATATCTAACTCCTTCTTGAATATATTTAATGAATTGGCCTCAACTGCCTTCTGTGGTAGAGAATTCCACAGGTTCACCACTCTCTGGGTGAAGAAATTCCTCCTCATCTCAGTCCTAAATGGCTTACCACTTATCCTTAGACTGTGACCCCTGGTTCTGGACTCCCCCGCCATTGGGAACATCCTTCCTTCATCTAGTCTGTCTAGTCCTGTTAGAATTTTATAAGTTTCAATGAGATCCCCTCTCATTCTTCTAAACTCTAGCGAATACAAGCCCAATCGTCGCAATCTCTCTTCATTCATCATTCCTGCCATCCCAGGTATCAGTCTGGTGAATCTTCGCTGCACTCCCTCCATGGTAAGAACATCCTTCCTCAGATAAGGCGACCAAAACTGCACACAATACTCAAGGTGTGGTCTCACCAAGGCCCTGTACAACTGCAGCAAGACATCCTTGCTCCTGTACTCGAATCCTCTCACTATGAAGGCCAACATACCATTTGCCTTCTTAACCGCCTGCTGCACCTGCATGCTTACCTTCAACGACTGGTGCACAAGGACTCCCAGGTCTTGTTGCACTTCCCCTTTTCCCAATCTATTGCCGTTCAGATAATAATCTGCCTTCCTGTTTTTGCCACCAAAGTGGATAACCTCGCATTTATCCACATTATACTGCATTTGCCATGCATTTGCCCAATCACCCAACTTGTCCAAATCATACTGGAGTTTCTCTGCATCCTCCTCACAACACACACGCCCACCCAACTTTGTGTCATCTGCAAACTTGGAGATATTACATCTAGTTCCCTCGCCTAGATCATTAATATATATTGTGAATAACTGGGGTCCTAGCACCAATCCCTGCGGTACCCCACTAGTCACTGCCTGCCACTCGGAAAAAGACCCGTTTATTCCAACTCTTTGCTTCCTGTCTGCCAACCAGTTCTGTATCCAAGTCAGTACCTTACCCCCAATCCCATGTGCTTTAACTTTGCATGCCAATCTCTTATGCGGGACCTTATCGAAAGCCTTCTGAAAGTCCAAATACACCACATCCACTGGTTCTCCCTTATCTATTCTACCAGTTACATCCTCAAAAAATTCCAGTAGATTAGTCAAGCATGATTTACCTTTTATAAATCCATGTTGACTTTGTCCGATCCTGTCACTGTTTTCCAAGTGCTCTGCTGTTACATCTTTTATAATGGACTCTAGCATTTTCCCCACTACCGATGTCAGGCTTATAATTCCCCGTTTTCTCTCTCCCACCTTTTTTAAATAGTGGGGTTACATTAGCTACCCTCCAATCCATGGGAACTGTTCCAGAGTCTATAGAATTTTGGAAGATGACCAGTAATGCATCTACTATTTCTAGGCCCACCAGGGTGAGCGAGCTGAGTCAGTATCGTAGATTTGGTTAGCAGTCCTTCATCATTTGATGTGAGGAGCTTTATCATAAAGACACGCGAAATTATGATAAACAAAACAACAAATGAAAAAAACCCAACCAACCAGGTAAACACCAACTATATACAGACACACCCCAGTGTGGAATCCAACCTGGTTCCATACCCAACCTTTGGGGCTCTGATGGTTGATTATCGGACAATCATTGGATATAGCACACCCTTCAATCATTGCAAGAGTTGCTATTCCTCTGTCCTTTTGGACGTCATCAACTTCGGAAATTCGCCTCAAAGCCAATGATCCTGGCATGACGGCACTACCAGGTCAAATGACCCGAGTTGATTAACCTCTGTTGGTACCAATCACCAAGTCACTGCTCTCGCTTATTCACGATCTTAATTGGCAGAGTCACGTTTTCAGCCGTGTAGGAACAGAACTGAGGTGTGAGGTTGTTGACCGAGGCCTCTTCTCAGTTTGACCCCCAGAGGGCATCAAAAATTAGGATTTTTTAAACCCCTCCTACGGGGAAGTGATTGCCGCCAATCACCTGTTTGAGTTGCTTTAGTCGGTTTGGCTACACCGAAGTGCCGCCGGCGGGATGACAGAATGGTACGACTCACACACGGCCCACCATTCAAAGGTACCGCGGCTACCTGTAACTCCAGCTCCCCAACATTCAGCGAGTGGACGGACTGGCTTGAGACCACTCGAAAATCCAGCCGCCTTCAACTAAGAGGTTGGGCGAGGTTTGGTTTACTCCAACCTATTTACGGAGTTGCTCGGCCAGTCAGTTTAACTGCACCGAAGTGCAGCCGGCAGGACGCCCGAGGTATGACTCACTGCGGCTAAGAACTCCAAAGATTACCGCAGCTACCAAGTAACTTCGGCTCCCAACATTCGGAGGACACCTCCGGCCTGAGACCCTTATGGACCGGCAGTCAGCTCCAAAGAGGTTGAGAGATATAGTTACCCTGCCTATGTGGGGTTCACGGCCAGTTGTTTAGCCAACACCGAAGTGCTGCCCAGCGGGACCACGTGGAGGTACAACTCACTGCGATATTGAACCCCAGATTCTCGCAGCTACGTAACTCTGGACTCTCCCGGTCCTGAGCCGTGGGTAGACAACACAACTCGCGACCTAAGAGAGTCATAGTTACTCCCGCCATATATATATATATATATAGCCCCTAGTTCTGGGTCTCCCCCGCAAGTGGAAAAATATTCTCCACATCTATCCTTTCATAATCTTAAAGAACTCTTCTCTTTTCTGGAAGAAAGAGCCCCAGCCTGTTCAATCTTTCCTGATAGGTATAACCTCTCAGTTCTGGTATCATTCAGTAAGTCTTTTCTGCACCTTCTCCGGTGCCTTTGGCTAGGCTGCATCCATGTCCAGAAGGCCCGAGGCCTGCAAGCAGCAAGGAGTGGGCCACCCGATACAGCCAAAGAAAACTTGTTGTTTATTCTCAAAGGGAGATAACAGATATCTCCCTGGAATCACCAAACCATATCCTGTGCTACTGCGAGAAAAAACAAAAATACAAGGCTTGCTGTAGGAGTTCAGCAGGGAAGCGGTGACCAGGATATCGCAGCAGCGCATTGTGCCGCTGTACACATGGAAGCATTGGTGACTTCTTGCACTCGAGCACAATGTGTGCAGCATTCCGAGTAGAGAATGTAGCTTCTGCGGGAGAAGTGTTGATTCAATGAGTACAGCTCACCTTGACTTGCATTGATGGCAATCAGAGTAAAACAGTGGGTGCTCACAGGTGGGGAAAAGCAGCGCGTCTATAGAAAAATGAAGACAAAGTGAAAATGATTTGAAAGATTGACCGCATCGATCCTTTTTTCAGCAAATGCCAAGGCCTGCAGTATTAGAAAATCTCTGTGTTGCTGTGTTGTACTTAAAAGAACCAACTGTGTGGACAGTACTACTGTGCTAACCATCATTCATTTTACAGCTTGCATTGCTCCTCCATTTAGGGAACTTGTTATTTTCACTAGGCTACTCTTCCCCCACCCGCACCACCACCCCCCCGCCCCGCCTTGTGCTGTAGTTGTTGGCCCAGAAATTTCTTTAGGCCATTTTTAAAGCATCAAATGGGCACAGGAACGATCCCGTGGCCCGAAGACGGAGGCCCAAAGGATCGCAAGAAATTGCTCCTCGGGCCTCATCTAAATATTCAGGGTTAGCCGTTGGTGCCTGTCGCACCTCCACAGGCAGCGCGCCCAACGGAAGCATACAATTTTGGGCCGCCTGCCTCACCAGCGGTGGCCCTCCACAGCAACTAACAGAAAAGAAAAATTCCACTTGCCCTTTGGGGGGCGGCCACTGGCTGGGCGGCATCCAAGTGCAGAAGGCCCGAGGCCTTCTCTGTTCAGGGCAGCCCAATTTCTGGAAAGGGTCTTTAAACACGCGTTAGGCCCGTCATTAGTTCATGCAAGGGGCTTGACGCCTGCTTTGGGCCGGATGTTTTTCAGGTGTCCTTGGGGCACACGACGTTGTAACCCCAAAATCGATCCTTTTTGCGCCCATTTTAACAGGCGCAATGAGGACCAATTTCTACCTCATTAATATTTCAAGTTATCTTTTGTTGGATGATGAGCAGATAAAAGCACTAGTATTATAAACAGAAAATGCTGGAAACACTCAGCAGGTCAGGCAGCATCTGTGGAGAGAGAAACAGAGTTAATGTTTCAGGTCGATGACCCTTCGTCAGAACTGGAAAAAGCTGGAGGCGGAACAGGTTTTTAAGCAAGTGCAGGGGCAGGGAAAGGGGGGAGGGGAGGAAAGAACAAAAGGGAAGGTCTGTGATAGGATGGAAGGCAGGAGGGATTAAGAGACAAAAGGGATGATGGTGCAAGGCAAAAGGAGATGGTAATGGGACAAGTTAAGAAACAAAAGATGGCTCGAGATGAAGTGTAAATGGCAATGCCTGAATGATCGACAGCTGCCATGTGAGAGAGAGAAAAAAAAATGGAAAAAAAGGATAGGGGCAGAGGTTATTATCTGAAATTGTTGAACTCGATGTTGAGTCCAGAAGGCTGTAAAGTGCCTAATCTGGAAAGATGAGGTGCTGTTCCTCGAGCTTACGTTGAGCTTCGTTGGAACAGTGTAAGAGGTTGAGGACGGTGAGGTCAGAGTGGGAGTGGAGCAGAGAATTAAAGTGACAGACGACCGGAAGCTCGGGGTCACCCTTACGGACTGAACGGAGGTGTTCCGCAAAGCGGTCACCCAATCTGCGTTTGGTCTCCCCAATGTGGAGGAGACCGCATCGTGAGCAGCGAATACAGTATACTAAATTGCAAGAAGTACAAGTAAATCCCTGTACTAGTATTGTTGAGTAACAAAGGGGATGGATTTAACAGCAAAGGGATTACTATCTACCTAGCTGTGGATCGATGCCTATTGCTTAAGGCTAAGTTTAGCTCATTGAATATTGGGAAATTAAATGTTTGCCACTAAATATTTATATAAACTAATGTCAAGTGATGGAAGTATATAGAACACATTAAAAGGCAGAGAAAGACGTAAGTGTAAAGAGCTTTAACTCAGATAAGAAAACAAAACTGCAAAATACCAGAGCTCTGACAAACAGGAAATATTGGGAATACACACATCAGGATCGGAAAAGGAAAATGCCAGGTTAATGTTTTGGGTATAAACCCTTCATCAGAACTGGGAGACTGAAGCAAAGTCAGAATATCAGCATTTACAGTTTTTTTAAAAACTCCTGCTGATTGAATTCAGCGGCCTGGAAATTCGTCTCGGGCGATGGTGTGAAACGGGCAGTATCGGATCAGCCGCCCCTGGTACACGACGCCCGATATTCACTTCCACTGACTGCAGTAACCGGCGGCCGACCCGATACCGCCCGTTTGGTGCCAACGCCAGTGTCGAATTTCGAGTCCAGTATCAACCATTCTCAATATCTCTGATGCTGTCATCTTCGTGCCTTTATCAAAACTCAGGCTTATTTTAATTTTGGAAATGGGGGAAAAAATGGTAAATTAAGTCAAACTTTCTCGAATTGAAATGAATTTTGAGGGTTGGAGATCTGAGTGAAAACGCTTGGAGGGAAGAGCTGCCTTCACCATGGAGCAGGTTAGTGTTCGAACAAAGAGTTAAAAGTTAAATAAAGCAAGAGAATTCTAGAAATGCAGCAAGCCCATCAACATCTGAAAGAAAAATATTTCAGGGGCATATCTTTTGTCATCTCAGTTTCTGAAATGTTAGCCTGTCTTTTTTCAGATGCTCTGTATTTCTAGCATTTTCTGTTTTCATTTCAGGCTTCCAACATTCGCAGCTCTTTTCTTTGAATCAGAGTGAAATCTCTTTACCTTTAAGCCCTTCTCTCTGTTGTACCAGGCGATTGGCAGCTATCCTGAATATATTCAGTAAAACCTTTTCTAACAGAACGCGCCCTGGCCACGACGCTTCCAAAATCCTTGCTTTTGATATTTGGAAAGCTGTTGATGACGGCATGGTCTTCGAGCTGATGGATATTTTTTTCAAAGCCGAAGGAGCTTGCCCTTTTCAGCTTAGGTTCTTTGAAAATGTGTGAGGAGATTAACGGTGAGTTTAAACGTCACCCAAACGAGAAAGATTTGTTGAAAGATGCTCTACCTGCTTAACATCAGTATCTCTGCCACCTCAACTTTGGCAAGGAGCATGGCCAAGCCAACTGTTATCTCTCCATGCAGGTTATCGCTTTGTTCTGCAGCCTGCAGAGGACTTTAAGCACACAAGTTCTTCTTTGTAACCAAGTGTTGAAGCAGCTCACAATAACTTCTCCATTTGTTCATTTTTCTTGCTCCCGGTGGGTGAAATGGTTCCCACTTGCGTTACATGCTGGGACTGGGAACTCACTAATCACTGGCACAGAATCCTGCCTCGCCACAGCCCTGTGTGGGTGGAATCTGCTTTCCTACTGCTCTGTTTGTTCAGGAGAAGCTATTTTTTTTTTTAATGAATTTGGCATCACACGTTGCTTTTTCTGCTACAGTTTATATCTGAACACTTTATCTGAGAAGCGGAAAATTTAATTCAATACTGTACACACATTCCAGCCAAACCTGTACATGTTATCTGTAACCTGTATCCAGCATGACCTCCGCACCCAACGCAGATGCAGGACACGCCACACTTGCCCAACCCCTTTGCGGACTGCCCACACCCTTGACTCACATCCTGTGCCTCACACATGTTGCACCTACGCACATCTTGATGCACTCTCGCTACCTGCCCTGTTGTCACACGGTGCCCACCTGTTGGATGTTGTTGTCCCCTATCGTGTCCTGATACTCTGGAGGAAGTGACCAGCTGGTACAGACACCACCTGATGTAGATTTAAACATAGGCTCCACTCACTGTAATCTGAGCATGCTTCAGATGGGGAGCGCCGACCTCACTAAGTATCAGGCCCTTGTGTCGTGCCGTGTGGTATTTTACCTTAGCTAATTTCATTTTAATGTTTTTTTCCCCCCCCCACCCCGGTAAAACGATAGGAATAAAGTTTGGATCTAGCAATAACTTCACGATAAATTAGTATTCTCTTACAAGCAATTACTATGATATTAATGTAAGTCTTTCATCAGTGATAGACCTGTAACCAACACTTTACTCGAGGGTCATACAGCTCAAGATTGTCCCTCCAGACACACCCCAAGTTCAGAAGAATAAAATCTGTAATCATATTGCTGGATGTTTATTACATTTTAAGTGGCCATAGTGTTAAAATTTCACACACCCCAGTGACGTAAGAAAACTACTAGGCACTTGGTCTAAGCGTTAAACAAAGCTTTAATCAACTGTTTTCCAACATGGAGATCTAGTTGTGTCCTTCACTATTTCCAGTTGAGGAATGTCCTAAGCAAGCTGGGCCCATGCCCGAGTACTTATACTCTCCCTGGACAGCGCCACCAGCAGGCCGCCCAGTATTACTTCATACAAGATTCATGTCACCCAGCAGTACACATTACTGAAATCATCACGCCAGCACCATGCTTTTCTAAGGTGGCCTGCCTGCAGCTTTCAGCTTTCACTTTTCCTCCTTCTATTCAATATTCTCAACTTCCAGCAGTTTTAATCTTTCTCAGCACTTTTCTGTGCTTGCACTGTAATTAATCCTGTGACTGTTGACCTCAGTATTTAAACAGTAAACACTCAACCAAGTGCTTACAACAGAAAATTATACAGTGCCAACTGGGCCCAACTCATCCAGTACTCCTCTTCTCTTCCTTGTCTTAAAAGTTTCCTTTACAAATAAAGAATCACTGTATATATATATGTAGATATATAGGGGGAAAAATTGGGTTGCTTTGCGCCTCCCGCTAGCGCCCCCTGGAGGGCGCTAACGGGGCGCAAAGGCCCAGCACCTGGGCGTGGCGCCATTAATACCTCCCGCAAAATTCAGCGGGAGGTTAGCGGCGGCGGTAGCTGGTAACGTCCCGCGGTGCTGTGCCTCCGGCGATGACGTCATCGCCGCGCACAGCGCCCCGGCCGCAAACTTGGCCACGCCCCCTGACCTGCCATTGGGCGATATGTCCGACAGGGTCAGGGTGGCGTTTCTGTGGCCGCGACGGCTCAAATTAAAGGGCAGGTGCCGGGCGGCCATTTTATTTTGGCCGCCTGCCAGCACCTGCCCCCTTCCGCTTTTTTATGCGGGGTGCCGGCCGCGATCGGTCAGTCCAGCAGGGCGCCGGTGAGTGCAGTGAAAGGTCCCTCCCCTTTAATCAGAGGAGGGAGGCCTGGAATACTGCGACGCTGTTGCACGCAGCACCGTGATATTCAATGGTAGCGCCCCAGGAAGCATTTCCAGTAGCGCCCCGCCTCCTGCTTGGGGCGCTACCATTGAATTTATGGCGCAGTAGCGTCCCGGCAAAGTTAGCGCCCCAAAGGGCGGCGCCACCGAATATTTCCCCCATAGTGCCTTATCACATCGACAAAACATCTCAAGGGGCTTTACGCAAAGGAAGTGCAGTGACTGTTATGATGTAGGCAGCTATCAGCCATTCTGCACCAGAAACATTCCATATGTAGTTTTTTTTTGACGGTTGAGGGATGAATAATGGCCAAGACTCTGGAAGAAATCCCTGCTCTTGTTTGAATAGTGTCATGGGATCTTTAATCATCACCAGAACAGGCAGATTTGACGTTGGTTTTTGCAGCTCAGCTGATGGACTGTTTCTCTCTCCTTTTTTTCCTGCTGAAGTTGCCACATATTTTCTCCGGTTAAGCAGATGACCAGGAGAGCTGCTCCCGGGTCATTTTCAATCTTGCTTCAACAGCTTCTGACTTTCCGTGTTGCCCTGCAGGGCACGGCTGAGCGCAGGTACTCGTCCTGTGGGGAATTGTTGGCCCGAATCGCCATCCTGCTACTGGACTGCAGAACTTGTGCTGCACTACACGTCAGCCTTTCTCGTTTCACCTCTATCCGCTCATGCCAAGTGCATACTGTAGTTTCACAGCTACTAAATAGTGAGGATGCTGAATGCTCCAGTGGACACTTTCAGTGATGCTGTCTCCTCGTGCCAGTCCTCTCTTTTCTTTTCCCAAAGCACGAGACTTGGATGTACAGATTCTGGGGGAGAAATAATAACACGGTGATGGTGAGCTTGTGAACAAGGGTGCAAAACCCTAACAAGTTGACCCACTGCATGGGCAGTGTAACATTTAATTAATGGCACAGGCAACACACAGACATTGAAGCCTCTTGATATGGACAACGGGAGATTTTTCCCAAATCATCCAAATTATTCCAATTCAATTTGGCTCATATTTGAATCAGTTGGAGTTCCTTCTAATATTTTAATAATAAGCCTGGCCCTATTATTATATTATGCCCCTATTCTATGAACGCAAAGTACTGACTGCAGTACATCTTGTGGTGGCATTCTAGCTGTGGTTGTATTAAATCTGGTTGCTGCAGATTAATTAACAGCAATGAAGTGTTGAGATGATGAGACCATGCTCTTGCTATCCTTCCCCCAAATGTTTTATCCTCAGTGACTGTGACTATTAGGTTGGTAATACTGTGGGTTGTACGTAATAAGTCCAACCTAACTTCAGGCTCAACACTACAAATCCAATAATCTTTTGGTTCCTATGTTGTAAAAACGATCTACCTCCAGCTCTACGTCATCTTGTATCTTCAAGCAATAATAAAGCACTAATAAAACTGGAGCAATGAGGCAGCAAAAACCAGGAACAGTGCAGAAAGCTCACAGCCTAGTATTTACAATAATAGATCCTTCAAAGGGCACTTCAGGTCATATTATATTCTCTGGGTTAAATTAAAAAATGTAAACTTCTTAATGTGAACCCCCTGGCTGCTTTATTTACTTGTTTGCCTCCTCGTGATCTTTTATACGGTTTTGATGAGCCATTCAAAGTTGCCTTGGTGGATATGCTGTACGCTCACCAGCATGTGGTACAGTATGGAGCAAATCATGGTTCATGAAAATGGGTGTAGCTGCAAAGGACAGAGTGGAGGAAAGCAAACGTTATCGTTGGGAATTGGTTGGAAGGTAGGAGACGGAGAGTAGGGATAAAGAGTGCAGTTTTGGTCTCCTTACCTAAGAAAGGATACACTTGCCATAGAGGGAGTGCAGCGAAGGTTCACCAGACTGATTCCTGGGATGGCAGGACTGTCATATGAGGAGAGATTGGGTCGACTAGGCTTGTATTGACTAGAGTTTAGAAGAATGAGAGGGGATCTCATTGAAACGTATACAATTCTGACAGGGCTAGACAGACTGGATGCAGGGAGGATGTTTCCCTTGGCTGGGGGGTCTAGAACGAGGGGTCACAGTTTCAGGATACAGGGTAGGACATTTAGGACTGAGATGAGGAGAAATTTCTTCACTCAGATGGTGGTGAACCTGTGGAATTCTCTACCCCAGAAGGCTGTGGAGGCCAAGTCACTGAATATATTTAAGAAGGAGATAGATAGATTTCTAGATGCAAAAGGCATCAAGGGGTATGGGGAGAGAGCGGGAATATGGTATTGAGATAGAGGATCAGCCATGATCATATTGAATGGCGGAGCAGGCTCGAAGGGCCGAATGGCCTACTCCTGCTCCTATTTTTCTATGTTTCTGAAGAGAATGCACTCTGATTGGCAGGATGTGACAAGTGGTGTTCCCCAGGGATCTGTACTGGGGCCTCTGCTTTTACCCATGTACATCAATGACTGGGACAAACGAATAGAGTTGTATATCCAAATAGGAGGCACGGCAAGTTCTGCAGATGAGAGCAGAAAGTTACAAAGGGACATTGACAGATTAAGTGAGTGGGAAAAACTGTGGCAAAAAAAATTCAATGTAGAGAAATGTGAAGTCATCCACTTTTGATCAAGGAAGACATGTCAGAATATTTACTTAATGGTAAGAAACTAGGGGAGAGAAATTGGGTTGATTTGTGCCTCTCGCAAATCCCCTAGTGCCCGGGTGCGGCGCCGCTAACGCCTCCCGCGAAATTCAACGGGAGGTTCGTGGCGGCAGCCGGTAACACCCCATGGCGCTGCGCCGCCAGCGATGATTTCATCGCCATGCGCAGCGCCCTGCTCGCGCCCCGGCCGCGAACTTCCCTTGCGCCCCCTGACCTATCGCCGGACGATATGTCCGACAGGGTCAGGGGTTGTTTTTGCGGCGGCAGCGCAAATTAAAGGGCAGGTGTCGGGTGGCCATTTTTTTTTTGGCCGACTGCCAGCACCCTGCCCCCTTTCCCTTTTTTTTCGAGGTGCCGGCCGCGATCGCTCATCCCGGCACTCCTCTCGAGTGCCGGGCTGTTTCCATGGCACTCAAGAGGAGTGCCGGGCTGAGCGATCACGTAGTGCCACGAATTTCAGTAGTAGTGCCCCAAGAAGGAGGTGGGACACTACGCTACTGGAAGCGCCCCACCTCCTTCTTTGGCTGCTACTACTGAATTTCCGGTGGAAGGGCAACATTAGCACCCCAAAAGAGACGACACCCAATTTTTCCCCTTAGGAACTGTGGAGAAGCAAAGAGATTTGGGAGTCCATGTGCACAAATCACTAAAAGCTAGCGGGCAGGAACAAAAAGTAATCAAAAAGTCTAATAGAATGTTCACCATTATCTCAAGGGGGCTGGAAGAGAAAGGGGAGGAAGTAATGCTTCAGTGGTACAGAGCTCTGGTTAGACTCCATCTGGAGCACAGTGTTCAGTTCTGGGCATCACACCTCAGGAAGGATATATTGGCTTTGGAGGGAGTTCAGCACAGATTCACCAGAATGATACCGGTGCTTAAAGGGTTAAATTATGAGGACAGGTTGCATAAACATGGCTTGTATTCCCTTGAGTTTAGAAGGTTGAGGGGTGATTTAATTGAGGTGTTTAAACTGCCAAGAGGATTTGATAGGGTAGGTACAGAGGAACTATTTCCTCTGGTGGGGGAATCCAGAACAATGGGGCATAAATCTTAAAATTAGAGCCAGGCCATTCAGGAGTGAAATCAGGAAGCACTTTTTCACGCAAAGGGTAGTGGAAATCTGGAACTCTTTCCCCCAAAAGGCTGTGGATGCTGGGTCAATTGAAACGTTCAAGGCTAAGACTGATAGATTTTTGTTAGGGAAGGGTATCAAGGGATATGGATCAGAGGCGGGTAAATTAAGTTGAGGTACAGATCAGCCATGATATGATTAAATGGCGGTACAGGCTCGAGGGGCTGAATGGCCTACTCCTGTTCCTGCTTTCCTGTATTGAGTCCAAGGATCCCATTCTTGAATAGGAAAAGAGAAACCTGCACTAATATTTATTTCTGTTTCCTGTCAGCTTGTTGACTACAGAGTGGAGTTCAGTAAGTGGTGGGCATCAGAGTTCAAGACCATCAAATTCCCATCACAAGGTACAGTTTTTGACTATTACATCGACCCGGAGACAAAGAAGTTTGAGCCCTGGTCCAAACTTATTCCTAAATTTGATCTTGACCCCGACATGCCTCTACAGGTACGTAACTAATTGTAGGCGTATTACTTCTGAATTTGAAAAAGTGCATGATGTGCTGTTTGCATTGATTTCTCACTTCTATGCTAATATGTAATTGGAAGTTTATTTTGCAGTCTGTTCTGACACATTTGTTAATGTGGATCTTTGTGAAATAGAGCCAGATGATAGTCAGGGTGGCACAGTGCATTGGAATACTAACGCGCTGTGCTGTACACTGGTACAATGTGGCTTGTGCTTATGATGTCCTTCATTGTGCATTCACTGTCTTAGCCTCACTGCTGGACAGGCGCTAGATGGACACCATGTGCTCCCCAGTGAATGGGAAGATTGGACACTGCTTGTTCATCTTTTAGCAGCACTGACAGAAGTCTGGCAGCAGGCTGTCCGATCGCCAAATTGGCCATAATACAGAACGTGGTGCAGAGAGGGCTGGAGAAAGAAATTGGAGAAAAATCATTACAAAAACAGCTCTTCCACGAGCAACAGCTGTTCCTGGGAGCAAAGGAAGTAACTCGGCTGTTGAAGTACATGGGGGCAAAATTCGGTTGCTTTGCACCCCCCGGGCGCCAACGGGGCGCAAAGCAACTCGCGCCTGGGCGCGGCGCCACTAACTCCTCCCGGGAAATTCAGCGGGAGGTTAGCGGCGGCGGTAGCTGGCAGCGCCCTGTGGCGCTGCGCCTCCGGCGATGACGTCATCGCCGTGCGCAGCGCCCCGCTCGCACCCCGGCCGCAAACTTTGGTCGCGCCCCGTAACTTACCGGCGGACGCTATGTCCGACAGGGTCAGGGGGGCGTACGTGCGGCCAGCGAGGCGATATTTAAAGGGGAGGTGCCGGGCGGCCATTTTTTTTGCTGGCCACCTGCCAGCACCTGCCCCCTCTGCCATTCCCCCGCGGGGTGACGGCCGAGTGCCGGGCTCTTTTCCCGGCACCCCGATCCCTGGCTGGGCTGGGCCCCGGTTCGCGCTGCACAAGGCCCCCCCCCTTTAATCAGGGGAGGGAGGCCTGCAGTACCGCGGCGCGACGTGCCGACGCGCGTGGCGCTGCTGCACGTAGCGCGTGATATTCCCTGGGAGCGCCACAAGAGGGAGGGGGAGCGTTTCCAGTAGCACCCCGCCTCCTGCTTGGGGCGCTACCATTGAATTTCGGGTGCGGGGGCGCTAACTTTTTCGGGGCGCTAAAAGTAGCGCCCTGGTGAAGTTAGCGCCCCAAAGTGGGCGGGACCGAAGTTTTGCCCCCATGTCTTATTCTGCTGGTAAGAAGGCCGTATCACCAGCATGCAAAAAAATCAGATGGACTGGTTTCTATCGCCTAAGAGGGGCCGGAGAGGAATTTTCCAAATTTTGTCCAAGGTTTTTATCTGTTTTTTCCACCTCTGCCGGGAGGTTACATCGCTTTGGTTGGAGTGGGGACAGGCTGGGTAGACCAGTCGGTTTTTCCTGTCTGTCGTTTTTTTGTATGTTCATGGTAGACAATCTGACAGTGTTATAACAGGCCTGAGAAAGATTATCACATCATTTTAACACAGTCATATATATTCACAAGTGGGAAACGATTCCTCCTGAAACTGACTGCTCAGCCCCATTTCCTCATTCGGTACTTTTTATTTTTTATATAATCATGAAATAAGAACAAATACTAGGAATATATTCGAGGCAGTAACACTCCTCAGAGTTCAGGTGATGCTGACTTGAGCTTTGTTCATCTGATTTCTGATGTCATATGGCTTCTTAACCTGTGTCTACCTTTTAAATCTACTCGCCATTTCCCATCCACGTGAATGAGAATGAGATCGGCTGGTGACTTGATGTGACTTGGCAAACAGCAGCTCAATCCCTGTGTTGTGTTTTCGGGACCCTGTGTTACGGATGGATCTTTCCTGATGATATATTCTGTGAATACATTGAAAGTGGTACATTCCACCCTGTTGTAGAAAATCCAGCTTACATTTCGGAGAAGTGCTGAAAGATTGTGGTTTGCTACTTGCTGATGTGGGCGTGATTTTTTTTTTTGAAGGCGTGTTTGGTGCACACCATCGAAACTATTCGTATCCGCTACTTCATGGACAGGCTGCTGGATAGACGCAGGCCGGTCATGCTTGTGGGGAATGCGGGGACAGGTAAATCCGTGCTGGTGGGCGAGAAACTTGGATCGCTGGACCCTGACGAACACATGGTGAAGAACGTGCCATTTAACTACTACACTACATCCGCCATGCTACAAGGTGAGAGGATCTCAGTTAGTCACGGGAGGTTAATGAAAGAATATACGCTTCACGTGTCTGAATCAAAAGCCAGAGACTTTTCTTAAAGACTAGTAAATTTCCCCTGGCATTGCCGATGGTCATTTGTTGAACATATTGCCGTTATTTTTCTAGTACACGTGATGGCAGTGGTGTTGGGGGAGAGACTTTACAAACTCGCTCCACACAGCACCCAGCAGCCAGAGCAACAACCTTTGATGGTCTGATTTTAGGGGTGGACATCTTACCCTAATAATTCAAAACCGTAGAGCAAACCAAGAACATAAGAACATAAGAAATAGGAGCAGGAGTAGGCCATTCGGCCCTTCGAGCCAGCTCCGCCATTCAATGAGATCATGGTTGATCTTCTGCCTCAACTCCATTCACCGGCCCTATCGCCATATCCCTTGATGCCTTTACTAGTCAGAAATCTATCAACTTCTGTTTTGAATATACCCAATGACTGAGCCTCCACAGCCCTCTGGGGTAGAGAATTCCAAAGATTCACCACCCTTCTGTGTGAAGAAATTTCTTCTCATCTCAGTCCTGAATGGCCTACCCTTTATCCTGAGGGTGTGGCCCCTGGTTCTAGACTCCCAGCCAAGGGAAACATTCTCCCAGCATCCACCCTATCAAGCCCTGTAATAATTTTGTATGCTTCAATGAGATCCCCTCTCATTCTTCTGAATTCAAGAGAATACAGGCCTAGTTTACTCAATCTCTTCTCATACGACAGTCCCGCCATCCCAGGAATCAATCTCGTGAACCTTCGTTGCACTCCCTCTGTGGCAAGTATATCCTTCCTTAGGTAAGGAGACCGAAATTGTATACAGTACTCCAGGTGTGGTCTCACCAAGGCCCTATATAATTGGAGTAAGACTTCTTTACTCCTGTACTCAAATCCTCTTGTAATGAAGGCCAGCATACCATTTGCCTTCCTAATGGCTTGCTGCACCTGCACATTCACTTTCAGTGACTCATGTACAAGGACACCCAGGTCCCTTTGAGCATCTGCATTCCCCAATCTTTCACCATTTAGGAAATACTCTGCTTTTCTGTTTTTTCTACCAAAGTGGATAATTTCACATTTATCCACATTATATAATTGGAGTAAGACTTCTTTACTCCTGAGGGGGTCAGAACTTTCCAGAGGCCCCACTCTGCTGCTGAAAGCGTGGCAGGGCAGGACGTCTCCCACCTGCTTGTCCTAACCTGACTCTGTCCCAAATCCTGGAGGCCGGGTGATTTGAATATTAGGGTAGGCAGCTGCGTCGGTACCAGCACTGAACTCGTGCACCAGCTCGAACATGGCTGGCTGTCAAAACACTTACTACTTAATTGAAGGATTTCAGTGACGTCCCTCGACCAAGTCAGTAAACATGTTACCCTCACCGATTCCTTTAAGGCCGTGACAACGCTAAACTTTTAAGTTTATTCCGTCAGATATAGGCAACCTGCTGACCGATAACTTTGCCGAGTCTGAGTCCAGCGGTGCCATTTAGTAACGGTCTAACTGTTAGCAGCAATCAAAGTAGCATTAATTCAGCAAATTTGCGACTGCCGTTGATTTTGATGGGCCGGAGCTATAAACCTTTCGGCAAGACTCTCGGAGGAGCAGCGTACAAGTCCCAGGAAATGACGGGGTGGGGTAAGTAACGGCCTAAGTCACCCGCCATCATTACCTGGAATTTCTGTACCATAATAACGATAGACGCCGTGGATACGGCCTCGCTATGACCCCAATCTTCAGGAAAATCCGGGCCATTACTACAAGAAGAAGAATCGACTTCGCTGAAGTTCTTGTTCTTATGTACCAGAATCGACTTTTATACTTAGGAAAAGGGATTAAACAAGCTGAGTAGATAAGAGGGAGCATATGTAAGAAAACAGATCTTCAGCTGCTCTCTCGGGCTACATCTTTTATATGTAAAAAAAACCTCTTGTCTAGTGAACTTGTCCAGTTTCACCGTGGGCTGGAGTTATTCATTTCCATTCCCTCAAGTGCATCTGAAATGCTTTGCTCTTTATTAATGCAATTCATTTGTACTGTTGGGAAATAATTTATTCAATATTCAGTGGTTCAAAAATTCTCTTTGCATTTACCATCTTGTCACTGAATCTCATTAAGCAGTGACTCATCCGGGTGGTGTACCTGTAAATGTCCTTTTAATTTTAGAGAGGCTGAAAGGCAGTTTGATTAACCATTTAAAAAAAAAGTCAAACGGGCACATCACTGACCAATGTGCCAAGTGACCCTTAAATGTAAGGGCTGTACTCTCATTATAACAGCAAAATGGATTCATCTGAGGCAGTCCAGTACAAGACAGGATGTGGTTATCCCATAGTGCCATGCAGATCTCAGGACAGGAAACACTTTTTTAATGAAGCATGCACTGGCATTCTGGGAGGATTACTGTGTTGGCAATAGGAGCCCATCTCTTTGAAGTTTTCTTCCATCATATTATGGTCGGACTTATGCGATCCGTTTTATCTTGGGCATCTTGCCCGGATGAGTGCAGCTCCAACAACACTCAAGAAGCTCGACACCTTCCAGGACAAAGCAGCCCACTTGACTGGCTGCAGTGTGTACCATCTACAAGATGCACTGCAGCAACTCGCCAAGGCTTCTTCGGCAGCACCTCCCAAACCCGCGACCTCTTTCACCTAGAAGGACAAGGACAGCGGGTGCATTGGAACACCACCACCTCCAAGTTCCCCTCCAAGTAACACACCATCCTGACTTGGAAGTATATCGGCCGATCCTTCATCGTCGCTGAGTCAAAATCCTGGAACTCCCTCCCTAACAGCACTGTGGGAGTACCTTCACCACACGGGCTGCAGCGGTTCAAGAAGGTGGCTCACCACCACCTTCTCTAGGGCAATTAGGGATGGGCAATAAATGCTGGCCTTGCCAGCGATGCCCACATCCCATGAACGAATATCTAAAAAAAATGTGGAAACGGCCATGATGCGCGGTAAGGATATAGTTTTCTCCTAACAAGCTTGGTTTCAATTGTGGCCAGCTTTCAGAGGTTCTCTAGCCATCCAGCCTGGTCCCTATATATCCAATTTCCTCCCCATTCCCCTGTACGCACCGTCTATGGGGGAAATCTCCCTTCCCACCAATTCCCAGTCCCTGTTACTCAGTGCATGCTCTTGCAGTGGGACTGCCATAGAAAGAAGCATCTCTTGGTTCCCTGAAAAAGAGAGGGAAATTCCACATGGAAGTAGCAGATGGAACGGGGGAGGGTAGTCCAACTGGTTGTTCTTGCTATTTTTGTTTATATGCTGAGACATTTGGGTTACAACTAGAATTCAATATTGATTTCTGTGCCAGAAATAATGGGACTGAGTACAGAGACAGCAGATTGTGGAGCTGCCTGTCAGTCAATGATCCCTCTCCCGTGTGCAGCTTTAGCTATTCTTCCAGCCCTGATCCTTCATTTTACAGGATTGCACCTCCTCCCTGCGGTTTCCGCAGCATAAAATCCTTTCAAGTTATGAAACTTTTCATCGTCCCTTGGTTTTGCGTTACTGTGACAAAATAAAGCACCGGAGAAAACAAACAATGTTATGGTGCAATTAGAGAGCCCAGGAATAGACCGAAACACAAAAACAGACCCTGAAAAGTATGGGATAAAGGAAGAAGAATCACACAAAGCTACAACAGACGAAACAGGGACACAGAAATAAAACAACAAACCAATGGGGAAAATAAAATGAAAAGATTAAAGATTAGAAAATGGATTTGAAACTACCAGCTGCCGGTGTTTATTGGGTTGTCATCACTGGGAGCAGTGGTCATTTTCATCCTCAGCGACAGGACAGATGAAACCAGTGAGTTCCTCACCCCAGAAACATGAGGCCATTTCTGACAATACTTTCTACTCTGATGGCTTTAATAACACCCACTGTGTCTGCTTAGGGGCTTTGCATTTCATCAGATACCCTTTTACAGTATAATTTTTAAGGTTTATGACATTCTAAACTCACGGGCTGGAATTTTCTGTACCCAGGCGGGTCGGGTGCGGGCGGTCAGCGTGGTGGGTCGCGATCCTGTTTGTGCTTCCATCCCACTGCAGAAACCGACTTTGCGCTAATGGGGCCTGTTAAGCCCGCCCTGTGCGCTACCCGGCCCTATTAAATGGTGCGGGTCTGATGACGTCATCGACGACGCGTTTTCAGACGGGATATTTAAAGGAGCCGTGGCCACATTGCATTTGAAGGTTCATCTAGGAGTGGGCAGTCACTGCACTGGAGCTTTTGATTGTTCCAAACACTTGGAGACATGACTGCACAGAGCCAGAGGGCTGTACCCAGGTTCTCCGATGACTCCTTCCATATGCTTGTGGAGGAGGTCAGAGCACACAGGGAGGTCCTCTTCCCTTCGAATTGGCAGAAGAGCCTGGCTTCAAATTGCAGAGGAGGGATGTGTTCAGGAGGACCTGGGTGCAGTGCTGGAAATGTTTCAATGATCTCGTTAGATCAGGAAAGGTGAGTCCAAAGCCACACTCAACTTTATCCTGCTGTGCCTCTCATCACATCCCCGTCACTCTGCCTTCCCAACCCTACTCACACTAACATACCTTGCACGTCCACCCATCCCTCTCTCTCTATCTACATTATCACATTCCCATCTTACTAGCCAGCCCTCACACTCACCCTCTTGCAATCATACCAACTAACAACACATAAGGAGACCACTTGGCATTGCCAACCCAATCCATCATAGTCACCCTCTAAAGATGTAACGCATCAATTCCTTACACTAATTCCATCACTCTCACTCAACCTTCTGTTCTTTCCCTCCTTGCAGGAAAAAGAGAGCCCACAATAAGAGGGAGAGGGAGAGAACTGGAGGTGGCCCTCCATCATTTGTCACCCTCACAACAGCAGAGGAGGCTGCGTTGGAAGTATCATGAGTGGCCGAGCAGCTGGAGGTGGGAGACAGAGAGAGGGGGACATTTCAGCAACCTGGTGACAGAATTACATCTCATACAGCTACATGGCATACATCAGTCACTCATATAGCGACTAATGTCATCAGCCACTGAATGGACATCATGTGCATAATGGTGTTTGTACCCATTCTTCATATGGCATTTCTAACTCATCTCTTTTCTCTCCCGCAGGTCCATCAAGAGTCACCCCCCGCCCCCCCACTGTCCAGGAGGAAAAGGAAGATGACTCCTCAGAGCAGCCTCCAGCCTCTGAGGATGCACCGTCACCAGACATAAGCGCGCCCAGCACCAGCGCAGATACGCACACCTTGGTGGGTTCCACGTGAGATAGAGTAGAGTTGTCACCTGGTCTGTCACAACTCACAAGCGAGCAAGAGCAGTTGGTGGTGACAGGGACAGCAGTGGAGACTCCTCGCCAGAGGGCGCAGGACATGCCCAGCTCTGCTCAGCTGCATGCAGACGCTGAGCCTCGGGGGCCATCCACATAGAGGGTGATCCTGGAGGTGCAGAAAGAAGTGCAGGAGGCTTTGACAGGTTTTGCGACCGCGGTGTCTGCAAATGTGCAGAGAATGGAGGCGACCGTTTTGCAGGCGATGGCGACTGTAGGCTCTTCCATGGATAGGATGGCCACCTGCAAGGAGCAGCTAATGTGCCACTCACAGAAGCACATGGTCTGTATGGAGAATAGATGGCAGAGGCTCATAGACCTCCTGTCTTGGTGGAATGTCAGTGTAGATGTGGGTCCTCATGGTCCCACTGATGTGCAGCAAGGTGCTCGCCAGCCTTGCTAGCAGGGAAGTGCAGGTGGCCCATGAGAGGGATGAAGTGGGGGCTCCTCTCAAAGCGCTCACACTTCTCCCCCGTTGCCAAGTACCTCACCCACCCCCCCCCCCCCCACCACCCCAGTCAGAGCCCCAGATGGCTCCTCGGATCGCGATGGCCAAGCCTGCCCCTGCACAGTTGCAGGAGGAGCAGACTTTGGCGGGGCCATCACAGGCTCCAAAACCCAAAGGACATCCGCCAAGAGTGTCTAAGCAGTCGCAGCAGGGAAGTGAGCAGGCGGCCTCTATCTCTGCTGAAGCCACAGGGGTAGCATCTTGTAGAAGCACGCATAAGAGAAAGATGACACGCAAGTAAATTCACAAGGGTAGCCACTTGGGTGTTTTATTCAATGTTAATGTCCGTTAATGTGATGTCAACCATAAAAATTTTATTTTCACCACTTGGACAAATTTGTGTGCACCTTTGGAAGTGGCTTAGTGAGTTGCAGTGAATGGTGAGACAGAACGGTACCTCCAGCAGTGATGGTCAGTGTGAAAGTAATGGCTTGGGCATTGTAGGGATGCTTTATGTTGTTGCTGTGGGGTGGTGCCAACCTGGCACAGCATGTGGCAGCCATATGGGTGTACGGCGTAAAGTTAACTAAATCTGGATATGATGAGGCCATCCCTGGCCTCCTGGGCAGCAATGTGCTCGTGTGCTGGTGGGATCTGGGCCGCAGGTTCCTCCAGCTCCTGCTCCTCCTGGTCTTCCAGCTGATGCTCCTCCTCCTCCTCCTCCTCCTCCACCTCCTCTGAAGAGGCTGTGCACTCAGAACCTTGCTCCTCATGCAGCGCTAATCCTGGCTGCTGCACTATGTTGTACAGGGCGCAGCAGACCACGACGATTCTGAAGACCCTGGCTGGTGCGTACTGAAGGGCTCTTCCAGATCTGTCAAGGCATCTGAAGCGCATTTTGAGCATGCCTATTGTCTGCTCTATGACAAATCTGGTGGAAATGTGGCTTTCATTATATCTCTCCTAGGCCTCAGTACTTGGTCTCCTCAAGGGTGTCATGAGCCACTTATTCACTTGATAGCCCTTGTCTCCAAGCAGCTAGCCGGAAAGATGAATGCGTGGTTGGAGAGATTGTGCAGGACATTGGGACCGTTCTGGGGGAGGTGGGACCTGTAAAGGCCGGACGGGTTGCACCTCAACAGAGCCGGAACCAACATCATCGTGGCGGCGGGGGTGGGGGGGGGGGGGGGGGGGGGCGGGGGGGGGGCTGGTGTTTGCTAGCGTTGTTGGGGAAGGTTTAAACTAATTTGGCAGGGTGATGGACACCAGCATGTAGCATTAGAAAGGAGAAACAAGGTGCACAAAGGATTGGGAGAGACAGATAGCACCAGAGTAAGAGATAGTTCGGTATTAGGTGGGGCCAGACTAAGAGAGAATACAAGAAGGTCTGAGACAGGTTTACAGTGCATGTGTGTAGATGCACGAAGCATGGTAAATAAGGTTGGTGAGCTGCAGGCGCAAATAGCCACATGGGAATATGATGTTGTGGTGATAATGGAGACCGGCTCAAAAAGGGCAGGATTGTTTATTAAATATTCCTGGATATAAAGTGTTCAGGAAAGATAGGGAAGGAAAGAAATGAGGTGGGGTGGCAGTATTGATTAAGGAGAATATTACAGTGCTGGAGAGAGAGGATGTCCTGGAGGGGTCAAGCACAGAATCTATTTGGTTAGAGTTAAGAAATAATAGAGGTGCCATTACACTACTAGGTGTATTCTATAGTCTACCAACTAGTGGGAAGGATGTAGAGGAGCAAATTTGCAGGGAAATTACAGAGGTGCAAGAACTATAGAGTAGTGATAATGGGGGACTTCAATTATCCTAATAGAGACTGGGATAGTAATAGTGTAAAGGGCAGCGAGGGGGAAGAATTTCTGAAGTGTGTTCAGGAGAACTTTCTTGATCTGTATGTTTCTGGCCCAACGGGGAAGGAGGCATTGCTGGATGTGGTTCTGGGGAATGAGGTGGGCCAAGTGGAGCAAGTGTCAGTTGGGGAACATTTAGGGAAAAGTGATTAAAGTATCATAAGGTTTAGATTAGCTATGGAAAAGGACAAGGAGCAATCTAGAGTAAAAATACTTAATTGAAGGAGGGCCAATTTCAGTGGATTGAGAATGGATCTGGCCCGGGTAAATTCGAATCAAAGATTGGCAGGCAAAACTGGAATCAAACAATGGGCTGCCTTTAAAGAGGAGATGGTTCGGGTACAGTCGAGGTACATTCCCATAAAGCCAGAACTCTCTGGATGACGAAAGAGATTGAGAGTAAGATAAAGCAGAAAAAGAGGGTGTATGACAGATGTCAGGTTGAGAATACAAGTGAGAACCAGGCTGAATATAGAAAGTTTAGAGGGGATGTGAAAAAGGAAAGAAGAGGGGCAAAGAGAGAGTATGAGAATAGACTTGCAGCTAACATAAAAGGGCATCCAAAAGTCTTCTATAGGCATATAAATAATAGACGAGTAGTAAGAGGAGGGGTGGGGCCGATTCCGGACCAAAAAGGAGACCTACGCATGGAGGCAGAGGGCATGGCTAAGGTACTAAACGAGTACTTTGCATCTGTCTTTACCAAGGAAGAAAATGCTGCCAAAGTCATAGTGAAAGAGGAGGTAGTTGAGATACTGCATGGGCTAAAAATTGATAAAGAGGAGGTACTCGAAAGGCTGGCTGTACTTAAAGTTGATAAATCACCAGGATGCTGAGGGAGGTAAGGGTAGAAATTGCGGAGGTACTGGCCATAATCTTCCAATCCTTAGATACGGGGGTGATGTCAGAAGACTGGAGAATTGCAAATGTTACACCCTTATTCAAAAAAGGGTGTAAGGATAAACCCAGCAACTACAGACCAGTCAATTTAACCTCGGTAATGGGGAAGCTTTTAGAAACGATAATCTGGGACAAAATTAACAGTCATTTGGACAAGTGTGGATTAATTAAGGAAAGCCAGCGTAGATTTGTCAAAGGCAAATCCTGTTGAACTAACTTGATTCAGTTTTTTTGATGAGGTAACAGAGAAGGTTGATGAGGGCAATGCGGTTGATGTGGTGTACATGGACTTCCAAAAGGCATTTGATATAATAGACTTGCCAGCAAAGTTGAAGCCCATGGAATAAAAGGGACAGTGGTAGCTTGGATACAAAATTGGCTAAGTGACAGGAAACAGAGAGTCGTGGTGAACGGTTGTTTATCGGACTGGACGAAGGTATACAGTGGTGTTCCCCAGGGATTGGTACTAGCACCACTGCTTTTCTTGATATACATTAATGACTTGGAGTTGGGTGTACAGGGCACAATTTCAAAATTTGCAGATGACACAAAACTTGGAAGTATAGTGAACAGTGAGGAGGATAGTGATAGACTTCAAGAGGACATGGACAGGCTGGTGGAATGGGCAGACACGTGGCAGATGAAATTTAATGCAGAAAAGTGTGAAGTGATACATTTTGGTAGAAAGAATGAAGAGAGGCAATATAAACTAAAGGGTACAATTCTAAAGGGGGTGCAGGAACAGAGAGACCTGGGGGTATATGTGCACAAATCGTTGAAGGTGGCAGGGCAGGTTGAGAAAGCGGTTAAAAAAAGCATACGGGATCCTGGGCTTCATAAATAGAGGCTTGGGCCATTAAATTTGGTATGTTAGCGCCTCCTGTTAGTGCCTGGCGGGGGCACTAATGGGGCACTAAGGGGTTAGCGCCTGGGCGCGGCGAATGCAGCGATGCCCGCGAACTTCAGTGCCGGTTTAGCGCTGGTGCTAACTCTTAGCACCTGGGCCTCTAGCGCCTCGCAGATCGTGACGTCATAAAGTGTACAGCGTCCCGTTATCGGCCCGGCTGGAAAATTGACTCTCGCGCCCTGGTTTATCGCCTCACGCCGACAACGCCAGCGAGAGGAGGCGTTGTGAACTTGGCTGGCCGCTTCGGGAGCGGTAATTAAAGGGAATGCTTTTCAGCTAGCGCAACCTTTATTATTTGCACCAGTCTGGTGCCTGCACAAAGTTTTTAATGTTTCATTGGTGCAAGATGTCCAAGTCCTCCACTTTGTGAGAGTGCTTGGGGCTGTAATGGCAGTCGCCCAGGTCACCTTGCAAAACAGAACTGACCACAACTAGCTTGTGCAGCATCATTGGCCCTTCCCTTTAAGCGAGGGAAGCAGCCTCTGTGATGAAAGAGTGCCGTTCACAATGTGCTCGAAATTGTTTAGCGCTCTGCCGCTACCGCCCCGCTCTCGGACTTTAGCGCCCTAAGAGAAGTGGTTAACGCTTGATTTAGCGCTCCATTTCCCTCTTGGAGCGCTAAAACTGAATTTCGCGGGAGGCGAGAATGATTAGTGCCTGCCGCTAATTTTTCAACTTTTAAAGCTTTTGCGCCCCAAATGGGGCTATACCGAATTTCTCCCCCTATGTTATAGAGTATGGTGAACCTTTATAAAACACTGGTTCGGCCTCAACTGGAGTATTGTGACAAATTCTGGGTACCACACTTTAGGAAGGATGTGCAGGCCTTCGAGAGGGTGCAGAAAAGATTTACAAAAATGGTTCCAGGTATGAAGGGCATCAGTTACGTGGATAGATTGGAGAGGCTGGGGTTGTTCTCCTTAGAGCAGAGAAGGTTGAGAGTATATCTGTTCAAAATCATGATGGGTCTAGACAGAGTAGATAGTGAGAAACTGTTCCCATTGGCGGTAGGTCGAGAACCAGAGGACACAGATTTAAGGAAGATCCAAAGGCGACATGAGGAGAAACTTTTTTACGCAGCGAGTGGTTAGGATCTGGAATGCACTGCCTGAAAGGGTGGTGGAGGCAGATTCAATCTTATCTTTCAAAAGGGAATTAGATAAGTACCTGAAGGAAAAGAATTTTCAGGGCTACGGGGAAAGGGCGGGGAAGTGGGACTAGCTGAAGTGCTCTTGCAGAGAGCCGGCACGGGCTCGACGGGCCGAATGGCCTCTTCCGTGCTGTAACCATTCTATGATTCTAAGAACATTTTGGCAGCAGAATTACCCAGGTGGCTCTGGGTAACGACAAGGAAACTGCAGTCAAATCGGACTCGTTTACGATCTCGCTGCACACAGCAACTAGAGCAGTAGAAAAAGGGCAACTTGGACTCGCATAATGATCTTTATTTCCGCTGCCTGTTGGAAAGGGACTGGCCTTTGTTCTTCAGCACCCCCAAAGGCACAGCTGTAAACAGCATCTGAATGTGCGGGGAATTGCTCACATCTCCACATTCCAACCACCTCACCGTGCTGATCCCTTGTCTAAGTGAAGTGTCACCCCTCGCTGACTTTGGGCCAAGCAAAACTGATGATTTCTTGTATACTAAAAGGAGCACGGGGATTGAAGTTATTCCGTATTAAATATCATTGCCGTGAAATTCTGCTGCAATGCTGGTGGAACCTCCGGGGAAATGGACGCGAATGCATGAAAATGCCAGTTTATGCAATTTCCCACGGGTGTTCCTGTATGTCTCCTATCGGAGTTATGGCAGGAGACCAAGAGAAGCCCCGCCCCCCAGAATTTCTGTGCCAATATATGTGTACATTTTCCTTGAGATCATTTGTATTTTTATTATGCTAAGGGATTGAAAAACCAAATTGGCTAAAAGCCATCAAATTAACCAGAAAGAGACTGAAGCGAAGTGGGTGAGGCCAAGGTTCAGACAGCACTCGCCTCTGTTTACAGACGTGGGTGCTTTGCCTCACCAGGAATGTAGTGCGAACCCTATTTATGCGGAGAGTCATGTTGATTCCTCAGCTGAGTGGTTGGATGTTTGTTCTCCTGAGTTCAAAGCTCATGGATTTCCACAGTGACATTTGCTGTTTGTGTTTTGCAGCCATACTGGAAAAGCCCCTCGAGAAGAAGGCGGGCAGGAACTACGGGCCACCTGGCACCAAGAGACTGATCTACTTTATCGATGACATGAACATGCCTGAAGTTGACACTTATGGCACTGTTCAGCCACATACACTTATTCGGCAACATTTGGATTACAATCACTGGTAGGTGGTCCTCCGATACGAAAGCAAATGTTCTCCTTAATGCACAATGTCTTTGTAAAGCATCAAAGATGAAGTACTGGATGAATGGGACATAAATTTGTCTTGGGATTGTAGCGCAAACTGGGTGATAGCGAATCAGCGACCCGTTTTACACTCTGCTCAATTTTCAGTCGGAATGCAAAACGGGCTGCCAATTCGCTATCACCCGTGTTGCATTACCGCCCAAGGCAAAATTTATAGCCCAATATTTTTGTGTTGTTCAAGGTGAGGATTACCATCGCTTGTTAAATGACAACATTTTCCTTTTTTTAACATATTCAGTACTATAGTAACATATGCGGTCCGCTTATGTTCATAATACGGCCCAGGGCACTTTGTGTCCTAACCTCTCTGAACTTGTGGACTTTGACACAATTGCTACTTCTGAGCTGTGTCTTCCAAGTGTCAAGCTTGGTTTATTTGACAACATTCTTGTCACAGCCAGAAGGATATGGGTTCAAGCCTTACTTCATGACTTGAGCACATAATCTAGATTGACATTTGAGTGCAATACTGAAGGAATACTGCATTGTTGAGGATGCGATCTCTTTGGACAAAATGTTACACCGAGGTACCATCTGCCTCTTTGGAAGGACGTAAAAAATCCCATGGCACTATTTGAAGAAGAGAAGGAAGTTTTCCAGTGTCCAAGCCAATGTTCCTCTCTTGACCAACAGCACCAAAAGAAAAACGCTGTATCTGATTGCACATATGTTCTGGCCTTACAGATTGAAGATCTGGTCAACTTACTCAACTTTGCCCCAGAATTTGCCCTCAATCTTAGAAAAGCATCTCCAACTTCAGCTGGGTGGCAGTCCCAGCTCCCACACCAATGTTGCTCTCTAAATGAGATGGTTACTTTAGTGCCCATTACTGCCAAATTCTGGCTATTGTTGTGTTGTGGGCCTGTGCCCACTGTCACATGGATTAAGACTTGTTAAACTCGCATAAGCACGAGACCCCCCCGCCCCCCCGGCTAGTGCTGCTAGCTCTCAGAGAGCAGGTTTCATGCAGCCAACTACAAGATGAATGTAAAATTGCCTGAATTCTCTAAAACCAGCTGCCCAGAAGACCCATTTTCAGCAGGTCCTCTTAGCCCTGCCTGTCAGTTTTTAAATCCGTCACAGGACAGGTGTTTCCGGGAACCAGTGAGATTGTTGCCATTCTCACATAGCTTCAGGGCCTTTACACATGGGAGAGGGGAAGAAAGAGAGGGACAGACACAAAGGGGGTAATTTTAATCTAACTCAGCAGGCGAGAACCTGACGGGATCAGGTGAAATGCCGCTTTTACACCCTGCCTAATATTACTCTCCATTGACGGAGAGTACTCCCCAGGCCACAGCCAGATGCACAGTAAAGCTCCCAATATACTGCCCCAACAATGTGTCTCAGGAAAGTGCATTCCCCCACCACACTAATAGGAACATTGGAAGTGCCAGATGAAAAAAGACCAGGGCCCAGCTGGTTCACCTTCTACTATCCTGGTAGTCACATGATACAACAATAATGGAGTTGTTGACTAATCATGGCAATAAATCTCCATCAATTATTCTACAAACAGACCTAGACATGACACAAGGAAAACCCCAGTGGTGGAGAGCTTTGGGGACCATAGGTCCAAAGTCACCTGTTCTTCCCAAGCTTGCTGCACTCACATCTTGTCTCAAAGAACTCAAACTGTATTCCAAGATGTTACTTTCTGAAAGAAATCTGTCTGATTTGCATTTCTATTTCAACAATGCCCTTCCTTCTGACCTTGTGATTGAGACTGACAATTTAGTACCAATTACTGCTGTAGATTTGTATGCAATAAAAGCTGGGTTGACACTGTTCCAAACTCATTTCACAAAGGACTCGGGCAGAGAAAGGAGATTTCTATGTCTGGGCTGAATTCAAGGGAAGGGTCCCAAAGGTGAAAACATCGTGCTTTTAATCACCGTTCTACCTGATTGCTGCTAACTCAAAATTGTTCTCAATAAATTGTTCCTTTTTGTTGCCTTGGATCGACCTCATTTCAAAACTGAATATCGAGCAGGAAGTCAATGAAATAATGCCCATGTTTATTTACACGTTCATGTCAATGTTTTTTCTAGTTATTATTTTAGAGCAAGTGTCAGCTAAATTAAACCTAGAACTTCGTGATGCAGAGCCGTGAGGGAGAGTCACTGAAAAGTCTGGTAGTTTAAGTATTGTTGGAATCTGTCAGGTTTACAAATGGCACAAAACCTGCCTGCGGCTTTATAAGAGGACTGAGATATATCCAGGAACTGGTACATATTCTAAATTGGCCTCCAAAGGTTAGCAAGCAAGAACTGCAGCAGTTAGAACATTAACCTTTTGAAGGCTGGTTTTCCACAACAATTTTCCAAATTAGATACGTGGTGTTGCTCACTGCAAGTCAGAGGCTATGCTCTTTATAACAATGAGGTGTTAGCAGCAAAGTGTGAACAGGCAAAGGGTGACAACAAGTAAATATGACACTTATGGAACAGAGCGCTGCGCTACATTATAAATATCATGCAAAGTAGTGAGGTTTCCTCTAGTTCACTATTTTAATTCACTGTAGCCAGTCCAACATTCCTCTCTCAACCAACAGCACCAAAACCAAATTAACTGGTCATTCCTCTCATTTGCTCTTCCTAGCTGCCACGTTTGCCTACCTAACAACCGTGACCGCACTTCGAAAAAAGAAAAGAAAGACTTGCATTTATATAGCGCCTTTCACGACCACCGGACGTCTCAAAGCGCTTTACAGCCAATGAAGCACTTTTGAAGTGGAGTCACTTTGAAAAAAGTAATTCATTGGTTGCAGAAACAGTTCGGGCCTGAGGGTGCGATAAGCTGCTCTGTGGATACAAGTTTGTTCCCGTTTCTTTAAAAAGTAGTATTGTTGCGGGATCCATACGGTCAGGTCCTCTGCCACGAAATGAAAACTGTCAGGTTGTAGTTGAAGCTCACCACTGCATATTGTATACAGTGAACATCAGAACAAGGTCACTTCTTGGTGAGCTTTCAGCCTTGCAGGCACGTGGGGAGAGCTGCGAGTCCATGGAACGACAGGAAAAGGCACAGTCGGTGTCAGTATCAGGTGAAGCTGGGATATGCCAGGTGTGAAAGAGGGACTGAAGGAAAATGCTGCCGATGCTGGAAATCTGAAATAAAAACAGAAAATGCTGGAAGCACTCAGCAGGTCAGACAGCATCTGTGGAGAGAGAAACAGAGTTAACGTTTCAGGCCCATTACTTTTCATCAGAACTCTAATGAAGGGTCATCGACCTGAAACGTTAACTCTGTTTCTCTCTCCACAGATGCTGTCTGACCTGCTGAGTGTTTCCAGCATTTTCTGTTTTTATGCGAGAGTGACTGATGCTGACAGATACACGTTATTTTATTCAGTTTGTGGTTACCCATTTATTCAAGCCGCTTGTCAGCACTAGCATTGTTTTTTTTTAAATCTTTTACCAGGTATGACCGAACTAAGCTTTCACTTAAAGAGATTCACAATGTGCAATACGTGTCCTGTATGAATCCCACGTCCGGCAGTTTCACCATCAACCCTCGCCTGCAGGTATGTTGAAGGATTTCATTTCTGCCGTTGTTTACAAAGTCAGTTCAATGAAGACCCGGGAAAAGCAATAGTTAGATCGGTAATGCAGCAATAAGAACCTTTGCACAAAGCCAGGGGAGTGCGAAGCAGGCTCAGATCAGACTGCTACCTTGTTGTGACTCTTAATGCATCTTTATCATCAGGGGTTGATATTAAACAGCAGAAAATGTCAGGCTCAGTTGAACTACATGATGCCAGCTTGAGGAACTTTCATCTCCATTGTTTCTCTCTCCCACCTAACCCCAATGAGATAGTGCCACATGATATACAGGGAGGTGATGGTAGGCTGAGGTAAATTGCCTGGGTGGGAGTGTAAGGAGAGATGGCTACATTATTTACTCAAGGACGATGATTTAGGGCACCCTATAGATTATGGCACCCCGAGCCCAAGAAAGGAGAGAAGATTAGCAGAACAACTTCTGGACATTTCCTATTTCCTAGCAGCTGATTTAGGAGTGACATGGGTGGTGGCCATGGAACCCCTTCAGGCAGGTAGAGGCATCTGGCATGGGAAGAGCTAAAGAGCTTCAGATAATAAAGTGTATTCTCATAAAAATTCCAAACAACCATAAAGCATATCACTCTCAATCTGCTGATGAAGTGATTCTGCTCTGCAATTCAGTTATTGCTGCACTAGATGCCCACAGTTTTCGGCAGGACAGAGTTGCTGTTCCCAGATTTACAATATGTAAATCACTTACTGACAGAGATCTATAATGCTATAATCATGTCCTATAACTTATAGGATGGGCACAGAATTGATTGCTGAGTGAAGCTTGCTGAGTGCAGCAATCAATCGCATACTCACACCCACAAGTCAAGACGATGTCAACTCTCCACAGACTGTAATCATTGCTACTGCATCTCTCTCATCTTCCCTTTTTAAAGAATTAGCCTGATGTCTGGATTCTATTGCGAAATCTATACATGTCACTGCTGGATTTAATGGTAAGACAGGCCCTCTGTGAGGAAAAGTTGGGAAGAGCATCTAGATTTTTGATGGCAAGGGAGAGATGCAGTGGGGAGGATTACTCTTATGCTTAAAGGGGTAGTACTTTCTGACGTAAGAAAACTACTAGGCACTTGGTCTAAGCGTTAAACAAAGCTTTAATCAACTGTTTTTCAACATGGAGATCTAGTTGTGTCCTTCACTAGTTCCTGTTGAGGAATGTCCTAAGCAAGCCGGGCCCATGCCCGAGTATTTATACTCTCCCTGGACAGCGCCACCAGCAGGCCGCCCAGTATTACTTCATACATGAATGACAAGATTCATGTTACTTTCTACCTGATACCTGAAAACACAAACAATGGTAGGTGCTGCATCATCCTCAGCCGTTACAGGGTCAGATTGTCCCAGCTTGGTTCCCAGGCCAGTCCATGAATGTAAGTACTCAGGGATTCAGGTGCAATCTCCAACTCAATAATGTAATTGAAGAGGCTCTAAAGGGAAGGAGAGCTGTAATGGTGGGTTTTTGTGATGTTAGAAAATTAGAATTTCATAGAAATTGAAAAAATATGGGCTAAATGTTCTACCTGTTAATAGTCTATGGATGAATGGTCTACCTATATTTCTTCTTTTTCCAGAGAGAAAACTTTGAGTAGGTTGAGTGCATGATTCATATATTGTGCTTCACATGTCACTCAGTTAAGAGACTGCTCTTCACAGGGCACAGTGAAAATGGTCACTTCTTCAGAACAGCCCCTATGTTCACATTTTTTTTTTAAGAGTTAAAAAATCCAAGCGAAGGGCCAATGTCAAGGCCCATAGCGCAGGAAACCATGGAAATTGAAAGGAGTAAAAGATAAGATGAGGTAAATCAAGTAGTGAAACTAGTTTGGTTATTAAAAGCCTGAAGATTATGTGAAAAGAGGGAAAACTGAAGGAAGTAACAAGTTTTGAGATGCTGGGATAGAAAGAGTTTTAATATGAAACTGTCGGGTGGGCCAAAGCTTCTTTGACAGCACCTCCCAAACCCGCGACCTCCACCACCTAGAAGAACAAGGGCAGCAGGTGCATGGGAACACCATCACCTCCAAGTTCCCTTCCAAAATCACACACCATCCCGACTTGGACCTATATTGCTGTTCCTTCATGGTCGCTGGGTCAAAATCCCGGAACTCCCTACCCAATATAAGAGCAGGGAGGTTATGATGGAGCTGTACAAAATGCTAGTTAGGCCACAGCTGGAATACTGTGTGCAGTTCTGGTCGCCACACTATAGGAAGGATGTGATTGCATTGGAGAGGGTGCAGAGGAGATTCACCAGGATGTTACCTGGGCTGGAGCGCTTCAGCTATGAAGAGAGACTGGACAGGCTGGGGTTGTTTTCCTTAGAGCAGAGAAGGCTGAGGGGGGACCTGATTGAGGTGTACAAAATTATGAGGGGCATAGATAGGGTAGATAGAAAGGAACTTTTCCCCTTAGTAGAGGGGTCAATAACCAGGGGGCATAGTTTCAAGGTAAGGGGCAGGAGGTTTAGAGGGGACTTGAGGAAAAACTTTTTCACCCAGAGGGTGGTTGGAATCTGGAACTCACTGCCTGAAAGGGTGGTAGAGACAGGAACCCTCACAACATTCAAGAAGCATTTGGATGAGCACTTGAAACACCATAGCATACAAGGCTACAGACCAAGTGCTGGAAAATGGGATTAGAATAGACAGGGCTTGATGGCCGGCACGGACACGATGGGCCTGACATGAAGCTGTCATTCATGAAAGAAAGACTTATGAAATAATACTGAGTGGCCTGCGGGTGGCGCTGTCCAGGGAGAGTATAAATACTCGGGCACGGGCCCAACTTGCGCAGGACATTCTTAACAGGAACTAGTGAAGGACACAACTAGACCTCCATGTTGTAAAACAGTTGATTAAAGCTTTGTTTAACGCTTAGACCAAGTGCCTAGTAGTTTTCATACGTTAGGGCCGAATGGCCTCTTTCTGAGCTGTATGACTCTATGACTCTAACAGTATTATGGGAGCACCTTCACCATACAGACTGCAGTGGTTTAAGAAGAAAGCCCACCACCACCACCATCCCAAGGGCAACTAGGGATGGACAATAAATACCAGCCTTGCCAGTGATGCCCATTTCCCAAGAATGAATTAAAAGAAAGCAGTGAGGATGTAGGGAGAAGAAACAGCCTCTAGGGCAGCTTAGAAGGAAAAGAAGAGGAAAGCTAAGAGAAGTAGGAACCAAGGAGAAATGCAATGGCCAAAATAATTTGGGATGATAATGCTTACAAATGAGCTTTGGCAATTTATACTCCTGATATAAACCTTAAACATGTCAAGGTTCCACTTGATGCATTATTTGTCCAACAGGAGGAGCTGACTATAACTCGTTAACAACTGTGCTATATATTATGTGGTCAGGCCTCCCTATTTTACACATATCATAACACACAAGCCCCTGATGTTATCTGCTATTTAACAGTGACACTGATTAGACATAAGGAAAGCACAGAGGTAGTAATCAGGGCCTGTGGTTTATCTGTATGGAATATATCAAAATCCATTTTTATTGCTTGGCTTTTTCTGGGATTCTTACCACTGTTTTGGGGATCACGTTCCTGGTTTTACTGGTACTCTGAAAGTGAATGGTTATCTTTCTTTACAAACAAGCACAACACTGACTGGCTTAAACAAGGGCTGCATCAATGCATGGCTTGAAGGAGGACGACATTACTGGTTTAAATGAGAGCTATGGTTTAAACAAAGGTTAAATCGTGTCCCGGATTGGACACTGCTAACGTGATGGGTACTGAAAAAAACTACTTATTGAGCAGTGGCATTGAAAACAATTTCAGGTTGTTCACTGCTAGACCTCTGTGCTAATCTGTTAGTAGCTGTCAACAGGCAGAAAATGTTTGCTGCACATCTGCACTGGAAGCAGTTTCCATTCAGCCTGAAAGGGAACCTTACCCAAGGCCAATACCTGTGGAGTCATTGAAATCCAAGACGGGCATAGATCAAATGAGCCTGCTTTGGTAGTTTGTGCACATCATGCCTAATAGAAATCCCAGCCCCAGAAGTCCTGTTCCAGACCACAGCCCTGAAAGATGCCAGTGAAGCAGCAGAGCGGGCAAATTCACTTCTGAAAACTGTTACTTTCCTTTATTTGGGAGGATTTCCACTGTTTGCCATCATCAATGTGTTTTCTAATCATAGAATGGTTACAGCACGGAAGACGGCCATTCGGCCCCTCAAGCCCATGTCGACTCTCAACTAATCCCACTCCCTCGCCCTTTCCCCGTCGCCCTGCAATTTTTTCCCCTTCAGATACTTATCCAACTCCCTTTTGAAAGATAAGATTAAGTCTGCCTCCACCACCCTTTCAGGCAGTGCATTCCAGATCATAACCACTTGCTCCGTAAAAAAGTTTTTTCTTAGGTCGCCTTTGCTTCTTTTGCCAATCACCTTAAAATCTGTGTCCTCTGGTTCTCGACCCTTCTGCCAATGGGAACAGTTTCTCTCTACTCTGTCCAGGCCCCTCATGATTTTGAACACCTCTATCAAATCCCTCTCAACCTTCTTTGCTCCAAGGAGAACAACCCCAGCTTCTCCAGTCTATCAATGTAACTGAAATCCCTCATTCCTGGAATCATTCTCGTAAATCTATCCTGCACCTTCTCTAAGGCCTTCACAACCTTTCAAAAGTGTGGTGCCCAGAATTGGATACAGTACTCCAGTTGGGGCCGAACCAGTATTTTATACAGGTTCATCATAATTTCCACACTTTTGTACTCTATACCTCTATTTATGAAGCCCAGGATCCCATAAGCCTTTTAAACTGCTTTCTCAACCTGCCCTGCCACTTTCAACGATTTGTGCACATATACCCCCAGGTCTCTCTGTTCATACACCTCCTTTGGGATTGTACCATTTAGTTTATATGTCCTCTCCTCATTCTTTCTACCAAAATGTATCACTTCACACTTTTCTGTGTTAAATTTCATCTGCCACATGTCCGCCCATTTCACCAGCCTGTCTATGTCTTCCTGAAGTCTATCACTCTCCTCCTCACTGTTCACTATACTTCCAAGTTTTGTGTCATCTGCAAATTTTGAAATTGTGCCCTGTACACCCACGTCTAAGTCATTAATATATATCAAGAAAAGCAGTGGTCCTAGAACCGAGCCCTGGGGAACACCACTGTATACCTTCCTCCAGTCCACTATTCTCTGTTTCCTGTCACTTAGCCAATTTTGTATCCATGCTGCCACTGTCCCTTTTATTCCATGGGCTTCAACTTTGCTGGCAAGCCTATTATGTGGCACTTTGTTGAACGCCTTTTGGAAATCCATGTACACTACGTCAACCGCATTGCCCTCATCAACCCTCTCTGTTAACTCATCAAAAAACTCGATCAAGTTGGTTAAACATGATTTGCCTTTAACAAATCCATGCTGGCTTTCCTTAATTAATCCACACCTATCCAAGCGACGGTTAATTTTGTCCCTAATTACTGTTTCTAAAAGCTTCCCCACTACCGAGGTTAAACTGACTGGCCTGTAGTTGCTGGGTTTATCTTTACACCCTTTTTTGAACAATGGTGTAACATTTGCAATTCTCCAGTCCTCTGGCACCACCCCCGTATCTATGGAGGATTGGAATATTATGGCCAGTACCTCCGTGATTTCCGCCCTCAATTCCCTCAGCATCCTAGGATGCTTCCCATCCGCTCCTGGTGATTTATCTACTTTAAGTACAGCCAGCCTTTCTAATACCTCTTCTTTATCAATTTTTATCCTATCAAGTGTCTCCACTACCTCCTCCTTCACTATGTCTATGGCAGCATCCTCTTCCTTGGTGAAGACAGATGCAATGTATTCATTTAGTACCTCAGCCATACCCTCTGCCTCCATGCGTAGGTCTCTTTTTTGGGCGCTAATCGGCCCCACCCCTCCTCTTACTACCCTTTTAATATTTACATGCCTATAGAAGACTTTTGGATTACCTTTTATGTTGGCTGCCATTCTATTCTCATATCCCCTCTCTGCCCCTCTTATTTTCTTTTTCACTTCTCCTCTGACCTTTCTATATATAGCTTGATTCTCAGATGTATTTGCAACCTGACATCTGTCATACGGGCTCTTTTTCTGCTTCATCATATTCTCTATCTGTTTCGTCATCCAGGGAGCCCTGACTTTAGTTGCCCTGCCTTTCCCCCAAGTGGGAATGTACCTCAACTGTACCTGAACTATTTCCTCTTTAAAGGCAACCCATTGTTCGATTACAGTTTTGCCTGCCAATCTTTGATTCCAGTTTACCTGGGCCAGATCCATTCTCATCCCACTGAAACTGGCTTTCCCCCAGTTAAACATTTTTACTCTAGATTGCTCCCTGTCCTTTTCCATAGCTAATCTAAACCTTATGATACTATGATCACTGTTCCCTAAATGTTTAACTGCTGACACTTGCTCCACTTGACCTACCTCATTCCCCAGAACCAGATGCAGCAATGCCTCCTCTCTCATTGGGCTGGAAACATACTGATTAAGAAAGTTCTCCCGAACACACTTCAGAAATGTTTCCCCTTCTCTGCCCTTTACAGTATTATGATCCAAGTCTATATTAGGATAGTTGAAGTCCCCCATTATTACTACTCTATAGTTCTTGCACCTCTCCCTGTAATTTCTCTGCAAATTTGCTCCTCCATATCTTTCCCACTATTTGGTGGTCTATAGAATACACCTAGTAGTGTAATGGCTCCTATTATTTCTTAACTCTAGCCATAAGATTCTGTCCTTGACCCCTCCAGGACATCCTCCCTCTCCAGCACTGTAACATTCTCCTTGACCAATACTGCCACATCACCTCCTATCTTTCCTTCCCTATCTTTCCTGAACACCTTATAACCAGGAATATTTAATACCCAATCCTGCCCTTTTTTGAGCCATGTGTCAGGTATTGCCACAATATCATATTCCCATGTTGGCCATGAGCCTGCAGCTCACCAACCTTGTTTACTACGCTTTGTGTGTTCATATACATACACTGTAAACCCATCTTAGACCATCCTGTACTCTCTCTTAGTTAGACCCCACCCAACACTTTACTATTTCTTACTTTAGTGCTCTCTGCCTCTCCCAATCCTTTGAGCACTTTATTTCCCCTTTCTAATATTCATTTAAAATTTTGCTAGTGACCTGAGGGAATCTTCCTCGCCTAAAGAGGCACTGAGAACCAGTGACAGTGAGGGAAAAAGGAACATTTTTTAAATTGGCATCAATACAATTACAGATAGAACCAGAGAGCAGCAAATACGACAGCTTTTTATCTTGCGCTGTTACACGTTGCCTGTTCCCATGAGGCATCCCGGACTCACTGATTGGTCAATTGCATTCCGTAACTCCATAAACTGCAGCCTTGCTTATTAAGTTTCCAACACCAAGGGGGGAATTTTCCGGGGGGTCAGTGGGCGGGATCGGTGGCGGGTCAGGTGGGAAGTGGTTTTTTTGACAGCGGGTCAGGACCCCGCTGTCAACCCGCCGCCACGCGCCTTTCCCAGTGTCAGGTCTGTCAGTGCTGAGCAGACCCGACAGGCCGCGGCGGGCGACCCAATTAAACTCATTATTGCCTTGTTGACAGATCATTAACAGGCATTTTTAACTTACCTTTTCATTTTAATTTCATGGCCACGGGAACCATGTCTGTCAACCTGAGGTGGGAGTTCAGTGGCCATTGCTCCAGCTGATTCCTTGACAGCTTCAAATGTACAGTAAAAGCTCCCACCTGACAGATCATCACTTTCCTCAGCCACAAACTGTTTCTCAGTCTATTTCTAGCCCAGATTCTGTAGGCTTTCCACTCTCCACCCAGTATCACCTCTTTGGAAGAACTCTCTCACCATTGACAGATCGCTTTTGTCATCTCTACTTTACCTGTCATCTATTCCATCAACATGGGTGCCGTTTATACTCTCTCACCTTGGTCCTCAGAATCGGACCACGATCAGCCCCAACATCAGCAGCACCAGACGCACCAGCAGCACCAACAACAACATCAACCTTCTCCGCAATCACCTGATGCTGCACAGGACACAGGGCATCAGCACCCGAGCACATTGCTGCCCGGGAGGCCAGGGATGGCCTCACCATGGCCAGATTTACTTCACTTGACGCTGTACACCCTGGCTGCCACATGATGCGCCAGGTTGGCACCACCCCACACCAACAACATAAAGCATCCCTACAATGCCCAAGCCATTCCTTTCACACTCATGACCATTGCGGGGGGTACCGTTATGTCTCACCATTCACTGCAACTCACTATCCACTTCCAAAGGTGCACACAGATCTGTCCAAGAACGGAAAGTGTTGAAAATAAAGGTTTCAATGTTTGACAGCACATTAACAGAAACTTTACATGAACATTGGCTAAAACATCCAAGTGCCTACCCTTGTGTGTTGTTAGTTGATATGATTGCACTAGGATGAGGGTGAGTGTGAGGGGTGGCTAGTGAGATGGGGAAGTGATAATATAGATAGAGAGGGATGGGTGGAGGTGCAAGGTAAGTTGGTGTGAGTAAGGATGTGCAGGAGTAGGGTAGGGAAGGCAGAGTGATGGGGATGTGATGAGAGGCACAGCAGGATGAGGTTGAGTGTGGCTTTGTACTAACGTTTCGTGATCTACTGAGATCATTGAAAGGTTTGCGCCACTGCACCCAGGTCCTCCTGACTACATCCCTGCTTGTGCCCTCCTGTACAATGTGCAACCAGGCTGTGTTGATCTCCTGGGGAGGTGTCTTCCGCCCATCGGAAGGGAAGAGGACCTCCCTGCATATGGAGGGAGTCATGGGAGAGCCTAGGTGCAGCCCTGCACCTCTGTGCAGTTAATGTCAGTGCTTGCAGCACCTCAATGCTGTAGAACACTGACAGCACAAATGTCAAAATAAAGTTGGTCATGGTCCCTTTAAGGAAACCGGCTGATGACGTGTCATGAAATGACATCACCAGACCCGCTTCCTCTAATTGGACCGGGAAACATGCTGGGCGGGCTTAAACAGCCCTATTGGGGAAAATCATTTCAGGCAGCGGGATGGAGCCAGCAGCGGGGTGGGGACCCGCCACCGACACCGGCCGCCATGGACCAGCCAAGGCGAGCAAAATCCCGGCCCAAGAATCTCTTTTCTAGATTTTTTTAATACATATTTTCAATTTTAAAAAATTCTTGTATTTATTAACACAAGCAATGCTCGTGCTGGGGAATGGAATAATTCCTATTTGAGGAACTTAGTGTAAGATTCAAGCTCCTCCAGGTGAGGTAGAACACATGCAAAGTAAAACTACTTCTGCTCTGCCCCAACAACGTCTCTCAGCTCCAAGCTCAGGACACCACCATCTACTGCACTAGCGTGACCTATTTTTGTCTCTCTATTTCCTCACCATTCTGTAGCCTCTCTCTCTGAGAGGCAGTGCTTTGCTGTAGGTCCATGTCGACTAGGAATTGCATCATGACTGCACAAGTTATTTACATCTAGGACCTTTACAGCCATAGTCCTGCAGTTTGATATCAGTTGCTTTGCAGTTGATTGGAGCAGAATAAAGATTAGCTATGTCTCTAATTAAATGGGCAGCACATTCTTGGTTTGACACTAACTGGAAAATAACAAAGACAGAAATCAATAATTGCCTTGTCGACTCCCAGAGATTCTGCAGTGCTCAGGAACTGTGTGTGTCGATGTTTCATCGATATTGCAGTAGCCAGCCATTGCGAGCTTAAGTCAGTGCGAGCACTGTGCATCTAATCCTGACAATTCTAATGTTCATAAATACCTCACTTTATTTTCTGCAGATTAATTGCGAGTAGGTTTTTGCTTTGTCAGATTAGCAGCACGAGTATTTTTGTACAAATTCCCAGTTTGCTCCGCTCCTCTTCCCGAGGCACTGACTCTTGCTGGCTTCGTTTCACGTTTTCTGGCAGCCCTTCCGTTAGTTCCCAGAAGTGGTCATTGAGTGCCAGTAGTCTATTTGACCATGGCGGGCATCGCAGCCAAGCCCGAGCTTGTTCTCGGCTGCCATCCATACGTGTGCACTTTCCAGCACAGGTCATTGGATAGCAATCAGGAGCAGGACACTGAATAGTTCCCTCCCCCCTCCAACCCAACCAGCAGCACCGAGATCAGTTGTTGCACCTCATTGGTTAAGTCTGCACAAAGTGGGAGTCAAACCTGGTATCTTCTGATTTGCATAACCCAAATATTCTTGAGGGATTGGGCAGTGCAAGCTGTTGATCCTTCAATGTTCAATATCCAAAGAGTGATAAAGTACAGTTCTTTGTCTGCAATTCCTTGAATGAGAGAGATTCCACCCTTGAGCAGAGACTAGTTGCCAATCGGCAACTGACATCCCTCAGTTTTCCAAGCACAAAATCTTGTCCACAAAAAAAATCACTTAAAATGCAGCCTGAGGTATTAAAGCATCAGACAACCCTGGATTTAAATTCCACTTATTAATCTCATTTATATATTGTGCTTCTAAAGATGTCTGTACACTGTTCTTAAATGTTCCACACAGATTGAAATCTGAAGATGCAGATGCCTGTTGTGTAAAAAAAAAAAGTGTACTTGTCCAGTATGACTAAACGTTTTCTATTTCCTAACACAGCGCCACTTCTGTGTATTTGCTCTGTCATTTCCTGGCATGGATGCCCTGGCGACCATCTACAGTACCATTCTGTCCCAGCACCTCAAGCTTGGCAACTTTGCTGGTGTATTGCAGAAATCTACACAGCAGTTGATCAACCTGGCACTGGCCCTGCATCATAAAGTGGCTTCTACATTCCTGCCAACGGCCATCAAATTCCATTATATCTTCAACCTGCGGGATTTGTCCAATATCTTTCAGGTTAGTTCACTGGCATTTAACATAAAAAAAGCAACGCTCTCTATTCTAAATGGCCAGCTACTAGACCATCGAAGAGTCAGTTTCTAACTGTTTCGCACAGAAGGTGGCAAATGATTGAAGTGGACTCCCCAGAGGGGTGGCTGAGGCTCATAACATCAGTGATCCTGGAGTATAAAAGCAGGGAAGTCCTGCTACAACTGTACAGGGTATTGGTGAGACTACACCTGGAGTACTGCGTACAGTTTTGGTCTCCTTATTTAAGGAAGGATATACTTGCATTGGAGGCAGTTCAGAGAAGTTTCACGAGGTTGATTCCTGAGATGAGGGGGTTGACTTATGAAGAAAGGTTGAGCAGGTTGGGCCTATACTCATTGGAGTTTAGAAGAATGAGAGGTGATCTTATTGAAACATATAGGGGGAAAAATTCAGTTGGTTGCGCCTCCCGTTAGCGCCTTAAGAGGGCGCTAATGGGGCGCAAAGCATCTAGCGCCTGGGCGCGGCGATGTGTGCGCCGCTCGCAAAATTAACTAGACATTTTGCGGTGGCACTAAACACTACCGCCACAATCTCCTGCGCCGGCAGATCGTGACGTCAGTCGAGTGCGCAACGCCCCGGTATCGCCCCGGAGCGGATATTGAGTGGCGCCCCCTGCCTTACCGCCTGGTGCTATCAACGACAGGTTGAGGGGAGCGTTTTGCAGTCAGGAAGGGACTGGGGGAGCGCTATTTAAAGGCGACCGCTTCCTGCCATTTATTGTTGGTGACATTTTTGAACCACGCATTCTGAGAGAGAGAGAGAGAGACTTCTGGAGAGATTCAACGCTGTGTGAAGGAGTTTTGGGGACTGAGCATCACTTTGCAGGTTCACTTTGATTTGCCCTTCCTTGTATCAATTTAGAAGAGACTGTGGGGGCTTCACTCTGAGCTCTTTCCCTGGTACTCTCCATTGTTCTTTCCAGCAGATTTGATGTGCAGGTCTCTCCAGGCCGAGATTCAAGGCTGCAATGAGCAGGATGTGGATGGAAAGCAAGATCAACCCTCCCCTTTAAGAAGTGGCCCGCTCCATTGTGTGTGTGTTCCATTGCTGACTGACATCATATGAGCTTCGCCAGCGCTCTGAGGTAGCGCCTCGCTCCTCGGCCTTTGTGCCTTAAGACAGGTGTGAAGCGCCTGATTTAGCACTCCAATCACCTCCAGGGTCGATAAAAGTCAAGTTTGCAGTCGGTGGCGATAATTAGCGCCAGGCGCCAATCTTTGCGCCCGGCCGATAATTGCGCCCCAAATGGGGCGATACTGAATTTCTCCCCCACTAGATACTGAGGAGGCTCGACAAGGTAGATACAGAGAAGATGTTTCCCCTCATGGGGGAATCTAGAACTCGGGGGGACAGTTTCAGAATAGGGGGTCGCCCATTTAAAACTGAGATGAGGAGGAATTTCTTCTCTTAGAGGGTCGTAAATCTGTGGAATTCTCTGCCCCAGAGAGCTGTGGAGGCTGGGTCATTGAATACATTTAAGGTGAGATAGACAGATTTTTGAACAATAAGGGAGTGAAGGGTTATGGGGAGCGGGCAGGGAAATGGAGGTGAGCCCAAGATCAGATCAGCCATGATCTCATTAAATGGCGGAGCAGGCTCGAGGGGCCAAATGGCCTACTCCTGCTCCTATTTCTTGTGCTCTTATGAGGGAGTCAGACAGGCATTTGGCGAGAAGATCAATTGAGAGTTCCACGTAGTGAACTCGTTTTTTTTAAACTCTTGGGGCTGGCCAGGTGGACCAAAATGGTTTCTTCTGGTTAGCACCATTCCAGTTACCAGGTGGCAGATTGGCCCAACACGTTGAACCCTGAACAGGTCATGGCGCAGAGAGGCAGAGTGGGAGCCAGTGCCTGCGGTCCTCCACACTTGAGCTCAGAATCTGAGCCGTACTACAGTGGGGAGCCATCAAGCGGGGTCCATTCCCTGAAGGAGGGAGGAAGGGAAAATCAGGGACTGGTCATACATCTTGAAGTAGCTGCTTTTCAGGGTGTGGTATGGATAGAGATCTGGGAGCAGCTAGTTTACCTTCTACATTGGGGGAGACCCAAAAATGCTTTAAGGGGAGAAAAAACTTTATAAAAGAAGAAACCTTGCCTTCAGCAAAAAATAAAGAAGCTCAGCAACATATTTGATAAAATCTGTGTAGGAGGGAGAAGGAATTGTGGAACTCTGCAAGGGGGGAGAGAGGAGACCATCATACAGGGTTGCAGTGGGGGGTTGGTGGTGAAGAGATCATCAGGGAGGGGACAGTCTTCCTTGTCCTAAATCGAAGTTTAGGATTCTGTGCAGAACTAGTTGAAAGCGCTGGAAGTGGGGTGTATTTTTGTCCAGTCCTGGAAATTGATACAAATCTTCTTTTAGGTAAATTGTACTTTGTGATAAATTCAGAATGCCCTCTGGTACATGTTTTTTTTTTAAAAAATGAACATTTTGCACTTGAGCACTGTTAGACAAGAGAAAAGATCCCCCACAGAAAGATCATTTAGAAAGTCAGTAAATACATTGGCGTCTGGTATTTTTTTTAACTGTTTCCATGGTGATTGCCCACATCACAAGCTAGATTTCCTAATGCGTGGTCATGCCACCCATACAGTTTCTAATGTTTCTACATCTAGTGACTCAGGAAGCTTTTCTTTATTCTCGTATAGCGTTGACCTCCGCCAGAGACCCGATGGCATCTGACAACCACATCTTAGTGGGCCCTACAAGCTGCCATCAGTCTCTACTTACCATTTTTAGGAGCAGCAGCACTATTAAACATAAATGGGAGAGAACAACACACCCAGGTCACAGGTCTCTGTTTAAATACCCATCTCCTGTGCTCAGATGCAAGTTAAATGTAAAGTGTTGAGCGTGACTGAACTGAATGAACCTCAGTGGAGAGAGTCCTCAGTCCAGGGCAATTCATCTCTGCCAAATCATCAACCCTTGCACCCCATTTGTATTAATACCAAAGCAAGATACTGCGGATGCTGGAAATCTGAAATAAAAACAGGAAATGCTGGAAATACTCAGGTTAGGCAGCATCTGTGGAGAGAAACAAAGTTATTGGGGGGAATTTTATCAATGGGGGCACGTTGGGGGCGGGCCTGCTGGTTGTCGGGTTTCAGTCCCGCCCCCAACGACGTCCGGCCAATTCCCTCTACTTTCCCTTGATTGACCTTGTTAAGCCTGCCCTGCAGGCTTAGCAGGCCAATTAAGGGAAAGCCGGTGACAGAGAACGTCAGCATATGACGTTTCATCTGTCAAAAATTTTTGACAGAGGAATTGTCATCGTTTGATAGCTTTGAGAAGCTATTCTTTGTTCTTTGGTGAGTCCTTGTACTCAAGACTCACCAAACCTCTTTCCTGGGCAGAAATCAGATGGCTGTTGCGTCGGAGAATGCAGCAGCCATTCTGTCATCTCTGCCGTGGAGAGGAGGAGCCTCCGGATCCCCAAGGGTTGAAGTCTGCAGGAAGAAACAAAGGCAAGGAAACTTTTTCTAACACTTTTCACTCACCTCCCATATTACCTCTCCACACTTGCACCCATCACTCACCTCCACAGCGCACTTTTCGAACCCTCTCACCCCCGCAGACCCACTGCTCGCCTCGCTGACCCTGGTGGGGTTTCCCGACATCGGGAAGCCCGCACTTGTGTTGGAAAAATGGGGATAATCCTCTTAACTGCTTGTTAACTACCTGTTAACAGGCAGTTAAGTGGCTGTAATCCTCTTCCCGCCTCGAGGAGACGGGTCCCTGTGCGAGTCGGGGACCCGCCTCCCAGGAAGATGGCACGGAGGCGGGTTGGGAGCAGGTTCGGTACCCACTCCCAGTTTCTGCCATTTTCCCGGCAGTCCCGCCTCCCCAAGGCTGGGAAAATTCCCCCCAACGTTTCAGGTCGATGACCTTTCATCAGAACTGTTTCCATGGTGATTGTCCACACCTGACGAAAGGTCATCCACCTGAAACGCTGGGGGAGAAATTGGGTACCTTTGATCCTCCCATTAGCACCTCCGGGGGGCGCTAACAGGGCGCTACTGGCTTAGCAACCGGGCGCGGTGATAGCACCGACGCCCGCGAAATTGAAGTGGAGGCATGCGGCGGCAGTAACCACGAGCGCCACGCTCTCCTGCGGCCGGAGATCGTGATGTCATCCAGCTGCGCAGCGCCCCGGCTCTGAAATTCACTCTCACCCCCTGCCTGAGCACCTGCCCTTTGCAACGACAGGTAGAGGAGGTGGTTTGCAGTCGGATGAGCGCTGGAGGAGCGCTATATAAAGGCATCAACATCCGATTTATTTTTAATTGGCAAAGAATGCTGCCTTCTCAGTTTGACATAGGCAAACAGGCGTTTTGAGCGATTTCAGCGTTTTTCAGTTGAAGGAGTCTTCGGTCTCAGAAAAATTACTCACTTTCATTTAGGTGAGGTTTGAAAGTGCAACATTTCCATACGTTAATGGGGGGCTGTACTGGCACTGGACCTCGCCCTCCAGCATCAACGTCAGAGGCAGCGGAAGCAGAGAGAAAGATTGCAAAATGTGGCCAGAGGGAGGAGGGCCAACAGGGCTCTCAACAGGAGGCCTTACCCTCCCAGGGTATTCCGGCAGCATTTCTCCTACACGAATTTCACTGAGGACCAGTGTGTTAGAAGGCTCCGCTTCAGCAAGGACGTGGTCACAGAGCTCTGCCACCTCCTGCAGCCAGACCTCCAGCCTGAGATCAAGACCACCACGGCTCTCTCAGTGGCAGTCAAGGTCACCGTCGCCCTCAATTTCTACACCAGCGGATCATTCCAGTGTGCGACAGGCAACATCTCCAACATCTCCCAGTTTGCCGTCCATTGCTCCATCCACTAGGTCACAGATGCTCTGTACAGAAGGAAAAGGGACTACATTTCCTTCCCCATCACCAGAGAGAAGCAGCGCGAGCGTGCATGTGGCTTTGCCAGGATAGCAGACTTCCCCATGGTGCAGGGCTCCATTGACTGCACCCACATGGCTTTGCGGGCAACCCGTAACAATCCTGAGGTATTCTGTAACCGCAAAGGCTACCACTCACTTAATGTGCAGTTGGTGTGCGACCACACACGGCGAATCCTGACCGTCAATGCCCTCTATCCTGGCAGCAGCCACGATGCCTTCATCCTGCACCAGACCGGTGTGCCAGATCTATTCCAGCCACCACATCAAGCTCGTGGCTGGCTGCTGGGAGACGAGGGTTATCCGCTCTCCACCTGGCTCATGACTCCCCTCTGCAACCCCAACACTCCTGCCCAGCACTCATACAATGACAGCCATGCTGCCACCAGGAACATCATTGAGCAGACCATCGGAGTGCTCAAGCAACGGTTCCACTGCCTTGACCGCTCGGGAGGAGCCCTCCAGTACTCAGCTGAGCGGGTGTCCCTTTCGGCATCGTCTGCTGCATGCTGCACAACTTGGCCATCATGAGGGCGCAGCCATTGCCACCAGGCGTAGCCGCACCACCTCAGGAGGAGGACGAGGGAGGAGGACGAGGAGGAGGAGGAACAGGAGCACGAACAGCAGCGACGGAGGAGGCCGCCACTCAGTCGGCCTTGTGGAAGGACGGTCCGTGACCGCCTCGTCAGACTTCGGTTCCAATGAATTCGAGGCCATTTCCCGGTTGCTCAGCACGTCCCCATCATTGCATCAATTTCTCATTGCATACCACACCCCAAAGCTGAAATGAGACACAGCCCCAAATCTGCAACATTCCAATAATACATTTATCCAAATTCAGCAACCACCTATATACAGCAACAATATTAACTAATCACCCTTGTGCAAACCCTTGCCTCCCCTCTTTACTGTCTCCTTTTCCTAATCTAGTGCTCCTACGTAGTGCCTCCCCAATGGCTGCAGCAGGGCTGGTGGAAGGCTGCTGAGTGTCAGTGCCAGGGACTACAGATGGTCTTGCAGGACACCCTCGACCAGCTCTGGGCCTGGAAGGCCCGGCTGTAGACTGCACCACCTCAGGCTGGGCGGCAGCAGTCTGGGCTGGCTGAATGACAGGCAGCGTCAAGGGCAATGGTGAAGTGGCAGTGGTGGGAGCAGGAATGTTGTCATCCTGAGAGAGGACAGCAGCTTCCTGCTCCACTGACCCACTCCCACTCCCCGGGGCAGCACCTCAGCATCCCTACTCATCTGCTGGAGCACAGATTGATGGCCTGCTGTGACACCGTGAGATCCCCAGTGGACTGTGGTGGACCCAGCGACGATGGCAGCAGTCTGAGCTTGCGAGGCATCAAGCTGAGACTGCATGAGAGCAGTCTGAGATTGGATGCCACCAAGCATAGGCTGCATTACAGCATTAAGATGTTGCGTCGCTTCCGCCTGTGCTGCAATGGAAGATGTCACATCGCCCATGACACACGGCATCAGGTCTGGATCCGCACGGTCTCTCTGGGAGTCCACTATCCTCTGCACAGTGGAAATGATAGGCTCCATGGTGTGCAGAGCTCTGTGCAATGTAGGAGGTGGACTCCTCCACGCTCCTTACCATTGCCGAGAGGCTCTCGGGCACCCCTGCCATTTCACCTATCATCTCGGAGTGCATGGCCATCACCTTTCTTGTGAACGCCTCCCCATCGAGGTCCTCATCTGAGTCCTGTGCAGCAGCACTCGGTCCTCCAGGTCTGAAAGCTGCTGGAGCTGCGCATCACCCCCGCCTGTTCTCTGCTGCTCCCTCCTATTGTGGGCCATCTTGGTCTGCAAGAGAAACAAATGTATTTGAGTCAGAGTCCAGCTATGTGTTTGGGAGATATGCCTACCGTAGTTGATTAGCTGTGATTGTAGGCAAGGCATGAGATGTGGATGTGAGTTTGAGTAGGTGTGGATGTGAGTTTGAGTAGGTGCAGATGCTTGGTGGGTGAGTGGTGGGGATGTGGTGGTTTGTGCAGTGTGTACAGACTGAGGTTCAGATGCTGGTATGTAGGAGCTGTTGAAGCATGTACTCACCTTGACCACCCGAGTGAGGTCATTGAATTTCTTCCGGCACTGTGTCAGGCTGCGTACGACCACAATACTGGCCAAGACCTCCTGGGCCATTTCCCTCCACATTGCCCTGAAGACCTGGGGCAATGGCCTCCTTCCAGTGTCCAGGAACAGCACTGCCCTCCTTCGCTCCACTCCCGCGACCAATGCCTCGTCCATGAAACGACGCGCTCTCTCCCTGGGAGTGGGATCAGCCATCACGATCAGGGGATTGAGTTGGTTGCAGATCGCCTTCACAGCCAGCAATGCTGATAATGAGGATCTGCACAATGATGCAACCCCCCCTTTAAGAGCAGCAAGGGGCCAGTGTGAAGGATCATTCCCGATTGCATTGCACCTGAAATTCATTATCGCTCTGCTGGTAGCGCCCCTGGAGCGCTCTACTGAGGTCATTAGTGCTTGATTTAGCGCTCCAGTTCTTTCCAGGAGCGCTAACCGCCAATTTAGGGGAAGCTCAGATTCATTAGTGCCTGGCGCTAATTTTTCACGATTTCAAAAATCAGCGTCCCAAATGGGGCGATCCTGAATTTCTCCCCCGTTAACTCTGTTTCTCTCCACAGATGCTGCCTGACCTGCTGAGAATTTCCAGCATTTTCTCTTTTTACCTCATTTGTATTGTACTGTTGTAATGTAAGCAACGTTAAAGCCAAAAACAAAATCTGCACAGATATCCACGGAGGCACTGAGACTGCCATAACATAAACGGGCACTGACAGTGGCACTGATTGCATGGGCTGCCATCTGGTACTGGTCACAGGCAGGCTGAGAGCGCAGTCTGCCAGTAAAGACCAGCGATGCTTTTGTATCTTGCTGATCTCTACAGACATCACTCTGCCATTGGAGAAGGGAGGAAAACAAAAGAGCTGGCATTTATATAGTGCCTCATCACATCCCAAAATAGCTTACAACTATTGCCTGACTTTCGAAGTGCAGTCATTGTTGTTATGTAAGCAAATGTTATGGCAGCCAGTTTGCACACAGCAAGATCTCGCATGCATCAAATGAGTGAATGGCCAGTTAATCTGTTCTTGGTGGTGTTGGTTAAGGGATGAATGTTGGCCAGGACATCAGGAGAACTCACTGCTCTTCTCTGAATCATGCCGGGCTGATGGTCCCTCGCTTTATTTTCTAATTCAAAAGAGGAGACCACCAACAGTGCAGATCTCCGTCAGTACTGCACTGAACTGCCAGCTGAGATTATGCGCTCAAATACATATCGGGACTTTAAAAAATCATTTTCGGGACGTGGGCGTCGCTGGCAAGGCCAGCGTTTGTTGCCCATCCCTAGTTGCCCTTGAGAAGGTGGTGGTGAGCCGCCTTCTTGAACCGCTGCAGTCCGTGTGGTGAAGGTACTCCCACAGTGCTGTTAGGTGGGGAGTTCCAAGATTTTAACCCAGCGACGATGAAAGAACGGCGATATATGTCCAGATCGGGATGGTGTGTGACTTGGAGGGGCACTTGGAAGCAATGGTCTTTCATGCACCTGCTGCCCTTGTTCCTCTAGTTGGTGGAGGTCGGGGTTTGGGAGGTGCGGGACTTGATCCAACAACCTTCTGACTCAGATTCCAGAGTGCTACCAATTGAGTTGAGCTGGCATGAACAAAGCAGGCACCTTAGCGTCGTGAGCAAGTGCTTCAGTACTGCTGCCGGTGGGTGGTTTGAGTGCAGGCCGAGATGTAAATGGTTGAAATTCATATCGAAGGCTACTTTTCACCTGCGGCCGGTCTGGTTCCACATTATAGGTGAAACATTTCCCGTTCACTATTCATAACAACATCATTAAACGTCGATATATTTTTTTTATAAAGTGCTTATGATTCTACTGTACATGAAGAGCAGAAGTTTCTCCCATTATCGGGCCCCAGCAACTATCTGGTTTAAACTATTCAAATGGTGCAAACATGAAGTAGGACAGTAAAATACCACCAGGTTACCTGTTTAGATAGATTGTAAATACTGCCATTCGTTTGTGTTGCTGTCTTGCCTAGGGTCAGTCCATTAGAGAATCCTCTCATTAGTGGTGAATCAGAAACACTTTAAAATGAATTACAAACCTATTACCAGCCTCCTGCACTGGAACAAACCCAAAGCACCTCCATTTATTATTTCCACTAGTATCTGGGAAGCTTTCCTGGCTGTAATTATATTGGGGTTAGACTCTGTCCTAGTATCTTCATAACTTGGATAATAGCAGTTTGTCTGAAACAAAATGACTAAAATTGCTCTTCATATAATTTCTATTTCATTTGACAGCAAATCAGAAGCAGCTTTGAGTACTAATGACAAGGCATAATTTTGGCACTTAAAAGTAAAAATTTAATTGCTTTTCACTTATCGGGTTCTTCTTTTGAATGTGGTCACTGAGTTGTCATGCGTGTGAATTGACAGATTACAGACATTAGTCAAAGTGGCTGACATTGTCGCTAATAGACAGCTGACACACCGTGAAAGTGAGTTGCACAATGATTTGAGGCAGTCAATCACTGGAAGGAAACTTATGTCAGTAATACACTTTGGAGCATGGAATCGAAGTACAGTAAAAATGAACTGATAAATTGAGCAGAGGAGAGTACGGCTTGCTGCTTTCTTTTATCAAGTCTCCTCAGGTTTATCAAAGGCAGCAACCAAAATTGGTTAAGGGATTAACTGTGGGCTGGGTAAAAACTTTTTAAATTCCAATTTATATACAGTCATCTTTGAGCTGACGACGAGGTATTAGATATTAAAATGTAAAATAGCAAAATGAGTGAAAACAAAGAAATAAAATACATATATATGAGGCGCAGACTTGTGTAAATAGCTAAAGGGGTGGGGATAGGTAGGTAGAAATGGGCATCTGATAAACTAGCTCCAGTAGCCCAGAGTGTGCAGACTACCTTGCTAGCACATCGCTCTGAGGAAGGTTCCTCACCCCAAGCACCAACCCACTCCTTCCCCCCCCCCCCCTCCTCAATCCCTGGAAACGTACATTACCAGCACTTCCTGCTAGAGATAAAATGGGAGCTGTAGTCAAATCATTATTAAGACCAGAGGGCTGCAAACTTCCTAGTCGGAAGATAAGGAGCTGTTCCCTTGAGCGTTGTGACTTGTAGAATGACATTCAGCTGTTTCATACTATGATAAACAGCACCAGTGAAATTCCACAGTTATAATGAATTCATGAATCTTTGTATCCTTCTGTCTCTATAATTAGCTGCACAATTTAGCAACAGATGCGTACACTAACTGTCACCAGCATCTTGAACAAGGAAATATAATCACTTTGCACTTCAGGGGCCGAAATAAAAGTAAGCAAGTTGTTTGGTAAATACTACAATTGAAGACTTTTGTTTTGACCTACGGTAACCTGTTTACATCATATCACAAAATAAAGGACAAAATATAACTGATTCAGGCTATCATTTCAGAAAGATTGGCCTGATGTCCCACAATATGGTCAATATGAGGCTGTGCTCCACAACAGTAGCGATGCACGGATATCTTGACAGACAAAAATGCTATCATTTACAATTTTAGATCCAGATTAAAACTGTATCACTTTCAAAAAGATTCTTCTGTTAGCAGAAATTATATTCTGATACAGAGTGTTGTTCATTACCTCTCTTAAGTGTGACTGCCAAATTATATGCAGTTTTGAGCTGTGGCTTTGTGCCCATTAGAAACTGGGTTGAAATGCTTTAGACTCATTTCATGTCGGACTTACATAGCCGACATAAGGAAGAGAATTTCATTGCTCTGGGCCTGGCAATATTGAAACCCAAATCCCAGAGATGAAACAGCAATGTTCTAACCAATCTATTCAATCCCTTTTCCCCCCCCCACTTGATTCATGCTCCTTTATATACACTTGCCTGTGGGATGTTCAAATACTGTAATATAATTGAGGGGTTCTGTTAATGTTGTAAACCACTAGAGTGAAACTTGAGGAAAGCTTGAAGGGTTTATTAATAACATCTGAGCCCTGTGATTGTGTCACGGTCCCAACCATCTGTTACTTTTCATTTTAAGCTGGAAAAGAACAGCTAATGCTGGCCAGACCAAACTGCAGTGTCTCCTCTACATCCTTGTATTTTCTTCCTTTATCATTGACTCCTATGCCATCTCATATCTGCTAATGGTTAACTTGCATCCCAGCTTTCACTCTGCAACTTCCCTCAGAAGTTTCTGTTCTTTTAAGCAAAATCCCAAATGATTGTGCTACTCCTACATAGAACCGCTCATCAATTGGGATGTAACCATGATTAAAAATGACAGGTATGGAGGACTGGGTGATGTAACAAGCTACTGCACTGTCCTTTCACTGACCTGCCTTTGAATCTAGCTCAGACTTCTGCGTTTTGTAGCTATGAGCGTCCTACATGGACCAAGTTTAACCAGCGTTAATCCAGATCCTTGTAAGCACAGCACCACAGCACAAAACAGTCTGCACTTTGACCCTGCAGTAATTGGCACTGAATGGGCAATGTTACTAAGAGAAGCTTGTGTGAGTCGTGGAAAATTTCATACTGGTTCAGTATAGAGTGCGCTTCTGAGTTTCAGGCACAATCTGAAAGCAGAGTAAAGGGAGCTTTACTCTATATCTGGGATGTGTTTTATCTCAAAGGGCAAAGCGCTATCCAGTGATGCCCACTGGGCAGTGTGTGCGTGTGTGATATCGGGTGGAAGCAGGATTGAGTGTCAAAGAGCCTATGGGTGTTGTACTGGAGGGCTGCCACCACCTGTGGAACAGTACTCTAGCATGAGTCAGTAGAAGAAGGAGTGAGTGGAGAACATCAGAGGGAAAATAGGAAGCAGAGGAGAAAATGTTTTGCTGCGGGTTGGGGATTCAAAAAGAAATGTGGATTTAAAATCCTTAACTCACTTAAACATGTTAAAGAAGGATTACTACCATTCTAGGAGGGAAATGAGCTGCAAGAACTTAGTGCTTTTGCAGCACAACTAATATCATTGCTTTGCACATTGATCAAACACAGTTTCAAAGTCATGTTAATAACTTTACAGCAGTGAGTGTCCCACTTCAAGAAGGTAAAGCATCTGGATAGATTAACACTTTTAAATTATGAATTGGTCATGTTCTCTTCTGAACTATTTCTTCTCAGAGTAATATATCTAGCTGCAGAATGGTTTAGAGAGCGTGCATCACACTTCGAAATATCATGCGTATCGGTGAGAAGGAAAGGCTGCCAATTCAGGCTGGGCTTTGTTTCTGACCTGGAGCTGGAAATTTACCATCCAGTCTTGATATTTCCTTCATCAAACGGCAATTAAACTCTGACTGGTCTCAAATGATGATTAGTGACAGAGATTAGACCTTGTGGGCTGAAAGGGACAAGGGCAGTTAAAACACAGCTTCTCCTTAACAGCAGAATAATACATTGATGCATTGTCAGTATAAAACAACATGTCGTTTGAGATATCGCGAGCAATGCCACAGGAGACCTGCTAGCATTAAATAAAAATAAAGGGGTCAACCTGGCAGAATTGGCTTTGTAACCCTTTTTAAAGAAAATGCTGCAAAGCACGGACAGGTTGCCAAGCAGAATCTTACCCTCTCATTAGCTGCAGGAGAACTCTGGCTTGAGGCAGTTAAATGGAATAATGAGGAAGCGTGTCTGCTGTCAAGGTCAAGTGGGGGGAATAGTAGCCACTGCAAACAGAATTGGGTCCGACATTATTCAACAAAAGCTGACCGAACAGTTAGTTCGACCGTCAGTAGGTTTATTTATTACCATATGGCAAGAAAATAAGTAAAATGCCAGTGTGCTCGGAGGCTTTTGCCAATTATATTTTATGATCTATTTTAATAACGTATTTAAGTTGCATTCCCATCACAGTAGTACTTCCAGTTAATTCTGGCATATTGCTTTTTTATTACCAGTAATTTTTTTGTTGTAGACGGAGTAAATGTTGACTGATTTATATGTAGTCCCCCGTTTCCAATCACTCTGCATTACCCTTCAGTGGCATCTGATGGAAAGATGTGCAGTTGGAGCCAGTTTTGTGTCACTCGTAGTTCATGTTACCCACTGCCAAACGATGCAAATATAGCAACAGCTGGCGCCGCCAAGTTCATCCAGGTGCTTTAAATGAAATAAAGTGATTTTGGAAAAAAAAAATCGGAGGATGGGTCATAATTCAGACAAGGAGTTCACTGACAATGCTGTCCTGCTGCTGTTAGTGGTGATCTCACTGTAGGTACTGTACTGCTAACATGCTGTGCTGGAAACATGAATGAAAAGTCAGAATTTTAATATACAAGATTTTCTATCCTTTTTCTAAAATGAGAACGGTAATGCATTGTAGCCTATTGGGCAACAGGGGCAGTGATAACAAGGTAGTCGTCCAATGGTGTGCTTGTATGGCAGCTGCTGTGATCCTGCAAAGTGATTTTCATTTTGCAGCAACAATAAAGTCGAGTGTAATTCCAGAGGTAGGACCAGACGAGGGTTGCCAACCCTCCAGGATTGTCCGGGAATCAAAGATTAATCTCCTGGACACTCCTCCTGAGCAACCCGGGAGAAAAGTCGCGAGGACATTTTCTTCTGTCTCACTCCAGCCAGACTAGCAGCAAACAGCTGGGCCGCGACACACGCCCAGGATACAGTGCAGTCCTGTCGCGTGCAGACTCCAGTAGCAGGGTTTCTGGAGCGCAGAGGATTGTGGGTATTGTAGCCACCATGATTGATGCATCAGGCGCCCAATGGCCGGTAAGCGTGGGGAGGCAGGATGTCATGGAATACAGTCTAACCAGAGTTGGCAACTGTCGACCTGACCCAGGAGTGTGGTGGCGTGGAACCTCTCCCCCTCTCAAAGGGCCGAGACAGTTTCACAACACTGGGTGTGAGCAGGCAGGCACTGAGCCCTGTCCTGAATTCCAGTTAGAGCCAAGCAGTATTAACAAGAGTACTGCCGGCTGGAGCTAATACAGGTTTCAGAGCAGTAGCTGCTGCATTAGAAGTTTGGCTGTAGCTCCAAAATGGAGAGCAAACCTGCAGCACTTGTAAAATTTAGAATTTTTCCACAATTATATGTTTTCAACAGAAGCAACTTGCGGGCTCCACTGGATAACTTCTCTCATGGTCACACCCATAACAGAGCCCACACATTCGACAAACTGAAGTGTCGCTTTAGCTGCACAATATCTGCTGCTCAAGCACGCCATTAGACTACTGCCTTTTTAATCACTCTCCGTTGTCTGGCTTTTCATTTGTGATTCCAGTGCAGTATTTTAGCCCGTTGCTGCAGTGGCATCACCACTAACTGCACCAGGACAGCACTCTCAGTGAACCCCTTGTCTGAATTGTGACCCATTCTCTGACTTTCCACCACTTATTTCATTAAAAGTGCCTTGGTGAACTTCACTGTAATGTCTAGGGGTTGAAGAGAAATGCTCATTAACTGCAATTAGCTTAGTACAGTGACATTAGCGCATTCATGGTCTCCAGGCCTTAAGATAGCAGAAGATTAATTATTGTATCGGATGGTTGTGGAAAATCAATGCAACAGATTTCACTTAATTACAGGATGTTTAACCTCATTGAATATACAAAAATAAGAAAAGGCATGATGCTTTGCTAACCCCCTGAGTAATACTAAATCTGGAGCAGCAACCGTAACATAAAACTGGATTGTGAGGTTTTGTCCAGCCACCATGGACCCTCCAGCATCTGTCTCAGTGGATCAGAAGAACTGAAGTAGTTGAGGGCATTATTCCTGATCCAGCCTGCAATATAGGAAAACAAAGGGAGAGTGGGAAAATCTGCTCCACGATTCCACCCAAAATTACGCAGAATCATGACTGGATCCGTTGGTTGGGGGGGGCGGGGAAGAGAGAGGATTGAGAGAGAGAGGAGGGGGAGAGAGAGAGAGAGAGAGAGAGAGAGGAGGGGGAGAGAGAGAGAGAGAGAGAGGAGGGGAGAGAGAGAGAGAGAGAGAGAGAGGAGGGGGAGAGAGAGAGAGAGAGAGAGAGGAGGGGGAGAGAGAGAGAGAGAGAGAGGAGGGGGAGAGAGAGAGAGAGAGAGGAGGGGGAGAGAGAGAGAGAGAGGAGGGGAAGAGAGAGAGAGGAAGGGAAGAGAGAGAGAGAGAGAGGAAGGGGAGAGAGAGAGAGAGAGGAGGGGAAGAGAGAGCAAGAGAGAGGAGGGGGAGAGAGAGCGAGAGAGAGGAGGGGGAGAGAGAGCGAGAGAGAGGAGGGGGAGAGAGAGCGAGAGAGAGGAGGGGGAGAGAGAGCGAGAGAGAGGAGGGGGAGAGAGAGCGAGAGAGAGGAGGGGGAGAGAGAGCGAGAGAGAGGAGGGGGAGAGAGAGCGAGAGAGAGGAGGGGGAGAGAGAGAGGAGGGGGAGAGAGAGAGAGCGAGAGAGAGGAGGGGGAGAGCGAGAGCGGCCAGAGGAGGGGGAGAGAGAGCGAGAGCGGCCAGAGGAGGGGGAGAGAGAGCGAGAGAGAGGAGGGGGAGAGAGAGCGAGAGAGAGGAGGGGGAGAGAGAGCGAGAGAGAGGAGGGGGAGAGCGAGCGAGAGAGAGGAGGGGGAGAGAGCGAGAGAGGGGAGGGGGAGAGAGCGAGAGAGGGGAGGGGGAGAGAGCGAGAGAGGAGGGGGAGAGAGGAGGGGGAGAGAGCGAGACAGAGGAGGGGGAGAGAGGAGGGGGAGAGGAGGGGGAGAGAGAACGAGAGAGAGGAGGGGGAGAGAGAGCGAGAGAGAGGAGGGGGAGAGAGAGCGAGAGAGAGGAGGGGGAGAGAGAACGAGAGAGAGGAGGGGGAGAGAGAGCGAGAGAGAGGAGGGGGAGAGGGAGCGAGAGAGAGGAGGGGGAGAGAGAGCGAGAGAGAGGAGGGGGAGAGAGAGCGAGAGAGAGGAGGGGGAGAGAGAGGAGGGGGAGAGAGCGAGAGAGAGGAGGGGGAGAGAGAACGAGAGAGAGGAGGGGGAGAGAGAACGAGAGAGAGGAGGGGGAGAGAGAGCAAGAGAGGAGCGGAAGAGAGAGCGAGAGAGAGGAGCGGAAGAGAGAGCGAGAGAGAGGAGGGAGAGAGAGCAAGAGAGAGGAGCAGGAGAGAGAGCAAGAGAGAGGAGGGGGAGAGAGAGCGAGAGAGAGGAGGGGGAGAGAGAGCGAGAGAGAGGAGCGGGAGAGAGAGCGAGAGAGAGGAGGGGGAGAGAGAGCGCAAGAGAGAGGTGGGGGAGAGAGAGCGAGAGAGAGGAGGGGGAGAGAGCGAGAGAGGGGAGGGGGAGAGAGTGAGAACGAGGAGGGGGAGCGAGGAGGAGGAGCGAGAGTGTGGGAGTGAGAGAGAGAGAGAGGAGGGGGAGAGTGGGGGGAGAAAGGGGGAGAGAGAGAGGAGGGGGAGAGAGGATCGATAGGAGAGAGAGGGCCGGAGGGGAGGGGAGAGGAGAGGAGGTCAGGAATTCGGGGAGAGAGAAGGTCAGGAACTTGGGCGGGGGGGTGGGGGGGGGGGTTGGTGGTGGGGGAGGTGGTAAAAAGCATGAAGAGCACAGTGGGGATGGGGGAAGAACGTGATCCAGGTCTAAAGTGGGAGGGAGATGAGAGCGAGAAGGTGATCCAGATGGTAAGACGGGTCATGTTCTTCCAAACCCACCCCCTTTACGCCCACACCACGTTCTCCCTCTCCTCCCCCTAGACCTGGTTGATTTCCCGGAAAGCTCGTTGAGTGTGCGGCAAGTGACATCATTGGACTGGACGAAATCTGGAAGTCACGACACTGTCATTATTCATTTCATACCCAATAAATCTGTTAACAATCTGTGACCCACACACAATGCCCCATCTATGCGGGGGCAGGGGTGGGGGGGGGTGGTCAAGAAGTTGTGGGGGGAGTGAGATTAGGAACCCAATGGTGGGGGGAGGTGCAGGGGGAGGAACTTGGGTGGGGTGGGGAGGGGAGGTCAGAAACTTGTGGGGAGGGAAAAGGTCAGAAACACGGGGGGTGGGAGGGATGTTAGTAACTTTTTTGGGGGGGGGCAGGAACTTGTTTGGGGGTGGGAGAAGGTCTTAACCCGCGAGGGTGTGTCTTGTCTGTTCTGTGAGCTCTGTCCTGTTTGGAGCCTGGCAGTCAGAATGGCTCGAATTGCACTTTGCAAAGTACTTGATTACTTAGGCAGGCAGAATCTAATTACACATTCCAGAGAAACTGCTGGGTGTGCCTTGTCCTCCAAGGGGACCAATCAGAAATCAGGTCTTGTCCTCCAAGGTGACCAATCAGAATTCTGGTGTTGGAAATAAACTTGCCCAATTTTTTTTGGACTGAGCGTGCCACAAACTCCTTTGAGCACGACCTTTTCGCCCGTGGGCAAACAATAACTTTTACAACAACGACAGCAACAGCAACCACTTAAAAGCATATATACAGTAATGCCATATTGCCACCCCGCCGTCTCAAATCATGAAACAGACAAGGTTCTATACAAATTTAACATAACTTCTCTGCTTTTGAATTCCATTCCTCTAGAAATGAGCCCCAGTGCTTTATTTTCACTTTAACAGCTTTTTTAACCTATGTTGCTACTTTTACTGACTTGTGAATCTATACCCCTAGATCCCTTTGCACCTCTACTCCATTTAGACTTTTATTTTCCAAAATGCGCCACCTCACACCTATTTATATTGAAATTCATTTGTCATTTACATGCCCATTCTGCAAGTTTGATTACAATAGAATTAATTAAAAGCTTTTAGTTCATCATCTGCAAACTATTTTAAAAATAAAATTACTTGTCAGAAATGATGGGGATATAAATGAACTGTATAATAATGCATTAACACTTCAGAAACATCACTCAGTTACACGGTTATGCATCGACAAACAATCCAAAAGCCCAAGGTGAGCTGAAAGAGGCATATCTATTCATGCAATTAGTATTCATTTTAAAGTTTTCAACGTATTAGCCCATCCCTTATGTCACTATACCAATGGCTGCACAAGCAGCAGGAGCTTGACGTGCTGTACGTCCACATAAGTAATTAAAATATTGATCACAATGCAACCAGACAACCAACAGATATAAAGTGCTGTAGGTCTTTAGTTCACAGTATTAAAAAGAACTGAACAAAAATGGGTATCTGTATTTTCAACTTCAATCACTTCCATTAATAAACCAGTACGCCCACCATCTAACATGTCAGAAATGCAACACTTATTCACAAGTGCAGAAAAACACATACACACTTTGCGTCACCGAATTAAAAACAAAAGGCAGGAAAAGCTATGATTTAACAGAAATAAACATTCATCTTTCTTCCTGGACAGGAGAACCAATCAGACTGACTTGGAAATGTTTACTAATATGTTGACAAAGATGTTAATTTACAAATTTCACTTCTAATGTTTTTCTCTCAAACATTCTCCACAATATTAATCCCTGCTCTTATCCCAAAAAGTGTCAAATTATTTTAGGTACTTTGCAATTAAATAGCGGGAAAAAAACTTCATTGTACTCTCAATTTTTAATCTATTTCAAACATTTATACCAAATCGAAATTGTACATTATCGGTTTAATCAAATATTTTTTATGTCTTTCTCAATAAACAAATAGTGGTTTCTTCTAAAGTAACTTGCTGCAATGTTTATACATTGCATAAATCTTGTTTCTAGTAACACTCCACTAAATGTTTCAAAGGAAATCTATATTTATATTATTCCTGGGACTTGTTAGGACTATGGAACAACAGACAAAATAAAATAGTTGTGTTTTCCCGTTTTTAGTTCTCTTCCTAAATGGCTTAATGATATATTTTTAAAAAGTCAATAAAAAGTAATATGTAACTCCTATAAATCCTCCCTGCCCTCCCACTCCTCAACAGCATGGTTGCATGTTTGTGTAAAGCTACTCACTTCAGTTGATCGCTCAAAATCAAATATTGAGAAATTTTAATTTTAAAATGTTTTAAGCAATTCAGAGCCTCTCTAAAAGCATTTGGACTTCAAGACCTGGTTGAAACTTATTTAGACGAGGGGAAAAATTGATTTTTGCTTGTTTCTTCCAAAATCATATTCGAAACTTAGGGGGGAAAAAAGAGTGTTTTTAACACTCATTTTTTGTGAAAAGTTCATTAAAAATCTTTAAATTCTTTCAAGTCTCGTTGCAGCTTTGACAGAAGAAGCTGCTCCAAGTTTCTCTTTCCCTCTTCAACACTGTCGTTAAACATACAAAAAAAATAATAATAAAATAAACTCTAATTCCAAACAGAGCTCAAATAAGAAAGTGAATAAACTGATTAAACTCCCCAATCCTAGAGAGCGGAGAGGTTCTCTATCCCGAGCCTTGGCGATGAGTTGGCATCAGTTTTGGAGAAATTGTTTCCTCTTTTTCTGCTGCCGTTCCCTCCATCTCTCACAGACTCTGAGGTACAAACAGGGGCACAAACTATTTCCCCTCTCTCACAACATGATTTAAATAACCCTGATAAACTCTTTCAGAAAAGGTGGGGCAACCCCTTGCAAACTTTAACTGGAACTTACCGCGGGACATTCAACATCACTTTCCTGTATTTTTTTTCCAGCTTTAAACAATTTTTCGAATAAAATTTTTTTTTTTCTCGTTTTTGTTTCACCGGGGCCTAAAAATTGTTTGCTTGAGCCACTTTCCAGCGGCCATTGTACACGTGCTACGCCTCCACCTGTGTTGCAGCCGCCATTCAGACCCCGGGAACGGACGACACACGTTCTCCACAGAAAAGTTACTGACAGAATCCCGAGACAACGCTCGCCGGGTTCCAGGGCTCGGTATCTGAGCAAATGCTGTTCCAATTGGCATCGGCTCTGAGGTCACAAACGACACTCTATGAGGATTCCTTGGCTGGGACTAGAAATTGACCTATGCCTGCTTGCATCAACCGTAAAACTTACGCGGGCAATTGCTGGCCAGTCGCTGGGCGAATAGCCCAACTCTGCACCAGCGGTGGCTTTTTCGGAGCCCCCGCGGATGGCCTGTCAATGCGTACGTTGACAGGCCGCGAGTTCCGAGTTTCGCGCATACGCAAGCACGTGCGTAAATCTGGAACTTGCGGGCATTTCAAAGAGATTATGACGACGGCGTACTCTGAGAGTACAGATACTGCAATTTCAGGGTCATAGTGCATTGGGCCCCTCCCCCCGCTCCAGCTTTCCAGCTCACTGCACGGCCTTTGAATTTAAGTGTGCGAGATCTTACAGATCGCTGCGTGGCCACGCACCTTCCAGGGAACAGTGGCTACGTCCCTCCGAGATCTCTGCCCTCCTCCAATTTGCGCCTCTTGCACATTCCCGATTTTAATCGCTCCACCATAGATGGCCGTGCCTTCAGCTGGCCACACTCACTCTACCATCCAATACAAGAAGCGACCTTTGTTGCCCCAAGCGGTTTGAATTCTTCAGCAGACAGATGTGCTAATTGGGTTGGCCTGTAGAAACTGAGGTGCCTCAACATTTCTAAAAATATAAACCTGACGCCAGAATTCTGATTTTCAAAAGTACGCACCAATTTTACCCACTTTTTATGTTATTAAGGTTTTTATTAACTTTCATCAGCAACAAGACTAAAACCATAAATCCACCCCTGGTGCAATATTGGATTAATTAAAAAATAGCAAATAAAAGTAAGTTAAATGTGTTAATCATTCTTCTTCCCTCTGCTGGAATGCTGCCTTGCTTCACCTAATGATTTAAAGCCTGATCTTATAAACCCATCTGCAGCAAGATCATTTTATTTTAAAAAGCGGATTCACGTACAGCTCAAAATTCGCACAAACTCGTTTCCCATCTGACAGCAACAAAGTACTTTCTTACTCACCTGTTGCAGGTAAAACTCGGCAACTCACTCACCTGTCTAGGTTTAATAAGAAGATGAGGTACACGTGGTTTACCTGCCGATCTCTCCCAACGATTTTTAAAGCTTCGTCCAGCCCCATAGCAGTGGCCAGCTGCATTGATCTGGCCTGCTCCGAATTGCCCCGCTCCGAATGGCCCCGCGGTGACCGCGGAGTTTCTGTAACACAGGCCTCCGGAACCGTGGCGCCAAAGGAGAGGGAGGGACACGCTGCCCTCATCACCATGGGAACCGGCTGCCCTCGTCACCATGGGAACCGGCTGAGCAGTTTCGGGGCCAGGGATCTCCAAGGTGAACTGAGCTGATCCGGCGCGGGTAGGGTCCAAACCTGTGCGGTGAGTTCGGATTCCAGTCAACATCTTTACCACTCGGCCACCACAGATGCTGGGAGACGGCTGAACTCGGCTCCTCTATAACTTCTGCCTGCAGCGCGTGGCGCTTCTCAGAGGGCGACACAACCGACACGTCACCTACTCCCTCATCGTGTGGCCGCTGCCCCAACTCTTGTGTTCATTTCTAATTGGGTTCGGCTCTGAGGTCGCAAGACTCGCAAAACGACTCTGTCTGGATTCCGGGCCATTGTGCATTGGGCCCCTCCCCCCTGCCCTGCCCTCCAGCTGTCCGACTGCCCTGCTCTCTGCGCGGCCATGGAATTGGACTGCACGGGAGCTCCGGGACTAGTGCGCGGCCGCATAGCCGTGCACCTTCGAGGGAACAGTGCCCACCACCGCTTCCAGCGGGATTGCCCTCAGCACCGTTGCTAGCCACTCCTTCTGGGTTCACTGTATGCCAATGAGGATGAGGCCCAGGATTCCACCGTGAATGTCCCTTCTTTCCGCCTCTGTTGCCACTGCTTCCTGGCACTGCCATGGGGCAGGACCAAGAGTTGTAGCATTTTAGTAGCCGTCTCTCCCTCCAGTTGGCCTCAGTCTCAGACAAGGCCTTCAGTGGGAGTCTTTCTTCGGGGCTGTTATGCTTCATTAAGGTCGCTCGCTGCCTCTTAAGATGCTGCAGTGGCCTTCCCATTACAACGTTGCTGCAGTTTCCTCTGGCAGGCTCCCACTTGATGGCAGGGGCTCCGCCATTCATATGTGATGAGCGAGAACCCAGCTAAAAGGGTCAGATCTGCGGGTGGGAGGTAGTCCCGCCCTGAGGTGGAAAATGGAAAATCCCCGCCCCTCCCCCGTGCCGTCCAAGTCTCTTCAAGAGTCGAACAGAGTTTCAGATTAATGTGATCGATTCTTGAAACTACCAGAGAAATCAAGATCTCAGAGGTTAATAATTAGGTGATGCCATGTTTGGGTTTATTATCCTGTCTGCTTCAGAGACATGGACCATGTACAGCAGGCACCTCAAAGCACTGGAGAGGTACCACCAACGCTGCCTCCGCGAGATCCTGCAAACCCATTGACAGGGTAGGCGCACCAACGTCAGTGTTCTCGCTCAGGCCAACATCCCCAGCATCGAAGCTTTGACCAGGCTCGATCAGCTCCGATGGACGGGCCACATTGTCCGCATGCCCAATACGAGACTCCCAAAACAAGTGCTCTACTCGGAGCTCCAGCACGGCAAGAGAGCCCCAGGTGGGCAGAGGAAATGCTTCAAGGTCACCCTCAAAGCCTCCTTGAAAAAGTGTAACATCCCCACCGACACCTGGGAATCCCTGGCCCAAGACCGCACAAAGTGGAGGAGAAGCATCCGGGAAGGCGCTGAACACCTCGAGTCTCTTCGCCGGGAGCAAGCGGAAGCCAAGCGCAAACAGCGGAAGGAGCGCACGTCAACCCAAGCACCCCACCCACCCGCCCCTTCAACCACCGTCTGCCCCACCTGTGACAGAGACTGTAGGTCCCGCATTGGACTCATCAGTCACCTGAGAACTCATCTTTAGTGTGGAGGCAAGTCATCCTCGGTTCCGAGGGACTGCCTAAGAAGAAGAAGAAGTATTATCGGTATAATTGTTGTTTGTAATGCCGACAGTATCAGTGTTATGTGAGTTTTAATCTGTTGCTGATTTACCTCTATGCATTGAGATAGTTAGCAGTTGATACCCCAGAACTAGTCAGTATGTATGATACAAATCACCATTCACAGTACGTACTTTACCTCCTTGTGTACAGCCTGCTCTCCTGTATTGACATCTAGAAGCAGCTTTAGTTATGATGTGGAACACGTTTAAGCTGTGAAGAATTTTTCCAAGACACGCTTATAGTAGTTCATTGCTTTATTATAAGCTGTTCTTTCTGTAGAAGTCTTTCAGTCAGTCTGACCAACTGCTCAAGTTTGCAACAGGTTCTAGTTTATCATTGTACCTGCACTCACACTTACTGAGCCTGAATGAAGGAGTTTCTTTGTAGATATAGAACAAGGACTATCTTTGGGAGTTTATTACAGACTGACGATCTCCTAATTTATACCATTGGTCGTCTTGTTCACCCACCTTCCCTGTGCTCGCTGACCTACATTGGCTCCCGGTCCGGCAATGCCTCAATTTTAAAATTCTCATCCTTGTTTTCAAATACCCTCCCTATCTCTGTAACCTCCTCCAGCCCTACAACCCTCTGAGATCTCTGCGCTCCTCCAATTTTGCCCTCTTTTGCATCCCCTATTTTAATCGCTCCACCATTGGCGGCCGTGCTTTACACTGCCAAGGCCCTAAAACTCTCAAATTCCCTCCCATAACCTCTCCACCTCTCTCTCCTCCTCTAAGAAGCTCTTTGACCAAAGAGGTGCTATATAGATGCAAGTTGTTGTTGTTGTCGTCTCAACTCGGCTGGCCATGTTATGTTCTATTATCTGTCAACTGCCATATCTGTCTACCTTTTATCATTCTGTCATTCAGAACCACAAATTTGAGTTACCATCGTTAAGGTATGTTCTTAGTCTGCTGCTCTTGAACATAATAAGCCCCCAATTTGGGGGGGGGCGGGTGGGGGGGCAGGAAGCACACGCTCATTTACAGCTTTAAGTGCATATTAGAAAAGGAAAAAAAATTGTCGTACAGTGCCTGCGTCTGGAATAGGCATTTGTAGATAAGGTGCCTAATGCCTGTATGAGGTTCCCATTGCAAGATTGGTTTGCCTGAGTCAGCCGGTATCAGCACTGGCTGCACTCAGTAAAACACGACCTTGGCACCGCTTCTTAACAAAAAGTTGAGTTTTTGGAATGTACTTAACTGATTGTAGAGCTGGGAGGTGCAGGAATGATCATCCCAACCCCACATTTAAAGAATGCGGGCCGCCACTACTCCCTGATCGCCGCCGCTCCCCTCGACCCAGCTTCCGATCTCCCGATTCACTCAACCGTCGATTCCTTCCCCCCTCCCCACCTTCGGTCCCTCTCCCCCCCCACCCCCGCCATCCTCCTATCCCTCTCTCCTTACCCGGGCTTCAATCCCTCCCCCTACCCCAATCCCCCTTCCCACCCCCGTCCAAGGATGGGCGCGCCCGAATTTCTACCCCAATATAAACAACCAGCTAACCTGCCAATGGAATTTGTATCTTCTTTCACCACCATATTTTGGTTCTTGAGTTTAGTTTGAGTGGGATATCATCAGGTGACTTGAAGGGCAGGTGAGTTTTGTGTTTCTTTCAATCTGTGAGGAGGATATCCACTACATTTGAGCATATTGTTACACTGCAAGTAAACAGCTGTCTCCAGGTACAATTAAGTGTTTCGTGATAAAACAAAGTCTCTCTCAAAGACCTGTTTATGGGGACCACAAATAAATGAAAGATTTAGTTTTTTATGTGTATTCTGGGACCAGCTGAATCTTCCAAGAGATGATCATGACAGACACATTCACTGTATCGTTTACTAATGCTGTGAGCAGCGAAGTTGAAATGACATTCACTTATTGGGTACACCTCCTCTCTCTGATGCAAAATATTGGTCAGGTGAAAATATCCAGCTTCTTACTTAAGTAAAACTATTCGCTGCTGTATGCAAACACACAACATAATGGAGAAGTGGAAATGTAGTACTGACCCGCTTAGAATACAATAATGGGGATCTGCAGTTAGTTTGAGAAACTGTAACTACTCTTACTGGTGACTCAGTGTTATTAAGATCTCTGATGAATTAAAAATTATTAAACAATTATTGATTTAATTTCCTAAACCAGCCAAACTCACATTCTCCTGGAAAAGGGCATTATGGACTTTTTGCGCACATCTGAAATTTGGGTGTGCACTGCACATCATTTTCCAATCATTAATTTAAATAGTTGGGAAACCATGGTCAAATCATACTTTGTTATATCCATTGCTAGTGGGCAAGGCTTCCCACATGAAGAGCATGATCAGAAAATTAGTGTCAGTTTCCCACATCCAAAATGGAAAACCAAATTGGACGACAGGTGGATGCAAGCCCATGGCTAATATCTGCTCAACTAGGAGGATGACAGGAGTGCTGCCGTACTTAAAGTTAAAAAGCAATTTATGCATTTTATAATAATTCGATCACTTTGTTGGACAGTGGTTTCGTAATAATGATTCAACTACTAACTAAAATGTACAGTTCCCCTCTCGGCATCATATACATACCAAGTCTGTGGATGATACAAAGTTCTGTTCGATTGTAGGAACTGTAAATGTCAATAAACGACTCCGAGCAGATCTTGATGCGATGGGGACTGGATTCAGGTTTGGAAAATGCCATTTAACTTGGATAAATGTGGTGTTATGAGCATGTGCAGGACCAATGCTAAATATACTTCTACCCTACAGGGTAAAGGACTTAAGTCTATTGAGAAAGAAAGAGATCTTGGTATTATTGTACATAATTCCCTTAAGGTTCAGGACACGTGCTGTGAAGCAATTGCTAGGTTGCATTGCCAGGATGAGTCAGTATAAATAAAACACACTGGGCTAGAAATTGGGCACCTCAGCGCCTCCTGTTTTTGCCTCTGGGGGGCGATAACCAGCCGCTAAGCATTTACCGACCGGGCGTGGCGAGAAGATCGACTCCCGCTATATTCGGCGGGAGGTTTGCGGCGGCGGTATGGCGTTATGCCCTGATCTCCTTCGCCCGGAGATCGTGATGTCATCGCCGTGGCAATCACCCCGGTAACGCCCCGGACTCGAACTTTGGTTCCGCCCCCTGCAGCATCGCTGGGCGAAAACACCGGCAGCTGCAGGAGGCGTTCATCGGGAGGCCGGGCGCTTCGGGGGCGATCCTTAAAGGCGAGGTGTACAGTATTGGTCTCCTTATTTAAGGAAGGATGTAAATGCGTTGGAAGCAGTTCAGAGAAGGTTTACTAGACTTATACCTGGAATGGGCGGGTTGTCTTATGAGGTAAGGTTGGACAGGCTAGGCTTGTATCCGCTGGAGTTTAGAAGAATAAGAGGTGACTTGATTGAAACATATAAGATCCTGAGGGGTCTGGACAGGGTGGATGTGGAGAGGATGTTTCCTCTTGTGGGAGAATCTAGAACTCGGTGTCACTGTTTAAAAATAAGGGGTCGCCCATTTAAGACAGAAATGAGGAGAAATTTTTTCTCACAGAGGGTCGTGAGTCTTTGGAACTCTCTTCCTCAGAGGGCGGTGGAAGCAGACTTTGAATATTTTTAAGGCAGAGGTAGACAGATTCTTGGTAAGCAAGGGGGTGAAAAGTTATCGGGGGTAGGCGGGAATGTGGAGTCATCGGATCAGCCATGATCTTATTGAATGGCGGAGCAGGCTCGAAGGGCCGAGTGGCCTACTCCTGCTCCTAATTCGTATGTTCGTATGAGGTGGCCGAGGTAAGTTGAAAAAATTCTCAAATGGTCTTTCAGTATTTTTTCATTGTTCTTCTCCAGCGATCGATCAGCCCGGCACTCTGCTGCTGTGCATCGGGCTGATCGGGCCAGATCGCGGCTGCTGTCGGGGACCAGGTAAGTTTTTTCAATGCAGAGCCTGCAGCGATGGCCCTTCCCTTTAAGGGAGGGAAGGAGCCTTCCGACGCAGCAGTGCTGCACGACCCATTGTGCAGCGCTGCTCACCTACCGCCCCGCCTGCTGCCTGCTGTGCTCCAGGAATGAAGTGGAGCGCTTGATTTAGCATTCCACTTCCTTCCTGGAGCGCAAAACCGAATTTTTTAAAAGTTGAAAAACATTAGTGCCTGGCGCTAATTTTTTCAACTTTAAAACGTTAGCGCCCCAAACGGGGCTACAATGAATTTCTCCCCCACTATTTTATCCTTGTATAAGACTTTAGTTAGGCCTCACTTAGAATATGATGCCCAGTTTTGGTCCCCTCATCAGATGAGTGATATAGATGCATTGAAAAAGGTTCAGGAGGAGGGCCATTAGAATAATACCTACCTTAAAACACTTTAATTACATGGGAAAGGCTTAAAAACTTTTTACTTTAGAAAAGCGTAGATCTGATAGAGATGTTTAAAATAATGAACTTTGCTCATGTAGATAGAATTTTTCAATTAGATAGCTGCATATCTTCAAAAAGAGAGCTGGACCATTGATCATGCCATACAAAAGTTATGATGCGGAGATGCCGGTGTTGGACTGGGGTGGACAAAATTGAGAGGTCGCACAACACCAGGTTATAGTCCAACAGTGATTTCAAATAAAACTATTGGACTATAACCTGGTGTTGTGCGACCTCTCAATTTAATACAAAAGTTAAGCAGAGTAATAAGTAAAATAAATTGTGGTCAATGTGTTCTCCTGGATTAGTTTTGATCACCTAAAGGGATTGGAGAGGAATTATAAATTGACCTTGTTTTTTTTAAATCTGGTTTTCTGCCTCCCAAGAGATCACATGGCTGTTGGGTGTTGTAAATCATGATGCTTAAGGCATCATGACTGTATGGGACGGTCTCAATGGACCAGCTGGTCTTTTTAAAGTCAAGTTAATGGACCCATAATTTCCTGGTTTTTACTTACTGCTCTTTTTGAAAGTTGGCACCACATGTGCACATTCCAGTCCATGGGAACAATGCCAGACCCTTGCAAGCTATTAAATGTATGAGCAAGAGACTCATTGATCACAGCTCCTATGCATTTTTTGAGTAGTCTCAAGTGTTTGCCATCAGGATAAGTTTTGAGACCCCTTATTCTATCCAGATTTATATCCGCATCGACTTTGACAAATTCAACTATATAGAGTCAGCTGTACAATATGTTATTGGTAACTCAGCATCTTCTTCTGTAGTGAAGACTGATGCAAAGGAGCCATTTAAAACCTTTACTATATCCTGGGAGTCCACCTGAATCTGCCCTGAGAAATCTTTCTGACGTAAGAAAACTACTAGGCACTTGGTCTAAGCGTGAAACAAAGCTTTAATCAACTGTTTTTCAACATGGAGGTCTAGTTGTGTCCTTCACTAGTTCCTGTTAAGGAATGTCCTGAGCAAACTGGGCCCATGCCCGAGTATTTATACTCTCCCTGGACAGCGCCACCAGCAGGCCGCCCAGTATTACTTCATAAGTCATTTCCACATGAATGACAAGATTCATGTCACCTTCAATGGCCTTATACAGTCTTTAATGGCCCTGTGACTCCTAACGTAGCTAAAAAAAGATTTTGCTATTGCTACCACAGCTATCCACAGTCTTCTTCCCCAATCACCTTCTGGCTGCTGTAACAGCAGTATTTGTTGCCTTTAGTTGAGCTGGATACCTGTCCTGTTTAAGACGCTCCTTAAAACCTAACTCTTTGTCCAAGCTTTTGGTCACCTGCCCTAATTTATCCTTAAGTGGATCGGTGTCAAATTTTTTGTCTTAAAATACTCCTGTGCAGCGCCTTGGGATGTTTTACTACGTTAAAGGTGCTATATAAATACAAGTTGTTGTTGTTGTTGTTTTTCTCCTCAGAACTATTTTCTTTAAGGCTGTGGAAGTAATTTTGTTCCAGCCCGACTTGTTCATGAACATGATCCATTAGCCAGTTTGGCTTTGTTCACCACGTGCCCTCCTTTTAACTCTAGGAACAGACATGGCTGCCTTTTGCCAATGGATGGTTGTAAAAGATATTCAATTTAATAGGGCTGCCCAATTGACCCAATTCAAGTCCTCTGCTATCTTTACAAATTTAGCCCTCTGGAAATCTGGGTCCAACAATGTTTGAGGCACATGGAAATACAAAATTATATTGTAGGAATACTTGAGTGAAAGAGGTGTGAACTTTTTGGAGTCTGGCTCCCCCGCACCCCCCAGCTATTTTAGGTTATAGTAAGGTTGTTCCAAGAGAGTAAATTGTGAAATATGTTTCATGGAGAGCCTGATTGACTATTAAACCTCTATTGTTGGTCAGTTACAAAATGCCAGTATACTTGTACAAACAAAAAGTACTTCATTGGCTGCAAAGCATTTTGGAACATCCTGAGGTCATGAAAGGCGCTATATAAATGCAAGTCTTTCTTTTTCACAGACTGCTAGTATACTAATGCTGCTTTTGTGTGTGTTTTTCACAGGGTATTCTCTTCAGTACCCCTGACTGTCTGAAAACTCCTCAAGATCTGGTCAAGCTATATCAGCATGAGTCTAATCGAGTCTACAGGGATAAGATGGTGGAAGAGAAAGACTTTGGCATCTTTGATAAAATCCAGACAGAACTGGTGAAGAAATTCTTTGATGTATGTACCGCAGTTTAAGGATTTTAGCAATACAAGCCTGATGATGAGGACATCTCTGGCATTCAAGACATTCCCTTTAACCCATTCTGCAAATACTATGGAAAACATGGGAAATTAATTTGTTTGAAGCTATCCCAATGGTTTAGATGGTATGCACTCCTCAATGTGGTAGCTAGCTGTGCAGACCAAGAAGGTGCCAAATTTGTTCCTCAGTCTGTGCTGCGCTGGGTGCTATCAACCAGTTTGGCAGTAGGAACATTCAGTAGTTAATTGACCTGGATGCCCCTGGGCTAGAAAGGGTAAAAGTCAGCCAGGATTCTCATTGGTTTTGCACTGGACAGGCTCCCCACAATTTTGGCAGCACTCCGGCTTAGATTTTTCTCTTGGTGATATTTTAACACCAGCAGTGGCCTATTTAATTGAAATGGGTTACCGCCAGCATCAGAATAGCGCCAACTGGAACATCTAGGCTTCACTGTCTTGACTCACACATGAAGTATGGCCACTTGGGTGAGGCAGTGCAGGACGTCCGGTGTCTGTGGTGCCATGCTCCAACTTGAGTGGACATCCACAGGAAAGGTGGAGAGAAAACTGGGGAGTGGGGAATCGTGTTTAAGCAGATGAACATTTCCCATTTAGATACGAACAGAAATAAACAAAAATATATCCAATCTTCAAGAGGTCTACCCTCAGCCTCCTTCCTGCACGCCACAGGTCTATTAAGAGGGCACCACAATGTAGTAGGACAGTTTATGTGCTGTGATTTGCCACTTGGTGAGATTCTCTGTCTAGGCCATCAAACAGGAAGTAGAGCAATAACCAACCGTACCCCTTCCACAACTTCCCTTGTCCACTTTCTACAGATCACCAGAGGACTGGAAGACAACCATTAGCCCATCCATTCTGCCGCAGAATGGTGCATGGATTCCCCACTGAGGGGGAACATAATAGAAAATGGGCAAAAACAATTTGTTATTAAATTCAGCAACCTTGGCGTCTTTTGTTAACGTAAACTTGTTATGTGCAACCTCCCCCCCCCAACCCCCACAAGTTTCTACATATGCTTGTGATAGAAACAATGCAACGTGCAAGACTCAGCCAGAATCCAGATTTAATTTCTTCTGAGAAGGTTCATTCTATTTTTTTCAATGGGATTATTTCCAGGAACATTGGGGTAATTTTAACTTCTATCACGGTGCAAAACAAAAAAAAAAAACGGTGATAGGGATTTGGACTTGCATGGAAAAAAGAATCGGGCGAGGTGTAAAATGGGCTGCCGGTTCGATAGCACCCATTTTCGGCCGGCGATGAAAATTAAAATGACCCCCCCAGTGAGAGGTCTGTTTTCATGCCGAGGAAATTGTTGCTGATGCGCTTTACCTGGTGCAGGTTTAATGATCCAGCCCTACTCAAATCAAAATACTGCACCAGTATTTAAAGGGTAAGGAAAATCACTGCGGTTAAAAAACCCCAAACTGATTCCTTAAAAAAAAAAGTGACCTGTGGCTTTCGCTTCCCAGGACATGGAGGAGACACTGGAAAAGGCTAAAATGATGAACATGTACTGCCACTTTGCTCGTGGGGTTGGGGAACCCAAGTACATGCCTGTCCAGGACTGGGAGTCCCTGAACAAAATCCTGATGGAAGCTCTAGACAGTTACAATGAAGTGAATGCTGCCATGAGCTTGGTTCTTTTTGAGGATGCAATGAGCCACATGTAAGAATACAGACATTAATTTATTTATTTTTTAAAGGTATTTTTTTTCCCCCTCACCTCAGTACTGTTGGTGATGCGAAAGAAATGTAAAAATGGAGTCATTTCCTCACCGTTTGATTTGTTGCAGCTGCCGAATTAACCGGATTTTGGAGTCTCCCAGAGGTAACGCCCTGCTTGTTGGCGTTGGTGGGAGTGGTAAACAGAGTCTTACGAGGCTTGCGGCCTTCATCAGTTCATTGGAGGTCTTCCAGATCACTTTACGAAAAGGCTACGGGATTCCTGATCTAAAGGTAAGCGTGAGCCGGGAGCATCTCGGTCCCTGTAACACAGGCTGGCATTCACCACTGACCCAAGAGTGCACATAACAACAAAAAAAGAGGCATCTGGTCTGTCCAACCCCACTTCCTCCATTGCACAATTTGTACTGTCAGGGACACCCAGGGAGAAAAAGAACCACAGTCAAACCTTCAAGGGGGAAAGATTCCTGACATTTCTCCCTGGCCTCCATGGCAACCAAAGGTAATAAACTCTGGGATATCAATTTGATGTGGATGACCACTGCAAAACATGGGTTAAGAATTTTTCAAGCTGACTAATGGGCTTTTCCCACTTTCTTTGGATCAAATTTCCCCCCCCCCCCCCCCCCCTGGTGTTATAAGAATACGCTTTCAATTTAAAGAAAGCTGTGCACAAAGGTGACATGGAACGGGGAGAAGCCGTGCTCATGATCACAGGACTTCCTACAGTGGGTTTCCCGTCTCGGTGGTGCTGCGGTCGGCGGTACCAAGCAGTTGACAGCAGCATCCCCACAGGAGGGATCAGCGGGACAGTCAGCCTGAGCTTTTCTCATGTATTTCCTTACGGCTGCTTAGACAGCGACATCGACAGGTCACCCTGGTCATTCTTATAGCCAGAGACGTAAAGCTAAAAAGCTATATTTTGGTGCAGTGGGTTAGATGCTGGATGTGGGTGGGTGGGGGGTGCCGGGCGGTGGGGGGGGGGCGTGGGGGGGAGGCAGTGGGGGGGGCGCTGATGGTGGGGACAGAAATTCATCAGGGGTTTCACCTTTCTCCCAGCATAATTCTGGCAGGAGATAGTAGAGCCCTACCCACCCCACCCCACCCCAGAAAATGGTGGAAAACCAGTTGTACTATTTCTATAGCTTGTAAGAGCAAACTATGTCGAGGGAGCAGAGCCAGGGCAGTAACTCCCTAAACAAGAAAGTCCCACTCCTTTGCCTCATTTGAGATTGGCACACCTAGTGAGGTGAATGTGGGTCCCACCAGCGAGGTCCAGGCCAGAGAAGTAGCCGGTTCCCTCAAGAAACATCACCTGAAATTTCTGCATGGTTCTCCTAATCTCCCAGTGTAACTGTGGGCGGACACGTGGCAGATGAAATTTAATGCAGAAAAGTGCAAAGTGATACATTTTGGTAGAAAGAATGAGGAGAGGAAATATAAACTAAAGGGTACAATCCTAGAGGGGGTGCATGAACAGAGAGACCTGGGGGTATATGTGCACAAATCATTGAAGGTGGCAGGGCAGGTTGAGAAAGCAGTTAAAAAAGCTTAGTGGATCCTGGGCTTCATGAGTAGAGGTATCGAGTACAAAAGCATGGAAATTATGATGAACCTGTGTAAAACACTGGTTCGGCCTCAGCTGGAGTATTGTGTCCAATTCTGGGCACCGCACTTTAGGAAGGATGTGAAGGCCTTAGAGAGGGTGCAGGAAAGATTTACGAGAATGATTCCAGGGATGAGGGACTTCAGTTCCGTTGATAGACTGGAGAAGCTGGGGTTGTTCTCCTTTCCATTTCATTGCTACCAGTGAATCCTCTTCATGTTTGATACCTTGTGCAGTAAATTAAGATTTTACACAGTTCCTTTTAGAAGTTAATTAGGATATGCCCAGGTGGATGTTAAATTGTCCTATTTATCAGATCTTTCCCATTAAGCAAAACACATCAGTACCAACTGAACAACACAATGAATCAACTGGTCCCCGACAAGGCATCCCTTATAAAAGGATGTTTAGCCCCCACCTTATTAAATGGCATCAACCATATTGAGAGTGCTCTAGACTCCAACTAAAAATCATTTAAATAATTAAAAATGTGTGTGCTTTGCTTTCCTCGTGTGTTTCTAAATGCACAGAATGATCCACAGCTCAGCTGTCTAAAGATGCCGAACAGTCTGTTTCTCGAACAGAATCTTCAATAAGTCATGTGAAATAAAGACGCTATTCAGGTGATTGTGGGTCAGTCCACAAGAGAAGACATGAGGGGTTTTGCCATTTCTTCCTCAAACAAAAAAGTGTTGACTAAATATGATCTATTAATATGAGATGAAAGGGATTCCTGTTTAATATGATCGAGATGTCTCATTTCATTGGAATGCTTTAGCACCAAAATCCATGAGAAAAATTGAATGCAAAGTGATGGAGGGGATTAAAGAGCAACTCAAAATGGAGATGTTTTGGTACAAGGAGGTAACCAACTTATCAAAAGTTGACATATAAATGGGTGAATGCAATGAAGGTCTGTGGAGATCTCAGGGTTCATTAGTATTTACCGTGAAGGATGCTGATTTTGTATTTAGTCTGCTGCTGTTTGTCTGCCAAAGCTTTCATTTACTTTCCAGATAAGTTTTTTTTTCCCAAATCGAACCTGAACTAAAAACCTTCAGAATGCCAGGGCTGTGAAAGTTAATCACTTGCTTAAGAGGTTGAGAGCAGTGACAGGGTGGCAAGAAAAGGCAGTCTAAACGTTTTCAGCTCTTATTTGTAAATACGTTCAACTATGAAAATCAACCCATCAGGACTCACTCATTTTGATTCGGCAGATCTCACTCTGAAGTAAACATGCCTCCGTTTATTAAATGGGTTTGGAATTTGTCTTTTTGATCTGATGTTGGACAGCTCTGTGAAACTGCCAGTAAGTCGTTCTCCTGATGTCCTGGACAACTTTTCTCCCTCAACAAATGCCACAAAAGATAGATTAACTTGTCATTCATCCCAGCACTTTTTGTGGAATCTTTCTAATGGGCCAAATGGCTACCACATTTCCAACAGCCACCGTACTTCAAATTAATGCATTGTTTTTGAAAGCATTTTGAGAGATGTGATAAGATGTTATTTAAATCTATCTCAGAATTACTGTGGGAGATGTCATGTATGTAAGCTAGATAAGCTGTATATTAAGAATTTACCATGCAAGTGAGTCAACTGATGCAACATGGTTTGGGCGCAACTATTCTGACTGATGTTTCCATTCAGGCTTTTATTGCTTTCACTTTAGCTGCATACTGTTAAGACCAATTTCTCAGTATTTGCTCTTAAATAAAAAATTTAATTAGGAAAAGAAATACTCAAGCATTCACTTCTGGGAATGAGTTGAGACCTAAGCTCAAGCATAAACTCTCCTGTCCTTGTTGGAGTTTTGCCAGCTGCCAGGCAAGGAGCCAGACGGAGCGCTTAATGGTGATAAAGTATTCTGCTTCAATAGGGAGGGAGGGAGGGAGGGAAATGTATGGGTCGGTCAGCCAATTGTGAAGTGACAATTAAGGCAGCTATGAGAAATTCCATTTCCCAAACCTTCCAAGCAGAAGGCAAGAGTTAAAGGAAGAATAAAAGGGAAGAGAAAAGAACCTCAACATTCTGTTCGTGGTTATCACGTCTCACTCACGTAAAGTGAGCCTCACTCATTTCCGCTGACGCATATCTCATATTTAGCACATCTCACCATTACAGACAGTTACAGCTCCATATGTTTAAATGGGTTTGTGATTACCCTCATTCTTTATGACCATAAATCTCATTCCTATCAGTGATCTGATCTTGAGAGCTATGTAATAGGAGATATTATTAAATGAAATAAAATTCCACAGTACAGCAATGAGACTTACAGTAAATATCACTATAGATTGAGTATTACAGTGATATATGTTAGTCACCTGTTTCGGTGGGAAATACTGTCAAACTGAATATGAATACTGAATGGCAACATCTCTGATCCTGATTCATCTTGATACTGTCAAAATTTATGTATATATGGTGCAGAATAAATCAAGTATGGGTGTATTTTAAAGCAGTTATACATGCATTTTGGAACAGGGTTTATGTGTCACTGGTAAACAGCTGCAACTTTACTCTTGCTGTTTCTAATGGCAGATGAATCCCTCAATTTGTTGCTGTCTGTAACCCATTCCTCTCTGTGGTATTTACTGTGCAACCCACTTCTGTCGATGTTATCTTCTGCGTAACTGATTCCTGTCTACACGTTATCTTCTGTCTAACCCTCTGCTGTCTGTGTTATCTTCTGTCTAACCTACTCCTCTCTATGTTCATTTCCGTGTAAAGTTTGTGTTAGCTTCTACACATTCCACTCCTGTCTATGTGTTATCTCTTATATTACACACTAATATCCATGTGTTATCTTCTATATTACACACTAATATCTATGTTATCTTCTATATTACACACTAATATCTATGTTGTCTTCTATATTATGCAATAATATCTATGTTATCTTCTATATTGCACACTAATATCTATGCATTATCTTCACTGTAACACATTCCTGACTACATGTTATCCTCTACTTTGGGGTCAGCCTTGGTTCAGTGGTAGCACTCTTGTCTCTGAGTCAGAAGATTGTGGGTTCAAACTCCACTCCACAGAATTGAGCACGAAATGCAGTACAGTACTGAGGGAGTGCTGCATCGTCAGAGCTGCTGTCTTTTGGATGAGATATTAAACTGAGGCCCTGTCTACCATCTTTCAGTTGATTGTAAAAGATCCCATGTCACCATTTGAAGAAGAGCATGGGAGTTCTCCTTGCATCCGAGTCAACATTTATCCATCAACTAACACCAATAAAAACAGATTATTTGGTCATTTATCTAATAGCTGGACCTTGCCATGTGCATATTTTGGCTGCCACATTCGCTACATAGCAATAGTAGCTACACTTCACAAGTACTTCATGGCTGTGAAGTGCTTTGACATGTCCTGAAGATTTGAGAGGCACTATATAAATCTTCTCTTCTTCTTAGGAAGTCCCTTGGAACTGAGGATGACTTTCTTCCACACTAAAAATAAGTTCTCAGGTGACTGATGAGTCCAATGCGGGACCTACAGTCTCTGTCACAGGTGGGGCAGACGGTGGTTGAAGGGGGCGGGCGGGTGGGGTGCTTGGGTTGACGTGCGCTCCTTCCGCTGTTTGCGCTTGGCTTCCGCTTGCTCCTGGCAGTACAAGTTCTTTCTTAAGCAGTCCAATAAGATAAATGGCAATCACTGCACCTTTGTCAATAATCTGGCTTCTCCCTTTACAGGCTGACCTTGCTAATCTGTACTTAAAGGCTGGAGTCAAGAATGTGGGCACCGTATTACTAATGACAGATGCTCAGGTAGCTGATGAAAAGTTTCTAGTGCTTGTGAATGACCTGCTGGCTTCAGGTGAGGCATCTTGTTCTTTCGAAGGAAGGTGCATGCTCTTTTTAAAATGTTTTCATCCTTTTATACATCCCTTTCCACTTTATACTACCACGTACCAACTTTCCAGCCGAGAATCTACAATTTTGTTTTAAGTGTTCAAAGCGATGTTAATATTAATCATATTTTTTTGTAAAAGAATGTGTTCTTTTTAATATAAGGGGAATTTGGAATTCTCTAACCCAGAGGGCTGTGGATGCTCAGTCGTTGAGTATATTCAAGATAAAGGTCAATAGATTTTTGGATACTAAGGGAAGCAAAGGGATATGGGGATAATGTGGGAAGATGGAGTTGAGGTAAAAGATCAGCCACGATCTTATTGAATGGTGGAACAGGCTTGAAGGGCCGAATGGATCACTCCTGCTCCTATTTCTTCTGTTTTTATGTTCTTATGATTGTGAGCCTCCCACTTTAATCAATAATAACATGGCCCAACAAGTTCCTTGCTACAGAGCTTGCTTAAGAACGGTAACGTAGAACAAATTTAGGGTTATTGGAAATTCGGAGTTGACTGAAAAATATATATACCCTGAAATTAGGCTCTTAAAATATTAGCGTGCAAATGATCAATGTGCCTCCATGAAATGTTTTTGCCCGGTATTTTAACAAAAGTGTTAACCTGTTTACAATAAGCTGTTCAAAGTTAAAATCATGCACAAAGCAATTTCATGTGAAACTGTTAAGTAGGCATATACTACAATTGGAAGAGACTCATTTGAACGCAATAGAGAAGATAATTAGGGTTGGAGTATGTACCAAGCTGGAATATAATTGAGGAGATCTAATGAGGTCCTGAACCCTGAGAGGGAAGATTGAGTGGTTTGTGAATAGTACCTGAACCAGAAATGACATTATGCATTGGTTAATATGTAGCTAGATGGGTAGATAGAGAGATTAGATCATAGATGGGTAGTGGTAGCAACAGGACCGTAGAATCCAACTTTTCTTTAATGTCTACTTCGATGGTCTTCTGAAGATGGTGCCAATTGTTATATTGTGAGAAGATAATAATTTACAACAGTCGGCATTGAAATCCGAGAATCTATTACATCACATAATGGAAAGGTCCACAATACAGGAACATTATTGCTACTTCTATCCTGGGAAGTGATATAGATACTACATTGATGGCATAGTTTAGGAATTAAGCTGCTTGACCACTTGATGGTTCTATCATGTCATTTCCCAAGGCAGCAACCTTTTCTCTTGTGCAATAGTTGCAATCTCTGAGAGAAAAACATTTTTGTTTTAATATAAATAAAATACTATAACTGTAATAATTTCATAGAAAGAGCATGATCAGAAAGGATTTCAAACCTTGAAACTCCATATGAAGCAAATGTTAACAACGTAGTCAAAGAGCCCAGAATGACTTTGGTAGTTTCTCAATAGCTCAGCGACACCAACAGTACATTCATAGAAATACATAGAATATACAACACGGAAACAAGCCATTCAAACCAACCAGTCCATGTCAACATTTACCCTCCATGTGAGTAAGCAGTTCTAATCATATTTACCCACCTTCTTCCCATAACACTTCAACCCCTTTCTCTTCAAACATTCTGGGAGTTGTATTTCATTGGTCACACATGGAAACCAGGTACTGAAAAGAAATACATCTTGCTTAATGTTATGTGCATTTATAATGTGTTCCTGGTGCCTCAAAAAGAAAAGGAATGGATTTAAGAACATAAGAACATAAGAAATAGGAGCAGGAATAGGCCACTTGGCCCCTCGAGCCTGCTCCGCCATTCAATAAGATCATGGCTGATCTTGGGCTCAAAGCCACTTCCCCGCCCGCTCCCCATAACCCTTCATTCCCTTATCTTGCAAAAATCTATCTCCACCTTAAATGTATTTAATGACCCAGCCTCCACTGCTCTCTGGGGCAGAGAATTCCACAGATTTATGACCCTCTGAGAGAAGAAATTCCTCCTCATCTCAGTTCTAAAAGGGCGACCCTTTATTCTAAAACTGTGCTCCCGAGTTCTAGATTTCCCCACGAGGGGAAACATCCTCTCTGCATCTACTTTGTCGAGCCCCCTCAGTATCTTATATGTTTCAATAAGATCACCTCTCATTCTTCTAAATTCCAATGAGTATAGGCCCAGCCTGCTCAACCTTTCCTCATAAGTCAACCCCCTCATCTCTGGAATTAACGAAGTGAATCATCTCTGAACTGCCTCCAATGCAAGTATATTGTTCCTTAAATAAGGAGACCAAAACTGTACGCAGTACTCAAGGTGTGGTCTCACCAATACCCTGTACAGTTGTAGCAGGACTTCCCTGCTTTTATACTCCAACCCCCTTGAAATAAAGGCCAGCATCCCATTTGCCTTTTTGATTATTGCTGTACCTGCATGTTAACTTTTTGTGTTTCATGCACAAGGACCCCCAGGTCCCTCTGAACTGTAGCATTTTGTAATCTCTCTCCATTTAAATAATAATTTGCTTTTTTATTTTTCCTGCCAAAGTGGATAACCTCGTACTTTCCCACATTATACTCCATCTGCCAAATGTTTGCCCGCTCACTTAGCCTGTCTATTCCCATTGCAGATTCTTTGAGTCCTTTGCACAACTTGCTTTCCCACCCATCTTTGTATCATCCGCAAACTTGGCTACATTACACTCGGTCCCTTCATCCAAGTCATTAATGTAGATTGTAAATAATTGAGGCCCCAGCACCGATCCCTGTGACACCCCACTAGTTACCGTTTGCCAACCGGAAAATGACCCATTTATCCCGACTCTCTGCTTTCTGTTAGTTAGCCAATTCTTTTTCCATGCTAATATATTATCCCCAACTCCGTGAGCTCTTATCTTATGCAGTAACCTTTTATGTGGCACCTTATCGAATGCCTTCTGGAAATCCAAATACACCACATCCACTTTTGTCCACCCTGCTCGTTACATCCTCAAAGAACTCCAGCAAATTTGTTAAACATGATTTCCCTTTCATAAAACCATGCTGACTCTGCTTGACTGCATTATGATTTTCCAAATGCCCTGCTACTGCTTCCTTAATGAAGGACTCCAGCATTTTCCCAACGACAGATGTTAGGCTAACTGGTCTATAGTTTCCTGCTTTCTGTCTCCCTCCTTTCTTAAATAGGGGTGTTACATTTGCAGTTTTCCAATCTGCTGGGACCTCTCCAGAGTCCAGGGAATTTTGGTATATTGCAACCAATGCATCCACTATCTCTGCAGCCACTTCTTTTAAGACCCTGGGATGCAGGCCATCTGGTCCAGGGGACTTGTCGTCTTTTAGTCCCATTATTTTACCAAGTATTATTTCCTTAGTGATAGTGATTGTCTTTAGTTCCCCCCTCCCTGTGGCCCCTTGATTATCCATTATTGGGATGTTGTTAGTGTCTTCTACAGTGAAGACAGATACAAAATATTTGTTCAGAGTCTCTGCCATTTCCCCATTCCCCATTATTAATTCCGTAGTCTCATCCTCCAAGGGACCAATGTTTACTTTAGCTACCCTCTTCCTTTTTATATACCTGTAGAAGCTCTTACTATCTGTTTTAATGTTTCTTGCCAGTTTACTCTCATAATTCATCTTCTCTCTCTTTATTATTTTTTTAGTCATCCTTTGCTGGTTTTTAAAAATTTCCCAATCCTCTGGTCTCCCACAAATCTTGGCAACATTGTATGCCTTCATTTTCAATTTGATACCATCCTTTACTTCCTTAGTTAGCCACGGATAGTGCTCCCTTCTCTTAAAATCTTTCTTTCTCACTGGAATATATTTTTGTTGAGAGTTATGAAATATCTCCTTAAATGTCCGCCACTGCATTTCAACTGTCTTACCCTTTAATTTGTTTTTCCAGTCCACTTTAGCCAGTTCTGCCCTCATGCCATTGTAATTGCCTTTGTTTGAGATCAGGACACTGGTTTGAGATACAACTTTCTCACCCTCCAACTGAATTTGAAATTCAACCATGCTATGATCACTCTTTCCTAGAGGATCCTTTACTATGAGATCATTTATTAATTCTGTCTCATTACATGGTACCAGATCCAAGATAGCCTGCTCCCTGGTTGGTTCCATTACATACTGTTCTAGGAAACCATCCCGGATGCACTCTATAAACTCCTCCTCAAGGCTACCATGGCCAATTTGATTTGTCCAATCAATATGGAGATTAAAATCACCCATGATTATTACCGTACCTTTTTTACAGGCCTCCATTATTTGTTGATTTATACTCTGTCCAACAGTATTGCTACTGTTCGGGGTCCTGTAGACTACGCCCACCAGAGACTTTTTCCCTTTATTTTTTTTTATCTCCACCCAAACCGATTCTATATCTTGATCTTCTGAGCCAATATCACTTCTCACCACTGCACTGATCCCATCCTTTACCAACAAAGCCACCCCACCTCCCTTTCCTTTCTGTCTATTCTTCCAAATTGTCAAATACCCTGGAATATTCAGTTCCCAGCCCTGATCACCTTGCAACCACGTCTCTGTAATGACAATCAGATCATACCTATTTGTATCTATTTGTGCCGTCAACTCATCTATCTTGTTACAAATGCTGCGTGCATTCAGATATAGAGCTTTTAAATTTATCTTTTTATTATTTCTCCTTGTTTCGGCCCCATTTTCTGTTGCACTCTTATTTTTAAACATTCTGTCCCTTCCTGTCACACTCTGGTTATTATTTCCCCCATCTCTATCCTGCTCTATTGCTTTCTTATTTCTCATTGACTTTTTAAATTCCCGCTCACCTGGATCCTCCCCCCAACTATTTAGTTTAAAGCCCTATCTACAGCCCTAGTTATTCGATTCGCCAGGACTCTAGCCCCAGCATGGTTCAAGTGAAGCCCGTCCAAACGGAACAGCTCTCTCTTATCCCAGTACTGGTGCCAGTGTCCCACAAATCGAAACACATTTCTCCCACACCAGTCTTTGAGCCACTCGTTCATTTCTCTGATCTTATTTACCCTATGCAAATTCGCTCGTGGCTCAGGTAGTAATCCAGAGATTATTACCTTTGTGGTTCAGCTTTTTAATTTAGCCCCTAGCTGCTCATACTCTCTCAGCAGAACTTCTTTCTTTGTCCTACCTGTGTCATTGGTGCCTCCCACTCCAAGTTCCTCTCCAGCCCAGAGGAGATGTCCTTAACCCTGGCACCGGGCAGGCAACACAGCCTTCGGGACTCACGCTCTTGGCTGCAGAGAACAGTATCTATCCCCCTAACTATACTGTCCCCTATCATTATAACATTTCTTTTTACTCCCCCCACTTGAATGGCTCCCTGTACCATGGTGCTGTGGTCAGATTGCTCATCCTCCCTGCAGTCCCTGCCCTCGTCCACACAGGGAGCAAGAATCTCGTACCTGTTGGACAAGGCCAAGGGCTGAGGCTCCTCCATCACTACCTCCTGGATCCCAATACCTGCCTCACTTGTAGTCACACCCTCCTGTCCCTAACCATGGGTCAAATTGGAAGTAATTACTGTAGTGGGTGTGACTGCCTCCTGGAACTTAGGGGGAAAAATTCAGTATCGCCCCATTTGGGGCGCAATTATTGGCCGGGCGCAAAGATTAGCGCCTGGCGCTAATTATTGCCACCGACTGCAAACTTGGCTTTTATCGCCCCTGGAGGTGATTGGAGCGCTAAATCAGGCACTTCACACCTGTCTTAAGGCGGAAAGAGCGTGGCGCTACCTCAGAGCGCTGGCGAAGCTCATGTGGTGTCAGTCAGCAATAGAACACAGACACAATGGCGCCGGCCAGTTCTTAAAGGGGAGGGTTGATCTTGCTCTCCATCCACATCCTGCTCATTGCAGCCTTGAATCTTGGCCTGGAGAGACCTGTACATCAAATCTGCTGGAAAGAACAATGGAGAGAACCATGGAAAGAGCTCAGAGTGCAGCCCCCACAGTCTCTTCTAAATAGATGCAAGGAAGGGCAAATCAAAATGAACCTGCAAAGTGCTGCTCAGTACCCAAAACTCCTTCACACAGCGTTGAATCTCACCAGAAGTCTCTCTCTCTCTCTCTCAGAATGCGTGGTGCAAAAATGTCACCAACAAAAAAAGGCAGGAAGCGTTCGCCTTTAAATAGCACTCCCCTAGTCCCTTCTTGACTGCAAAACGCTCCCCTCAACCTGTCATTGCTAGTGGCAGGCGGGGGGTGCCACTCAATATCCGCTCTGGGGCGCTACCGGGGCGTTGCGCACTCGACTAACGTCACGATCTGCTGGCGCAGGAGATCGTGGTGGTAATGTTTAGCACCGCCACAAAATGTCTAGTTAATTTCGCGAGCGGCGCAAACATCGCCACGCCCGGGCGCTTGTTTCTTTGCACCCCATTAGCGCCCTCTTAAGGCGCTAACTGGAGGCACAACCAACTGAATTTTTCCCCCTTAGTGTCCAGGTAATGCTCCCGCTCCTTAATGTGTTGCAGTGTCTGAAGCTTGGATTCCAGCTCATCAACTCTGAGCCGAAGTTCCTCGAGCAGCCAACATTTGCTGCAGATGTGGTCACCTTGGACCTCAATGGTGTCCACCAGCTCCCACATGCATTAACAACAAATTGCCTGGTCTCCCATCTCAATTAATTAATTAATTAGTTTTAAAATTTGGAACACGTATATATGCTTTGTAGTAAGAACATTCGAAAATGACGGGCAGGAAAAGACCAGCTGGTCCATCAAGTCCCCTGCACTCATGATGGCTGGAGCATCATGACAAGACACTTCCTGCCCTTTCCCCACCGCAGCCATGCAATCTCCCGGGAGAGGGAAAAAACAACCCCGGAGCCAATAAGGAAAAAAAAACTCTTCAAAATTCTCTCCGATCCCCTTAGACAGTCGAAACCAGTCCAGGAGATCACATTGACCATGCGTACATTATCTGTTAATCCACTTACCTTTTATATGATGCGATCTCCGCCCCAGCAAAGAACCGGTCGAGTTCCCTCTTGAAGGCATAGATCTGTTAAATTTTGGTGAACTTTATGTATGGCAATTGAAGAGATTTCCAGGTACGTGCAAATGCAGTTGTTTGGAGGAATGAAATGAATGTGCTAAGGGAGTAATAACTGTAGTAAACACAGAGAAACCTGAATTGTGCAGCTTGTTCAACCTTCACTGATGTGACTGTGTAAGCTGAGCTAAAATTGTATTAGATTTTATTGGTAAATGACAGCGGCAATAAAGTAGGCAGTTCGAAATGTCAACACATGCATCACTTTGATTTGTGTGACTTCCATTCTATCTCCAGTGCTGTGTCTGTAAGGTGCCCTTGGGCAGAAAGCCATTGTAAATGAACTTTCCACCTTAACTGGGTATCACCTGCATAAATATCTTGCAATAAATAAGTATATGCAAAATGCTTTTACTCCTCCAGCAAAAATCTTTGTACCGAATGAAAAATGGGCACTGCATAATTTCTATTAACTCCTCAGGAATGTATTTGGATTTTCTTTTGTCAAGTATCAATATTGATGATTATTGAACACTGATTTATATGAAGTTCCTCATGGACTTTCCTGCCCCCACCAGGAGAAATTCCTGACCTGTTCCCCGATGAAGAAATGGAAAATGTCATCAACAATGTGCGGAATGAAGTAAAAGGTCAGGGATTGATGGACACCAGGGAGAATTGCTGGAAATTCTTTATAGATCGTGTCAGGAGGCAACTGAAGGTAATACTGAACCAAAGGAAGTGATAATCCTTTTCCAAAGTGGTCCCAGTGATTGAAAGTAATCAGTTTGTTCAAAGGCTGAGAAGATCGAGCAATATTGATTTAATGATTGATTTGCCAATTCTTGCTATTAAAAGAAGAAACTAACAAATGTTTTCACAGTTGAAAATATGTATTACGTTGAGTACTGGTGTGAAGGAATTGGAATTAAAAGGAGGAATGTTTGAGTTACTTTGATCAAATAGAGAGTCACTTTTGTGCAGTAAAAACAGAACATGCTGGCAGTGCAGGGTAAGTTAGCACCTGAAAGATGAATGGGACTTTTCTGATGAAGGATTAAAACATTGTGCGACAGGCCCATTTTCCACACTGGATTCTCCAAGTGAGGAGATTGCCAGTTTGTGCTAATTTATGGGCAGTTTGCATTTGCTGAGAACTGGGTTAATATTGTCCAAAAGCAAAACACTCCTTCTAGGTGAAACAGCGATTTACTTCCCTGGTCCACTCCTCAACACCCCCACCCCTCCCCACGGCACCTTCCCGTGCAAGCGCAGGAGATGCAACACCTGCCCTTTCACCTCCTCCCTTCCCACTGTCCAGGGCCCCAAACACTCCTTCCAGGTGAAACAGCGATTTACTTGTACTTCTTGCCATTTAGTATACTGTATTCACTGCTCACGATGCGGTCTCCTCTACATTGGTGAGACCAAACGCAGAAAGGGTGACCGCTTTGCAGAACACTTCCATCCAGTCTGCAAGCGTGACCCCCCGAGCATCCGGTTACCTGTCATTTTAATTCTCCGCTCCACTCCCACTCTGACCTCTCTGTCCTCGGCTTCCTACACTGTTCCAATGAAGCTCAATGTAAGCTCGAGGAACAGCACATTATCTTTCGATTAGGCACTTTACAGCCTTCTGGACTCAACATCGAGTTCAACAATTTCAGACCATAACCTCTGCCCCCATTTTTTTGGATGATAGCTGTTGGTAATGGTTCTGTTATTCCCATTTACAGCTCCTCTAGATCCATCTTTTGTTTCTTTACTTGTCCCATTACCATCTCCTTTTGCTTTGCACCATCATCCCTTTTGTCATTTAACCACTCCTGCCTTCCACCCTATCACAGACCTTCCCTTTTGTTCTTTCCTCCCCTCCCTCCTTTCCCGGCCTCTGTACTTACTTAAAGCCTATTACATCTCTAACTTTTTCCAGTTCTGACAAAAGGTCATCGACCTGAAACGTTAACTCTGTTTCCCTCTCCACAGATGTTGCCTGTCCTGCTGAGTATTTTCTGTTTTTATTTAAGATTGTCCAAACTCATTTCATATAACACCCTTATAGCCAGCAGAAAGAAAGGACTTCCATCCAATCAGTCAGGGCCAGATATGAACAGTTTCCACAGATGAAAGGATAGAATAGCACCCGTTTTCCTCATACAAAGAAAGTCTAAGCTGAAGTCTGAAGCCCACACCAAACTACGTACAGGTTGATGCAGAGTTCTAGCAAACTTGAATGGACTTAGCCTGAGCTGATTCTTGGTAGTGCTTAAAATTTCACTATTAGTAGGTAGAATGTACATGACAAAAAGGATTGGAGGCTCAATTTGGACTGTCAATTTATTATAGGTTGATGCAGTATTAATGTTCTGCCATCAGATGCCATTATCCATTATGCTATTCATCCAAAGACATTCAAGGGCAAACCCTAATAACTGAGCCATGTCTTTCTCCACTTTGAGTCGGTTAACCCAATCTCCGATTGCTGAAAGTAGGATATGAACATCTGAATGCACTCCTTAGTTACCGATTCCAAAACATAGACCTGGATTTTGCGGTGGGTAATGACGGCGAACTGTCAACGTTCGTCGTCATTACCCCTCTGAAACTGACCCTAACTTCAGGATTTAGCGCATACGCGGCTAAACTCAGAAATCCTGGAGTTGCAGTCAGTCATTCACTGCTCCAACACTGGCTGCGCTGTGAACCCTCCCCACCCCCCCTCCCCGCTCCCCATAGCCGGCAATCAGTGAAATCAGTGAAACTGATGAAAAGTTCTGCTTTTCCGCGCTAATATCTCTGTTAAACACCCCATTAAATGTTAAGCCTTGTTGGAATAGGTGTAACTGGGGTTTTAACAGCGTATTGACTGCTAAACAACCGTTCTGGCCCTGAAAAACTAATGGCCCAAAAATTCGTGAGGAAGCCTTCGTGCGAGGGTAAGGCTTCCCCGCGATCTCTCACTGCGCGTTGGCTTTTTCAGTTCCAGCTCGCACGAACTTGATGTTCTGGACAGCTGCTGTGCTGGGCTTGCGTATCCCACAGGCGTAGTTAATTCGTGCGAGCTGTGGGATCACGTGACTCAGTTAGAGCCAATGGCAGCACACCATCTTCCATTCATAACTTTCACATAAGTGCTGTGAAAGCTATGAATCTATACCCCCCAAAAGAACAGCTAAACCTCAATTAAATTTTTTTAAAAAACCATCACATTAATAAAATAAGTATAGTTAAATAAATTAACCATTTTAAATAAAAAATTAAATTTTTGAAAAAATTTAAAATCTTTTAAAAAGTTATAAAAATAAACTTACCTGTCTTTAAAGTCTCTAAAAAAGATATACCTGTTAAAAAAAATTCAAAATAATACTTAATTCACTACTTACCTTGTTAAAAGTGGGTCTTACTCCTCCTTTTTTTATGTGTAAAATCTTCCGTACTTACCTGCGCGTTGAAACCACTAAGTGCACTGCATGCGCGCAGCCTGTAGCGCACACGCGGTTCAGCTAGGAAACGCCCCCTTTTCCATTCACCAAGTGCCGGTTTTCAGCGCATGCGCAGTGCATGCAGAAAACCGGCAATTGGAGACAGAATACGCGAGAGTACGCAGTGCGTACTCTCGCGTAGCGGCACTAATTTTTGGGCCAATATATTTGTGGAATGACAAATTTCTCCATCATGATAAAAATTACTCGATTTAAAAAAAATTTAGTTTGTTCATGATATTTCAGCTTCTACCTATGTCCCAATCTTTATTTCGCTCTCTGTAATATTTTTAAAAGGTGCAGATAATCAGTTCTATTTTATTTCCTGGTTTGCTGCCTGTGAGAATTCTTCAATGTGATTGGCTGCTTAGACAGTGTGGTGACGTCACAGCTGCTCTGCGCTAGGAATCCCCTGTTGTCTGCGCTACAATCAATTACACATCGAGGAAGCTAAAGTTCTCGCCACAGAGATCGCGAGATCTCCGTGGGCAGCTTTCTTCGAGGCCAGCGGCTATCGGCGTCGCTTCGCCGCTGACCGCAAATCACGGGCCACAATACTGGTTAGAGGTAACGCATTATAACAGAAGTGTTAATCCATCCACAGCATATATGAACTGAGAGTTGTTTATCTTAGCAATGTTTTCACTTTCTAAGTTCATTCTAACTAGAGTTCTCTTAAGAAGACACTTTGGAATGATTTGAGTTTAGCCAATTTCACTGCTAACTCCAAACGCACAACAAGAAGGGAATTAAATGGATAACATTTTGAAAATAAAAGTTGTCTATCCTAAGTTTTATAAGTGGCAAAGGTTTCACATTATGAAAATTATCTATCCACTGCTGCTGGATTTGAGAATCCATGGACTCGCAACTAATTTCAGCACAGCCAATGTCTGTACCAAGCACGGCCACAGTTAACTCAGAAAATAGATTGTATTTTATATTAAAGTCATATAAGGTCTTAAATGCTTTATTTTACTTTATCAAGTAAAAGATTTAGGGGTCTTGCCTCCCAATGCAAAAACTGACTGAGCTCAGATGAAGTTTAATTCTTCTTTAGAATGAGAAAAACCAAGAAGGCAGTGTTCCCTTAGTTAAGTCTTGCCACGTTTGTGAGTGAGGCCAATGATGGTCACACTGTGACAGGATTTTTCAGGAGAATTACTGTGACCCAGGGTCGCAAGACTTATCCAGCTTTCATCAGTTTGGTGCTTTCAGGTTGTCATTGATTTATGTCATAGCTTACTGAAGAAGAACTTGATTAAAGTGAATGGCCTGAGGTGTCTGCTGTGTAAAGTTCCGTGTACATGCCTGCAGGGTTGTCACCCTGGAGTATTGGGGTTAATTTTTTACTGCAGAATGAATCAGCAGACTTTGGCAACCCAACACCATTTATCTCTTCTATGCTTTTAATTTAGGATTATAGCTATAGGATTACACAGATGACTACAGTTAAGTGTCTATCCAAGTTTGTCACGAAGAAACATCCTGGTATCTGGAATTTCTCTCTTGACTGTTGCTAACTGATTCTACAACTGATACACAGAGAAAGATGGATATCTGACGTTGAGTGAAAGTCGTAACTTGACTGGGGAGGTTTTCAGATTACAGCCTGAACTCAGATTGAAGCAGGGGTTCATTTATAACTATCACCTAAATCATCAAAATTAGACAACAATATAATAATCACTCTGTTCTTATTTTCCTACCATATGCAATGACCTTTATGTCAGTATAATCAGTTTTGGGCCCTCCTGCACCTCTCTGTGTAGATGCCGAGTGCCAGTTTACCCTGTGGCATTGACGTGGTGACGTTCACACCGAAAAGGCAATGTTAATGACAGCGAGTTTACACAAATTACTTGTAGTTGATTACTGGAAAAATAATATAGCCGTTGTATATTTTTGAAAGGATAAATTACTTGTAATCCATAAATTTGAAGCAGAAAATACAGGGGGAAAAAAACAGCTTAGCTGCAGGGAAACTTCAGAGTTCGCAGTGAAGTCAGAGTGCTTCCTCCTAACTATGTAGAGTTATGGTTCAGTAACAGTACTGGAGCCTATCCACTACCTGTGATGTACAAGGGAATTGAAGACTGCCAGCCTTGTCTATCAATCAGTCTGCTTCTCCCAAATGGAACAGATGGTCATATGTTATTGTATAATTTTTGAATTTGTTCTGTTAATATGTTCTACATCGCTGATCCAAAACTGGGAAATGGTGTTTGCATAAATGTAAAAATTAATGAGCAGTGACTGTCTTTAAAGCTGTGCAGCATTAAATCCAGACTAACCATTACTATTCGATCAAAGACACTGGAAACAACAGCACATCTTCCGTGGCTAGAATCACGGTACATATCCTGTCTTGTTAAACACAAGCATAATGACTTGCTGCTGTTTTCTCTTAGGTCGCTTTGTGCTTCTCACCTGTCGGTAACAAGCTGCGTGTTCGCAGTAGGAAGTTCCCTGCTGTCGTGAACTGCACTGCAATAGACTGGTTCCATGAGTGGCCTCAAGAGGCTTTGGAGTCTGTCAGCCTGCGCTTCCTACAGGAGACTGACAACGTTGACGTAAGATGCTCATGAGTAGTTACGCAATTAGTGAAATCCATTTGAGTGCTTTGTACGATCGGCGCTACAGTTTGGGCTTCTTCTCAGCAGCTTTCCCGTGTTTAGAGTTGGATGACATGTTTTCATAAGCAGACCAAGTCACTCATGAATTGACAGCTGCATTTTTATTATCTACCATGGAGGGGTCATTATAGCCCAGGCTGACCAATTTATCCGGAACTGTAGTAAATTCCGCTGGAGAATAGTTGGAATGTTCACTGCATTCTCCTGTCACCTCAGAAGGTGGAGCGATGGACCACTAATTTTCCATTTTCCACCATTAATGTTCCATTTTCTCCATTAGATTAATTGGGTAAAGCAAAGGTTCAACATCGCAGGTGTTCTGTTTATCTGGGTTCTGGTACACCACAGTCTTCTGTAAGCAGTACTGAAAGTATGGTACTGTTCTACAGCAAACAATTGGAATGCCAGTATTTTTAAACATTGAACAGGAAGGCTGTTCTAATTATTGCCCAAATTTATTTTACATTTTTCGTGACAAACTTATGATGCCTCAAACTCCTTCAGAGTGCTGCTTGGAAATGGTGCTGTCCTGCGATTTAAAAAAAAAACCATGCTGTCTGTAGTACAGGAAACTTTCGTTTATCCGGCACCCAAATATCCGGAATTCTCGCTTAACCGGCAAAAATCATCCTCCGAAAACTCCTCTCAAATAACCGGCAATGTTGCCGAGTCACAGTCGAGTCTCCGCGAGCGCCGAGTGCTCTGAAAAATCCTCTCAAATAACCGGCAATGTTGCCGAGTCCGAGTCCGCGAACGCCGATTTAGTCAGTAGGGGTACTTTTCAAAAGTGCCACTACTCGGCCTCCTGGCGCTGTCGCAAGTCCGAAACATTGCAGTAGCTTGAATAGATTCTCCCGTGCTGCTTGGAGTCTCTTTGTTAAAAATAGCCTCGGTAGATATAACTCTCTGTTATCCGGTACTTTCGATAAACCGGCACCACGCCGGTCCCGTCGATGCCGGATAAACGAAAGTTTCCTGTATATATTTTGACAAAACAGGGTGTCTTCTGTGTGATTCATGGTTGTGAGCGGATTGTGCATGGATTTGTGAATGCCAATCACTTAGTAGTTTTGTCCCTTATGATAATATTTCAACTGACAGTGTAAATACTCTACCTCATGTCACTGGAAGACATTGTCATAACAAGTTTCTCTCACAACGTTACCCTTTTCTTTAGCCTGCAATAAAGGAATCTGTCAGCAAGTTTATGGCATACGTCCACACCTGTGTCAATGAGACATCCAAGTCCTACTTAGTTAATGAGCGGCGCTACAATTATACCACACCCAAGTCCTTCCTTGAACAGATCAAGCTGTATCAGAGCCTGCTGACTAAGAAGAGCAAAGAACTTACTGCCAAGATGGAGCGTTTGGAGAATGGACTGCAGAAATTGAACAGCACGTCAGCACAGGTAAAGCACAGTTCCAATAAGCTTTACCAACAAAACCAGGAGGTTTCCTCCTTCAGACCAGTGCTAGGTGGGCTGTTCCCAATGTTGCATTCTTTGCAAGTGAAGTCACGTACACCTGAGAAAGATGTACTGAGAGGGAATCAGAAAACTGTACCAGTTCTATACTGGGCAGCTGTTAGTGCATGTTAAAGAGGCTGGGGCGTGAGGTATCCTTTTTTGTAAATACTTCATTTCTGATACGTGGCGGGATGGGATGCACGGTGTTGTCAATCACCACTACAATTATATTTCTATTTTACATCCAATTTTTAAAAATGCATTGCAAAAGCTTCCATTGGATCAGATTTAAGGATTAGTTCAGTGATCCCGCACTCCCAGTGGGTAGTTGCAGGTAACACAGGCTGGAGAATTGGGGCAACAATGTTTTAGCCCTGTCTCTGATTTGTGCTCTGCGGGATTGTGAAAATGCCCCTACAGTCAGGGACCAAGGACAAAAGCAGAGTTTTTCCAAGGAAGCTTTTCCGTGATTGGAACCTTCCCAAAAACTCACTGAGGAGTCAATAATTCTCCTTTGATGTGAAATAGAAGGTCGAATGCACAGGTTGTGTGTTTCTGGTTTGGCCTGCCTTGTTTCTGACACATCATATGCTTAAAACTTAAATCTCAACGGGAGCCTCCAATCAACATGAGCATGTTTTAAGTTTCCCATGACTCATCTTGATATATCATTCAGAGAGAGTAGAATGCTGCAGCCTTTGTAGATTACAGATCAGACGATAGACAAAGATAATCAAATACTGCGAGGAACGTGATGGCTTCTCTACAGCTAGGAAGATGGAAGAGCCATTGTTTAAAGGAAGTTGTGAGGCTTCAATAGTGGAGGTGTAAGGGGGTTGTGAATCTTTGGAATTCTCAGAGGGTTGTGAATCTTTGGAATTCTCTGCCCTAGAGGGCTGTGAATGCTGAGTCTTTGAGTACATTCAAGGCTGAGATAGATAGATTTTTGGACTCTAGGGGAATCAAGGGATATGGAGATCGGGCGGGAAAGTGGAGTTGAGGTCGATGATCAGCCATGATCTTATTGAATGGCGGAGCAGGCTCGAGGGGCCGTATGGCCTACTCCTGCTCCTATTTCTTATATTTCTTATGTTCTTATGTAAATGTTGAAAGGGATTATGGACTTTTGCTTGACTACCACTTAGGGTCAGGGGCAGTTTTCAGAACTTTCCTTAATGGGATCAAGCATGTCAGGTGGAACCTTAACAAAGCAGATTATGCATAGTCTGTGGCAACGGCAGGCTTGATGAGCCAAGTGGCTTTGTTCTGCAAAAAGACAGGGTTCCTGGTTTAGCTTGAACATATTTAGAACAGAAATACAAAAGCAAAATACTGTGGATGCTGGAAATCTGAAATAAAAACAGAAAATGCTGGAAATACTCAGCCAGTCAGGCAGCATCCGCGGAGAGAGAAACAGAGTTAACGTTTCAGGTCGATGACCCTTCGTCAGAACGTTCTGACGAAAGGTCATCGACCTAAAATATTTAGAACAGAACTCAGGCAAAATGTCTTTACTCAAAGGGGGAATTTTAATGCCACTCATTCAAATTTTTGGGGAGAATATTCTTAGTTTATTCGATTTCGAAGTAAGATTTTCTGCAGTAAGTTGGTTATTTTTGACTGGGTAAGATAGTAACTTTCTCTGAATGCACTGCATACATAATGCATTAATACAAAGCCACCCAAGCTAGGTAATTATTGATTCTATCATTGCTTGTCACTTGCTTGGCTGCTAAAGTTGATAGGATTTTGCAAATGTTGCATGAGATCTGTACTAGTTTATAAGATCTGCCCGAAGGCACAGGTGATCTGTGACACCAGCACATCAGATATCAAGGCACGACGTTTTTTTCTATGGTTTAACACGGTTGCCTCTAGCAGCCTATGCACCGTATGTGAGTGCAGCTGGCGGAGGGATACCCAGTCTCTTCTGTTAGCTGCGCACCATGGGATAAATAAGCTCAGCTCCCTTATCCCGTTGGTGTTGTAGATCATTAATTCTACAACCGGGATAAAGGAGCTGATTTTACTAAGGTGAACGTGACAAGCCCAATCCTGCACGTTTTCTGCCTGTGGGACTCTAGGGCTGGTTCCATGCTTTCATCAGGGCCCTACAGAATGGGCCCTTGTGTATAAAAGCAGACCCCAACACACCGACTAAGATCTTGTCCCCCACGGTGAATGTTAAAGCAAAGGAGTAAAACTGGATGCAGTATAATCCTGAAAGTAAGAAGGCCTGATGACTCTCTCTGATGCTGGTCTGGTTTGGACATCTTTATTTAAAAGTGGTTTGTATTGCTATTCTGTGTTAGGTAGATTTTAAAATAACTTGCACCATAATATGATTACATGCCCACGTTGCTGCGATTCACCTTCTCCCCCTCCAATATTTTATATTTCTTTAAGGCACTTCCCTCTCGCTCTCTGCCTCTTCCCATGTATAAAACCATGTTCTAACATGCATAATGCAGCTCGCAGGTGCCATATAGCATTATGACTTTGTGAAACCTACCTTGTCCATTACCTCAGTGGCTTACAGCCTTCCTGTGTGTATAACCGCCCCCCCCCCCACCCCACCCCGGAAAGGTTAACACTCCCAGGCGATCTTTTACAAATTTTGACACGCTCCCTAGTACCCCCATCCTAAGTTCTGAAAGACAGTGTCAGCGATCCAAAAGCAAACAGTGCTAGCACTGCAGAAAACCCTTTTATAGTTGTACGCAGCAGCAGAAATAATATCCCAGTGAATCAACAAATAGCGAAAGATTCCGCAATCTGATGGCAAATGGACAGAAATATGCTGATCATCCCCGGGATCTCCTCACAGACCCCTTTGCTTCCAGGAATCCCAGTTTGCGAATCTATGCATGGCGGCCACTGGGTCCGCTATATCATTTGCTTTGCGCTGAGTAAAATTCAAAATTCATTCGCCATCTCTCTCCCTTTAACCATTGATCTCAATCGACTTAAACAAGTATGGATGGCTTTTGTTTTTGCCAGTCGAGCTGCCTACCAGTAATAATGTCCCATTGGACAGACGTGCCTTGAAAATAGGTCCTTTGAATATGTATGAACGCTGAATGTACATATTAGTTTCCCTTATTGTCACTTTTTTAATAGAGATATTAATAGGCTTATTTTAAATGGGCTAATGCATCCATCAAAATAGCGAGCAGAGGAAATGTATATCCACACATTAAGTGTTCATACATTAATATTTGAAGAGCCTAATTTCAAGGCAGTGAACTCCATCTGCTGTGTGTTTAAATAACAAATGAAATTGCAACTCTGTACAGCTTCTAAAATTAGTTTGTTAAATTGTTCTTGAAATTCTATAAAACGGTATTATTTGGAAATGTTGGAACCACATCTGGAGGTGCTTGTGATAAACTAGATAAAGGAAAATCAATATTTCCCATTGCAACCAGTCACAAGATACATATAGATGGAGAAGGCAAGCTTAGCTCAGCCATCCAGAAAGATCATACAGTACCCCTATCAAGTCTCCAGCTGTTCCTTAAATTATTCTGCAGTAGTCCATCCAAGCATTGATCAGTTTTTCTTTGAAGAAGATCTTCATGACATCAGTCCTGGATTAACCTTTCACTAGTTTGAACCTGTGCCCCTTCACTTACTTCGTGAAGTAGTGTTGCGGGTTCAGTTGGTTCATACCATTTACCACCCTGTGAACATCTACAAGGTCACCTCTTAGTTGTTTCCTCATAACCCTCACAGGGGAGTCAAGGGTCATGGGGAGCGAGCGGGAAAGTGGAGTTGAGGCCAAGATCAGATCTTATTGAATGGCGGAGCAGGCTCGAGGGGCCAAATGGCCTACTCCTGCTCCTATTTCTTATGTTCGTATAACTCAGTCTTTCAAAGTCAGGGATCCGCCTTGTGGCTTTTCACTGGAATCCTTCCAAGGTTTGAATGTTTCCCTTGTGTATTGGTGACCAGAACTACACTTAATACTCAATGTGATTTATGTAACACTATGAGGGAGAAATTCGGTATCGCCCCGTTTGGGGCGCAATTATCGGCCGGGTGCAAAGTTTAGTGCCTGGCGCTAATTATCGCCTCCGACTGCAAACTTGGCTTCTATCGCCCCTGGAGGTGATTGGAGCGCTAAATCAGGCACTACACACCTCTCTTAAGGCGCTAACGCCGAGGAGCGAGGCGCTACCTCAGAGCGCTGGCGAAGCTCATGTGATGTCAGTCAGCAATGGAACACACACACACTGGCGCTGGCCAGTTCTTAAAGGGGAGGGTCGATCTTGCTCTCCATCCACACCCTGCTCATTGCAGCCTTGAATCTCGGCCTGGAGAGACCTGTACATCAAATCTGCTGGAAAGAACAATGGAGAGGCCCAGGGAAAGAGTTCAGAGTGCAGCCCCCAAAGTCTCTTCTAAATCGATGCAAGGAATGTCAAATCAAAATGAACCTGCAAAGTACTGCTCAGTACCCAAAACTCCTTCACACAGCAGTGAATATCTCCAGAAGTCTCTCTCTCTCTCTCAGAATGTGTGGTGCAAAAATGTCGCTGACAAAAAAAGGCAGGAAGCGGTCGCCTTTAAATAGCGCTCCCCCAGTCCCTTCCCGACCGCAAAATGCTCCCCTCAACCTGTCGTTGCTAGCGGCAGGCGGTAAGGCAGGGGGCGCCACTCAACTACCGGGGCGCTAATGGAGGGCGCAAAGTAACTGAATTTTCCCCCTATATATATATATAATATAATATATATACAGTTCAAGCACAACTATATTGTACTGGTCTTGGCAATATAATTCAGAATTCTCTTAGCTTTAGAAACATAGAAACATAGAAGATAGGAGCAGGAGTAGGCCATTCCGCTCCTCGAGCCTGCTTCGCCATTCGATGAGATCATGGCTGATCATCCAAACTCAGTACCCTGTCCCTGCTTTCTCCCCATATCCCTTGATACCTGTGATACCATTGATGCTGTGGAGTGATTGGACATGTTGAGCATCAAGTCTGTTAAATCTCCTAGATATCTTTCAAATTTATGTTTTGTTATTCTAACACCATTCATTAAGTATTATGTTGCTTTTCCCCTTTCTTATCTGCAATATTTTACACGTTGCATTAAATTTCATGTCATTATTCTGTCCAGTTAAATATCTTGTCCAATTCATTTTGTACTTCCCAGGCTGCCTTTCCAGATTCAACAACCCCCCTCCTCAGTTTGGTTTTGTCTGCGAATTTGACCACTTTCCATTAAGTGTCTGAATCCAAGTTACCAAAGTCCATCACTTGCTTTAAATAATGGAAGCCAGTAATAAATACTAGGGACACTCATTTGGGTCAGTGTTGAATTTAACCATCTGCCCACTGAGCATCTGATATTCTAACTGGACCCCAAAGGATGGATTAGAGGTTTAAATTTGAACCATCTGTCAATATAATAAAAATCAAGGTTGATGCACTATCGATAATCTGTCATTAGAATAGTTGGTTGATAGTAGGTCATACTATTTACAAAGCTTGCTAACGGCCTCTGCAGGCAGAACATCATTACATTCTCTCCTTTCAGTCCAATATTGGACTCTGATAGTTGGGCCTATGAGCCTGGTTTTAGATCCCTGTTCAAAGCATTGATGTGGATTAGTTTCCTGATGGGGAATCTCCCAGCCACCAGCAAGAAATTCAACAAAACCATGTCCTAAACTTATCAGGAGATACTCTGTGATGCCAAATGATTAGTGTCCTACATGACCTGTCCTTTCAGTCATTAGGAAGGTGTTTGTTAAAGTGTCAGCAGTGGCTCAGTGAGTAGCACTCTCTGCCTCTGAGTCAGAAGGTCGTGGGTTCAAGTCCCACTCCAGAGACCTGAGCACAAAAATCTAGGCTGACACTCCAGTGCGGTACTGAGGGAGTGCTGCACTGTCGGAGGTGCCGTCTTTCGGATGAGATGTTAAACCGAGGCCCTGTCTGCTCTCTCAGGTGGACGTAAAAGATCCCATGGTACTATTTCAAAGAAGAGCAGGGGAGTTATCCCCGGTGTCCTGGCCAATATTTATCACTCAATCAACATCACTAAAACAGATTATCCGGTCATTATCACATTGCTGTTTATGGGACCTTGCTGTGTGCAAATTAGCTGCCGTGTTTCCTACATTCCAGCAGTGACTCCACTTCAAAAGTACTTCATTGGCTGTAAAGTGCTTTGGGCTGTCTGGTGGTCATGAAAGGCGCTGTACAAATGCAAGTCTTTCTTTTTATCTGGTATGAATCCTGGATCACAGTCTCTGTCATGGGTTAGCCAGGGGTGGGGGGGCGGGGGAATAGGAATAAAGCTACGGTATAAAGTGAAAATAACTCAAATTTTTGTCTATTTCTGCCACACTGTGGTGTGAGCCTTTATGAGACAGTATGAGCTTAATACATAATTCTGTAATGGAAACTCAGTGTCCATGTGACTGTGACTGACTGCAGGTCACAGCCTGAGCTGCAGACCGACGGGCTCTGTTTCACTGAGGAAGTAACAAACTAGTACAGCAGTGAGTCAGTGTCAGATTGTAATTGATTGTGGGCTGCTCCAGGGTAGACACACCAGCGGGCTGTTTTATTGAAAGCAAAGGCATGTTATTTAATCACAGCGACTGGCAAAAAACATTTTTGTTCCAAAATAGAGTGAGAAAAGATACATACATACAGAAGGCTCCAGAAATCTATCAGTATGAGATTGCCCAGTATATCTGTAATAGAGAGTGATGGAGACTTATACCTTTGGTGTGTGCAAAGTCTACCAGTTTGGGGGTTGGGGGTAAATGGGATTGTTACCTTCTCAGTCAAACACACCTGTTGGCACATTGACCCACTGGGCGGAATTAATGGCATCTGCTTAGAAATCTGTGAGCTGGACTTTACTGAAGAGAATGTAAGCATGTGGATAGCAAAATTGAAGAGGGAGTAAATGGCGATATTATATGTAAAAAAAAAATGTATATTCTGATTTATAGTTTTATTAGCAAATGGTTAAATGCAGTTTTCAATTTTTTTTGCATGATATATGGATCCTGCCTTAAAGGGGCATATGTCGTTCAGTAAGTGTATGGCAGGCTTTTTATTGCTCAGTTGCCAAACACTCAACAATAACTTCCATTTATATGGAGCCCTAATGTATAAAAAGTGTCCCAAGGCATTTCGCAGAGACGTAAGGAAAACATGAATGCCGAGCCAAAGAAGGAGATGTAAGCAGGGGTGATGAAAAGCCGAGTCAGAGGTGGGTTTTAAGGAGGGTCTTAAAGGGGGAGAAGAAGGTGGGGGGGTGGGGGTTTAGGGAGGGCATTTCAGAATGTGAGGCCTCGGCCCCTGAAGGTACACTGGCCAATGGTGGGGTCAAGGGGGTGACACACAACAAGTCAAAGTCAGAGAAATGGAGAGTTCTTGGGGTTTGGAGGGTTGCAGAAGGTAAAAGAGATAGCGAAGGGAGAGGCCATGAAGGGATTCAAACAAAAGAATGACAATTTTAACTTTGAGGTGTTGGGGGATTTGGAGCCAATGTGAGGACAAGGGTGAGGTGACTTGGTGCTCAATAGGTTACTGGCAGTAGAGTTTTGGATGAGGTGAAATTCACATCAGTTGGAGGATGGATGGCCGGCCAGGGGAGCTTTGGAATAGTCAGGTCTGACAGGTTGACAGAGACATGGATGAAGATTTCAGAAGCAGCTGGGCTGAGGCAGGGGCGGAGGCGGTCAACGTAGGTGGAAGTAGGCGCACTTTGTGATGGAGAAGATATGGGATCACAAACTCTCCTCAGGGATGAATACAGCACTGTGGGCAGTCTGGTTCAGCCTGGGCCAATGGTTGGGGAGGGGAATGGAATCCGTGGCCAGGATATGGAGTTTTTGGTGGGAAGATGATGGCTTCGGTCTTACGAGTGTTTAGCTGGAGAAAATTGCAGCTCAGCCAAGACTGGATGTTGGACAAGTCGTCTGACAAAACAGAGGCAGTGAAGGGGTTGAGAGAGGTAGTGAAGAGGTTGGTCCTGGTGTCGCAGAAAACCCCGTGTCTGGGGATAATGTTGCCGGGGTCAGCATGCAGATGAGGAAGAGGAGAGGGCCAAGGTTAGACCCTTGGGGGGGGGGGGGGGGGGGGGGAGGTCTCAGGAGGTACCAGTTTAGGGGAGGGAAGAGAAGTCACTGCTGGAGATAATCTGGCTACGAAAGACAGAGAAGATGGAAGTCTGGAGAATTTGAGGAACCCATGCCAATGTGTAGAGGGACAGAATGCATAGAACTTCATAGAATGATCAGCTAGTCCTTTGTGAAAAGCATAGCTATCCAGTGACCTACCTTGCCACTTCTGGTGAGGTTATTGAATTATTTCTGACCCTACAGTCATGTGCAACATATAGTTTTGCTGGAGTTAACATGCTTTAGTACATTGTGCCATGCTTTTCTGCCCATGGTCTTCCTGGTTTTTCTCCCTCTGGCAGGCAATAGCAGCAGCAGGTTAATTCTATCATGAGAGCTATGGGGTCAATGTTCCTGTTAAGCTGTGTGACCGCGCAGTGGTCTGGAGGTCCCGCGCAAGCCGCTCACCAGCTTTACAAGGGGAATAACTCCGCATGCGCGAAGATTTGATTGGGCCACGCAGCCAGTTATAGGGCCCGCGCATGAAAAAAAATAACAGGGAACATTGTACAGGGTCCCTGGCTTCTAGCTTGCATCCTGCTGCCCTCCTAGGCTTGTACAGCCGCAGGACTCCATTTACAGGGGAAGGCACATTGAAAGCAGGAAGAGCAGAGACCTGCAAAACAAAGTTTCAAGCAGGCAGCAATGCAAGTTAGCAATTTCAAACATCCAGCAACTGTTGATATTGGCCCAAAAATTAGTGAGGGAGCCTTCGTGCGGGGGTAAGGCTTCCCCGCGATATCTCACTGCGCGCCGGCTTTTTCATTCCCAGCTCGCACGAACTTGATGTTCTGGACAGCAGCTGGGCAGTGCTTGCGTATCCCACAGGCGCAGTTAATTCGTGCGAGCTGTGGGATCACGTGATTCAGTTAGAGCCAATGGCAGGCAGCACACCATCTTTCATTCATAGTTTTCACATAAGTGCTGTGAAAGCTATGAATCTATACCCCACCAAAAGAACAGCTAAACCTCAATTAAATTTAAAAAAAAACCATCACATTAATAAAATAAGTATAGTTAAATAAATTAACCACTTTAAACAAAAAATTTAATTTTTGAAAAAATTTAAAATCTTTTAAAAAGTTATAAAAATAAACTTACCTTTCTTTAAAGTCTCTAAAAAAGATATACCTGTTGAAAAAAATTCAAAATAATACTTAATTAACTACTTACCTTGTTAAAAGAGGGTCTTACGCCTCCTTTCTTTATGTGCAAAATCTTCCATGCTTACCTGCGTGTTCAAAGCACTAAGTGCACTGCGTGCGCGCAGCCTGTAGCGCGCACGCGGTTCACTTAGGAACCGCCCCCTTTTGAAATCACCAAGTGCCGGTTTTCAGCGCATGCGCAGTGCATGCAGAAAACCGGCAATTGGAGACAGAATACGCGAGAGTACACAGTGCGTACTCTCGCGTAGAGGCACTAATTTTTGGGCCATTGTATCCGATCTGCTTCTAGAAACCAGCATCACATTTGTAACAAACAGCTTCTGCCACGGGGTGGGGTGGGGTGACGTATCCTTTTTAAAAAATTTATTCATTCACGGGATGTGGGCGTTGGTGGCAAGGCCAGCATTTATTGCCCATCCATAATTGCCCTTGAGAAGGTGGTGGTGAGCCGCCTTCTTGAACCGTTGCAGTCCGTGTGATGAAGGTACTCCCACAGTGCTGTTAGGGAGGGAGTCCTAAAATTTTGACCCAACAATGCTGAAGGAACGGCGATATATTTCCAAGTCAGGATGGTGTGTGACTTGGAGGGGAGCTTCCAGGTGGTGGTGTTTCCATGCGCCTGCTGCCCTTGTCCTTCCAGGTGGAAGAGGTCGCAGATTTCGGAGGTCCTGTTGAAGAAGCCTTGGCGAGTTGCTGCAGTGTATCTTGTAGATGGTACACACTGCAGCTATGTGCACCGGTGGTGGAGGGAGTGAATGTTTAAGGTGGTAGATGGGGTGCCGATCAAGTGGGCTACTTTGTCTTGGACGGTGTCGAGCTTCTTGAGTGTTGTTGGAGCTGCACTCATCCAGGCAAGTGGAGAGTATTCCATCATACTCCTGATTTGTGCCTTGTAGATGGTGGAAAGTTTTGGGGCATCAGGAGGTGAGTCACTTGTTGCGAATACCTAGCCTCTGACCTGCTCATGTAGCCACAGTGTTTATGTGGCTGGTCCAGTTAAACTTCTGGTCAATAGTGATCACCAGGATGTTGATGCTGGGGGATTTGACAGTGGTAATGCTATTGAATGTCATGGGGGGGTGGTTAGACTCTCTCCTGTTGGAGATGGTTATTGCCTGGCACTTGTGTGATATAAATGGTCCTTTCCACTTATCAGCCCAAGCCTGAATATTGTCCAGGTCTTGCTGCATGCAGGCATGGACTGCTTCATTATCTGAGGAATTGCAAATGCGATGTCCTGGGGCTGAGATGATTTGCCTCCAACAACCACAATCATCTTTCTTTGTGCTAGGTATGACTCCAGCCAGTGGAGAGTTTTCTCCCTTGACTTCAATTTTACTCGGGCTCCTTGGTGCCACACTCGATCTAATGATGCCTTGATGTCATGGGCAGTCACTCTCACCTCACCTCTGGAATTCAGCTCTTCTGTCCATGTTTGCACCAAGGGTATAATGAGGTCTGGAGCCGAATAGTCCTGACGGAACCCACACTGAGCATCAGTGAGCAGGTCATTGCTGAGTAAGTGCCGCTTGATAGCACTGTCGACGATACCTTTCATCACTTTGCTGATGATTGAGGTAGGCTGATGGGGCAGGTAATTGGCCAGATTGGATTTGTCCTGCTCTTGTGGACAGGACATACCTGGGCAATTTTCCACTTTGTCGGGTAGATGCCAGTGTTGTAGCTGCACTGGAATAGCTTGGCTGGAGGCACAGCTAGTTCTGGAGCACAAGTCTTCAGTACTGCAGCCGGGATGTTATTGGGGCCCATAACCTTTGCTTTATCCAGTGCGCTTAACCGTTTCTTGATATCATGTGGAGTGAATTGAATGGGCTGAAAACTGGCATCTGTGACAGTGATGACCTCAGGAGGAGGCTGAAATGGATCATCCACTTCTGGCTGAAGATGGTTGCGAATACTTCAGCCTTGTCTTTTGCACTCACAAGCTGAGTTTCACCATCGTTGAGGATGGGGATATTCATGGAGTCACCTCCTCCCGTTAGTTGTTTAATTCTCCACCACCATTCACGACTGGATGTGGCAGGACTGCAGAGCTTTGATCTGATCCGTTGATTGTGGGATCGCTTAGCCCTGTCTATAGCATGCTTCTTCCACTGTTTAGCACGCATGTAGTCCTGTGCTGTAGCTTCCCCAGCTTGCCACCTCATTTTCAGGTACGCCCGGCACTGCTCCTGACATGCTCATCTACACTCCTCATTGAACCATGTTTGGTCACCTGTCTTGATGGTAATGGTAGAGTGAGGGATATGCCGGGCCATGAGGTTACAGATTGTGGTGGAATACAATTCTGCTGCTGATGATGGTCCACAGCGCTTCATGGAAGCCCAGTTTTGAGCTGCTCGATCTGCACCTCCACTTTAGCTACTGCCTTTAAGGCTCTAGAATGGTTCAGATTTCCTCCCCTTTGTTCTGTAAGGTGTTTGGTTTCCTCATCCTTACAAGGGTTCTTTGACTCTGGGTTTTACAGGAACAAAATGGTAGACAACACAAAGGTTTAGGTTCAACCCAAAACTGTTAGTTTATTAAAACCAACAAAACTCAGACAAAAAACCTGTTGCGATTTGACTGAAACTTACAATCACCCATCCGGCCGGTCATTACCGTTGTGGATTGTCGGCCTGGATCGGAGATGACCTGTCCCCGTCCTCCTTTATCTGACTGCAGCTGCCTACACAGCGCAAACCCCTTGTAGAGTCAACTGATACTTACAATCACCCGTCCGGCTGGCCGTGGCCGACGTCGATTGCAGGCTGGGGGCTGGAGATGACCGTCTTCCCTTCCTTCTTACACCTGGCAGTTGCTGTAGTCGGAGCTAGCTTCCGAGAGAGAGAGCTTCCGAGAGAGAGAGCTTCCCAGCGAAAGAGAGAGAGCTGTGGGTGTGGTTCCTTCTTATAGTTCTTTTAGTCACGTTGCCCCATGCTAGGCCTCCCCCAACCAGTTTCGGTTGTCGGTTGGCTGAACTGTCCGACATTCACACCTCATCAACCTGTATTCAATCACCGGAGGTGTACAGAGTTGTGAGATTGAAGATAACTCCTTATTTCCTCTCTCGCTTTCTGTAACGCATATTCAATGTGATTTCTATTACTGTTGATGGCCGGTTGGCTGATTGACTTGTGTATCTTCCATTCATGTCAGGAAGTCGATCGTGACCCCATTGTTTCAGTTAAACTCAGAGCATTGTCCAGATGTTAATTTTTCCCATCAAAACCAATCATGATTCAAGGCCTCACAGTTCAATGTCAATGTCCTTTTCAGAGTTAATCATGAGTCAAAGGTTTCATTGTCCAGTATCAATGTGTTCTCCAAGAACTGCAGACTTTAATGACTGGCACCTTTTCTGTGCCTCGAAGTTTAACCGTTTCATGCCCTTACCACTGGGCCAAACTGTTCCATGAAACTTACAGTTCATTGGCACCTGGTACACACCCATTGTGTGCTGCTGAGCCCCAAGAGGACGTTTAGGCACCAAGGGTTTACTTTTAATGGAGTCCACTTGTAGTGCGACCTGTTCACATTGTACTTGGTGGGGGGTGGGGGAGGGGGGCGTCCAGGGAGCAAAATCTTCCCTCGTGTTCCTCTAATGAGCCTGTTACGTCGCTTTTGTTTAACAAAATTGATTTTTTAAGTCTTGTATTTGCACACAATAAGATGAGGCGTGTTTGCACTGGGAAGCAGAACCCTTTTCGCCCTTTTGGATGTCAGCGTCAGTATTGAGTATTCCCAGGCGTTGTATAGCACAAGCCATATACGGAGAAAACCTCCCTGCACTTAGAAGATCACCCGTTAACTGCACCGGTGTACCGTTTACATTTCCCACAACAGCTAACCTTGTGGCAAAAAAAAGATACCAGCGCAGCACATGACACAGCTACTTGAACCCATTCTGATTGATCGAGAGGCACATCGCTCAAATCCTCGTTCAGGAGGTGGATCCTGCTCCCTACTGTTACCGCTGAGGGAACCCGTAGAGGTGTCAACCGTGGATCAGTAGTAGTACTCTTAGCTCCGAGTCAGAAGATTGTGCGTTCAAGTCCAGCTCCATCGGCTTGAGCACAAAATCTAACCTAACACTCCTCTGCACTCCAGACGGAGGTGCTGTCCTTTGGATGAGACGTTAACCCGAGGCTCCGTCTGTCTTCTCAGGTGGATGTAAAAGACCCCATTGCTGGATGTGGGACCTCACTGTGTGCAAATTAGCGGCCGTGTTTCCTACATTACAACAGTGACTACACTTCAAAAGTATTTAATTGGCTGTAAAACAGCAGACGTCCCGAGGTCGTGAAAGACGCTATATAACTGCAAGTCTTTCTTTTCTTTTATGTAAATCTCTCTGTGAGAGACTTTCAATTAGTCCTGTATTCTGGGCGGTTTTTCTTTTGCCATAGCCTCATACCCTAAGGAAGCAATTGCTTGGGTGGCTGCCCAGACTCATTTCTTAGGCAATTGGAGAGAAGAGATGTTAATGCCATCAAGTGCAGAGTGAATTGTAACATATGTCCCAAAGGAAAAGGAGACTTTGACACCCAATTTCCAAAGGTGTTTATTATTTTCTTCCTCGTGTACATCACACAACAACAACTTGAATTTATATAGCGCCTTTAACATAGTAAAATGTTAATTTGCTTTATAAAAGCAAAGAAACAGACCTTGAGCACAATAATTACAGCCTGCATATGATTACACTAATAAGGGTGCACAGGATTAGTCTGTGTTACTTTACCATTAACACGTTACTTCAAATTCTGTTGTATCTAATTATAACATGAGCTTTAGACAAGACACTACAACAAGCTGTGAAGCACAAGTGATGAATCTGATCCCCATGCAGGGCCCAAAGTGACGTAGACAAAGCAGGTTAGGTATTCATAGAATCATGTAATGATAGAGGACACAAGGAGGCCATTCGGCCCATCGCCGGCTCTTTGAACGAGCTATCCAATTAGTCCCGTCCTCCTGCTCTTTCCCCGTAGCCCTGCAAATTTTTCCCCTTCAAGAATTTCTCCGTTTTGAAAGTTATTATACAATCTGCTTCCACCACCCTTTCAAGCAGTGCATTCCAGATCATAACAACTCACTGCGTAAAAAACCTTTTTCCTCATGCTGCCTCTGGTTCTTTTGTCAATTACCTTAAATCTATATCCCCTGGTTACTGACCAACGTTTCCTCTAAGCTGTGCGGCTATCTGCCGGTCCCGTGCAGCCTGGGACTGTTTTTTTTCAATGTTAAATTTTGTGCATGCGCAAAAGTGTGAAAGGGCCACGCACCCAAAAAGAAATTAGGGGGAACATTGTTACTGACCCTCCTGCCACTGGAAACAGTTTCTCCTTATTTACTCATACAGAACCCTTCATAGTTTTGAATGTCTCTATCAAATCTCCCCTTAACCTTTTCTGCTATAGGGCGAACAAACCCAGTTTCTCTAGTCTCACTATATAACTGAAGTCCCTGGTACCATTCTAGTAAATCTCCTCTGCACCCTCTCTACAGCCTTGACATCCTTCCTAAAGTGTGTTGTCCAGAATTGGCCACAGTACTCCTGCTGGGGCCTAACCAGTGTTTTATAAAATTTAGCATAACTTCCTTGCTTTTGTACTCTATGGGCTGGATTTTGTCAATGGGGACGTGATGGAGGCGGGACTCCCACTTTTTGGGTTGTAGTCCCGCCTCCATCGACTTGTGGCCAACCCACTGTATTTTCCCTTGATTGACCTTGTTAAGCCCGCCCAGCGGGCTTTGCAGGCCAATCAAGGGTCCCTTGGATACAGGTGACGTCAGCCATTGAAATTTCATCTGTCAAGAGCTTTTGACAGATGAAATTTCAGCGTTTGACAGCTCTGTGAAGCTGTCAAACACTGACAATATGATTTCTAACGCGAGTCCCTGTACTTAGACTCAGTTAGAAATCAATCCAGCACAGAAAGCAGAGACTGCAGCTTTTGACAGCTCCGCGGCCATTCTGCTTTCTGTGCCGGTGAGCTGAGGGACTCCCGAGAACTGAAGGAAGGAAGCCTGCAGGATAAAGTTAAGGTAAGTACAAGTTCTTAAAACACTTTACACACACCAAACACACTTACCTCTGCACTCATGCACCTATCACTCACCTGCACACCGGACATCTCGACCCCTCCAAGCCCTCCAGACCGACGGTCCGCCTCGCTAAATCGGCGTGGTTCGGACCTGTCGGGAAGCCCACACTTCAGGGCTAAAAATAGGGATTAGGCAAAAAACTGCCTGTTAACTACCTGTTAACAGGCAGTTTATTGGCACTAATCCCCTTCCCGCCTCAAGGAGGCGGGTCCCAGCACTGGTCGGGTACCTGCCTCCTGTGAAACTGGCATGGAGGCGGGTTGGGGGCAGGATGGGTTCGGGACCCCTGAATCTGCTATTTAACCCCCCACACGCCTCCAAACCCGCCTCCATGGGTCAATGAAAATTCTGCCCTATGCCTCTATTGCTAAAGCCAAGGATCCCATATACCTTTTGAACAGCCTTCTCAACTTGTCCTGCCACCTTCAAAGACTTGTGTACCTACACCCTCAGGTCTCTCTGTTTCTGCACTCCCTTTAAAATTGTACCATTTAGTTTATATTGCCTCTCCTCATTCTTCCTACCAAAATGAATCACTTCACGCTTCTCTGTGTTAAATTTCATCTGCCATGTGTCTGCCCATTTCACCAATCTATCTATCTCCTCCTGAAGTCTGTTACTATCCTCCTCACTTTTTACTACATTTCCAAGTTTTGTGTTATCTGCAAACTTTGAAATTGTGCCCTGTAAACCCAAGTCCAGGTCATTAATATGTAATCAAAAAGAGCAGTGGTTGCAACAGTGACTCCTGGGGAACTCCACGGCATACTTCCCTCCAGTCTGAAAAACAACCGTTCACCACTACTCTCTGCTTTCTGTCCCTTAGCCAATTTCATATCCACACAGCCACTGCCCCTTTAATTCCCTGGGCTTCAATTTTGCTAACAAGTCTATTATGTGGTACTCTATCAACTGCCTTTTGAAAGTCCATATACACATTAATCGCACTACCCTCTTCATCCCTCTCCATTACTTCATCTCAGTCAACTGAGTCAAACATGATTTGCCTTTAACAAATCATTTATTAACCCAGATTTTTCCAAGTGCCCATTAAGTTCGTCTTGAAAATTTTCCCCACGATAGGCCTGTCGTGTCTGGGTTTATCGCTCTCCCTCCCCAAGACTATTTGTTCCAGGCAATGCCCAAACACATCATAGCAGAAAAAAAACCCTAGTAGTTAGGCAAGTTCAGTTATCTTTACCTATACAGTAACTTGCATTTATATAGCACCGTTAATGTCGAAAAGTGTCTCCAGGTGTTTCACAGAGGCATAATCAGGCAAAAATGGATGCCGAGACAAAGAAGGAGATATTAGGAGGGGTGACCAAGGAGAAATGCAATGGCTAAAACAATTTGGGAGGATAATGCTTACAGATGAGCTTGGAGCTTTATACTCCGGATGAAGCAGCTGAAGATGGTTGGGCCTAGGACACTGCCCTGAGGAACTCCTGCAGCGATGTCCTGGGGCTGAGATGATTGATCTCCAACAACCACAACCATCTTCCTTTGTGCTAGGTAGGACTCCAGCCAGTGGAGAGTCTTTCTCCTGATTCCCATTGACTTCAATTTTACTAGGGCTCCTTGATGCCACACTCAGTCAAATGCTGTCTTGATGTCAAGGGCAGTCACTCTCACCTCACCTCTGGAACTCAGCTCTTTTGTCCATGCTTGGACCAAGGCTGTAATGAGGTGTGGAGCCAAGTTGTCCTACTGGAACCCAAACTGAGCATCGGTGAGCAAGTTATTGGTGAGTAAGTGCCGTTTGATAGCACTATCGACGACACCTTCCATCATTCGCTGATGATTGAGAGTAGACTGATAAGGCGGTAATTGGCCAGATTTGATTTGTCCTGCTTATTGTGGACAGGACAAACCTGGGCAATTTTCCACATTGTCAGGTAGGTGCCAGTGTGGAAAATGTCTTCATGCAGTATTGTACGGAATGTTTTTACACTTAATCTTGATGTCCAACTGGAAAGAATCTTCACTTTACTGCCAGGATAACAAAAGAGACAGAACATTAGCCTGGTAATGGGCACATGAATAAAACACCTATGACTGCTTCATCTGCCTTGGAGTGGGGAACTGATGAATCTTTGTAAATAAAGCATGAGATTTGAGGGCTAAACACTATGCGGTTCATTTTAACTTTTGCCGATAGAGTAAAGCGAGCGATATTAGATTGGCCGCCCTGTTATACACCTCACATGATTTTCCTTTCTATCGCCCGTTTTACACTCTTGCCTAAAGTTAAAATGACCCCCAATGCATCTTGACATGAGCGAAACTATAGTTGGGAGTCTATTCAGTTTTAAATATGCATATACATTTCCTTACATGTCTGTCAGCCATTTTAATTTTAATTCTTGCCCGTGAAAGAATTAGGTTGTGTACAGAATGGATTCTCACTTAATGAGAAGCTGCGTTATGGAGCTGCTCCACTTCTGGCAACCGGGCCTGATAATGTTTGAAAGTAATCCCATTATTTGAATGTTTTCAATCATTCTGATCATGTTTTACTCGGATCTTTCCTCCTAAGTCCTGCAAAAAAAATCCTTTTGGAAGTTTTGCTCTCTATATAAGAAATCTTTAATTAGACATCCTATGATTACTAATTAATGGTGAAAAAGATCAGTTCCAGCAGCATGGTGATGATTGTTGGAAGGCAGTGCCAATATGGAGGATGTACTGTCAATTATTTTTACTACAGAGAGCAAGTTTTTCACAGAAAAAAAAAGGTAGTATTAAGAATTTTCAATATTCCATGGTTAGCAGATGAGAAAAGTACAGTTAATTTTAATTGGACAACCCTCTTGAATCTTCTGGCAAATGTTTTCTCATCGAGTGATTTGTTAAGGATCTTGCTTCTCTAAGGTCTTATATTGTTCAAATTGATCTTTTAAATAATTTTCATTCTCCTAATTCTTCCAAATTCTGCCTTTCCAGCAGCTTCATGTCTACCCTGGTTTGTTTCCATGTTACCTTTATCTTCTTGTCTTCCGTTTACTTCCTTGATTGTCTTAGTCTTGCTGTTTCATTAAAATGTCAGAGTCCATTTTAATCTGTGTCTTTTCCTTCCCTTCAGAGATTATAACATTATCTAGAAGGGAATTGAGTATTTGTAAATCAAAGAATATACAAAGATAAGGGGAAATGTCAAGGAAGTGAGATGAGAATAGATGTTACCAGTTGATGAGCTAGCACCAGCACAGATGCAAATGTCAATTGGGCTCCTCCTGTGCTGTAATTTCAATGGTTCCACATTTGGAGTGAAAATAATGAAAGAGCATGGAAGTGTGCATTAGCCAACAGCACTGAGCATGTAGGAGTGATTAGGAAGATGTGCGGTAGTTAATTAGTGGCAGCGTGTTATCTTATAAAGACGATGTATTCATAAAAATGTTGTCTCAGAGCAAGAGTTTAGGCTGTTTCCGTGGTAACATCTCTGAGGTGCAAGGAATGGAGAGCTGGGGGTAAAAAAATAATTGAAGTCTGAAAGTGAAAGCTGAAAGATGTGAAAAGAAACTGAAAGAACCAAGCAGTGGCGAGCTGGAGAACGACAATGTTGTCCAAACATTCAAATGTATGTTTGAAATTCTTGAAAAATATTCACAACTTTGTTTACCGTTGAGCCCTTCACAGAACAGCAGATTGTTTTTAAAGGGGCACGTCACGGAAAAAGGTGTTGGGGCAAATTTAACTGAAAATGAATGAGACCATGGAAATCATGTGAAATGTTGGCGTCGTGACAAAGCGTGTATGTCACCCTAAACAGCGAAACAGTGCTTCATGAGAGCAGGGCTCCTTGCATTTGTTTTGTTATTTTTAGGCAATTGGAATGCTGCAGAAAAGCTTCAAGTGTAATCTTCCTCACTTATTCACGTGCTCTGGGTTAGCAACACTCGAGATGCGATTGTGCTGCATTTCTCTCGGCCGACTTGATTTTTCAAAACAGTAAACCCTGTAAATCCTGCTGGAGCTGCAGCATTACATCCTGCTGCTGATAGCACAAGAACATGGTGTTAGTGATGTGGAGTAGAAGCCAATACCAGACGATAAGTTGCCAGTTCGTGCCACTAAACTATTCAGCTTTGCTGTGTCCTTGAGCTTTGCAGTTCTTCGATTTATGGGAATATTACAGTCAGTTTGAGGACGTTGTCCACATTTTAATGGACTCTCCTCATTAAGATCAGTTCAAGCTGAACCTCCAAAATAACATCAGTCCACTTACCCAAGCAATTGGCCTTGCTTTAGTTTCCCTTATATTTAATTGAGGATCCCATTTAAGAATATCATCAGTATTATTATTACTACAGTAAAATTCATTTCTAAGGCTCCGATGATGTAACATAGCCTTAAACATAACGGGGCAGAAATTCGGGTCTCCACGGGTGAGTACGCGCTGTGTACTCACCCGTAGGGCCACCGGAAGTGCCGGTTTCGCTCATGCACTGCGCATGCATGGGAAACCTGGAACTTCCGGTCTCGTGAAAGAAGGGGTTCGAGGGTCAACCGCGTGCGCCAGAGAGGCAGCGCGCACGCAGCGAACTTCGTTTTTTTTTTCAGGTTTCTCCGGGAAGGTAAGTACGGAGAAGCTGCGCAGGAAAAAAGGAGGCGCAAGGCCTGCTTTTAACAAGGTAAGTGGTGAATTAAGTAGAATTTAAACCTTTTTTCAACAGGTTTATCTTTTTTACATACTTTAAAGAAAGGTAAGTTTATTTTTAGCACCGTTAAAAACTGTAATTAATTTTTTCAAAAATTTAAATTTTTGTTTAAAGTAGTTAATTTATGTAATTTTTAGTTATTTTAAAAATGTGATGTTTTAAAAAAAATTTATTTGAAGTTTAAGTGAGGTTTTGGGGCCGATCTCTATTCATAGATTTGACAGGTCTTCCTGTCAAAATCTATGAATGGAGATTCCCTGCTCCGATTGGCTCTCCATGGCCCACGTGATCCCAGGGGACGCTTCGAACTAACTGCGCCCCTGGGATACGCAAGCACTGCGCGCCGGCAGCTGCAGGAGGCCCAGGAGCCGAAGTCCACGCGGGTCCGAAGCACAACGGCAGGCGCGGTAGGTAAGTGCGCGCGCGATTCTTGCACCCGCGGGAAGCCGGAGAGCCGAATTTCTGGCCCATTAGGTGGGGGAACTAATGTGTTTAAATACAGTCTATTCTACATAATTCAAAGTTATATTTTGCAGTAAAAAATGTGAATTATCCAGTCATTTGAATTAAGCAATGTTTAGAACACAGCAAAGTGGGACGAGAGAGCAAGATATTTGAATTGTCAGATAATTTGAATTAAACAATTTTGAATTAAGAGGCATATTCAGAGTGTTTTACTGTGAGTCTTTAAAGCATCCTGGCATAACTGTGAAATATTTGAAGTTCATTTTATCTTTAATTCGGAAACAGCAATTTTAATGTTGTAACTCACTCATAACCAGCTGTGGTTCTATAGTTACTTCAGGTTTACTTTTAATTGTGATTGGGATATATGTGAATCTAGGCTCAAAATCGGAATAGACATGAGTAGGGCTACCTCGCCCAAGCTGTCAGGATTTAGGCGACTCCTTGAAAGAAATTTTGGGGAGGGGAAACTTACGATTGACAGTACAAGAACTCTGGACTGGGTCCTGCCAGAACACAGGGAAGAGGATGTTTATGGGTGAAAAACTGCGATTATCCACAATTGGGGTTGTGTCAATGGTTAGAGACTGGTGGAACAGTCCATGGATGGATTGGTGAACGACTGATGGGAATGCTGACAGGTGGAATGTGAAGTGAGGACAGGTGATGCAAGCTATGTATTCGAACTGGCCATGATTTGGAAAGCAATAGATTGCAGACTGCCTGGTAGAACAGATAGCAGGGTGAAAAGAGTTGGTACCATGTTTGAGTTTGACAGACTTGGGCTAATTTGGATCAAGCGGAATAGCAGATCTTGTGAAGATGTTCGAGATAATGACCTGGAATAATTTAAGAACCAATTGGATAAGGCAACTTTTTTTATATTTGCTTATGGGATCTGGGCGTCGCTGGCAAGGCCAGCATTTATTTCCTATCCCTAGTTGCCCTTGAGAAGGTGGTGGTGAGCTGCCTACTTGAACCGCTGCAGTTCGTGTGGTGAAGGTACTCCCACAATGCTGTTCGGGAGGGAGTTCCAGGATTTTGACCCAGCAACGATGAAGGAACGGCGATATAATTCTAAGTCAGGATGATGTGTGACTTGGAGGGGAACTTGGAGGTGGTGGTGTTCCCATGCGGCTGCTGCCCTTGTCCTTCTAGGTGGAAGAAGTCGCGGGTTTGGGAAGTGCTGCCGAAGAAGCCTTGGCGAGTTGCTGCAGTGCATCTTGTAGATGGTACACACTGTAGCCATGGTACGCCGGTGGTGGAGGGAGTGAATGTTTAAGGTGGTGGATGGGGTGCCAATCAAACGGGCTGCTTTGTCCTGGATGGTGTCGAGCTTCGAGGGGACTTATGGGCTATTCACGATGGATGAAGAGCCAAATGGCCCTCCTTATCCTTAATTATTTTGTCACTCAGAAAAACTATTGAACATTTTCAGATCATGTGAATATAAACGTGGATACTAAAACGAACGTCAAACCTTATAGAAATTTAGTGATTATTCCCTTATATCTAATTCCCATAAACAGGTGGATGATCTGAAAGCTAAACTGGCTGCGCAGGAAGTTGAGCTCAAACAGAAAAATGAAGATGCTGACAAGCTGATTCAAGTAGTTGGAGTTGAAACAGAGAAAGTAAGCAAAGAAAAAGCCATTGCAGATGGAGAAGAACAGAAGGTGGCTCTCATTGCTGAGGAAGTTACCCGAACGCAGAGAGACTGTGAGGAGGATTTAGCAAAGGCTGAGCCTGCCCTTGCTGCAGCTCAGGAAGCCCTCAACACTCTGAATAAGGTAAGAGTTTAAAGGAATTCAAAAGAAAAATAACAATTTGTAATTACTTAGTGCTTTGAATGTAGAAAAACGTCTCAAAGCACTTCACAGAGTCGTAAGGAAGAAAACGAACACCAAACATTAGAAGTGTTGACCAATGACGTGCGTGAGCCTGGGCAATTACTGACAAGTGACTACTTGACCATGGAGACATTATTATTAAACGCAATCTGAATTCCCCTCTCCCTGAGACCAGTTGAAAACCCCCAATCATTGCCCAAGCTGTTCTCCCAGTGTCTTGGCCAACAACAGTCCGAAAACAGATTATCTGATTATTCACTCTTTTGCTGCTTGTGGTACTTTACTGTGTGAAAATTGACTGACCTGTTTGTGCATGTAACAGCAGTGATAGCTCTTTAAAAAATAATCCATTGGTTGTAAAGCACTTTGGGAGATGCTAAGAACATCATAAGTCACTATATAAATACAAGTTCTTTGTTTCTTTCTAACGGGTACAGACCAACATTTTATGTAATCCACTGTTTGAGTACAATGTTGATGGAGAGATATTATGACTACAGTTTTGTCTCTCCATGCTGTAGCATGAAGATTACACCAGGAATGGTTATTTTGTTCTTTATTCTTCTGCACAACATGCACATTATATGATAATACACCTTGCGACACTTTCCAGCATCTACACCATTCAGCATCTCCTATACCAAGAAGTGGTAGTTGTACCAAATGCACATAACTGCTTGACTAATCTACTGGAATTTTTTGAGGATGTAACTGGGAAAATAGATAAGGGAGAACCAGTAGATGTGGTGTATTTGGACTTTCAAAAGGCTTTCGATAAGGTCCCGCATAAGAGATTAGCGTGTAAAGTTAAGGCACATGGGATTGGGGGCAAGGTATTGACTTGGATAGAGAACTGGTTGGCGGACAGAAAGAAAAGAGTAGGAATTAATGGGTCTTTTTCCAAGTGGCAAGCAGTGACTAGTGGGGTACCGCAGGGTTCGGTCCTTGGACCCCAGCTATTCACAATATACATTAATGATCTAGATAAGGGAACTAAATGTAATATCTCCAAGTTTGCAGATGACACAAAGCTGGGTGGGAGTGTGTGCTGCGAGGAGGATACCGAGAAACTCCAGGATGATTTGGACAGGTTGGGTGAGTGGGCAGAAGCATGGCAGATGCAATATAACGTGGATAAATGCGAGGTTATCCACTTTGGTGTCAAAAACAGAAGGGCAGACTATTATCTGAATGGCAATAGATTGGGAGAAGGGGAAGTGCAACGAGACCTGGGTGTCCTTGTGCACCAGTCGCTGAAGGTAAGCATGCAGGTGCAGCAGGCGGTGAAGAAGGCAAATGGTATGTTGGCCTTCATAGCGAAAGGGTTTGAGTACAGGAACAGGGATGTCCTGCTGCAGTTGTACAGGGCCTTGGTGAGACCACACCTTGAGTATTGTGTGCAGTTTTGGTCGCCTTATCTGAGGAAGGATTTTCTTGCCATGGAGGGAGTTCAGCGAAGAGTCACAAGGCTGATACCTGGGATGGCAGGAATGACATATGAGGAGAGATTGGGTCGATTGGGCTTATACTTGCTGGAGTATAGAAGAATGAGAGGGGATCTCATCGAAACATATAAAATTCTGACAGGTCTGGACAAACTAGATGCAGGAAGAATATTCCCGATGGTCGGAGAGTCCAGAACCAGGGGTCATAATCTAAGGATAAGGGGTAAGCCATTTAGGACAGAAATGAGGAAGAATTTCTTCACCCAGAGAGTGGTGAACCTGTGGAATTCTCTACCACAGAAGGTAGTTGAGGCCAAGTCATTAAATATATTCAAGAATGAGTTAGATATATTTCTTAAAGCTAAAGGTATCAAGGGATATGGGGAGAAGGCAGGTACAGGGTACTGAGTTTGGATGATCAGCCATGATCTCATCGAATGGCGGAGCAGGCTCGAGGGGCCGAATGGCCTACTCCTGCTCCTATCTTCTATGTTTCTATGTAAATTGAGGGAATATCACAGTTTCTCCCGTAGGCCTTTCCCAATTTATCGTATTTTAATTTCTCTTGAAGCAGGGTATAAATCCTCTTACACTGAGTTAAATAATGTAACAGTAAATTGTGTTTCAATTGCTGATGTGCTGGAAATTTGATTTATTTCGATGCTCTTAGGAAGATAAAATGCAGCCTTTTGTCTTGGCAGGGCGATAATTATCGAAGTCAACATCTTTTGGATGTTTCTTGAGCTGATGTTAAATCAATTGAATTCGATTTACAGCCCCGAGTGATTTCATTGACAATTCATGCCATGGGAAGAAGAATAGGCGGGTTTCATCTTAAATAGCCGTGGGAAAAGATCTGTGCTGTTCGTAAACAATATAGAATGCGCGATAGCTCTGTGGGGTGAGCACTCAGACGCAGCCGATCTCAGAAGATGTTGAAGTCTCTGACGTACAAGGGCATACTGTGTTGTAATAACAGCAAAAAATGCTGGAAACACTCAGCAGGTCAGGCAGCAGCCGTGGAGAGAGAAAAACCAGAGTTAACGTTTCAGGTCTGAGACCCTGCGTCAGAACTCCGACCTGAAACGTTAACTCTGTTTTTTCTCTCTCCGCGGATGCTGCCCAGCCGGCTGAGTGTTTCCAGCATTTTCTGTTGTTATTTCAGATTTCCAGCATCCGCAGTATTTTGCTGTTGTATACCGTGTTGTCAGCCTCCTTTCCAATGAAAATGATTGACGAATGCCCCCAAGGGAACTATTTTATAGGACAGTGAAAGTATAAAACATCAAAGACAAGGTAGCGCATGAGCTCGCCAACTTCTTCAGTGGTAACTTTCCTTAAAAAAAAATGTGTTACTCTACATCCCTCTAACTATGGGCAGTAGAAATCTATACACACACACACACACACACGACCCCATGTTTTGGTGTAAATGTGTGATCTTAAGCACGATAGGATATTACAGAATTGTTCAGGACCATGATGTTTTAGATTGCAGTGAATGGGAGTGATTTAAAAGAAAAATCGAAACCAAATTTAATTTTAGGGTAAGTAGGTGTTAGCTGCTCTTTTGAAAATAATGTAGATGGTCCAAGTGCGAGTCAGAAATTGATTTTTATTATTCATTGGCAAGATGTTGTGGCAGAAATGTGTCTGATTAAAATAACAGAATACCTTTTTTACCCAAATTTCACACATTTGACATCATTGCTTAATTTGCATTTCCACAGCCTTTCTCGTTAGGCCCTAATTTTCTTGTTCGGCCGCAGTTTTCATGTAAAATGGGTTTACTTAATTAGAAAAGGTTTCAGAAGCACTAAACTAGGTCAGTTATACAGGGATTGTCACAAGTTTGCTGATCATTTGTTTCTGATTCCCTTAATCTTGTTAGAATCAGCTGCCATTGGACACAGTGGGTACTCAGCAACTTCACAGCTAACAAGCCGTTCGAGGTTTGTGTTACCACTAGGGGGTTTCATTGCATTACATTTGATGACTCATGTTATATAAAATTCAGACTATAGCTCCAGTCTTCAAAGCGACCCATTCAGATTGATAACTCAACAACCTGACTCTATTAATGCTTGAGTGCAAAGAAAAATCCATTCAGTTTCACTTGCAGCCTTGTTTTCCCTCCAGAACAACCTGACAGAATTGAAGTCCTTTGGCACACCTCCCTCGGCAGTGAGTAATGTCACAGCTGCCGTGTTGGTGCTCACAGCGGTTGGAGGCAAGATACCCAAAGACCGCAGCTGGAAGTCGGCAAAGGTCATGATGGCAAAGGTAGACGGGTTCCTCGATTCCCTGATCAACTTCAATAAGGAGAACATCCACGAGAGCTGTCTCAAAGCTATTCAGCCATACATGCATGACCCTGAATTCAACCCAGAGTTTATTGCATCCAAGTCTCTTGCTGCCGCTGGCCTTTGCTCCTGGGTTGTCAACATTGTGAATTTTTATGAAGTCTATTGTGATGTCGAGCCTAAGCGGCAAGCTTTGAGCAAAGCCAATGCAGAATTAGCTGCTGCCCAGGACAAATTGACAATTATCAAAGCCAAGATAACTGTAAGTATCAAGAAATGACGTGGTTTGCATTTGTCACAGTGCCCTGTATGTTTTCCCTGATGTACACAGACTGCAGTAGTGCATTCCTAGTCAAAGGTACCTCATTAATATGGAAGATTCATATGGATGTTATGTAAAACTATTGAACGCACAGTTCTAACCATTAATAGAGGCCACTTGAAGATCTCCACATCGTCGGAAGATTGTACCAGATACCGTGCACATATCTTTCAAAATGAGCACTTTCTGTACTATTGAGGCAATATTGAAGGGCTTTCAATTATGGTCCTCCGTAAAGTGTTAAGTTTTGAAATACATGAAACATTTTAACTTCAGCACTTTAATCACCCAGCAAATGATGTAATCTTTCATGGCAAAAAGCCCGGTCATAATAAAATGTACTGACCTCTTAACACAGAATCATACAGCACAGAAAGAGGCCATTCAGCTTATCGTACCTGTGCTGGTATTGTTAATTATATCTGTAATTGCTTTAAAAGGGAAATGGGGAGGGGAGACAACTATGACCTTTGATGCAGGCCAAGTCATAGGGCTAAAAATGTTATTTGGATTAATTCAATTACTAAACTCAAAATTTAATTGGACAAAATAATCTAAATGTTATTCATGAAAGATGTTTAGCAAGCTGCAGTTTAGTTTCCCAGAAATGTAAGGCAAGATTGAGGCAAAAAAATAATAATAAGCAGCTTCTTTTCTAGCGGTGCGCTGCTGTTTATGTATTGATCTAATATTGATCGACATCTGTTTTCTTGTTCTTTAATAGCAACTGAATGAAAACTTAGCTAAACTAACAGCGAAATTTGAACAGGCCACAGCAGATAAACTGAAATGCCAACAAGAAGCTGAATCGACTGCACGGACCATCTCCCTTGCCAATCGACTGGTGAGTTTCAGTGTCCCGCAAACATTTCTCTAATCACTGGATGTAGTTGGCGGAGCATTAACCATAGCTGGTGCTGGACAGCATTGACAGAATGTGTTCACATTGCAACATTAACATTACTGTCATCCTGCAAGTACCCATTTCACACATGTACCTGCTCTGAGAATGCGGCACTGAGTTATACTGTCCAGCCCGCACCACGTTGTACCCAATCAAAGCAGAGCTCTGTGAATGCCTAATGATACATATGAGCAGAGTTCTGCTAACTGGTGTCTGAACGCTGGTGAAATCTTCAATGTTAGTAAAAACATTCACACAGCATTACCAATGAAATGCTAAAGAATGACCGGCACATGACCCGGGACCGTTTTAAAGTTTAAAAGCACACTTTAAGGCTTGATTTTAACTCCAGATGGATTCCTCGCTCGGGCCCGAGTTAATTAGTGTCGGGTCTCAGTAATGTCAATTTTACCACAACGTGCATATGTAAAGATGGACCCTGTTGGCTCCGGGCGCGTGTCCTTGCTGACTGCTCAGGAGAGCAAGTTAAAATTGCAGATGTTGCGATCATGGCGGCTTTTGGACAGGTAAGAGCCAGGGCGATTTTAACCACCCACCCGCCAGGTTTCTGCTGAGCGAGTAGGGTTAAAATTCCCCCCTTTTTGTGTCTGTTACAGTAATACTAAAGACGATCTGAAGATGAAGTGTTGTGAGACAATCCACTCACAGCATTTCTGAAGTATAACTGGCACAGACCTCCAGTGATTCATCCACATTAGCTTTCTGATTTAAGGTTTTAGACCCTGTAATATCTCTGTATAGCGACGAGTCAGATATAAACAACCTGATGAAAAGATCAGTAACATTTCCTGTTGTTATTTTGCAGGAGTTTTCAGGATTTTTTAAAAATTGGATTTTTTTTTTTGCTTGGACAGTTTCATTGCTATTCTTATCAACAAAGAAACTGCAGGAAGAAAATTGTTATTAGGACTATCGAGTTGAGTGCCAATTCTTAGAATAGTCGGTAAAGTGAGTGGAAAATGTCAGTTGTAGTATTAAGCAGGGATGTTATGATCACATCAACGTTTTCACGCACATTCGAGACTAGAAGAAAATGTCTCTTCATGCCCTTAATCAAGGTAAGCATTGGTAATGACTACAATCAGCAATTGCCTCGAAAGTAATGATCACCAATACTTTTCTGAATCTTGTCCAAGCCTATGAGCAGAGTTATTCTAAATGTGGTCAATGCAACCACACCTCACTTCAATGATACAACCTTAGTTACAGCAGTGGAACAAATGCAGAAGTAGGTGAGCTGTATTTAGAAGTAGAATTGACCACTGGCTGAATCGGTTAGTTGTGCCCTGCATAATAGTTTCTTATAAGAATAGGTCTCATCTGTGTAACTATTGTTATCTGGGGGAAAAAAATGTGTAATGAAAATATCCCAGCAAATAACTACAACTTGCATTTGACTAGCACCTTCACTCTGATAAACATCTGAAGGCCATTCATAAAGCATGGACATTAATCAGTAATCGAGGAGTTAAGAGATGATCAAAAGTATGGTTAAAAACAAAGGTTTTGAGGAGGCTTTAAAGGCAATGAGAGGGTTAGGACGGGAGACCCAGGGAGTAGGGCTGAGTCATCGGAAGGAAAGGAGAGGAGGTGGGGGGGGGAACGTCAGCAATGCACAGCAGGCTGAGCTCAGAAGACCAAATGGCACAGGCTAGGATGTACAGCTGGAGGACGTTGCAGAAGTAGGGTGGGGCAAAGCCATGGAGAGACCTGTAAACACGGAAAAGGATTTTGAATTGCAGGGTAGCAAACCCGGAGCTCGAGAAGTTGGTGAGGAGTGTGTCAGTGAGGTTGAGTCTTGAGCTGATGAAGGTGTGGTTTAGCGTTCAGCAATGGTGAGGTGAGTTAAGGACAAAGGTGGGCAGAGCTAGAAGTAAGAGATCTTTGTAATGAAGTTTCAAGCTCAGTTCAGGGCCAGCTGGGATACCGAGGTTGTGTACAATTGGTTAAGCCTGAGCAAGTAGCTGGGGAGGGGGGTAGAGTTGGGGAGAAAGAGTAGAGGTTTGGCACAAGCTGAGTGGCATTGGTTGTTCAATATTCAATGAGATAAATTTCTGGCTCATCCATTCTTTAATGCCATAAAAGCAATTGCACAAAACCGAGCTGATTGTGGAATCGAGGTTGGTGGTGGGAGATGGTTGTTATCAGCACACACGAAACTGAATCCATGCCTTTGGGTAATGTCTCCAAGGGGCAGTATGCAATATAAGTAAAAGAAAGGGCCAAAGATGGAACTTTGAGATACCCTGGAGGTGACCATATGGAGGGCAGCAGTAGAAGCAACTCCTGGAGATGTGCTAGCTACATTGGGTAGGTGGGTGTGTAACCAAGCAAAGGATAACCATATATAACAACCTGCATCTCAGTCCCAGATTATATGCTGAAACTGAGTTTACTGACTCAGTTATGGCATTGAATTAATTGGGACAAACTTTGATTTGATAAGACTAACAAATAGAAGCTGAGACGAATTGCAGTTTAGACGTATGTATGGAGTTGTGGCAAATTCTCATTTTCTCTTGGGATCCAAAATCTTACATATGACATTTAATAGGTCGCATTGTCCATCATTAACCTCCAGCTTTTATCTATGTGTTTTCAAGTTAAAGATACACCTTCACCATCAGAACCTCTTTAAAATCAAATGGTAAATAATTATGATGAACTTGCTCCTTTTGTATTGGTCAATTATGTGCAAATACTGATTGGAATACTGAAAGACTTATTGAGCTCTAGAGTGCTAAGTATCTGAATTGATTCACATAGTAGATTTGGAATCATCACTGATTGTAAGACACTCCAACACCTTATCACAGAGGCTTTGATTTCTCCACCATCAGGACCTCCGAGGGATGGATCCATAACAGGCCTTGTTACATCACGGGGGTTGGTTTGTGCTCATCCTGTGTTAAATTGATCCTGACTTCATGCAGGTCCCATTGCAGCAGTGTATCTTCCCTTTTTTAATCAGTCTTCTCACACACACGGTACTTTATCACGCTTAAGGAAGAGTCTAAGCAAGGTGTCTAGAAATGCCCCTAGAACATGCATTGAACAGCATCTCCTGACAATTTCAGCCTGGTCTTCCTTTACATCCATATCCTTTAACTTTCCTTTCATGTGTAGCCCCCCGCCCTTCTCGGTGAAAACCGCTCTGGGTTTTACTGCCATGGTACAGTTTCTGGAGATTCATCTGAATCATTTTGCTGATGATCATCCATGGCTAGACTTTGATATCTGTGGTCACACAGCATCTCTACCCAGCAGGCCACAATTCTGGAGACAACTTCTTTTCTCCCTCAGGCGCAAACTTAAAATCTTTCTTTCCAGGAACTTTTGTACCTTCCCGGCTCTCCATTGTTTTCTCCAATGATTGTTATAAAGTGACCTCTTTGAGCAGGCATTTCTAAGCTATTTGGCACTCATACACCATATATAGCAATTAAAAATAATTGACAGTCATAGCCATGTGTAGCAGTGTCAGATAATTGACAGCGAGCCTGAACACTCGCTACTCCTCCTCAAATTGGACACCCTCTTCCACATGGTTGCTTGTGATGCCTCCTGGACTCCTCGCCTTCTTGCGGACTGACTTTCATAGAGGGCATTTCTGCATCCTCTCTTGCCGTTCTCACTGATTTGCATTGCCACATTGTCAAGTGGGCCTCAATACACCTTCCTCCCTCCACCAGCACTCAAAGTTGTACAGCCCACAGCTGCGCCAACATACTGAGAGTTACTAATGTTGCTTGTGCTTGTGCGACTAATCACGGTGTTATTGGTGATTCAGCACAGTGATTGCAAGGCTTTTCTGACTGCCACTCAGTTGTGCATTAAAAATAACACATCCTCGACCCACAAATGTGCGATGTGTGTTCCTGCGGGTGCGGATAATTCTTTGCTAAGTCTTTAGTTTGAAGATGGTTTCTGGTGGCGAAGATTCTGTAAAATCCTCTACTGGAACACGAGGGAGGAGGGGCAACGTTCATTTTGAGCATGCATCGGGTGGGTGGCAGGCAGAGTGATCCCACCCCCCTGCCTGATGTCACTGGCTGCTGGCCCAATCGGTTTGCGTGATCGTAGCCTCATTTAAATAAAATCGGTCCGCTGCCGGTGCTAAACAAGTGCTGACGGGCAGCTCATTGTTTAGTGGGGCTAGGAGGGAGACAGGAATTCCAGCAGCTCCTCTCCATATCCAAACCTGCCGGGAGACCTGAAGGAGTGGAAGGTGATAGTTTGGGGTTGCGCGGAAGGATGAGCAGCAGCTGGGATGAATTTTTGTGGGGCCAGCTCCTCCCGGCCCGACAGAAATCGGCAAAATCATGGTTTCCAAGTGGTCTCCAGCGGTGCCTTTAAGAACCGACAGTTTGACCGCACTCTGCCGAGCTCTACTGGGCAGGGCTTGCGCCGCGCGCAGTGGCCTAGAAATTTGTTTAGTCCAGTTTTCAGGCGCCAAATGGGAATGCTCCTTTCCTCCTAAGATGGAGGCCCGAGGATTGCAAGAAATTTGTCCTCGAGCCTCATCGATGTGAACTGCTGCTGTCTGTCGCGCTTCCACAGGCAGCTCTGCCAACCGAAGAATTTTGGGCCACCTGTCTGGCCAGCAGCAGCCCACAGGTAAGTCTTGGTGCGGCGAGTGGGGGGGCCTTTTTGGTGGTGGCCGCTTGCTAGGTCGCATCCATGCTTGAAGAATGTGAATGAAGCAGGCCTGATGCTCCGCCCAGGACAGCCCAATTTCCCTGAGCGGTCCTAAAACAGGCGTCAGGCCCCTCATTAGCATATTCTAAAATATTAACATCTATTTAGGTGTCCACTCCGGACCCCTAAAAAAATGGCCCTGCCCAATTTCAGGCTGAACTGCTTTCAGGTCCTCGGGGCACAGGACGGTGGTTCCTAAACTTGGGCTTCGTTGCGCCCGTTGTACGTCAAATGCCTCCCCCACTCTGACCACTGGAAGCCCAAAGTTACATCGATCTCAAATACATCATAGGGCCCCGATTTAAATACATGCATAAGGGGGGACGCGGCTTCAGGTGGAAACCTGGGAAAAAGGGGTGGTACAGGGATGAAAATCGCCCCCTGTATGTTTACTGGATTGTTAACACATAATAGTGTGTTGTCCTCTTGGCTCACCATCCCTCAGCACATCGCTTTTAAAATCCTCCTCATAGTCTTCAAATTCCTCCACTGCCACACCACTCTCTACAACCTCCTCCAGCCCCATATCCCTGCTTGCACCCTCTGCTCCTCCAACTCTGGTCTATTGTGTGTTCCACTCTTCCCCTGCTCTATCACTTGTAACCCCCTAATCTTGGTACATCTCTTCCCATCTTCAAAGGCCTCCTAAAAAACCTACCTCTTCAACAGCAACTCAGCCATCTCCCTAAAGACCCTCCTGCTCCTGATCAGGTCTGACCCCCCCCCCAACTATGAAGTACCTTGGGATGTTTTGCTACATTAACAGTAGTATATAATTGCTTCATTGATTTGAGACGTTTGGTGTTTAATTAGGGTCCAATGAGATATGTCAAAGTCTTATACAATTGTATATCTTAGAAAAATGGAACGATAATTCAGTGAAGAGTCACATGGTGCTTGATGCCACATTAAAACAAATCGCTTGGCCACTGCCAAGAAGGGGTGAATTCAGGTGATCGGCACTGAATCACAGCAGGATATTATGTTCCTATATAACTTATAACGGGGTTGAAATGTGCTGACAGAGTAGAAAGTACACATGATCAAAAAAAAGGAGCTAGCCCCTTGTGTCCTTTTAATTCTGTCAGCCTACTGTTCTGTCAGCTCCTTTAAGTCGAATTACTCTGTATAGTGCACCATGCTCAGATTGTGACCACAAATTTAAGGTCTTCTGGGTGATGGATGAACAATCTCGTTCCAGTGGGAGCATTTGTCCCAAATGAATAATGGAGATCATAAGCTCTTTTTTACTCACAGTTATGAGTCTGCAGCAAAAAGCTGTTGCTCCTCATTTCCAAAAGGTCGCAATTAAAGATGTTATGATTGAAACTCTTCCTCAGTACAGCTGCAAGCACTTTGATGAGATTGGTGTTGAACAAGAGATGCCTTGCAAATGCTTCTGAATTACATTGACCTAATCAAGGCCTGACTGGAATTCTCAAGGGCTCTTTTGATACTGGTAAAATTCATATTGATAAACACTTAACTAATACGCAATGAATATTATTATCCTTTTATAGCCATTGGTTAGCACAGAACAAAATTGCTTTGAAAATTTCTTTAAGTTCAACAGATTTGCAATTTTGGGCAACTTAGTAAAAGAACACCATTTTTGATTATGGATGCAGGAGTGTCTAACACACTGAATAATAGGAACTCTGGACAAGAGGCTCAATCATGCAATTCAGGTTAAGTTCAATTAACATCATAAAAGTCTATTGACGCAACCATTCATTTACTAATACATTGTGAATGAACTAGATTTTATATTTTTAATCACATCTATTATTACATTATCTTGTATTTTTAAAAAATCATGTAATGTTTAAGTTTCATTCTTTTTTGACCCCTTAATATAAATCGGGGGGTCAATATGGTCTCCTGGACTTGTTCCCATCACTTAAAGGGGTCGAAGAAGAACTTGCCCCATCTTTTGCCTAATTGGCTTGGCTTTTATCTGGTTTTTCGCCTCTCCCAGGAGATTACTTGGGTAGGGAGTGTATGAATTGTGATGCATAAGGCATGACAACTGCATGGGATAGGCTAGATGGACCAGTAGGTCTTTACCAGTCCATCATTTTTGTATGTTCATACGAGGGTTTTTTTTAAAAGACAAAGACAGCCTTGTTACGAGGCTATGCTTGGGGACCACGCAGAAAGTATATGATGGTAAAGGGTGCTTAGAGAGAAGATTGGTTTTATAGTTTCTTTGTTAACAGAAACAGTAATGTGTGTTAGAAAGGAGCTACTAGTCCACATAATTAATTTATATTAGTCAACCTTCTAAGGTGTTGCTCACAATAAGTAGGAGGATGCGGTCTCTCTATTACCTGTCTCTGTCAGTTCATGTTGCTTTTTTTTCTCTCTATTCTGTGCATCTCTGCATTTCTCTATTGCATTGCCCTCTGGGCTCTTCAACTTCCTTTGCTCTCTTTTTTTGCTTCTTTTCTTCCCTTTTGGGTGGGTGAGGTGATGGGGACAGGAGCTGCTGAGGGCTGCAGCTTGCATTTTCCAGTAGCCGATAGGTGGAAAGTGAAACTTGTAGTTCTCAACAGTTCTCTACATATCTCGTCACAATTCACCCCTACCCCTTGCTCCCATCACCTCCCTTTCCCACCAACCCTTCTCCACAGTTTCCTCCTATCATGCCCCCAAACCCTTCCCCTTCATTCGCTACATTCCTCCCAACCTCACTTGCTGTTCACCCCTCTGCCTCCTCTGCCCTCAACCCTCACCAGTGATTCCTCCTTACCCCAAACACCTGCAGTCCTGCCCCCCCCCAATCATCCTCACCATTCCCTCACTTACTCCCACTCAGTCTCAGCCAGCAGTCACTTCTCCTTGAATCCATTCCTTACACACTCAGCTCCTACCCCCTGTTTTATCCTTCACATCCCTCAACTCATATTGTCTCCCCTCCACCAACGTCTCCTATCCCTCTGAGCCCCATTCATGTCCATTACTGGCTTAATCCCAATGCCCTCTCCTCACCAATCTCATTCTAAATCCCCTTCTTCCTACCATCCTCACCCAAAATCCCCAATCGCTGATACTGCCTCGCCCCCACCCCACCCCCCAACTTTAGTGAAGGTGCAATTTAATTTTCTAAATGGCTTATCGCACTTTAGATAGTTTATTGCTGGTAAACTGATGAAGAAGGAGCTCATTTGGGGACCAGGAGGAGGGCACTAGGCCCAATGGGCAAATGGCTTAGACGTCAGGCTGTGGGGAACCGGGTGGCTGAACATCTGAATTGGAGCCAGGCAAGGGCAGGAAGGAGGCTGGGAAACCTAAGCCAGCCGGAGTCCCGAGGCCCTGTGTCAGGGAAGACCCGCTGAGACATGGAGGCAGCTGAAAGAAAGCAGTGGCGCAGTAAACAAAATAAAAATGCACGTAAAATGGGCTAATCAAGTGTGCAAATAAAATGTGTACGTTTAAATAAACTTCAAATAAAATGTACCTGCTGGAAAATAATAAATGTTTAGGAAATTTAAAAGAAAAAAGAGCTTACCCATAGTGCCACCAAGAAAAAACAGATCTGGGAGACCGACCTTGGAAGGGCAAGAGTGCCACCTGGCTTTCGGAGGCCTGAAAGGGAAGTCGAACAACATTAATAGCAATATATTAATCCACTCATTGTAAAGCAGTTTTATCGTGTCCTGAGGAAGTGATGAGGCATTATATAAATGCAAATCTTTCTTTCACATTTTGATTTCTTCACAGAATCTTATACAAACTGTACAGTTTTCAAGCACTTTTCAGTTTAACAGCAGTTCCAGATATTACACCGAGGCGTAACTGCCAAGTGTGATAAAAGTGTGACACAGGAAGTCCACAAGACTTCTAGTGATGGTCAGAAGGCTGGGTTCCGAGAATTAAGCAGGAATATTTTCTGGAGTGCTATACGCAAACTCTGAAATAACTTTTTAAAAGTTCAAATTTGTATTGGGTGATGTATTTGGTTCCAATCTTCAAAAGAGGTTCAATAGATTTTTCGATGTTTTTGCCTGTAGGAATGTAGGTTATCTTTTACTCAGAATTTCTCAAGCAAAAGCATTTTGATTTAACTGAGTTGTTAAATACACCAACAATAGTACAGTTTTGGATGGTTGTATTCAGCTGGCCCTCCTTTACAGGCAGAAGTGATGTGCAGTTCGTTGATTTATAACCTAAGTCTACACATGCATAAAAACATGCATAGTGGGTGCTTTATCCAATACATCACACTGCCTGTGTCACCCTTCAGATGGCACACCTGTATCTATGTAAATTTCTTGCAGCTGATTGACTGACATTTCACATTCATGATATGACAACAAATTACAGTTGAATATTGCGGGGATGTGCAACTCAAATATGAGGGGAAAACAACAGGGATCTACAAATGACATAGGAAAGAAATAAGTCAAGCGTAAGGAGTTAGTAAACTCTACCAAAAAGTAGAAAGGTGAACCATGAGATTACTCCAAAAAATTTTGGGGCTGCTATTTTGCTTTCTGTGATAGATAGTAGATTGGCGGTTAGGATCAGATCAGCCATGATCTTATTGAATGGCGGAGCAGGCTCGAGGGGCCGATTGGCCTACTCCTGCTCCTATTTCTTATGTTCTTATGTTCTTATGTTCTCCACCAAGCTGTAGACTTATTACCGGAAACAAGGTTTTTTTTTCTTGTATTCTCTTTTTGCAACTCTTACTACTTTCTTTGTGTCCCTTTATGGTTCTTTATGTCTCTCCCAGCCCACGGGATCTCCACTATTCTTTGCATCTGTGTAAGCTCTTTAATTTAGTTTTAAACTATCTCTCACCTCTTTTGTTGGCCAAGGTTGTTTAATTACACAAGTAGAGCTCTTGCCCTTCAGGGGTAGTACAGGCCTTGTATTGTACCAAATACTTCTTTGAACACCTCCCACTGTTCATCTGTAATTTTACCCGTCAAAGACAACCTTACCTAAATTTAAAACCTTGGTTGTGACACACCCTGCTCCCTCTCAAAAGTCTTTAGTTTACTTTCTCTGGGAAATTCTCTTATAAATTTCTTCCCAAATTCTTTCAGTAGAGATGTGCATCCCTTCTCCACTTTCACACTTCCGCAACCCACCCTGTAATAAATTAATCTCTAAACTCACTGAACAACACTGCGGGAGATCTACTAGTATGCAAGATAAATTTAGCTGATCCTGCTTGTTAATACAGACCTGTATGAATCAGAATGGAGGGGCTACCTTACACCTCAGTGAGTGAATGTACTTTGTGATGTGTACTGAGCTGTCAGCCTTGGCTATGTGATAGCACTCTCGCCTCTGTGTCAGAAGCTAATGAGTTCAAGCCCCACTCAAGGGCTTGAGCACATCATTTAGACTGATACTTCAGTGCAACACTCCCTCAATGCTGCACTGTTGGAGGTGCCGTCTTTCGGATGAGATGTTAAACCGAGGCCCTGTCTGCCCTCTCAAGTGGACATAAAAGATCCAATCGCACTGTTCAAAGAAGAGCAATGGAGTTCTCCTGATACCCTGGTCAATATTTATCACTCAACCATTAATAAAACAGATTAGCTGGTCATTTAGCTTATTCTGTTTGTGGGATCATTGGCTGCCATATTTCCCTATATTATATAACGGAGATTACACTTCAAAAGTACTTCATTGGCTGTGTTGAGCATACCAGATGACACGTCAGGTGATTCAAGAAACTCACAAGATACTTAGCGTGGTGTATAACGTTAAAAGTTCCAAAGTCCACCCGAACTTAACTAACCATTACATTCATAGATAGATCTTAATTCTATAACACCTATTCTATTACAAGTTATGAGCTCTTCTAGCCATTGCATACTCACAACTCATGGCACCTGGCCTTGGTCAGAATCCACGTCCTGTTCTCTCAAAGTACCAGCTGACTAATCGACTCCCTCTCCTTATACAGTCATTCTTGTTTTTACCTTTTTCAGTCAGCTGTGGTGGACAGACTTCCTTTCACAACACAGGCAGAGACCTATAGCTACTGCAAAGGCTTCATTCTTATCTGAGCTCTCTCAGGGCTGCAGACTGAATTAATTCCTTTCTTTGTCCAGTAATTTCTATTACCCCACTGCTGCTTCTTGCTTAACCTTATATTTCTGTTCTGGCTGATTTGCTCAAAACATGTTTTCTTCTTCCAGCTGGGTTTATGTCAGCGAAAGCCTATTACACTACGTGACTGCCTACATGTACTCTAACTCAAGCTAACTTTGTTGACCCATGATGCCTGTGTTAGCTATATTGTCATTGCTTAATGCTAAAACCTGTAGCGAAGCGCATTTATTTACCAACTGGCTATGAAGCGCTTTGGGATACCCTGAAGTTCTGAAATAAGTGCAACTTCATTCTTTTCTTACTGACCAGGAAAGTCCCAAGTGGCTACCTACTGCCTCAGCATGCACAGATATTGTTTTGAACCATTTTTGTACCACTCTGAGCATTAGTAATGGCAAAGAAGCATTTAAAGAGATGTCGAGTGTTTGAATTAAACAGCCATTGTTCTCTTTTGTTTTGAAAGAAATGATCAATTTATCACATCTTGTCATGATTTTGGCCTTTCAATGAGAGTCGATTTGCTGCCTTAGTGTTTCTTTTACACTGCCTACATATAGCTTTATAAAGCTCCTATGGTTCCCATAGCTTAAGTAGCTGGTTTGCTTTGGAAATGTATTCATCATTCATTATGATCCGTTTCAAAACAATGTATTCTTCATAGGTTGGTGGCCTGGCCTCAGAAAATGTACGTTGGGCTGAAGCTGTGCATAACTTCAAACAACAGGAGAGTATGCTGTGTGGAGATGTGCTCCTCATCACTGCCTTTGTCTCGTATCTGGGCTATTTCACCAAGAAGTATAGACAGGATCTAATGGATGGAATGTGGAAGCCTTATCTTGGGCAGCTCAAAGTAAGGAGAAGTTTTGGCGATTCTATTTACTAATAAATTGACTGGTTTTGTGACGTACTAAACATTTCCCCACAGACAATATTTAGTAATATTCATACATTATATAAACAAATGCATTTGTTACATTGTGCTATGAATGTTGTTACTTTCGTTAAATACGAGTGAAAGATTTATTTTTAATCAACTTTTGTATATACTCATGTCTCATGCAAATTTTAACACTTTGAGTGTGTTTTGGGAGAACCTTTGGTGCATTCAATATTATATATGATTATCTAGGTATATCTTTGTAGAATACGGATATAACACTCAAGACAGCACTTATTGCTGTTTTCTCTGCCACGCAGGTATTTTTCCAAGATAGTTTGGCTCATTGTCTTGATCTTATTTGACTTATTATTGGGTTTCAATCATAAAGGCTGGTTCACTCTTTTACCAGTGCTGCTATATGTGTCATTGTTCCTTGGTAATGAGATGTTAAATTCTGACAAACAGCTTTGACTTCTTCTTTCAATATTAGTAGCTTTTTTTATAGACCTCGTTTAAGTTGCACTCTGAGAGACTTTCATCCGCGAGCTAGTCCTCAGTGTTGACACTAATGCTTGGCTCCCTTATCCCAGTGGTACAGTCGTAGAGTCATAAAAATCTAGATTAAACGCTGAGAGCTGGTTCATGGATACCAGTTTCCCAGAATCCAAATTGAAACAGGGCTAATGTAAAATAAACTAGAGATGTGCGTTGGACTACTGTTCCCAGTGAGTTGTCCGCAGCTCTTTAAATGTCTTTTTGCGTTGATATTTGCTTAGTTCAAACTGTGGGAAAGTAGCATCCATGCACCGACATTTTTGCAGCTAAATCTGGTTCTCTTATCCTCATGGTGGATTAGTAGAACCACAAAAACCTGGATCTATAATTATGCTAACGGGACAAGCCTGCCACTTGAAGGAATGTAAACATGGGGAGGTGACTCACAGACATTGCGATCTGAACGATCCAAATGCCAATGTAAAAGTGTATTTTCCTACATGACATCTTACGGTTAAAGTCCTTAATTATTGGTCCAAGATGAAATGTCAACAGTCCATTTGTAAGGGTCCTCTCAGGAGTAATGCCAGCACGAACCATCCATCTGGCCCACGAGAACACATGTCCATCAGCTGCTAGTTGCTTCTCAACCCCAACCTTCTGAGAATTCACCCATGTCATTTAATATGAGTTTTCCATATGGCCTCTCTGCAGTTAGCAATTGTGCTGAATTCTTTTATCCCGTGGAATTGCGTTTACTTGGAAGTAGGCTGAGGTTGCTAGGGTGTATTTAATGCTTACAGTCAGCAGAGTGTGGAAACGCTCATTCAGCCAGTCTGGACTGCATTCAAATCCAGCTCCCAGAGGTGCAAAGGCAGTATTCTGCGGTACTGCATCATGCAGTCACATTGTGCAACAGAATTTTAAGTAGCATTGTTTCAATCTTTTACATATTTTTGTGGTAAGTTGAACAGTTGACAGCTGTGCATTATAAGTATCGTGTTACATTGGCACGCATTTATCTGCATATTTATATAGCCAGTTGTGTTCTACTGTAACAATGGCTCTTGGCAAGTCTGATTAAGTGCCACAATTGTAAATTAAAGCAAATTACCGTTCAAAGGATATCTGCGATTCTCTTCTTATAAATCTTTTACCGAACCATATCATTCAGCTAAATGGAAATGAAGATAGAAATGCTGCATAAACTGTGTATTGCCTTTTTAATAATTGAAAAATCTCCTTTTATTCTGCTCAAGAACTGTCATCTATTTGTTTCTCCGGAAAGACTTTTTCTTTATTAACTTGCCTTTTTGTCTGGAACATTACTTTAAATGGACGTTTGTGTTTTATTATTCATATCAGCAGAAGAATGTGTCAGCAAAAAATAAACCTGTGCTGATAGATAGCGAGGCGAGAACTGAACCAACTGGTTGTATGACGTCATGAATCACAATCGCGAGGCTTCCACACCTGTCGTACTTGTTATAAACCACGTTCCTAACGTTCCTACAACACGAGAACATTTACAGACAGAAGCAGAATCCCACTATTGAATCACTACTTTGAACTTTCTGTCAGATTTTTGTTCTTCTTTAATTTCAGCGATTTCTTTGAATTTTTTTTTTGACGGGCTGAGCGCAGCAACCAATCTGATGTTGATGAAAAGGTAAAAAAACAGATGACAAAAATTATGAAGGTGATTACAGATGGCGATGGCCAATCTTGAATTCATCCAACCAGAACGACTCTAGTCTCCCCACTGCCATATCCAATTTGTTTCTTGAATCCTTCCAGGATTATATGCCTCCACCACTCTACCTGAAAGTTAATTTCAAGTGTTACTTACTCCTTCTGTGAAGAAGGACTTCCTGATAGCTGTTATCAATTTAACTTTTGCTAATTTGAACTTGTGTCCCTATGCACACCTGATATGAACATATGAAAATGATGGGCTAAGAAAGACCTGTTGGTCCATCAAATCTGCCCCACACTCATGATGCTTGAAGCACCCTAGACACTTCATAGAAACATAGATGATAGGAGCAGGAGTAGGCCATTCGGCCCCTCGAGCCTGCTCCGCCACTTAATGAGATCATGGCTGATCATCCAAATTCAGTACCCTGTCCCTGCTTTCTCCCCATATCCCTTGATCCCTTTAGCCTTAAGAAATATATCTAACTCCTTCTTGAATATATTTAATGAATTGGCCTCAACTGCCTTCTGTGGTAGAGAATTCCACAGGTTCACCACTCTCTGGGTGAAGAAATTCCCCCTCATCTCAGTCCTAAATGGCTTACCCCTTATCCTTAGACTGTGACCCCTGGTTCTGGACTCCCCTGCCATCGGGAACATCCTTCCTGCATCTAGTCTGTCTAGTCCTGTTAGAATTTTATAAGTTTCAATGAGATCCCCTCTCATTCTTCTAAACTCTAGCGAATACAAGCCCAATCGTCGCAATCTCTCTTCATACGTCATTCCTGCCATCCCAGGTATCAGTCTGGTGAATCTTCGCTGCACTCCCTCTATGGCAAGAACATCCTTCCTCAGATAAGGCGACCAAAACTGCACACAATACTCAAGGTGTGGTCTCACCAAGGCCCTGTACAACTAACCCACCCGCCCCTACAGCCATATAATCTCCTGGGAGGGGCAAGAAAATACTGGTGATACTTTCTTTTCTAGCAGATTGCGAGCATATAGACCATAGGATTGTCATTCTTGGGAGACAGAGGCCAGGAAGGATGTAATCTAAGAAGCAGACATGGCCAAATAACATGTATTTTATTGATACTGTGGGGAGGATGAAGTAATATGCAAGTTATAACTGCAAAATTGAGTGTTCAATTAATAAATGATTTACCAGAAAGAGTGGAGGGGGAATTTTTACCCCCAAAAAGGGGTGGGTTTCGGTCGGGTGGGATGAAAAAAAGTTAAAATGTCAAACCTGAACCCGCCTCAAATCCACCCACTTCCGGTTGTAACGGAGGTGGGACGGTGGGGGGGGGGGGGGGGTGGTGTGGTTGTTGCTGGTGGGAGCGAAAAATCCACTTCCAGGAGGCGCGTCGCTCATTTAAATATTTTAATGAGGCTGCGAGCCTCAGATATTACCTCCATTTTAAATGTAACCCTGGTCGGCTGGGTTTCCCGGGCCGTTCCCACAACCCCCCCTACACCCCTGCCATGATCTCCCACTGACCCGGCCTTTCCGATCTCCTCAGCCCCGGTCTTTCTGATCCCTCCCTCCTCTGCACTCTCCAGCTGCAACCTCCGATCTCCCCCGACCCTTCCGATTTTCGCCCCCCCCCCTCCACCAAGCCTTCTGATCTCCTGCCTCCGACCTTTCTGATCTCTACCTTGCCTCTGATATCTCCTGACATCAGCCTCCAATCTCCGCCCCCCCCCCCCCCCCCCCAAGCTGACTGGCTGCGGCCGGGAAACAGAGACAAAATATGTTAATCAGATTCTGCTGTTAAACGCGGCAAGACCTGAGGGAAACCCGTTCTTCCGGGTTTCCCAAATGCAAAACTGCTCCCTCCCTGCCTCCCTGTATATATCGGGCCAGTATTTGAAAATGTGGATTGATTAGACGTGTAGCATAGGCTCCGCGGCTAGCCAAAGTGATAAGACCATAAATGAATGTATACGTCACACACCTTGCACTGCCATGTAACATTATAAATTCTTCCAGTCTTGCCATGGGAAGATTCTGCCATAATGAAAAATCACTGTAGACTGGTGAGATTCTGTTCCACTGGTCAGTATGTTGTTGTGCTGCTCTGCATTATTCTTAGAATACACAATCATTTTCACCATTACAGTTATCAGGGTGAAGTGGTAACCAGATGACTTTGTAGTTCTAGTTAAAGCAACCTTAGTTAGGTATAATTGTAGGCAAAATTGAGAGGTCGCACAACACCAGGTTATAGTCCAACAGTTTTATTTGAAATCACAAGCTTTCGGAGCTATCGATTTGCTCCTTCCTCAGGTGAAGTAAATTAGATACAGAATCTCCAAAGCATATATAGATAGAAAACAAAGTATGTGTACTTTACAATTGCAGACCAATAAATTAAATCATCCTGACTAAGTCAGGATGATTTAATTTATTGGTCTGCAATTGTAAAGTACACATACTTTGTTTTCTATCTATATATGCTTTGGAGATTCTGTATCTAATTTACTTCACCTGAGGAAGGAGCAAATCGATAGCTCCGAAAGCTTGTGATTTCAAATAAAACTGTTGGACTATAACCTGGTGTTGTGCGACCTCTCAATTTTGTCCACCCCAGTCCAACACCGGCATCTCCGCATCATAATTGTAGGCAGCAGAGGTGCTGGCTGTTGGAACAGAACAGATTCAAGAAGATAGTGCGATGAAACCACGATACTTATGTTCCCAGAAATTGAGGTAACTAAACAGTAATCCCTCCCCAACCGCGGGGGATACGTCCCTGAAAACCCCCGTGGTTGGTAAAACCCCGGTTGGCAAATATAAGACCTTTTGGGAAAAATGGGGTATGGGGGAACGCGGCCGCATTTACACTCGTCAGAGCCTAAGTAAGTTGCTTTATTTTAAATAACACAATAAAAAAGATCATCAATCGAGGGGGGTGAATGCGGAGAAGCGACATCGTGGCTGGTTGATGCAACTGGGTCGTCAACTGGGCGCTTTCTTAAAGAATTCTGCAATGGATGGTTGACTCATTTTTTTCTGAATATCTTTCTGGACCTGCTTGTCTGGTCTCATTAAATCCTCCAAACCTCGCTTGAATATTAAACTACGCTCCAAGAATGGGTCAATCTCCATAAAGAGGTCGGAGAGATTAGTAGAAAGGAGCATTGCCTTGCTAAGGTTGACACTTGTCATCTTCGACTTCTCCACCATATCCTCGTCTTCGTCCTCCGCCTCACTAGAATGCTGTAGCAGCTCATCAAGGTCCTCCTCCGTCAACTCCTCGCCGTGCAACTCAAGGAGCTCCTCGATGTCATCAGGCTGTCTGTCGGCCAGCCCCTCGCCTCCCAAACGTCGCACAACCTTCACAATGCGCTAAACCTCAGCGTCAACTGTAGCAATGAGACGATGTTCACACACACACAGTCTTTCCACGAGTGGAGCGAGACCACGCGTGGTAGTAACTATGCTCAAAAGAGCGGCGCGGATGAATGGAGTCTCGTATTTGGAAGCGCGACCCGTGAAACTTGAAAATTAAAAACCGCTTGTACGCAAAATTCACTGCCGCGGCTGGCAAAATTTGTCGCAGAGAGGAAACCGTGTATACTTGAAATCCACGTATGGCAAAACTGCGGTTGGGGCGGGATTCCTGTATACTCTTTCTGCATTTTTTCAGTGCTGTTTAATAACTAAATTGTTGTAAGCGTAATTATCTAGTGTCTGAAACCACAAGACTTCTCTCTCTTTAGAGGGTCAACAGAAGTGATGTGCTTTTGGTTGCATTTGTAGCTGATGCCATTGTTGTGCTCTGGTGGAGCCTATTAATTGACCAGTTTCTGTTGAGCGTTCATTGGTAGTTGTTGGGTTGCCATAGTAACGGTAGCAGCGCAGTACAAATTGGACCTCTCACCCTCCATTTGACAAGTGCCTTCCCTCTGAATAATGGAGTGTGATTACTTTACCAAATCAGCCAAATAACTTTGCTTTAAAGCTTCTCTGGAAGTCTTACAAGCTGGATAATGTAGCCTCTGGTTTAAAACCTCGTTGCTCCAGCATACAGCGTAAAGTGGGTAGCTGGAATCTAATCAGGAGGTTCAGATGATGTCAGAAATTGTTTTATAACTGTCAGCAAAAACTGAGATTAGATTGGAGCCTTGAGCTCAACCCCCAATAGTTTTCCTTAAAAAAGAATAAATACTGTTTAGTTTGTGTGCTGTTTTATCTACTTTCAATCACTTTAATGCCAGCAGGGGCTGTCAAGAATGCCCATATCCTTGATGCATGGTGATGTTCATAAAAAGGTATTAATGCTTTGAGATGTCTACAAAAGGATATTAATGAGCTATTCCGCATGGTATTTTCTCAGGATTTAACCAGCACAACATATGTTAGAGAACATTACTAAACTGATGTGACACTAAGTTTTGTGAAAGCAAGTTGCTGATTTAGTTATACAGTGTCCTCACTGCGCAATGTTAAAATATTTCTCTCTCTATAAGTACCATAGAGTTTGGTGATAAACTGAGAATTATGTCCATAATAAGATTGTGGTTCATTTTTTTTAGATGGACTGTTTCAGCAACCATTAACAGATAGTGGTTTCCATGGTGACGCAACATACATTTTCTGGTTTGAAAGAGTTAAGAACCACAATTATGAGCACTGTGATTAATGGGCCAACATTGTCTGCCTTGAAGAATACATAAATAAAATATATTTTATAATTTATTTACCGTAATAATATGTTTTTAATCTATCTTCCTCGCAAAGGAATTCTCATATTTCGAAGTAAATCATAACTCTGCCCCATTATTAGGCAGAGTAATGAAAAAAATAATATGGAAGAAAATCCCACAGCCTAAGGCTATGGCTCAAAAGTGCCTGACTGCCTTAAAAGCAGTCATGTTGAAATGATTAATTGTCATGTTGCTTTTGAACTCCCTTCCATTTTAAGTTACGGGGCCGTATAAAGTATGTACCTGTCTCCTGATATCACACAAGGAAGTTTGTGTGTTTACCGTCTCCTCCTAATACAGACTGAAATAATCAGCTTGTTCAGTAGTCAACAAATGATGCGCCTGGGTCTTGGATAATACTGTTCTTCATTTTGACATTGTGATCCAACTGATAACAGAGGACTGAAGACAATGACCACTCTATGTCTTGTGACTATAGTGCCTCCATTCTTATAAAATCTTCAATACAAGAGAGACCTGCCACCTCCAGTGTGCATCATTCAGGAATGCCCACAGTGTCCTTCAT